>VDFB02086081.1:389343825-389375071 GCA_007258455.2 Sequoia sempervirens
AGGGAGATGGAATGAGAGAGACAAAAAGACCAAAGGGGGAGAGAGAGAGGGAGAGTGAGAAAGGGGGTTGGAGTGAGATAGATTTATTTAGGTACCTAGGTGGGAGGGAGAGAGACCTAAGAGAGGGGATTGGACTAAGAGAGAGTAGTCTAGGTCACGTGGGAGGGAGTGAGACTTAAGAGAAAGACTTCAGAGGGATAAAGAGTTATCTAGTTAGGGTAACAAGTTAAAGAGTGTATGAAAGGTAAAACATCAACTATCCATCTATGATCATAAACTATGCACTCTAAGCATTATCAAATTTGTCGACTAAAGAGAGGGGAAATTCATGTTTTGTTAGAAGAAGGTCATTTGGTGAGCGCCAAATTTGGCGCTCGCCAAATGACACATCACATTTGGCGCATGCCAAATTTGGTGCTTTCGAAATGTGATGTGCCATTTGGCGAGTGCCAAATTTAGTGCTCGCCAAATGACCTACTTTGGACATGTTAATTGATAGGATTTTCCAATTTTCCTCATATTTTCATTCGTACTCCCCCTCTCATTTGCATGTCTTTAATGCAAGTTTATTAAAAAAACCGTGATAGCATTAACCTCTCTCTTAGCTATCTAAATATATAATTATTTTTTCATTTTTATTTAGTTAAGGTTTTGATCCATGGCTTCTATTGTAAATGCCTCCATATTTGGTCAAAAACCAACATGTACTAGTTTTAGGATAGATTTTTGCTCGTTCATCAAAACATGAAACAAATTACATTTTTTGAAACTAGACTACATTCTACACATGATGAAAATAAATCAATTTTCGATTTGTTTTCAAAAAACTTAGGGGGGAGCACACTCAAATTTTAGCTTTTTAGGATGTTTCCACTTTGAAAATTCATAAAGTACTATATATTCATTAAAAAAATTATCTGAAAGAATGAGGATAAACTACATGGTGTTAGCTAATTTCTCACTATTGGGATTTTTGAAATTCTAAAAAAAATTTAATCAAAAAGGGGGGAGCCCTTAGGTGCTATGCTGTTTTTTTTATAAAAACATGACCTATTCCACCCCCCCCATTTTTGAGACCCTTAATCTTCATTAATTTCAAAAAAAATTAGTATCTTAGAAACTAGACTCAGAGCATTTTGACTTTTGTTCTTGCTGCATCTCAAAATTTTGAGCATAACTATCTTCATTTTCTCATGCAAATCATATTTTTCTGATTTAAAAAAAATGGCATCTTAAGAGCCAAAATTGTATCACATATCCATGCACTTACCCTATACCTATTTTCAAACATTTTTTTTAGATCCTAATTCAAGAGTTCTAGATTCCGGTTTCGACCTAAAACCCTAAACTGGGACTCAACCCCCGTATTGGCGTATGAGTCATAGTGTACTTAAAAATTCAACATTTCTAGGATTTCAAGCCTTCATTCAAGCCTCCTTAATTTCTAGGTGCACCTTTGTACTTTCTCAGTTTATTGTTTTTATTTGAGTTCATTTCTAGGTCACTTTTATAAGTCTTCCATATCATTTACATTCATTATCATTCTAAGCCCTAGCTTGGTGGTGAACCCCTCTTTAGTATTTAATCACACCCTAGGAAACCTTATTGCAGATCTCTTTCCCTCATTCCATCCTTGGGTTGATATCTCTAGGGTTTCCTTGAGTGAAACTTGTATAAAATTGGTGGTTGTGTGTCCTAAAACATTACTACAACTAACATTTTTGAGGTTTCATTTTGGTGAACCCAGTCTTTAAAATAAATTATTTTTTTGATTTGGAGTGCATCATAGTCCTAGATCAAGCTTGCATTAACTTTGCATTAGGTCTTATATTAGTTAATTTGTATCTAGGGTTTCTAAATTTTACATTAGTGAAAGTACATATAGATTGCATTTTTGCATCTTGCATCATTAAATTTTGTTTGAAATATGTAATTTCACTTAGTATAGACATCATTCAAACTAGAGAACCTAACTCTCAATCATTTTTTTTTGAAATTTGTCTAAAAACCCTAATCTGGGACTCATACGCCCCTCTGGGTGATTTAGTACCAATATAGGTGGTTTTTCTTGATTTTTGGGTATTATGTGTTGACTCTTTATCAGCATTTGAACCCCTAAGAAACCTTGATTAGGACTCATATGCCCCTCTGGGTGATTTAGTCCTGCGTCAGATCTTAGACTACATTTTACAGCATTAAAAACTTTTTTGTGTTTTAGTTTGTTGTTATTACAATACTGTTTTAGTTTGCAAAGTTTTTGTTACATTCATTTCAATTCATCTAGCTTAATTTCATTTGAATCAAAATTAGAGAATAGCATTTATCTTGTGTTCATTACATTTATCTTGCATTCATTGATTGTTCCTTGCATGAGTTTTACAACTTGGTGTCCTATTGCTAACACTACAGTGAGATGAAGTTCGAGACTCATTTTATCCTGCAATAGCACAATCTTCATGGATCTTGGGTTATCTAGCTCTTTCATTACTAATGTTGAAACTAGTTCACTAGGTATGGACCATACCCTTAACAAATATTTTCCTTCAAATAGCGTGACAAGTCTTGAGACAATGGTTGCTAGTATTCCAAAAAAAAACATAATTCAAATTTATGAAGACTTAGAAAATGTACAACATTAAGTGATTATTGAAAACATTTCAACCATTGCTATCCCTACCATAGATAGCATACACCGCATGATTGAAATAGAAGAAGGAATATAACTTGTGCATAACCTAGCTCATATTTTTGGAAAACTTACTAGTTATGCTCAACCTTCGAACAATGTCCAAAGTCAAGGAGGAACTCACATTCCTCCTCTCACAACCATTGCCTCTATTCCTACCTATACCAACCCTCAAGTTACAACAATTATGCAACCTACTAGTAATGTCATTCCTACCTTGGGTATTTCCACTAGCATTCCTAGTACCTTTGTGACATCACACATCATATCTCCTACCACTTTACCTCCCGTAAGCATTCCATTCACTTCCCCCTTGAATAAATATACATCTCCACCTTATTCACCTCCATCTCAAAACACAACCAATGATGCCATCATAAACCAAATTTTGCAAAATGTTTCATCCCTTGAAAAGAAAATTTTGACAATAAACCAAAATCAAAATGGCCAAGCTTTCGATGAATGCATAGAATGAGGTGCAAACCCAAAGATAGATTGCTCACCCACCCAAGAACATAGAATGGTGTGGCAAAGAGATCCAAAAAAAATGTAAATGATCCAAAAACACAAAAACATGAAACTTCAAAGCCATAAAGGAAATAAAAAAAACAACTTAAATATTTTTGGGTGATGCAAGATTGCCATGACCCAAGGATGCTCCTGCATTAGACACCCCTGGTGAGAAAAGATGTTCCATGAGAGGAACTCATGAAATTTTGACAAGGCCTGGGATATAGATCCCATGTTCATTCTTGATCCAAATGTATTCTTTGTACTTTTCTTCCTCCCAACCTCTTTTCTTTCCTTATTTAGATCCTTCAACTTCTTCTTCTCTTCACCTTCTTTTCCCTGCAACATATTTGCATATGGTAGTGAGGGACATTTACCACCACTCACTTTCTTCTACTCAACTTATCTACCTCTTTTGTAGGACTCCATCTTATCTACAACCAAGGTCTTTTGCTGCACAACTCTACCCCTACATCCAGCTAGTATCATCTCGCTCTCAAATTTAGCCACAAGGTTCCTCTTCAATTCTTTGCCATCCTCTAGTACAACCTCTACATCTTGCTTCTCAACATTGCAACTCTTCATAAGACTCAAGTTCCTTACTCCCTCCATTTTATTCTTCAAGGAAGCCAAAGTAAACTTCTTCCCATCCTTCTCTATAGTAATTAGATTCCTTCTGCAATCATATATAGCTCCTCTATCAATCTACCAAGGCCTACCCAACAAAACATGATAGGAACTCATAGACAAACCATCACATGAAACTTCATCTCTAAAGGGAACAATATTAAAGTTCACCAAGCATTGCTCTTTCACCTCCACTACATGATCATATTGTAACCAACTTATCCTATAAGGACAAGGATGCGAAAACCTCTTCAAACCAAGTTTCTCCACCATCTCCTCAAATACCAAATTATTAGTACTTCCACTATCCATAATAATCTTATAGTACTTACCTCTTTATTTGCACATAGTCTAGAAAAGATTCTTCCTTTGTGAAGTCCCAATCTCTCCCCTGCTCTACCTCATCAAGACCCTCCTAAACATAAGAGGTTCTCCATGCTCTGGTTCTATCTCATCTAGTGCTCCAATTACTTGTGCTTCATGTTCCATGAAATTATTTCTACCAGTTCCTTGATCTCTCAGGACACTCAAAACATCGATGTCCAGTTTCTTCACACTTGAAACATGTACCCAAGAATTCCTTGATGCCATTTTCTCTCCTTTGTGCCCTCTGATTTGATTCTTTACTCCACTTAGGTCTTGATTCTTCATTTTTTTGTTCTCCTTGTTGTTGTTCATTTTTCTTTCTCTAACCCTAGGGTTATTCTATTGTCTTTTCCTTACTTTATCTTCCACCTTAAGAGAATATTGGAAGGAATCCTCAACTATGGAAATCCTTAACATGCTCACCTAATCTTGAATGTTAAATCTAAGGCCATTTATATACCTTTCCACTTTTTCCCTAGTCATCTCTCAATACCCAGATTTGATTGTCATCTTATAAAATTCCTTAGTATACTCTTTCACACTCATGTCCTTTTGCTTCAGGTTCTGCAACTTCTTGAACAATTCCAACTCATAGTCTTCTGGAATGAATTTATCCTTCAGCCTTACAACCATCTACCTCCACCGAGTGATTCTCATTTTACCATTTTCCACTTTATCCTTCTGCAACTCTTTCCACCATAAAGCAGCATGTCCCTTTAACTTAGTTTGTGACATCCTAACCCTCAGTGGGTCTCTAATATCCTCAAGCTGAAAATAGTCTTCTAACTCTCCTATCCAGTCTTCTGGATTCAATGTACCAGAGAAGTTAGAAACCTCCACCCTATGAATTTTACCCACTTGTGCCACTGCTCTCGAGAATCTCTCTTCTCTCTCATCTGTCAGTCCTTCAGCCTCAAGTTCTTCTGTAGCCTCTGCATATTCATCCTCCAGTTCAAGATTCATCCTCAAACCAACCAAGGCATTTCAAATCTCATTCCTCATCTCATTTCTAAAGCCCTCCATCATCTGCTCTATTCTTCTAGGATTCATCCTTTGCAATGAAATCTCTCCCCCTACTTGGTGCAAATTCCTCAACTCAGCAATCTAACTACAAGGTTTTAGTTGCCTCTCTCTCGGCGATCTATTGAACACACTTACAACCTACCTCAAACAATGATTTTTTCACTCAAGGAATGCCATAGGGACCACAATCCACTTAGGGTTCACAACCTACTCTGATACCATCTGATGTAGACATGACCAGAGGGTTTTTAGAGAAAAAAATCCAACCATGCAGTAAGAACAACACAACATAATTAACACCAAATAATCAAAGAAATGCAGAATTAATCTTTATCAACTCAAAGAATTCATATACATATTCACCAACAACATGCTAGTTTTACAAATTTGACACACTAGCCTGATTACACAATATTAAAACCCTACTTCAGACCTCTATCCACTCATAAACCCCTTATCACGGCTTTTGGGATCTACCCAAATCTGTCTCCTCTCTAAAAAAACTTACAACATCAATTTATATAATCGAGACTCAGGAATGATCTGTGTCAACCACGGGTAAAGAAAATCATGACAAATAAAACGTAACTTGTAGAAAATAACCATGTTGGCAAAATCATTGGAGATTTACAATTATAAATACAATTACACAGTGTGGACCCAACAGAAAGATAAGATACAAGCCCATGAACATTGAAAAATACATCGATAAGATCCACAATCACAGGAAATGGTCCACAATGATTCACAATCGTTGAAGAAGAACATTTAACGTGTAGAAAATAGGTCAGCTTACACCAATGATTTACTTCTGGTGAATGCATAGAATGAGGTGTGAACCCAAAGAGAGATCTCTCACCCACCTAGGAATATAGAATGGTGCACCAAAGAGATCCACAAACAACATAAATGATCCAGAAACCCGAAAACATGAAATTACAAAGCCAGAAAGGAAATAACAAAAAAAACTTAAATATTTATGGGTGATGCAAGATTGCCATGACCCAAGGATGCTCCTACATCACTTCCTTTGTACACTTGTGTACTTCCCTTTTTGATTATCAAAACTCAGTTAGTAGTCATGAAATAAAACCCACCTCTAACTAACCCGAGAAGTCCAAATCCACAAACCAAAAAAATTATCAACCTTTTAGGAAACAAAATAAGGGGTTCCTTCAACTTATTCCCCCTCAACAACCAAATCAACATATTGATACCCAAGTGGTTGCTCTAAAGAAGACAACTCCTTTCACATTTGGGGATCCAACTAGGAAATTTATTCCCTTACTCGATACAATACATAACACAATGTCACAACTTATAGAACATAAAATGATCACCTTAGCTCCCATTAAAACTCCTGATCCTAAGAAACCTTTACCTCCAAATTTTATATCAAATGCTTATTGCCATTATCACGGACAAAATGGACACGACATGGAACATTGTAAGCATCTTTAACATCTTGTGCAAGACCTCATTAATTCTAGTCGACTTTCAATTGGAGGTGTTAATGATCAAGGAAATAAGTTTGTTTCCCCTCCAAACCAAAACTTGCAATATTTACCAACCCTATTCCTAATCATAACATTTCATTTGTCAAAGCTAGTGACACAAAGAAGAATGATGTGATGAATGTGGACATGGATGATGAAAACATGAATACTATTGAACAAGGTCCTATGGATATCAATGAACAAGATTCTACAAATGATATGGTTGGATTGATCAAAATTCTACCTCGTAAGGGCTGAACTAAAAAAGCCTCTTGACATTTATTTCTCCTCTAAAGATATAGTTAGAAATGCACCTAATGGTCCTCTTTACATAGCCGATCAAATCAGTGACAAGCCCACTAATGGAATATTAATTGATCATGTTTGTGGAGAGAATGTGGTCACTAAAGAATTCTTACTTGTGCATGAACTCTATCAAGAAAAATATGAAAAAACAAAAGCATGGATAAAATGCATAATGGTTTCGCTTGCCCTACGATGGGATCGATCACCCTTCCCTTAAAAATTAGACAAAAATAATTAGATGTCTCATTCTCCATCATCTCGACGTCAGATGAATTCTATGTGAATATTGGTTATCCATGGCTAGGCTCCATGGAAGTTGTTCTGTCGATTGTGCATAAATGCTTAAAGTTTCCCTTTGATAAAGAAATATTTACCATGCACCATAGTGGCTTTAATCCTCTATCTTCTCATTGGGAATTTTTTATTGGATTTATTTTGGCCCAAGCCTATGGAACCTATTAAACTTCGTGAGGACTTATTTTTCAAATCATATCAAAAGTTCAAGGTGAAATGCATAGTGCAAAACTATCCCTTAAAAACATCTCTTAGCATATGATTGCACCTACCATCCTTGACGAAACCATGATTGAACCTAAATACATTCCAAACAACCAAGACTAACCTAAGATAGGTCCTTTTTGTATCTCCTACGAAATACTTAGAGATAATGAAATGAAGATACCATCATGCCACCTAAAATAAAACAAGTTTACAAAACTAAAGAGAAAGCAGTTGAACAACCTTCCATGGTTCCTTTAGTTCCTCCCCTTAGGGAAGAAAAGAAACCTATGGTTGATAGACCTGCTCGTATACAAACACAACTTGAAAATAATACTAAAATAAATAGAAATGCTAGAGAGTGTAGGCATAGACATCATGCTCTTTCTTGAAGGTTAAACGAAGAAAACAACAAAGAAAACCAAAATCCAAACTTGATTGATGAAATAAATGATGAGTCTCCCACTTCGCTGCAGCAAAAATATCCTATACTGAAACCCTAACAAGAGCTAAATCCTTCTTTATACATTATCACTTGACCTCCCATTGTGATTAACTTGGATGACAATGATGAGGTTGCTAAAATTAACGAAGAAGTGCATAATGAATTGAATATCTTGTTTTCCTCTTCTATGAGCTTAAATGATAATTCTCCTAGGAAGAGTGTTGAACTTGGTAATGACCCTAGTTCATAACTTGCTATTTTCCCTTTTTCTAGTTGTTTTCCTTTTGTATATGACGAACAAGACTGGGATGCAGATAACCTATTAGAAGTTGACTTTCATGTGCCTTGCTAGTATTTTACATTATTTTCTTTTTCATGTTTCTTTCATGTGATTGCATGTGTGTAATGTGATCCCCTGTACTGTTATGTTTGATGTATCTCTCTCTTTATGACATTCCTCTATTTTTACCTACATTCTTCTGTATCATAAAATTTTTATCTTTTCATTTATCTTGTGTTTTCCTTTTGGGAATGACATAAGGCATCAAGATATTTAAGTCTCTTCCATATTGACCCAAAATATTTTCCTTTTTTTTTGTTCTTTTTGTGTCATTTTTCTTGTTCCATGAGTACTTGGGGAATGATCACAATTCTAAGCTCTCTAAAAACATTATAGTAAAGACATACTGACCCTAAAACCATGGATCCCTTATGTGATTTTTGGGATTTTGTTATAGGGGAAACCCCTTTTCATGATGTAGCTTCATTTGGAAACATATTTCTTTGCACATGGATTTCTAAGTAAGCTCCCATGTCCTCTTTATTGTTAGCATTTATCATTTTCTACTTTAAAGTAATTGCTCACAGCATGGTGTTTAGCAATTTCTTTAAAGTGGGGGCATGCATTGGCATTATTCTTTTTTTCAACTCATGTTTCATTGTGTAGTCTTCTTACTTCATGCGATGCATCTTTTTCTTTGTGGTGACATTGGGTGTGATTTCTTTAAGAGCATGATCTCTCTTAGCATATTATATTCCTCTTAAAGTGGTTTGATGTAACACATTGCATCTACTAAGTTGTGAATCTTCTATTCTTCGATTGGTCTTCTCTTGGAGACACTAGGCATGATGTCCCCTAAGTTAAGACCTTACATAAACTAGGAAAAACTACTTTGAATGTACCTTCCACTCTTTTGCATTTACAATAGTGGTTATATAGCTACCTTGCATAACACATTTTGATTGCCTATAGAGCCATCTTTTTTGTTCATGAGTTTCAAGCATACAAAGTTTTGCTTACCTCATGAAGCTTGAAGTTCATTGTTGTGTGGCACCTTATCAAAGTTATCAGGAGGTATAGCTTTGGTATGGTTGTACGTATGGGAGCCAAACTTAGGCATTACTTTCCCATAGCCACTTGCTTGTCTGTGTGAGCGCATATCAACTGCATGCACATGTGTCTCACTAGGGGCTCACTTAGTGGATGGCATGAGGTTCCACTAGTCCTTGTGAGTGTGTGGTTGGTTTGTAAAGTGGACATTATGTTCCACTTGTAAAATTTCTTGGACAACCAACCTAGATCTAATCCACAACACGTGGGACAAACAGTCAAAGCTTGATCCACGCTTTTTATTTTTGTTTGTATTTCTCCTTGTCTTTGGTAGGGTATGCTTGTTCCTTTTTGTTGCTCCTTACATTATTTTCATGTGTGTTATTTTGTACCTATGTTGGTTTTCCATAGGATCTTGATCTTGGGGACTTGATCATCCCTCTTGATCATTTTTTTCCTATCTTACTAGCATTGGTACACTTGGACCCCTCTTGATGCGAGTTTGTCTACTTTAGTGTGAGTTTGAAGCAAGTTCCTCCTCTCACTAAAGTGGGATCTAAGTGTAGTGCAGAAAAATGTATCCCTTTACATTTTCACACTTGTTTGGGCCCTGCTTACTAAAATTGGGCTTCTTTATGCCTTAATTGGCCTTATTTTGCATCCACAAGCCTTAATTAATGCATCTTTCCAAGGATAATCTTGACATATTTCAAGTGGCCAGTAAAAATTTAATGATTTTGGATTGTATGGCCAAGATTTAGTGATCTAGGACTCATATGCCACCTTGGGTATATGGTTCCCACTAAGTTTTGAGGCCTAATTCTGAATGTTACATTAAATAAGCATTTCTTGAAAAATGTGTCCCAAGGTTGGTCTAATGGGACTCATACACCCTAGTTGGTGTGTTAGTGTAATTAATTATTTATTACACTAGCATAAGTTAACTTAGGTCTTGCATTATTTAGTCTTGGGTTGCATAAATTAGAAAATCATAAATAATGGGGTAATTCCCTTTCCATGTTTGTAGGAGATAAGATTCCTTCTAGAAGATGAGTTGTCCTATAACTTATCTCAATCTTTTATTATTTCCTAGGTAGGGTTCACATGTTGTCACATGTAGTGTGATTTTGACACTTGCAACATCTTATGCATTTTAGGTTCTCACTCTTGCCTATTTAATCAGGCACATGTACTCTTGTAACATATCATATCATCATAGTAGAATCTCTATTTTGCATGCCATTATTGCAACACTTTATGTGTGGTTGAATATATTTCCTAGCAAAGGTCATCCATTAAAAATTTCAACTTCATTAGGGACACTGTGACTCCATCATCTCAACATGGTATCAGAGCTTTTCCAATGAAACTTCAACCCAGGATCAAAAAAGTTGGTGTAAAAGATTCTTTGCAAGCTTGGAGTTTTTCTTGCAAGCTAGTTAGTTCTACCCGAGAGCCAAGCTAATTTTTGGTGCACATCAGGTTCTCTCTGACCTCTCCATTGCATCTAGAAGGCCTCAAAACCCATAGATCACCTACTTCATCATCAAAATTGAAGACATATCAACCGGGAGCCATTTGAGGTATCATTTAGGGTTTGCATTATTTTGTACTATCCATACAATTTTTTTGGAAAAAATCGCCCTTTCAGTCCTCCATCATGGAAATTTTTTTTTAGAATCATCAAGTATTTTTTATCTCATCATTCAAGAATTTTTTTATATATTTGGGAAAAAATTAAAATCTAGTGGCTTCAACCTGCAATTAAATCTATAGTCAGCATAAGGGTTTCAAATATTTTATCTGTAGACTATAGTTTTATTTGTGTCGACATCGAATATTTTTCTGCATATTTTATAATCGGCATATATTTTTTGAATTTTTTGTTTTCCATTTGGCAATAATAAAAAATAAAAATAAAATTGTCAATTTTTTGGAAAGTCTATAGATTGACAGTGTTTGGCCCCATCTTATCAAGCCAACATCATCCGACGTCACCTCTACGGTGATCGTCCACCATTGCTTCCACTAGAGTTTCTTTCCCAACACTGGCACATCCTCAGGTGATCGTTCCTATCTCCTGTCTACAAAAGAATCATCCGCCATCCATCGATCCTATGAAGATTCAGAGGTTCCACCATCCTAAGCGGCACCACCATCACAACCAGCCATGCCACCACCGCTCAACCATTATGTCACTCCATTGCCACCTGATCTGGGGGGGCACTTTTTTTTCCTACTCTCTACCCATAGTCACATCAATGACCAAGGGTTTATTTTTTTAGCCCCCAGGTACTCAAATCTTGCACCTAGTTAGCCTAAGTAGATCACATCCAACAGTAATCTTCCAGAGGCCGTATCTTTCACATATGATATAAAATTTGGAAAATGATATACCGTTGGAAATATCTTGGAGTCTACTTTTTAATGGTGCACTCTATTTTTCAATATTTTTCTCTCATCAAACATTCAAGTCAACCGAAGTTAAAACCCTAGTTTGGACATAAAGGCTCATATCTTCGCATCAGATTGTCAAAATCCAGTGATTCCAGTGACATTTAGAGATTTTTTCATCAGTCCATTCACTTTGATCAGTTTCAGCTCCAAGTACTCTTGCATTAGTTTTATTCAATTCAATTCATTTTTTCAATAACTTGGATATCCTGAATCTTGGGAAAATGATTTTTGATTCGGGTGGCATCACTTCAATTGCATATCATATTTGGAAGTCTCTATTTGTTGTTGAAGGTCATTTTTATTTGTTTTTTTTGTAGAAATTTGATAGTACATTATGGGGCTTGCATATACTCCTTCTTTGGTTATGTTGCACAGGGATACTATAAACAATGGTGGGATGATACCATACACCATCTCCAATCACTTGATTTATTGCCACATTTGTATGGTATAGTTCTGTGTCCAAGTGAAGGTATTCATGTACTTACTTGGAGTTACAATATATTAATTGTCTTGGATATCATTTCAATGCAAGTTAATTGTGATGTTTTGAAATATATTGATCATTATGATTGTCCTAATATCCTTTGGACTAATATTTGGAAGCTATATGGATATTCAAATACTCTACCATTCCCCAATGGTCATGATTCATAATTTCATTCCACAAATCAAATATCCCATGATGATATTGTTATGTAGGAGGTTGATTGCCTTGAATCTTTTGAAGAGGTTTACAAGGTTTCTTCAAATGCTTCTTCTTCATTAGAGATAGTTGGTATCCCTTCACATTTAGTGATTCCTTGTCCAAAGTCATTGATTGAGGCTTCCATCAAATCTATCCATCATGACACATTCAATTTTCTAGACTTGACATCACAAGATGGCTTTGTTTCAGGTATCACTAACTTGGCTACTTCTATAGGTTTGGAGGAAATTATTGAGGGAATATCACTCCTCTATTTAGATCTAACTTTGGAGAGTTTTATTGAGTCTCCTCATCCTTTTTTCTTGACCTTTATTGGATATCTAGAGACTACATTGGAGGAACTTGGTTTCTCTTCAGAGATTTCATGTATGATACTTCTTCCCTCTTCTTCCATTCAGGAGTTGGAGTTTCTTCAATATCTTCCATTGGATTTTTTTCTTCCTAGTGGGAGACATGTGGTTTGGACATATTTTTTGTTTCAAACTTCTTTTAGTGGTTTTGAGGACACTTCATTCTAGGGGGGCAATCTAGTCTCCATCACATTCATTATATTATAGTATTTGGATCTTGTTCAACATCAATTTCCACATCATCCTAGTTTGTCACATTCTTCATTGATTGGATCTATGTACCTTAGTTGATTGTGGCATATTCATCTTCATCAGGCAATGAGACACATGAGTAGTTTTCAAAGACATCATCAACATCCATCTTCATCCTACCTTCAATTCCTATTCAAAATGAGAAGCATTCCTACACTTGCACTTGGTCTTGTTTCTTCTGAAAGGGAGACAAGTTTTTTGTTAACATTGGATCATGTTTTGTCTTCAGACACTTACCATTTTTGTAGGTGATCTCATGTTCTAGGGGGCTCTTGATTATGTTGTATCCATGTGTGGAGGATGGCTTGACTTGGCTCTTCTCTTGGCTCCATCTTCTTCCTCATCTACCTCTAATTTGAGATTTGTTTTAGTAGGGAAAGATTCATTCATCTCTTCAGACTTGTGGCATCTGGATGGGTTTACATCAGGTCTTGTATACTTAGCTTCTCATTTCATCATAGGCTTTGAATACATTGTAGAGTGGACTACTCTCCTTTATGGGGGGGATATCTAGTCACCTATTTTTGTTTCTTTGTGTATCCTTGTGATGCTTTTAGTCCTTGGTGGGATGATATTGAGTCCTCCAGTCATCACTCTTCCATCATTTTTTGCTTTTTCATCTCCTTTTTGGAGAGGGGTTTTGTTCCCACTGGGTTTTCCCCTTTCTTTGATTATGGCAGATTTTTTGAATCTTCATCATGTAAATGGGTACCTAACATGGCCTCGTAGCTGGGACCCATCATCTTTGCATAATCATTGCATTTCCTCCCTAAGTTGCACTTATGGGGGGGTGTTAATGTAATTAATTATTTATTACACTAGCATAAGTTAACTTAGGTCTTGCATTATTTAGTCCTAGGTTGCATAAATTAGAAAATAATAAATAATGGGTTAATTCCCTTTCCATGTTTGTAGGAGATAAGATTCCTTCTAGAAGATGAGTTGTCCTTCTAGAACTTATCTCAATCTTTTATTATTTCCTAGGTAGGGTTCACATGTTGTCACATGTAGTGTGATTTTGATACTTGGCAACATCTTATGCATTTTAGGTTCTCACTCTTGCCTATTTAATCAGGCACATGTACTCTTGTAACATCTCATATCATCATAGTATAATATCTATTTTGCATGCCATTGTTGCAACACTTTCTGTGTGGTTGAATATCTTTCCTAGCAAAGGTCCTCCATTGAAGACTGCAACTTCATTAGGGACACTGTGATTCCATCATCTCAGCATGGTGTATGAGTCCTTCTTAGGTTAGACCTAATTTAAATTCAAATTCTTGGCAAGATTTTATTCTCCTAGATCTGATGTTGGCTTGTAGTGTTGTAATTTCAGAAAATTTGGCAGAAATAAGTATAAATACAAGGTCTTTTCACACATTTTCTGCTAGCAAGTTGACAAGTCATATAGCACCTTTTGAGATCATGCATTATAGCATTCAAGAGCATTTAAGAGTTATTATCAAGCATTTTGGAGCATTATTCAAGTATCAAGCATCATGTCAAATTCATCATGCATAATGTTTTTTTTTGAGCTAACATTTGTGATGTAGGGTTTTATTATTCAAGCAAGCATTCAAATCAAGATCCATATCATACAAGCAAGATTTAAAATCTACATTCATGCTAGCCATTACTTACAAGACTACAACCATTTTTTCAAGGGTTTGGTGAGTTGCAACATTGCATATTTGTTCATTGAACATTCCTCCATTTGATTTGATTTGATTTCAAGGTTTGATTAGAAAAATAGGGTTTGACCAAGGCAAACCCCTATCCATTAAAAAACCAACATTTTTCCCTTTCTTTGATGTGTGATTTATAGATCTAGGTTGAATATCCATTAAAGATAAATATTGGAGAAAAGTTTTCAAGTTGTCAAAGTTATCATCTTGCTTGCAAGATCATGAAAATCCACCTACAAAGCAAAATTCAATGTTTTAGAACAAGAGATTTGGTAGGAGGGAAGCTACAGTAAAGCATGAGAGGATATTAGAGTTTTAGAGCAACCCTACTATTGGGACTAAATCACCACTTGTGGCATATGAGTCCCAATATACCCATTTTCAAACTTTTTCTATATATCCTAATTCAACAATTCTAAATTTTGGTTTTGACCTAAAACCATAAACTGGGACTAAATCACCCCTAATGGTGTATGAGTCCCAGTGTACTTAAAAATTCAACATTTCCAATATTTTAGACTGTCATTCAAGCCTCCTCAGTTTCCAGGCGCACCTCTATACTTTCTTAGTATATTATTTTGATTTGAGTTCATTTCTAGCTCATTTTTTAAAGTCTTGCATATCATTTAAATTCCTTATCTTTCCAAGCCCTAGCTTGGTGGTGAACCCCTCTTTAGTATTTAATCACACCCTAGGACACCTTATTGCAGATCTCTTTCCATCATTCCATCTTTGGGTTGAGATATCTAGGGTTTGCTTGAGTTAAACTTGTAGAAAATAGGTGGTTGAGCACTGTCTTGAAACATTACTACAACTACCATTTTTGAGGTTTCAAATGAATTTTGAAAAAATCCTCAATTATTTCATTTGAAGTTCTTGTCAATTCCCTCTATTAGTTTAAGTAGGTTTTTCAACATAAAATTTCAATTTTTTAATATCCATTTCAAGTACATGATCTATATTTTTGTAATATTTTTTTCTCTTCACCTCTTTAATTAGATTCATAATATGAATATTAGTAAAAGGAAGCGATCTTGACATCTTTCCAACATCAATGCGTGTATGTTCCTCCTATCTAATATCATTTTTTTTTCTTGGGTCTCCTCCCTCACATCAACTATGTGTGCTTAAGCCTCCTTTGCTCCAATAACTAAATTATGTTGGACATCTACTCTAGTTTTTGTATGTTGAGCCCCTACACATATCATATAAAAGAGAAGATTTTAAAATATATAAAACTAAGATTATTAAACTATGGATAAAACATTAAGGTGATTATGAGTTCATAATGATAAAGTTTTAGGGATGTAGCATTCACCGGGTTACAGTTTTCTCCAACATTGAATTACAATTAAACTACCAATCAAGAATGCATGTCAAAGTGTTTACAAGAAGAGAAAATGAACATGTAAATGGAAATAATAGATCTAGAACATGATATGTCCACATTTCCATGGTCATGTGTACAAGTTCCATCTAAAGTTAGTTTATTGTCCTATTTATGTTAACAATAAAAAAATTATAGGAGTATCATCTAATCAGAATCTTAAATAATCTCATTAACAACTACTTGCAACTAATTTTTCAAATGATGATAATGCATGCTTGCTTGATCCTTCATATGAACAAGATAAATTGTATTCCTTAAAATTACTCAAAATGGATTGGTCAATTACTGTGGACACCTCCATTTAACACAAAACCTAAAAAGTGATTAATAAAATAATGGAATGGAGCTAAAACAACCAACGTCAACAAGAGGTGAAAAAACCAAGAATAAAAAACCAAAGAAAGTATATACCAAGAATCCTTCAGCAAAAATAAATGAGTGATCACCTCTATCTTTGGCCACTCAAGCATTAAATATTTAAGAAGAATAGGAAGCATCAGAATATTGCATGCTTATATAGTGAGGAAGAAGTTAAAAATAAAGCTCAAGAGTGTTAAAGTATAATATAACACTACTATGAAACCTTTAATATGTATATTTACTTATTCTCCTCAGGTACTTATTCATAAATTTCAACACAACCATCTCTACCTCATGCTTCAACTATAGATGTATGTCCAACCAAATAGCGAACTAGAACACAACAATATAGGGCTAAAAATAAATTTTATTAGGATCCTCTTGAAGGTCCTATAAAATGATGCAGAGGAAACTCCCCTCTTCTCAATCAACTCAAAACAAACACAAGTTTTATAGGAAAGCTCTACCCAAGTTCAACATTCAATAGAAATTACAAATAAACTTACATTTCTTCAATGACAATTTCAAATACATTTCTTTTTCAATGACCTCACTTATACATTCATTCTTTGTAATTGCAGAGTTCAATAATCTATTCTCTCTGAGTATCCATTCAAGCATATGCTCAATCACAATATTTTCCACTGGATGAAGGTATAACCTCATTGTCTTCCCTCACCATCTTCCACTCTTATTTCTTTGCAATTCTGCACAATCTTTAACTTACACCATTCTTTGATCTGCATTATCACCTATCAACTTTTGCAGATTACCATCCATTTCTTCCCTTCCAGGTGTTGACCTTTTTCCTCTATTTTCCACCCCTGATACATGTTCACAACCACTTCTCTCTACTCTCCTATGCTCGGCCCCTTTCACCCTCTTCTCATAGGCTTCACACTATCCTATCGACCTTCCTATTTCTCTTTTTTTTTTTTATGAACCTTCCTCTCTGTCTCTAATGATGATATGTGTTTTGAATTTTAGTCTATTTGCATTCTCTTGGTTGTGAGATTTCAACTCCTTTCCTAGGTTGTGCAAATTCTCATCCAAGCTACCCACCTATTAATTGATTCCATAATTCATATTTTCATTTGGTCATGACTCTTTCTAGTTGTGACCCTTTAGTTCCCTTGTCCATTTCAAACTATTGGATTCTCTCTCTTCCCTGTGTTTGGTTGGTTAAATAGAGGTCGTGATAGGACTCAATACTTTCCTAAGCATCAATGTGAATCAATGTTTTTTATTTTTCCTTCCTGTCAGGCTGCCTACCTAGCCAATGTTCTCTCATCTTCTCACTTATTGTGCCAATTTTTATTCTATTTCTCTCTTTTTTTTCCTTCATGTGGCTGAATTTTCAAAAGCCCATCAGCCTCTCCTTCAAAGCCCATAGTATTTCATTTTTAATTCATCTATCCATCTTTACATCTTTTGATTGATATATTTGAATTTTGCTAAGGAATTTCACAATTTCATTTTGTGCATATTTTGATCTATGCTTCTCCATCATTGCTTGACTAGAGTGTCATAGTGAAATCAAAGAGGTTTAGGAACTACGAGAAAGAAAAAGAAACAAACCAAAATTGAGAATAAAATAAACAATTATTTTTTTTTGGTTGGTGTAGATCACCTATCCTCCTGCATGCTCCTATACTAGACATGTCAGATCACTACTAGATTTGACATAATTTTTTGATGGGCGTTTGTCGGTCGTTTGACAAATCTTTGTCGGAAGAGCGACGCAATGGCAAAAATATTTTTGTCGCTATTTTTTTGTCGCAAGGCCGACGACAAATTAAACATCGAAATAATGGTGAAGAATCGTTGGACGGCAGCATCATGAAATACCTCAGGATTTTGTCAGAATATCGACGAAACCTTTGTTTATCCACCGACGAAATGGGCAAGTAGTAGCATGGAAACAACATGGAACGTTCATTGAAATAGCGATGAAATACTAAAGTAGTAGCATTGAAAGAACACCAAAAGTTCATCAAATGTGCGACGAAATACTGAAGTAGTAGCATCGAAAGAACACCAAAAGTTGGTCGAATTTGTGACAAACTAGGCATGTAGTAGCGTCAGCTGTGCACCAAAAGTTCGTCGAAAGTGCAACAAAATTAGCAAGAAGCAGCGTCGAAACAACGCGAAAAGTTCATTGACTTTGGGATGAAATTAGCAAGGAGTAGCATCGAAAGAACACTAAAAGTTCATCGAAAGTGCGACGAAATTGGCAGGGAGTAGTGTGGTAGCAATGCCGAAATATTGTCGGAAGGGCGACGAAATGTGTAGGGAGTTACGACGAAATCGTCGTCACAGCTATAAAAACTTCGTCGAGCCTTTCTGTTGATTTGTCAGTGGTTATTGTCGAAATTGCGACGAAGAAGCAAAATTAAAAAAAAAAAAAATTATATATTCGTGTAAATGTACCATTGCGGAGACCGATGACTGATCATACATACAGACTGCATATTGGTTTGATGTTTCAAACGATGCATTTCTTATATTGAAAAGTGCATTACCTTATTGAGCTTCTCTTTGTTTTGAGTATAGTTTAATATTCTCTACTTAACAAGGCCAACCACATGACGGTGGAAGCTCATTTGGCCCCCCCCCCTCACATCACTCTAATTCCCCATACCCAATCATATAACATTAATCATTGATTCATCCATTAATAACATATAACATTCATTCATTCATCCATTAATAGCATATAACATTCATTCATCCATTAACATATAACATTCATTAATTAACATATTCACATTCATTCATTAACATATAATATTCATTCTTTTAGTTTTTACATATTATCAAAAATATGGTTGTCATATGATATGATTACAATCACTTTTTTGTTTCTTTTGAAGCTACATAAAATTTGAAGTGGAGTATCATTTTCTAAATCAATATCTGTCCCTTTTGTTTCTACCCTCGCTTGTGATCTTAATGTATGCGTAGTCATCTACTCATGACGTGGACTCCGCTTTAAGGGGGATCTGCTGCAATAAGAAAGAAATGTTAAACTGATATGTTTTATTATTATTGTTACAAGTATTTCATTAATTAAAAGAACATTAGAGTGGTTCTCTTTACCTGATGGGTCCACATCATGTTCTTGAACTTTTGTATAGACTCATACTCAACATGTTGAACACCCTCTAAATCGATCTGGTTGAAACATAAAGGTTACATTAATTAATACACCAATTGAAATTAAATATGTTTAAAGAGAACATGAGGTGGTCCTCTTTCTTGGGATGGGGACCGCATGAACGATCTTCTCTAGCACGTCAATGGCGAACCACGTTGATCGCCCGGTCTACATGCTCAAAAGTTGAAACCACAGGTTACATTAATTAATACACCAGTACAAATAAATATGTTGAAAAGAACTTTAGAGTGATTCTATTTACCTGATGGGGCCACATCATGTTCCTGATCTTCTCTAGCCTGATCATGCTCAACATGTTGATCACGCTCTACATGCTCTAAAGTATTGGGGTGCACACCATGACCTTCATCTGCCGCGTTCTGCTCCCACCCTCACGGTGCATTCAATGTCATGTAGGTATATATTATCGAGTGTTTAAAACAAATAGGCATGCAATTAATTTATTGTGGAAATTAATATTGAATAGATTGCACAAGTATTCAATTTTAAATAAAATTTATTGAGTTTATTTACTTGTGTCAGATGTAGTGGAAGGTTGTGTTTTGCCAGTCAAGACTCTTAGGCATTGACCCGCAATCAAAACGCTTCTTTGGAAGGCAATCTTTAGGTCCTCTTCTATAGGAACTTCTGTTGAATTGAGCCTACATTTTTCTTGAGAAGATCATGGTGCTTCTATGGTGTGATAAAACCAAAAAAAATTTCAATTTATTATAATTTGGATTCAATATTTCATTTATTTATACTTACAATTCATGCGGCTAATTTCATATAACCACCAGAGCCAAGTTTGTGTTGCCCATGTTTTTCTAGTCTTGCCTTTATTTCCTTCGATGTGTTGGGTAGCCTATGAAAAGTTTGAAATACGTTAGATTATGTAAAAGAAAGAGTAATCAATATATAATTACATTGTAGATAGTATCACACACCAGCATACTACTTTTAAAAATAAATTGTGGTTTCCATATGGTGTTGAGAGTATATAAAATCTGAGTTCAATCCATGAATTATAGAAAATGAATATTTGGTTATATTCATATGCTGATTACATTGCACAAAACATACTACAACTTCACATAAATATCAGGATGGTGATAGTTGTCTATGCTACCACATTTTTCATACATGTCTACCAAAGCGAACATCAAATAGTTCAGCTGCCTTCCTTTATAATTTAAAAGCCTAAAATAGAGTGCTTTCAAACAAGTTGTGGATGCTTGGAAAAATCTATCAAAGCATAATAGTAAGCAATAGCATAGACAAAGTGATTGAAGCTGTTTCAAAAATGCCTCAAAAGAAAATAATGGTCTCATGGTGATGGAATGCCATGACAATCCGCTAACAATTTGCTTGTGTGGCATTACGTTATAACATTCCATCACCATGAGACCACAATTTTTTGAATCATTTTTTCAAATATTTCACTCCCTTTTCTATGCTACCACATTTTTCATACTACTATGGCTAAAAAGTAAAAACCTCAAATAGGTGCTTTCGAACAAGCTATGGATGCTTGGAAAAAATCTACCAAAGCATAATAGTAAGCAATAACATAGACAAGGCAGTGAATTGTTTGAAAAAATGCCTCAAAGAAATGCAGTGTCACATTGATGGAATGCCATGACAATCCATGGCAATTTGCTTGTCATGGCATTCGTCATGGCATTCCATCACCATGAGACTACATTTCTTTGAGACATTTTTTTCAAGCAGTTCGCCATACTACTACAGGTACCTTTATGTCTGCAAGCATTTTATCAAACAATTCATTTGCCTTCTTTGCTATGGCTAAAAAGTCTAAAAGCGGGTGCTTTTAAACAAGCTATGGATTAACTGGAAAAATCTATAAAAAGCATAATAGTAAGCAATAGCATAGAAAAGGCGTGAACTATTTCAAAAATGCCTCAAAGAAATGGGTCTCATGGTGATGGAATGCCATGACAATCCATAGAAATTTGCTTGTCATGGCATTAAGTTATGGCATTCCATCACCATGAGACCACATTTTCCCCAGTATTTTTCAAATAGTTCTCCCTTTTCTATTCTACCACATTTTTATACATGTCTACAAAGCATTTTTATCAAACGCTTCAACGCCTTCATGCTATGGCTAAAAGTAAAACCTCAGGTGGTTTTGAACAAGCTATGGATGCTTGGAAAAAATCTACAAAGCATAATAGTAAGCAATAACATAGACAAGGCAGTGAATTGTGATGGAGCCTCAAATTTACATCCGGGATTTCTTTTATTATTGGCTGGTCTTGTTTATCCGAGTGGTGCCTAGGGCTGAAGTTATTACTTTGCTTTCATAAACCTTTGGTTTTCTGTCTTTGGTATGGGTCTATTCTATCGTTACTTTTTGGAGAAGGTTTTAAAAAAAGAAAACAACCTATGTCTCATTAACTTGTCTAAGGCCTGGCCCCTTTTAATAAATGATAAATATTTAATTGTTGGCCTCCTTTTATTTACCAAAGTCTGGGTTTTAAAAAAGGAAACAACCTTATGTTTAATGTTTTGCAGGGGTTATTTGATGGCTGTTGATCTCCTCGTAGATACATCCTGACCACTCCCTGCCATATCATGATCCCAACTTGAGCCATCGTGATATCGCGGGCAATCGCCACATGTCCTAGGTTGCTAATGTCTGAAAAGGAAATAAAATGATTTAATAAATGCATCAGACTTTAGTGTGTTATCAAGTGGGTTACTAAATTGCCAGAACGGTGCATGTGTTTATAATCAATGGAAATGTTTTAATCTTGATGAAAAAGCTACTCAGGGAATAGTCCTTAAGATTGTCCCTTGTTTTACTTGATCATGGTCATTGATGAAGAGATCAACAGTTGCCTGCTATCGCGTAATCCCAACTTGAGCAATCACGATATCGCAGGTGAGCGCCACGTGTATCTTCCTAGCGCTGCATATAATGGTGGGCCCTGGGGATGATGTGGAAGGCTTTGTCAGTATTTTTAAGGAGGACCATTTGATGATCTGACTGAAACAAGAGATTGACAGTGGAGATTTAAATCTGTGTCAAATACAATTGAAGGCGTTGGCGCTGTATTCAAGTAGGCTTTAATGGCGGGTGAGACGTCTATTGGCAATGTTCATAAAGTTCAAGTGTTTAATTGCAGACTACTTTCACCACTAAGGCATTCAAGCATCTTTGAAACAGTCCAGAGCCAGAGATAGAGCTTTCAAAAGCAATTTCGGAAAGAGTTTGATTTTCTATAGAATGCAAATTTTTGTGAGTTATTTTCTTCATCACTGTTCTATCCGAATGTGTTTCTTGCGAAAAGCTTTGCTGTGTTGATCAGGGTTTTTCTGAATTAAGATTTTAGGGTTACTATTTCTCTTGAATTGTGGGAAATTGCAAATTCTACTATGTTTTCATTTTGAGTAGCACTAGTCTGTTCACAATTTGATTTTCTGAGAAGCCCTAGTTGTTTAAAATGGCGCCAACAAAACAACATTCTGGCCATATTGACTACATGCAGAGGAATCTATATGATGATTTCCTTGACCAATTTCCCTTGTCAACAAACGACAAGAACAGGGGTTTGGTTTTGATGAGAGGGACAACCTTAGGTGAAGGGTTGAGATATAGAACCTACAACATTGCAGATGCTAGGGTACCAATGACGGGTTTAGAACTGTTTAGAAGATGGTATGGCCAGTGAAATGCACCTCATCCTTTTTCAAATGGTTGGAGGTATGATATGGGAAAGCTTGTAGTACTGAATGTGTTCCTTGATGTTGACCTCCTCCTGGCAGTGGCTGCGAGATATGATCCTGTCACAAGGGTTATAAGGGATAATGATGGTGAGGTTTTACTAAATGTAAATGCAGATGTAATTCGGAGGGTTTTTGATTTGAGTGAAAATGACTCATTCTTGGTGCAGATTGACTTCGAGGAGATGACACAAGAGTATGCCAAGATTCAACCTTTTTTTAGATCAAAATTGCTTCCTCCTCATCTAGTCAGGGTGGGCAGATCCACGATTCATATCAGCTCGACTGATCAGGAACCTTTCGGGTTAAATTGTTTTGCTGATCATTTCTTGGCAACCTTCTACTCACTTTGCCAAATTTTAGGTTTTAGTCCTAATACTGTGATTCCCATTGCCTATATGTTTATGGGGGCTCAGATTCAGCATCCCAATTTCTCTGTAGTATATGATTATGCTTCTTTCCTTGTTGAAAGAATGCATGAGGGTTTGTTGAACTTATTTGTGGGGGACACTAGTGTTCCTTTTTTTTGGTACTATTTGTTAATGCATATGTTCTTGTATGAGAATGTCAGCTTCTTCTTAGAGAAGATGGAATTGAGGCAAGAGTTAAATGGAGAAATCCTACTAGTATAGGCCTGGAGTGCACATATGTCTTACAACAAGAGGGATGCTAGCTATGTGCAGTTTGACAACTGCTTTGCTTCTAGGCTCAGGGCTAGACTAATGGTAAATATGCCAAGAATTCCTAAGGATTTGCATGATTTCCTCTGGCCCAAAGCAAGAAGGCCTGAGTTAAAAGTATGTCATAATTGGGGTGACATCATTCCATACCCTGTAAGCACTATCTTAAGGGTTTATGGTTTCCAAGGAACCCCCCATACTCTTCCATACAATGTACCATCAAGAATGGGATTTGCAGAGGTTTTGTGGCAGCTGGGATGCATCCATGAAGATATCTTGATAGGAAGAGGAAAAGGGACTTTGTTCCCTGATTATACTATTGTCTCAAATTTTGTATTTTTCAAGGGTGGATGGATTCATTTTGATCAATTTTTTATTGATTACCATTTGAAGAATGGATCCGTAAGGCAGCATGATCCAGAGGGATTCTTTGCTCTGTTTAGACAAAGAATCAAGGGTGGCAAATTTTCCCATGTTTTCATTCCTGAAGATTTGATTAGGAATGAATTTGATTTGGGTAGGCAAGAATTGAATAAAGAAAAATGGATTTCCTATGAGAAATTGTTGGCCCTAGTGCATAAGTTGGATCCGAAGTATGATCCATTAATGGAGTTCACTCCATTTCACAAAAGAATTGATTTCCTAATGAGTAATTTCAGAGAAATCATGAGAACCCTGAGAACCAAGAAGATAAACTTGGAGGTAGATTTGAAAATCTAGAGATTAGAGGTGAGGCCTGTGGAAGAAAGGCCAATTTGTCAGCCACCAATTGATAGGCCCTTATATAGAAGAAAAAGAGATAATAGCAGTGATGAAGAGGTTGGAGAAAGAAAAGGTAAACAAATAATGAAAGCCTCATCACAATCTGGCCAAGGGATTAGAAAGCCTGGAGGAATAAAGATTGTGGATCTTGATTCACCACCTCGAGATGACCCTATGGAGCCACCACTAGAGCCAAGCCCTGAGAGGAAAAGAATTGAGGAACCACAAGATAATTTGGTGGATGAAATAATTGTCACCGATCAAGACATGCAAGTTGGCACTCCTTCACCTCCTAAGTCAGCACAATTGGTGTTGACTGATATAGATATAAAAGGACAGAATGTTCAGGATGCAAGAATGCTGGCCTGCAAGGAATTCCTGGATGATGATGCCTTTGTGAAGACTCCTGTGTTCTTGCAGTTGGTCTAGAGGTTGAAACTTTAGGAATATCAAGACAAATGCAAGGAAAGAAGAGAAACAAGGCCTGACAAGTCTGATCAGGAAAATGATGATGAGGTCAAAATTGAGCTAATAGAGCAATTCAAGAACCTCACCCCTGATGAAGGAAGGAAAATTGTGTCTCAAGTTGGTGTCCTACTTCTCCCTGAATGGGGCATTGCTAATGCTGTAGCTTTTAATGCTATCATGCAATCAAAGCATCCTATGTAAGGTAGTGAGGAGGAAGTCAATGCAGCACTACAAGACTCTACCTTTAGTGAGGAGTATGAAACTTTGGCGATATGGGCTTTAGCACCTCAGGGAAGAAAACCAAATGTAGCTAATCTCAGTCCAAATTTAAGGGGTGGGATCATCATCAAGAGAGTCTCTGACACCTCAACAACAGAGGCCACAAGCTTAACACTGAATGTGGCCAAATTGACCCAAAAAATAGCTGAAAGAGATGAGGCTGAGAAGAAAAGCTTGATGGAGAAATATAACACAATGATTGGGGAGTATAGTAGGATACAACAAAGAAATGTTGAGTTGCAATCTGAAGTAGATAGGTTGAGATATGGGTAGGTGGGAGAATCTTCCGGTGCCACTGCTGCTAGAGTAATACCTACTGCTTCAGGGTCATTACCCCCTGTTGTTCCAATCATTTCTATTCTTGGATCCCCAATTCAGATAGCTATTGATAGCCCTGCACTAGGGCAGTTGAAGAAGAGGTTGAGATTTCTACAGATCCTACCAAAGAGCAGATGATAAACAAAGTTACAGAATTACAGGCTTCCCTAAGGGCAAATGAGGATAATGCTATGGCCAAGCACAATGAGGTGGTAGACACCGTTATAAGGCATTTAAATGAAAAGATTGATTCTAAGCTGCTAGTTGTACATTCTTTGTATTCTTTATTCTTGGAGGGAATTCAAAATATTAATAGAGACAAGGAGGTGATTCTGCCCCTGATTGAAAAATGGATCCCTAGGGCCACTGATTTAGACATTATGTTTAAGGCTTCTAGGTTTGATGTGAATAATAGGCCCCAATCATTAAAACCTACTCAAATTTTTTTGAAATCATTGAAGGGATTCCAGGCCTTGCTTGATGATTTGAGTAAGAAAATTAGGGAATTAATAAAGAATTTTGATGATTGGGATGACACTTTCCTGCCAGATATAATGGATACAAGTGGAAATGTTTAGACATTGCAGCAATGGCAGGAAAAGGCAGAGGAGGTTATTAATGAACAAATTAAATTATTTTGTGATGATTCAAATCATGACTTGCTGGTAAATAGCATGGATAAAATAATTAATACTAGCATGTTTCTGGAATCATTTGAAAGGGAGTCCAACCAGGTTGCAGTGAAGTTCACACCTTACAATACCAAGATGAAGGAGGTGATGGATTTTAATTGGCCAACAGATGAGGAATATCAGAGTTGGGTTGACAAGTACTTAACTGAGGAGTGAAGCAATGTATAGTACCGACAACTGACAGCTCAATAGTTATGTATAACTGAATTTTGGTTTTTCTCCATGGTGGTTTTGGGTGTAGTTTTCGAGGAGTAACATATGCTGTGGTTATTTTGCAATGAGTGGAATCAATAGAAAGATGCTCTGGGGTTTGGTGGTTGTGTTTTCAGTTTTGAAATGGGATGTACCGGTCTAATTGATCAATGACGTGTAATTTCTGGCCTAATGCTTGTTGCTCCTTCATTTTCTATAAGAAGGAATTCAAGGCCAGAAATTAGGGTTGGCAAGTTAGATATTTTTTGTAGTCGAGTCTAGGTAAAGTTGCAGAGCAAGAAATTGTAAGAACTTTTGTGAATACTATGGCAATTTAGGTTTGGGTTATTTTGTAAAGGGTTTTAAACTTATGAAGACCACATGTTTTATAACAATACTATAATTTCAAGCTAAGATGATATATCTTGAGCTCGAGTCTCTCCTCTGTACAAACATATCATGTTTTGGAATAAAATAATCAGGATTATGATGTTCATCTCATCATCTCGATATTGTGTGTTTTCGTGTGACTTTTAATTCAAAGAATGAATTAAAATCTTGGATGAAATCATGGATGGGTATGTTTGTAAAAAGAATTAAATAATAGAAATCGGGTTGGGGTAGAATTGATAATGTTGTAGTAATGCAACATTATGCGAGGATCCTATAATGCTAAGTATTTAAAATCTATTGTCGGTGTGGTACGTTTATGAACGACTCCCCAATGGTATATGTAGCGATCTAAATCGTACAAGTTTGTAAATCTTTGGTAAATGCGTATGTTTTGTAGGGCTTGCCACCAAATTTGCAAATTAAATGACTATCATAAGATACAGAATAATGTTGTAATTATCTCATGCTCCAGGTAGCTGACATTACTGGTGAAAGGCCAATTCATTTTAGTGATATCCTATTCTATTGAGCCATTTGTGGGATTATCTGTAATTTTGTTAATGATTGTTTATGAGTTTGGTGTAGAGATCATAAACACATTATAGGGATCACCCTCCTAGGTCTTGCAGAACCCGAAGTGTAGGAGGTTATTTTAAAATCTTCGTCAGTTGGTCCAGGTTCTCTGAGCCACCCTTGATTGGAATTGGCAATTCCATAGGTAGATTAGGAGACAAACCTGGTTAACAGCATAAAAAACCACCAACAAATTGTTTGAAAAAATGCCTAAAAGAAATGCAGTCTCACGATGATGGAATGCCATGAAAATCCATAGTAATTTTCTTGTCATGGCATTCGTCATGGCATTCCATCACCATTAGACTACATTTCTTTGAGACATTTTTTTCAAACTGTTCACTGCTTTGTCTATGCTACTGCATTTTTCATACATGTCTACCAAAGCATTGAATCAAACAGTTCATTGCCTTGCTGTTAGGGTAAGAGTCTAAAATAGGTGCTTTCAAACAAGCTATGGATGCTTGGAAAAAATCTATCAAAGCATAATAGTAAGCAACAAGCCATGGTCTCATGGTTTTTTTTGCACGAAAATCAGCTCAATTTTATTCACATTTTTTTGCAGATTTTAAACACGTTTTTTTGGCAATTTGAAGTTTGAATCAGGAAAAAATCATTGACCAAAAAGTCAATGATTTTTTCAAAAAATCAGGGAAAAAATCATCCAACCTGTAGTTTTTTTTAAAAATCGCAATTAATCGAGATTTTTTGCAGATTTATGCTTCTATATCACATACCTTCCTTGGCCCGGTGGTGTCTTTCCTTTTTTTCTTTTCAGCCTTCTCCTTTCCATTGGACACCAGGTCCTTCCACTCCCTATCCAGAATCATGGGGGGACGCTCGTACTTTTTGTTCTTCTCTAAATGTGACTTATATTGGTCCCTCGCATACTTTAGATAGGTACCAGCTTTCTTAAGGACCTTGGTTCGGTTGAATGTTTTATCACCGAACAACACAACTAAATGACTAATGAGCTCATCTTTTAAATCTTCATTTTGGGCATTCCACTGTGTACGTATGGTGGGCCCGAAGAGCTCCAATGTAATATCACTTAGAAGTTTATAAAAAACATCATTTACTGCAAAATGATCATGGGATCAATAGCCTAACAAGAGCGATCAATAAGTAAATTTTAATTGGATTATATAGAATAATAATTAAAACATTTTAAAGTACCTGGGACCTTCTCTATCTATATGGGAATGAAATCCTCGGTCACCACAAGTGTGACTGGCAATGTTCTCGTACTAGTAATACGCGAAGATCCAGGAAATGCTGCTAAAACATCACTAGTAGCACTGGCCTCTGCATCCCCAGGTACATGTCTTGACGCATGTTCTGGTATGTGTTCGCTGCCAGAGGGTGCGTTAACGGATGCCTGCATGGTATGTGTTGCCGACATTTCAAACGACAGTATAGGCATGGATGATGGGGTTAGATAATGTGATGTATGCCTAGGAAGATCAAGATGACACTTGTACCAACCCTTACTCCTCAGGAAGCACTTGCAGTACCCTGATCATGCCCAGGAGCATCATGAGGAGGCAAATAACCCTCTAAAAATAACACATATTTTAGTTCATGACATAAAATAGTACAAAATATAAAACCATGAATGAACTTATGTTATAATTAAAGACCTCATGATAGCTTACTTGCAAGTTTTGTAATCACTCTTTTAATACTTTAACTCTCTCTCTTATCTCATCTGTTTGAGTCATTTTGAACATCAACTCAGTCATTTCTTCATTGCATATTTTCATGAGCTTCTTTATCGAATCATAAGGGTTTGCTGAGTAAGCCATGTCATCATCAAAAAATATTGACTACACCTCAGTATGGATGCTCTCCTCTACTATTGGTGCCTTTCCTCGATCAGTCAAATGCAACAATAATATTAAAAACATTATCGAAATTAACCCAAAAAACTTATGAAAAAAACATAATAATAAAACATTTTCCTCATATCTAATTTGTACAATTACAATGAGGTAAACCTATCGGGTAGAAGTAGCTGAAGATACATTGGGATCTGTGCTCTGGGCTAGAGCCTTCTCCATACAATCAATGTCCCCTTGTGACAAAAATTAAATATAAAAAAATATTACCAAAATGAAACCAATAGACTTATGAAAAAACATAAGAATAAAATGGTATGGAGTCATTAATTGGAGGGTGGAGTAGAATGGTACCTTAATGCATTACCACCTATTAATTGTTTATAATTAAGTGATTCAAATTGTAATCAATTAGCAACTCTTCCCCTCTGCGGTTGATTTTATAAACATACGAATACATGGTTTCCCTGCGTGCCTCGAATATGCAGTGGGTTGCTTATTTGTTGACCAGTGGAGTGTACTATTTATAAACCACGCAATATTCCACGATGCTTTTGGCCTTCCGGAGTCAATGTACATAGCCACTCCTTTATTTTGATCCTTATCTTTTAGCTATATATAATTTGCTGGCAGTGCATACCTATGCATACTTCGTGTATATCGAACTAGTTGTATCCAATCTTTGTAACCATAACAGGGTCCGACATACTCCATCAATTCAGTAACTTTTTAATAATAGACCTTTATGCGTCCCATGCAAAATAGGCCCCAAACCATTTAATGACGATGGTGTTATGTGATATATCCTCTCGTTGACACAAAAAGTGGTGTTTATTGGAGGAATTTCCTTGGGTACCCATTGTTTCCATAGATGTTTGTACCTCAAGGGCACCTCGACATCACCTATGCTCTCATCATCATAAGAACATGACCCCCCTTCAAGAAGAAAAAATTCCATGCGTTCACATAATTTTCTTCTAATCTTTTGACCTCTAGTTGATCTCCCTCTTTTAGACATACCACATGTCTTGCTTTCCTCTTCTCTTCACGAATTTCCCTGCGGCTTGAGGGAAGAGCCAGTCGACAAATACCTATTTGGTGGTACCTACACTCATAAGGATGTTGGATGAAGTTCTTTCATGGTGATGTGATCCCAAAGAGTAGCATTATGATTAATCTATCATTTCATGGCTGAATTTCCACGAGGTTATAAGGTAATCAAGTCTTGATAGTGCAAGCTATTCATTTACCATCCAAATGTGTCCATCACAAATCAAATCTACTTAACGTTTTAACTCCCAAACTTCGTAACAAGTGTTAAATGTGACTATGGTCCACCAGTTACACAACCAAGCCTCAAATGTATTCTTTAATTGTAATCAAAGGACTTTTGCTCTTCATTCAAGTAAATAAACTTGAAGGGAAACACCACCAAGTGGTTTATTGGACACCTATATGACTAAAAATAGCAGCAAATTTACATTTAATTTCCATATGTCTAAGTGGTTAACGGGGAGGGAGTGTGTACTAGGCCTAGTTAAGTCATCATAAGTTTACGCTTTGGCAATAATTTTTTTTTTAAGTCATATTAATCTTCCTATGTCTAATTGCTAGGAGATTTTTGGTATGTTTTAAGGTAGGATGATTGATG
>VDFB02086081.1:389375171-389440704 GCA_007258455.2 Sequoia sempervirens
GGCGCTTTCGGCAAGTATGATGATGAAAGCTTGGAAAATAGGTGTCATGTGTAGAATTGAGCATCTATGTGCACTAGTTCAGGTGGAAGCATCTCATCCCATCCATGATAAATCCAACATTCCATCCATCTCATCCATAATAAATTCATTCATCCATAAACCATTTATCTAATCCATTTTCATCAGTCTACATCCAGCTTCCAAGTTATCTTGGTCTTGAAAATTTTTGGTGCACACTTTACACTTAATTATGGTAAAAATCTTGACATGGGTCATTGTTATTGATTCTGTCCTATCCAACATTATCTAAGCCATGAAGCATTATCTGAATGAGCATCCTTTGTTTAAACACCTTATCACAAGATAATCCTTGGCATCCTTTGTGTGCTTACCATATCCATCCATCCACATACCTATCCAAGGATCCACCCATGGTATTTTGTACATTGCTAGACACTGGGGGTAGATATTTACATCTTGCTTTGAGAATAAATCTTGGTCTATATCTTCCAACTTATGTGGTGATCCAAACATTAGCAAATGTAAAATCAAATTGGTCAAAGCATTTGCAATCTAAAATACAAATGACTAGCCCATGACATATTTTGACAAGAAGATGTTCCTTATCAAGCTTTATCTTTCATCTAACATCAATCCAAATAATCAATATTAGTTGCATCTAACGTGTGATTCAACATGACATCAAAACACTCAAAACAACTTTTTTTCCAAATCAAGCTTCACAATCTTGATCAATCAAATCCAATCAATCCATCATCATCTCAAGATATCTTTCCCAATCCTCATGTTGCTTAACACCATCCTTGCATTGTTGTGTATCCTCAACAATGTTATCATCATCAATTCATCAATTAGATCAATCAACCCTAGCTTGGTTTTTAAAAAAATACCAAAAATAGATCACTGATATCATCACATATATGTATCCAAACTGTCAAAGTCATGCAAAAATCCAAAAAACATTCAAAACATATCAAAATCCAAAACATACAAGGTCAAAAAAGTCAAAAAATATGGGAGCATATCTGGAATTACGTGTCTTTTGAGCACCGGAATGGTAAGCATCATTAATATGCCTCTTTATAGCACATAGGTTAGTCCTTTTTTTAGGAGTCCAAGTAGCCAACTGGACCATTGTTCATTCCTCATCAATAAAATGAGTCTTCAGGTCTACCAAACGATGTGGTTCCCTAGTGTGTAGCAACGCAGGGTAAGGATAATTTTGATCACCCTCTACAAGCCCCTAGGATAAATTCTTAGGTTAGGTTCTTGTCAAAATCTCAAAAGTACAAAAAACATTGGAAAATTCTGAAAATCAAAAAACATTGTAAAATACCTCAAAAATACCAAAAACAACCTCAAAACATTTCAAAAACCCAAAAATCATGCATCTGTCTCATTTTGCTTCACCCACGATAATCACTCATCCATAATAAATCAATCATCACATTCATCCTTTGGAAAAACGAAGAGAACAACCACAACAATCAGCAAAAGCAAACTTAAAACACAATCAAAATTGAAACAACAAATTTTTAAATGAAAAATCAAACTCTCGATCATTCAGAAACATGTCAATCAACCTTATGTCAATGGCCTTTTCAAACAACCTATCAACTTTCCACCATCCACTAACATATTCAGGATGTATCCTTCCTACAATGGGCATTATCTATTGGCAAAACACTTTGGATACTTATCCTAAACAAAACAACTTGCCACCATCTACTAACATGTCGTAGGATGTATCCTTCCTACAATGGGAATTATCTATTCGCAAAACACTTTGGACACTTATCCTAAATCAAACAACTTTCCACCATCCACTAACATGTCCTTGGATGCATCCTTCCTACAATGGGTATTATCTTTGGCAAACACTTTGGATACTTATCCTAAATAAAACACATCCCCTTGGCTAGAGGTATGAAGAACATTGGCTTGTTTGTTCACACGATCTTTTCTTTGATTTATCTTACTGCACTCATTCCAATGACCTCTCGATGATGTCTAATCAAAATGATTTAGAGAGAAAGGAATGGGGCATTGATCATTATCTTTCATTTGTTGTGCATGTTGGATGTTCTTGTAATATAACCTTGGCGAATACTTGTTTTGTTAGGTATGTATGGAGGGAGTTTTGGATAGCTTGTTGACTATTTCATTCGCAGGTTATGCCTTTACATGTTTTGGTCTGAGATGTTTGAAACTTTTGAAATACATCCTAGTGAGGTTTCCATATGTCAAGTGTGAACATGAATAGTCCTATCTATTTTTTGAGTTAAAGTCCATCGCACTAGATACCACGCCATCATGGTTGTCTATACCTTGATGCATTGTATCTATGTGTGTTATCAAACATAAGGAAAGTTGTGTCGTTCGTGTCCCAATCCCTAGATAAGAAAATCATCATCACTCATCATAATATCTAAAAAGGTCTCAATGATTCATGGACTTGTTGGACTTCTGCATCTTCTTAGAATCAAGGGTTCATCCATCTTATTCTTCCCATTATTCTATTTTTACTAAAAATTCTATCCAAGTGTCAAATACAAATATACATGAGGCTACCCATGGTCGATGATTGTCTATACATTATCAAATTTATCTACATTCAATATTTCTAGTCCTCTCTAAGTTGAACTGATCTTGAATCTTTTAAGCATGCTCGACCCAAAAATTGAATTTTTTCACTCGATCTCTTGAGGGGACAGTGTAGTAGCATAATTCCTTCTGTTGAGGCAACAGTGAGCCATCCAAAAAAATAGACAATTTTTGAATTTTGATCATGGCAGTGTTATTTTTTGAATCAATGCACCAGGTGCTTCACTTCAAAGAGGGGAAAAATTTAGACACGTAAAATGTCCTAATTGATACTATGCATTTGATTATGAACAACTAAACCGTTTCTTTTGAAATCACTTCAAATTGATCAATTAATTGAATAATCAACATTATTTAATTAAAATCAACAAATTCAACTATTAATCAAATAATTAAAATTATTTTATTAATTCACCCTTCTTCTAACTAATTATTCATCATATTTAATTAAATCAAATCATTTAATTAAATCATCTCTTAATCCTCTCATTTGATTAAAAATCAATCAAATCAAAGGTCACATCTCATAATTCACTCCAATTAATTAATTTTGAATTAATTAATCCTAAATTAGCTTTCTAATCATCATTATTAATTCCTCTAGCTTTTAACTCCTCAAGAGTTGAATAAACTCATAGTCAACTAACCAGGTTGCACATGAAAATAATTTTAATTAGTTATTTAATTCATCTATTTTCCCTCACCAAGGAATATTCTTCTCAACAACCACTCATTCAATTTCCCTCCAAAGGTTTTCAAAAATCTATCACATCCTCTTACATTTGCAATAGATTCTCTTACAATCTTTAAAATCCTCTTACATCCTCTCAAATCTCATTCAATTCCTCTTACAACAATCTAAAATTCTCAACCAACAATATTTACTTCTCTTCCATCCTCCACTCACACATTTCTCAAAATGTGCTCCAACATCCTCCAATAGAATTGTGACACTTGACACATTCTCATTGGCTCTCAACTTATCCCACATTCATCAAATACTCTAATTCTTCAACCCTTGGCTTCTATAAAGAGAGACATCCTTTTCATAATATCATATCCACAACTTCATGCATTATCACTATAGCCATTTGAGTTCATAACATTTCATCCTTTTCATCCATTTTAGCTACATTATAGCCATTTTTCATACTTGGAATCACATTCAACATCAAAGCTTATCAAAGGGATTCGGAAAGGGCTTCTTTCCACATCAAAGGAGCACCACTCCCCCTATGGGATGCATGTTTAGTTAGTTTAATTTAGATTACATGCAATCTTTGATTAGTTTCTTTTTATTTCATGTTTTCTCTTGAATTGGCTAGAGAATCTCATAGGAAGTATTAGATTTTCTTTTCTAACATGTTTGACATTTTTTGTTGATCAATTGTTAGCTTGTGTAGGTTTTGTGCTCACATTTTGGCGCTAGGAGGGCAGAGCATTCTAACAACCTCTCAGTCAATTTCCCTCCAAAGGTTTTCAAGAATTTATCACATCCTCTTACATTTGCAATAAATTCTCTTACAACCTTTCAAATCCTCTTATATCCTCTCAAATCTCATTCAATTCCTCTTACGCCAATTTCAAATTCTCAACCAACAACATTTACTTCTCTTTGATCCTCCTCCACTCACACATTTCCCAAAATGTGCTCCAACTTCCTCCAATAGAATTGTGACACTTGGCACATTCTCAATGGCTCTCAACTTATCCCACATTCATCAAATCCTCTCATTCTTCAACTCTTGGCTTCTATAAATAGATTCATCTTTTTCATAATATCATATCCACAACTTCATGCATTATCACTATAGCCATTTGAGTTCATAGCATTTCATCATTTTCGTCCATTTTAGCTACATTATAGCCATTTTTCGTATTTGTAATCACATTCAACATCAAAGCTTATCAAAGGGATTGGGAAAGGGTTTCTTTCCACATCAAAGAGCACCACTCCCCCTATGGGATGGAGGTTTAGTTAGTTTAATTTAGATTACATGAAATCTTTGATTAGTTTCTTGTTTATTTCATGTTTTCTCTTGAATTGGCTAAAGAATCTCATAGGGACCATTATATTTTCTTTACTAACATGTTTGACATTGTTTTGTTGATCAATTGTTAGCTTGTGTAGGTTTTGTGCTCAAATATTCAAATATTTTTTGCTCGAAACATTCATAAAACACTCACATACCTTCTCAAAAACTTTTATCTTCTATTTATACCATCTACATCCTTCAAAAAATTTCTTCATGTCAGCTCCAAACATGAAATATAAGACACACAATATTTACAATAAAGTAAGCTTCAAACACATTTTCCATAGAAATAAATCTTATACAGTCGGAGCTAAGAGATATCCAAGACGTATCCTTCATGAAACTCATCTTCAAAATTAGTTCACACATCTAGCACTTGGCACAATCAACCCAACATGTTAAGTTGGCCTAACAAGCAAGAAAACTATCAAAATATCAACTCTAGACCAAGGCAGTACTAAAGAGATAAATCATTTTTTTTGGATCACTTCAACAAACTTATATAGCATGTAACAACACTTTTGTGCACTCCTTTTGTCATTCCAAGTCAATACATATTGGCGCAAACACTTTATACTCAAAACAGTGATTTTGAACATACTGTAGTTCAAGAAATGATCACATATCATCTTGGAAAGAAACCAAGGAGCTCAATTAGATTCCATCATGAATTAAATAGCATCTATACACATTCTTGATCCAATATAAGCTGACACAAATCAATTAGACACCAACAGACGAACCTACTAGGTTGGGGGAACATAGACAACACACTATCATCTACATAATTGCTAGTGATGAACTAAATCATCTAAAACTTGGATTGAGTAGAAATATTATCTTCATAAACTTAACTTCAAAACCATATGGAAAAAAAATGTGATGCAATGAAGTGTAGAGACATACAATTCTCTTCTTTGTCATACATTCACTGGAACTTAGCAAATTTATACTCTGACAACTCTAGAACACTTTGTAGTAGAATGTATGCATGGGTACATGGAATATGAATACCTTTCAATTATGCAGAGATACTCTTCAAATCACAATAAAAAAAATTAATCTTCTGATAAATGTGAAGCAATAGACAAAGCTCCTATGTCGCCAATCCTATGTGTTAGAAAAATTTGAGCTTTATCGACCAAGGCATTTGACATCGAATCATGGTCTTCAACAAATAAGACCATCTTACATCTCTTTGACATCCAACCATGCACAATATAGATGTATATGATATCTACAAAGGTCAACATCAATGTCAACACAATATCCATACATTTTCCAACAAGGATATGCACGATGGGAAATTTCTCCATACAATTTTAATACATGACACCATAGTCATCTCACAAATGATAATTATTATGCTGCATGTAATGAAATTGGATATGGATTGACATATTCAATACATGCAAGTACATTGTACACACATGTGAACATAGATGTAGGTCTCACCTATAATCCTCATGTCCCATTTTTCATTCATACACTTATGTATTTTATCCTATTAAGTGATTGTTCATAGAACTTGTAGCTTATTTTCTAATATCAATCCCTTTGAGTGTGTAATAATTTTCAAGATATTTTATTTCAATTTCAATTTTCATTAGACAATCTACATGGAATTATTTAAGTTATTCTCATTACTTATTTATAATTTATATATTATCTTTTGTGTATCTCCTAAGATCAATTTGAATCACCTAAATTTATTATGGTTGATTTGTAACCACCCATCCTTTTAACTTTAAATACTGTTGTTGACATTGATCACCTAAATTTATTAGTTCATTGGATTTATGTATCTTCACTGATACATCATATACACAATAAATATCATCACCCCAAGAAAGGGAATATATGATATAAGTGTACTCTTTTGTATTGGTTCATAAACAACATACATAAAATAACACTTGATAGGATATGTACCATGGGAAACAAATCCTCACAATTTTAATACATGACACCATATACATCTCACAAATGATAATTATTGTGCCACATGTAATGAAACCATATGGATTTAACATATTAAACACAACAAAGTGCTTTACATACACAGGTCAACATAAATGTAGGTCTCACCTAGATCAACCTATACACCAAGTGTGTTGTAGACATTGTACAAGCTATCATTTCTAACTTACTAAGAAAATTTACAAATATTAAAAAAGTCATAGTTATTGTTTGAAACATAGAAAAATGGGATGATGGTGGTGATGATGTTCTAAATGTAAAGAACCTAGGATCAATTCTGGTTTTCTAAAAGTTTCATTGGGATACAAATCCACAAGGTGCAAAGATTGACTTTAAACCTAAAATGTGAGAAAAGTAGACTTGGGTCTGATCCTTTTGAATCTTAGAAATGAATTGAAAATGATTTGGACTAATTAACCTAATTGAACTATATGACCTAGTATAAAAAATGCAATATTCTAGAAATGCACAAGTTGAAATTGAAGATTGCAAGTGGATCTGGGAAGTGTCAGATGATGTGTACATGTCACCAAAAGTTGAGTCTAAGTGTTGTAGCAGGATTGGGTCACCCCTAGGTGAATAGGTCCTTGATGAGGGGTCCTAAAACTATTTTTACAATCCTCTGATGCAAGATACGAGCTCTTGATTCCAGGTTGAAGAAGTATCATAATTTCATTAATAAATTCTATAATTGAGTTTGCATAGCTTGGCAACTTTGTTGACAAAAAATGCAACAATGGAGAATTTTCCTTCAATAATTCTTCAATCCTCTTCAGACTTATAACCTGCACATTCATAAAGAGGAGAAATGTTGGGCCATTTTAGGGTGTTGCCTCACTCAAACCTCGTGTTAGTGTTTCCACTTCCACAATGGTAATGTCAATGATAGAAATGATAACTGAAAGGAAGGAATGATGAATGAACATAATGTTGCAAATCACCACCCTTCAATGGATTCCTTGAAGGACTTAAGTCATACACATCACCTCAAGGATCTTGGATCTTGCTTGAATGCTTGAATGTTTGAATGCTTGGAGACCTACAACAATGCTAGCCTTCAAAATACATGAACATGAACACACATAGAATTTGACATGATGTTGGATCTTGAATTGTTGCAATAAACTCTGAAATACTGCTCTTGACTTTCTCAGTAGTGATCTTGATCATAATTTTTCCAATAGTTCTCTCATTAATGCTTGTTAGATTTCAAATGGTAAAATAACTAGGTATTTATATGTAATTGTTCTAATTTCCCAAAAATCAATTCTAAAATCTAACATTTGAAATTTGAATTTTAAATGTTAATATGGGTCCTAGCCCTATTTTCTAGGACATTCAGTGTCGGGATCATAACATTAATTATTTACATTAACTTAAAGCTTGTAACTTTTTCAGAGATTGATAAAAATAGAATTTGGAATGCATAATTTAGGAAATTAGGGACTTAATTAGGTCCACTAATTTAGGGGGGAAAAACATAGTGTGAAATTATTAAGGTATACAATTTTCTACACTAAATTTAGCCCCCACTTTAGTGAGAGTATAAACTTACACTCAGACTCATACTAAAGTAGAGAAATATGCATCAAGAGTGGTCCAATTGTACAAATGTTGAAGGAATGGGATGACTAAGGATCAAGGAGGGTGATCAAGCCCCCAAGATCTAAGATCCAAAGGAAAAGCAACATTAGCATAAAGGAACACACATAATTTTGATATGCAACAAGACAACATACTCAAACATGCATGTCAACATGAAATGCAAAAGAGGGTATGGACTAACAAGTTGTGTTATGCTAGGACCCATACAAAAGGCATTCATGAATCACACAGTATAAAATTATGAGATTTTCTAGGTGAATCATAAAATAGAAGGAAAATGGGCTAGTGAAGTCTGTTATTCACTAGGTGAGCCCCCAAGATAGGTGTGGAAACACACTAGGTCTACAAGGTGTACCCATAATGGTGGAAAAATGAGAAACATACACTAGGTCTACAAGGTGTGCCCAAACATACCAAGATTTATACTCCCTGATAAACCTGATAAGGTGCCACAAGATACAATGCTAATGCTACACTAAATTTAACTCCCATGAACAAAATGAAGCAAAAAAATATCAATGTCAATGTCAAGTTTCAACACATCACCAAAGTCTAGCATCTATGGACAAAGTGAAGAAAAATAATTCCAATGTATGCCCCCACTTTAAAGAAATTGCAAAAAACCATGTTGTGAGCAATTAATTTGAAGTAGAAAATGATAAATTCCATGCAACAAAGGATCACAAGAGCTTATTTGAAAATCCCTATCCAAATAAAGCTACATAATGATAAGGGGTTTCCACCAAAAGTAATGCAAGAAATAATACAAAAAGATGCACATGGGAGGGATCCATGGATCTGGGATCAATATATCTCTTTTCTATAGTGATATTAGAGAGCTTGGAATTGACATCATTCCCCAAATAATCATGGAAAAATGAACACAATGGAGGAGTGACACATGTAGAGAGAGAAGGAAAGAAATTTTTTGGGTCAACATGGAAGAGACCTAAATGTCTCAATGCTTCACATCGTCCCTAAAAGGAAAAAAAAATAGAGGTAAAAAAATAAAGTTTACAACATATAGAAGAAAAAAGATACAAATAGAGGAAGGCCATGACATGTTTGTTTCCTTTGTATCCTTGTGCCAACAGAGCAACAAGGGTTATCCAAAGAAAGCTCACAAAAATAAAGACATGCCAAGTAGCACAACATGGGAGATCACATCATGTGCACACAAACACAAAGAACACATAAGACAAACATAAAATAGTATTGCACATGCAATTTGACATAAAGTAGTTCATCCACATCACAATATTTCTCATCATAAATGGAAGGCGTGCAACTAGCTAAAGGGACTACAACAAGTGTTGTACTAGGAGCATCTCCAAGTGAAACACGTGGTGGATCACTCTCATTAGGAGGATCATCATGGTTTCCCCCATGTAAATTCATTTGCTTTGAAAATAAAACATTAAGCTCATTATGGACCTCCTCATCAATTTTAGAAATCTCATCATCAATAACCAAATTGATCACATTGGGAGGTTTTATGACAATTGTATAAATGAATTTTCTTGTTTGATTTATTGTTTTGGTTTTATGTCTTGTTTTGGTGAAAGATGGATTTATTTTTGAGTTTTTTCCATGGGTGTTGGATTATCATGCATTATTTTGTTCTTTTCTTCCAATTGATGAGTGGTATAACGACGTCTACACCTACTCTCTTTAGAATTTATATTTCTTCTTGCATGATTTTCAAGTTGTAATGGGGTAGGAGCAGGTTTATCAACCATAGGTTTATTTTCTTCCCATAAGGGAGGAATTGAAAGAATCATCAGGGGTTGGGAAACCACTATCTTTGAGGTCTATACACTTGTTTTATCTTTGGAGGAATGAAGGGAATCATCTTATTATCTATTGGTCTCTTATATGATATAGGTGGAGGGACTGCAACATATTTATTTTGGTTACTTGGAAGGGTTTTTGGCGCAATCATAGGTTCATCCATGATGGGTTGGGGAGAAGGAAAAACCATGGACCTATCACACTTAGGAATATTGCTAAGAGATAACTCTGTTATGCACTTTTCCTTGAACTTTTGTACGACTTGGAAAAGAAACCTTCACGAGGCTTTATAGGTTCCTTAGGCTAAGGCCAAAATAATTCCAATGAAAAATTTCCATGAGAGGACAAAGGATTGAATCCACTATGGTGCATTGTAAATATCCCATTTCGAAAGGGAAACTTTATGCATTTGTGAATAACTAACAAGACGACATTCATGGAGTGTAGCCATGAATAACATAGCTTCACATGAAATTCATACAATGACGGGATGATGGAGAATGATCCATCTAATTATTTTGGTCCAAATTTGAGAGGAAGTGTGATGGAACCTATTGTAGGGTGAGCAAAACCATCATGAGTTTTTATCCATGATTTTGATTGTTCATATGAATCTTGATAAAGCTCTTGCACAAACAAAAATTCCTCAACGATCACATTCTTTGCACATGCGGGATCAATAAGTATACCTTTTGCAAGTTTGTTATTGATATGACCAACAATTTAGAGAGGACCATCAAACACATGTCTAAGTGCATCATCATTAGTGAAAGAAATGGTGGGTAATATGGTGGTTTTTCCCTTACGAGGTTGCACCTCCACAAAACCAACCATTTTTTGTAGACCATCTTCATTACTATTGTAATAATTATTCATGTCATTAGTTGTATCAGTATTCATCTCATCATCATCACAAGCTTGCACAAAGTTGGTTGCATGATTAGGAATGTGATAGGTAAAAATTTGTAAATTTTGGTTAGGCAGGGCAACTAGCTTATTCCCTTTACCATTAACACCACCCAATTGAATGTGATTAGAATCAATGAGGTCTTGAACTTGATGTTTAACATGCATGTATTGTTTCATATCATGTCCATTTCTGCAGTGATATTTTAAAAAAGGCACTTGGATTAAAGCTTGGAGGTAGAGGGTTGGTTGTATCTATAAGGATAATTGGAGGCAAGCGGATTAGGTTCTTACCAAAAATTTGCAACATAATTGAATGGAGGGAATCAAAACAATTCTCAACCATTCAAGAAGCCAAACAAGAACTTTTTAAAGATAAATCCATCCCAAAAAAATCATGTTGAACCTCAAGTTAGGGCCATAAGTTCAACCCCATACCAATTTGGGGAAAAAGATAGGTAGTTTACCCCTATAGGCTTGGATTTCTCAGTATGAGATGATGAAGATGCTTCTTCATACTTATCGAATTATGATAGTCATGAAGTGTCATACACAAGCTTATAAAGGATGGAAATTTCATTAAGTGGAATTTTTCCCTTATGTCCTTTTGCAAATTGTCAATGAACATTCTTTGGATTTTTGCATTAGAAAGAGTTAGATTTGCTTGTGATAATATCAACTGATAGTGGTTTATGAAATTTGTAACCTTTTCACCTTTTTTTTGCATCGCATTAAGTCAGTTATGTTGATCTTAGTACCAATGTTGACTTGAAAGTGATTGAAGAACTTAGCATCAAAAAGATCATTAAATGAGTGGATTGAGTTATTTGGAAATTAAAAAAACCATTCTAAGGCCATGTATTTCCTCAAAAATAAAGTCACTACACATGGTGGTATATGTTGATATTTGGCTACTAGGGTCCCCTTTACCATTGTACTTGTTAAATTAGGGGATTTCTATGTTTTGTGGCATTTTTGTTTTCAATATCTTAAGTGACAATGGACTCCTTATGATATATTGTGATGGTTGGCCAATTTGGTTTTGGTTCATTATTTAGATGTATTGTTGAAGTGATGTCACATTTTCCAAGAGTTGGTTTATGATAGAATCATTACTTGACATTTTTTTTGTAATGAGATGAATATCGTGGAATGGTGTATGTTCTTGGTGGGCTAATATGTTTCAAAATTATGAGTGGGGTTGGAACTTGAGGTGTGGCATGTGAGGGTCCAAAACCATAAGGATTTCCAATGGAAATACTTATTGTTGAAGTTGTTCCAATGCTTTGTTGTATGGTGGAGTCAAAAATTGGATTTGTGTATGTAGTAATATAGGCTATGGTGGTAGGGAGGGAGTCTTGAATTCCTCCTTGAATTTGAGTGTATCCCAAAGCTTGAGTACAACTAGCCATTGTAGGTATATTATCATCAACTATGTGGGCTATGCTACACACAAATTCTAATTCATGATCATCATGAAGCAATTTCCTCATGTTTTTAATTATAAGAATCATTGTACCAACAAAAAATTCAATACTCACATAATCTTAATGTTTTTCTAAATACTTTTCCAATTTTCTTAGTTTGTCTTCAAGAACATGGGAAACCATAGTCTCAATGTATGTGAAGATAGGTGTTTGTAAGGTTGTCATTCGAATGGTAGCATCAGGAATAGAGTCCAAGATGAGTTGATTATTGACAACACTAGTCATGAAAGAGTTAGAAGACTCACGATCCATAGCAAATGTAAAACCAACGTATGATTTTATAAGTCTAGAACTACGTCTCTCTAAAGTATTGAAAATAGGACACCAGATTGTGAAACTCATGCAAGTTTTAAAATGCTGAAGTGTACCCACTATGAACACTAAACTAATAAACAACACAAGAAAATAACTAGAAACATGAATCAAACAACATGAGCAAATAGGAAACACAAAAAAAGATAAAATGCACAACAATATAGAGTTTCCCAAGGGCATTTGAGGCTTGGTTAGGGGTTTTGAAAGTTCAAAGTTTGATTATGTAGTACATTGTTTCACAATGCTGATTCTACTTGCAAATAGTTGAAACAACAAATTTTTTTCCAAAATTTGCTTAATGTATCCCAATTTGATGCAAAAATGCAAGTATGCAATAATGTGAAAGATGCTTGAAAAAAATTGAATGCAATTTTTAGATCTAAAATGTAATACTTGACTAATTGCAAGATGTAGAGATCTAGAAATGATGATTTTGAATGTAAAATTTGACCCTAAATAATGCACTTTTTTTGGAAAAATGAACTAAATACAAAATTCTTTATAAATGCAGTTATGAATTTCCAATTGAGATATGTAAATACAAGCAAACTAAGCAGACAAAGACAATCAAGTACAAAAAATATTGTTAATGCACCTATACAGGGACAGGGTCACCCAAGGGCTAATGGGTCCTTGTTCAGGGTTTTGAAAACTAAAAAAATGAATGTCTAAGTTGTTTAAGGTTGTTCCTATCTACAAATAGGTTTGATAGTGATTACTTTTCTAGAATATTTTAATGTAATGCAAACACAAATGTATGATAATTTTGAAACAAAATGGCACTTTTTTTAATGCAATTTTAAACTGAAAAATCTGATCTAAATGACTGAAACACACCCTAATTCAAGTTATGATGTAATATGGATGCAATATTTTTGGAATTTCATTTTTTTATGATGCAAATATGAAACCCTAAATGAGAAATGCAAGACAAAATGATGCAAAACCTAGATCTAGGGTTTGAAAGACAATCAAATTAGAAAGCTATGATGTCAAACATCAAGTTCACAAAAATGAAACATAAAAGAGGGTGAACCTCTTTTTAATGTTTGTATCTATAAAGACTAGGGTTCTTCTTGGGATCCTTTTTCTATATTTCATTAGAAAGGTGGATCAACAAGGTGAATACATTGAATATCAACCAAAGAGGTGAGCTACCAGACCTGCATCCAATTTTTTAGAGTTTTAGAAATGGGTTGGAAATGATTTGGAATGATTAACCTAATTGATCTATTTGAAAGAGTAAGAAAAATGCAATGTTACGGAAATGCACAAATTGAAACTGATGATTGCAAGTAGATCTAGGAAGTGTCAGATGATGTGTACATGTCACCAAAAGCTGAGTTTGAGTGTTGTAGAAGGACTAGGTCACCCTTGGGAAAATGGGTCCTTAATGAGGGGTCCTAAAATTATATTTATAATCCTCTGATGCAAGATTTGAGCTCCTGATTCTAGGTTGCAGAAGTGTTGAAATGTCATCAATAAATTCTATTATTGAGTTTTTGTAGCTTGGAAACTTTGATGACAACAAATGCAACAATGGAGAATTTTCCTTCAAGATTCCTTCAATCCTCTTCAAACCTATAACTTGGAAATTCAGAAAGAGGAGAAATATTGGGCCATTTTAGGATCTTTCCTTAGTCAAACCTCGTGTTAGTGTTTCCACTTCCACAATGGAAATGTTAATGATATAAATGATAATTGAAAGGAAGGGATGATGAATGAACACAATTCTGCAACTCACCACCCTTCAATGGCTTCCTTGCATGATTGAAGTCATACACATCACCTCAAGGATCTTGGATCTTGCTTGATAAATTTGTTGAATGCTTGGAGACCTACAATAATGTTAGCCTTCAAAAGACATGAACATGAACACACATAGAATTTGACATGATGTTGGATCTTGAATTTTTGTAATAAACTCTAAAATTTTGCTCTTGACTTGCTCAATAGTCCTCTTTATCATAATTTTTCCAATAGTTCCCTTGTTAATGCTTGTTAGATTTCAAATGGTAAAATAACTAGGTATTTATATGCAATTTTTCTAATTTCCCAAAAATTAAAATTCTAAAAGTTGACATTTGAAATTTGGATTTTAAATGTTAAAATGCCACCATTTTTTTTTTGAAAATTGGTCCCTAGAAATATAGGGGGGCCCATATGCCAACGGGTGTATGGGTCCTAGCCCTATTTCCTAGGACATTAAGTGTTGGGATCATAACTTTAATTATTTATATTTATTTAAATCTTACAACTAAGTTATAAAATGATAAAAATAGGCTTTGGAATGCATAATTTAGGAAATTAGGGACTTAATTAGGTCCAATAATTTAGGGTGCCAAAACATAGTGTGAAATTGTTAAGGTATATAATTTTCTGCACTACATTGTTATAGTTATTTGTTGCCAAAGTTATCATAGGTGTAATTCAAGATGCAACACACTACTATAAAATATGAAATAGCCTAGTATTAAAGATGAAAATTGTTATATTTTTGTTGTAGTTTAAGTTATCTAGAATATTCTCTTAACCCCTCATAACTCATCCATGTAAGTCATTTCCTTGCAAAATTACATACATGAAACTAAAATACCCTTAGACTCTATTATCTATATTTTGGTGATGCAAAATTAATCATTGGTCGGGATGATTTAGCATCATATGAAGACTCACATTATTCTAGAAGGACTAAGATCAAAAGGATGATCCTCTCTAGAGAATTTTAATTACTTTATCCAATGTCTCCTTTAGATAATAAATTTTCCCCATATTTATACTATCATTTTTCAAATATAGAATAAAGTAGGGCTCATGAATTGGTCCAATTACTAAATTATGAGGATTTATCTTCTATTGTTATCTTTCCATTGTACCAAATAATTTAAATTTTATAAGAAATAATCACTCAAAATTATTATCTAGGTAGAGCTTCTAGGTATGCTAGTTGCAAGTTATTGGTCAAGTTTGTAGAAAAAATTATATAGCCATGACCAAGGTATTTTATTTATCATCATTCCCAAAAATTATTTCCAATAAATCATCTAATTTGTTATGTTGAACATTTTCTCTATTAATGTATTCCTAGATATTGTTCCTTCCTAGATATAGATCTATGTACATTTACTTGAATTAAAATTTGAACTTAATTTTTATACAATCTATTGGTATGGATGGGCTTTGGGCACATATAGATACAAATATTTAGAGATTGAGATTGATTTTAGCTGACCTTTTGGCCATGAGAGTCTAGAAAAGTAATTATGAGGGGATTTAAGAGAGTTTAGTTATGATTAGATAGTCATTAGGAGGTGTGCATGCATATTTTGGGGAGACTTTAGTAGTCATCCCTACCTAGATGATGGATGAGGTTTCAGGTGATGTTCCTTTAAGTATAGTCTAGCTTAGAGTGCCAAAGAAAACTATCAAAATTAATTTTTTGCTCAATATTCCACTAGATCTCAAGTGACGACATAACAAGTGACTAGGTGCATAGATCCTAGGATATCCATTATTTCTTGCAACACATGTTCATTATCCAAATAAAAACCAAATTCCATTATATTTTTCACAACAACTATACGCTAAGGTCCATTTATGCCTCACTATTAACTATTTGGATTTACCACCTCATTTTGGATAGGGGCATGGTAGGGTCTATGAAAGGGATGTTTATCATCTTTCATATCAACAACCACTAGATTATAGGCCCTTGGTTAAGTAGAGGATGCTTGTTGTTGCTCCATCCATTAGCCCTATTGGACACCAAGTTGTCATTGCTTCCCAATGGGAACCAATTGACAATATTATTGATATTATAGTCCAAGCTAAACAAATATTTATAGGTTACATGGTTTGATACTTGATGAGACATCCATGTATACCGTCACCTAATGATTTAGATGTATATGTTGTGACAAGAATCCCATCTTTAATTGATATAGACCACATTGCACATGATGCCCAAATTATTAGGGATACATATATTATAGATTTTTTGATGACTTGATGATAGATTATGGTGTGATATCATCATAGTTGGGGATACCCTTAGTATATGTTATTTTATTTGTAGGTCATTGTTGTGGGAATTTATAGAGTCTAGTAGCTCAGTCCCAACATTTTGATATCAATCCTACATCTAGATCATCTCGTGGGGAACTTGAGCCACATACTGTCCATTCCACCACTTCAACACATGCACATACACCTATTGATGTCTATGCTACTACAGGTACCCTGTCATTGTTGCTACATGTACCCAATCATTTACTGCTACTACAAATTCTCATACATCTGTTGATACACTCAAGTAGGCTGTGAGAGGAGGTTTTATGGAGATGCTCTCTTTAGGGTCGATGCCATCTCACTTGCATAGTCTCCTACACATATAATTGGTAGAGCTAGTCCAGGGTAGGACTATAGAGGATTTGGTGGATTATATGATTGTAGAAGCCAACACTCAGGATGCATAGGTGATTTAGCTATAGATGTATATATAATTTTTAAGCTTTTAATATTCTAAATAAATACATGTGTAGTCATTGGAAACATACAAAACATTTTTATAAATTAAATATAACTCAAAATTAATTTTCTTTTTTTTTATGTATTCATGCATATGTGTCTAGGTGGAGGTAGCACATGTTACTACTAGTTTGAGGGTAGAGCATGTATGCACACATTTTTTTCCTGACCATTTTAGTGGACAAGTGAACTTTAATTTTCATCTAACTTAACGTACATATATGTACATGTTCACTTGTTCATGTGTGTGTATATATATTTATATAATTTTTAATTTAATTACACTTTTGTATATGTATATATGTAGGGATCAATACATTTATTGGAGCAGGATTCATGCTCGAATGGTCACTCAATTACGAGATGATATGATGACCTAGAAAATGCCACCAACAACATATTAAAAATTTGTCTCCAATAAGATAGGAGGACCCATATGCCCATGGGCGTATGGGTCCTAGCCCTATTTTCTAGGAAGTTAAGTGTTAGGATCATAACATTAATTATTTTCATTTATTTAAAGATTGGAAATTTGTCGGAAAATGATAATAATACGCTTTGCAATGCATAATTTAGGATATTAGGGCCTTAATTAGGTCCAATAATTTAGGGGGCCAAAACATAGTGTGAAATTGTTAAGGTATAAAATTTTCTACACTACATTGTTAAAGTTATTTGTTGCCAAAGTTATCATAGGCTACTATTCAAGATGCAAAACACTACTATAAAATATGAAATAGCCTTGTATTAAAGATACAAATTGTTATATTTTTGTTATAGTTTAAGTTAGCTAGAATATTCTCTTAGCCTCTCATAACTCGTCCATTTATATCATTTCCTTGAAAAATTACATACATGAAACTAAAATACTCCTAGACCCCTTTGATATATATTTGGGCGATGCAAAATTAATCATTAACTAGGATGATCTAGAATCATATAAAGACTAACATTATTCTAGAAGGACTAAGATCAAAAGGATGATCCTCTCTAGAGTATCTTAATTACTCTATCCAATGTCTCCTTTAGATAATAAATTTTCCCCATATTGATACTATCATTTTTTTAAATACAAAATAAAATAGGGCTCATGAATCCGTCCAATTACTAATTTATGAGGATTTCTCTTCTAGTGTTATCTTTTCATTGTACCAAATAATTTAAATTTTATAAGGAATAATCACTCAAAATTCTTATCTAGGTAGACCTTCTAGGTCTCCTAGTTGCAAGTTATTGGTCAAGTTTGTAGAAAAAATTATATAGCCATGACCAGGGAATTTTATTTATCATCATTCTCAAAAAATATTTCCAATAAATCATATAATTTGTTATGTTGACATTTACTCTACTAATTTATTCCTAGATATTGTTCCTTCCAAGTTGATGGTCCACTATGCACAAATAGCTTATGATTAACCTCTTACTTTCTAGATGAACTCCATGATGTGCTTATGAATATATCTAATTAGAAATTATATCACCTAGATGGATTTATGCATGATCTCTTCACTTGGTTATGTGGTGTTTTTTTCTCTTGATCTTCTCAATGTTATGTGGAACTATGTGTGTTGATTCAAAAATGTATTAACATTCATACTCTCTTTGGATCAATCTAGTTACTTGTGCATTTAATATATATTCATGATTAATTGAAAGATCCTCAATTATCATGTTCATTTATGTTCAATCATCATGTCCTAGAGCTAATTCATTTATTAGTTCAGGTTGATTTATGCTGATGTATATATGCATTTTTTAATTTATTCTAAAAATTAATTGTTTAGTTTAGGGGACCAATTTTTACTAGTTCAATGGAAAAATTAATTATCATGTTCATTTATGTTCAATCATCATGTCCTAGATCTAATTCATTTATTAGTTTAGGGGACCAATTTTTACTAGTTTATACATGTACATTTATTGTTTTATTTATATATTCGAGCTAGAACATGGTCATGTTATGTTTGAGACCTAGAGATCATATATGTGCATGTAGAAATTTTATGTTTATGAACTTATATTTGTTATCTACTCTAAACATGTGTTTATATCGATTCTAGAGATTTTATCTTTATGTTTTAGATCTATTGATGTATCTGCACATGTGTACATTTATGTTTGAGATATATATATCATAGATGACATAATTTGTGCTTATGACTTCTTATGTTTCAAAGATCTGTATATATGTGTAAATTTTAGATATCATATATCCCTTAGGTCCACATTATTTATATGTTTACATGTTTATGTTTATGAACTTATGTTTATGTATGATGACATGCAGTATGAAATTTGGTTAAATATATATGATTTGGTTTACATGTGCATGTGTGCGTATATATTCATTCAATATTTGTAAGTTCCTTGTGGTCAATAGAATCAATTTCAAATATGTTATTATTTATGTGGAGTAATTTAGAACCAATTTTGATTTATATCTAAGAATTTTTTCATGATAATTAAACATTGATGACCTTTTCATTAGTCATTATGAGTTCCTCTATCCATATTTGATCATTTTAATACCAAATCCCATAGTCTCCTAGATTTTGATTCAATTTCAATCAAATATGTTACTAAATTATGTGGAGTAATTTAGAACCAATTTGTATTTCTCTAAGATTTTTTTCATGGTTTAATATGTTTATAATAAAAAGACCTGGTGCATCTACATAAAAAATACAAACTTGTAATATATCTTACTTTTTATTTCTTTGTGATTAATGTTCATGATATAAAAAATCCTTAGGTTGTTTAAAGATAATAATTTTTAAGGCATGAGAGGTAAATTAATTGAGTAAATGATGGTAATTAATATTATTTAAATATATTATAATTAATTTTGGTAATTAATTTTAAGGAATGAGAGGAAAATTAATATTGTTTAAAGATATTATATTAAAACCATGTTGTGAATTATGGTGAACGTCTTGGCTATATTAGTCTGGACTTAAAGATTAATTAGGATTTAAAAATAAATCATTAGAGCATGGCTTTAAGTCCATGTAAGTACATTAAATCTTGTGAATTATGATTCCTCTCAAAGACATATTATTAAAGTAGACTTAGATGAATTAGGATTGAAAAATAAATCATGACAGCATGAATTTAAGTCCATAAGTATCATCATACATGCGAACTAGGACTAGTATATAAAATATCGATACAAATTTAACAACAAAAACTAAACTTATGCTAAAGTTAAATATAATTTAGAAAACAATATGTGAACTTGCTATATATATATATATATATATATATATATATATATATATATATATATATATATATATATATATATATAATCATGTTAATTTCAATTTATAACATCGCTATAAACTTTATGAAATCATTCTAGGTGTAGAATATAGCATCACTATAAATTTTTTGCAATCGCTCTAGATGTAGAATATAACATTAATATAAGTTATGATTCATCATTCTAATCAATTATAGTATAGATAATTATAAGTTCTTTATGAAATCATGTGTCATGGGATGTACATGGATAAAGAAAACAAGATGCATCTGGAACCATTGTGAAGCTCTACCACTTGATCATTTTAATATAAAAGATACTAATCAAGTTCAATATAACATAACATCATCTAAATGTATAGCTCTATGAATGTATTAATATGACTAGATAATGACACACAAGGACAAAAGATATAATTTGTCATACATGACATGTGACATGTAATATTAATGTAATAGGTACAATCTAGGTAGAAAGATATATTAACTAAAATAAAATATATTATGTAAATTTAATAACATTCAAGCATGTTTGAATGAAACAAGGAAAATCACATATCACATCCAAAAGTTATATCTCTAAGGGGCACACGTTTTGTTCTTAATTACTTAAATGTAAATTAAATTTAAAAATATTTGATTACATGACCAAGATAATAGAATTTTTGGTGTTAAACTAAGCAAAATATTCATTCCCAAACAAATATCTCATTCAAGTACCACATCGATTAGTTTAGTTCGCTCTTCAATAACTTCTAATATTCTTTGATGATCATTTCTATCTTGTCTCCACCTATGACGTCCACATGCACATGGAAATTGGTGAAGAGATAGACCATTAGCAATTACTAGGTGGCTATATTGTAACACCATGTTTTCAAGATGGTAATCAATAAAATGAATCCCATTTTGAAATTTTTTGACTTGTTTGAGATATATCCCTTGCACTACAACTGAACCTATGAGAAACAAAATTCCATCACTTATTTCTAGTTTTGTTAACTTCATCTTGGCCACACATTCAAAATTGCATTTTCTATAAAATGTCAATTTTGTTCTTATTTCAGGACCTCATGCCCATTTTATCATCGGAGCCTATTATTCTATCTCATGCCGTCATTGTCATTTTCAGTCTATTTGTGAGGTCAATTTTAATTAAATCCTTCGAAACTTGCTTTAGTCTTGTCCCTTGTCATAGTTGCTCATACAAAAATCTGAGGGCATCTCTATTTACTGCAAGCTAGGAGGTGTAACGAAGGTGAACCATGGAAGATGAAGATTTCTGGTGATATAATTGCCTTTTGTTTTCATAATATTCCTTTGTGCTTCGTTATTTTCATTGGATTTTGATGTCATTGATTTAATCAGCTAACAATTTAATTTTCAATAGAAACATTGGTGAACCCGACGTGAACATGCTCCAAGGATCTAATCATTAGTTAATGCAGATTTTGTTTCTTACAAAAATTGGCATTATCTAGCCCTCGTCTGTTAAGTTTTGCAAGTGGATTTTTACAGGTTTTGTTGGCTGATTGCAGTATTAAAGTCCTTCAACCTCTGTGTTTGCAAATACAAAAGATTAATTGCATTGAAAATTTGGATTTCACATTTTGATTTTCATGCTATTATCTTGCTTATTTGATTATTTTAACTCTTCTTGTTGAACAAATTTTTTGGCGCAGTTCCTTTTATCCAGAGATAACATCAATGGGCGTCCTCAACTCTTTTACTACACCACATTTCTAAACGTTGATTGTCTGGCATTGCTTTCATAAATTCTCTGCAATTTAGAAAATTTTCAAATCTCTAAGAGAGACATCTGAGCTTTCATAAATCATCTTTTGCAGTATTCATTCTTTTGAATTTCCGTGAGGCTTCATTGTAGCATTTTTAATTTACCAGTGCGCCAAGCCTTAACGCTTTTGAAAGAATGTGCTTTTGATATATTTCGGTGGGCATACAAAGTTTCGATACTCGGTTTGGGGTAATGCTTAAACACTGCTGACGACTCCTGCTTTACAATCAACAAAAAGTCCTCATTTGGTACGTCGAGGTCTGCACATTCAACTCCTCTCGGCTCCTTCTCGCCTATCACTGTCTATCACTGTCCTCGCCTATATCATTAACCTACTGCTATAGTACATTGTCCATCACTGTCAATGAATTCCTTTCCGAGCACTGTATTCCATCAACAAGGACTTGGGTGTTTGGAATAAGCAGCATTTGAGGATAAAGACTCATCCACATAGCCATCTTCCCTAGCGTCCATTTTCCTGTTTGCCCTTGTAGTACGCGGGATTCCCCCTGTCTTTGCTTTGGCGTAATCTTCCATTTATTTTGCCCGCCTCTCCTTCCTTTTGCCCACTCCACTCCATCGTGCTTTTGATTTTCCTTAAATATCTCTTTGGCACACTTTTTAAGCTTTCATAAACTTTTTTTTTGACCTTTTATGCAAATATTCGATGGTTGCATTCCTTTAGGATTTTATTAGAAAGCATCTTTTTAAGTTAGTTCTTTTATAGTTAGTTTTTTAGATTTCTTTTTAATTAGATTTTTCTAATTAGATTTTTTTTAGATTATATTTTTTCTAATTAGATTTTTTTAATTAGATTTTGTTTAGATTAGATTTTTCTAATTAGATTTTTTTAGATTAGATTTTTTCTAATTAGATTTTTTTTAATTAGATTTTCTTTAGATTAGATTTTTTCTTTAGATTTTTTTTAATTAGATTTTTTTCATTAGATTTTCTCTAGATTAATTTTTTTTAATTAGATTTTTAAATTAGATTTTTAAAAAAATTAGATTTTGATTTTTAATTAGATTTTAGATTTTAAATTTAAAAGTTTCTAATTTAGATTTAATTTAGAAAGGGCATTTTATTTTTCTTTTTATCATAACTTTTTCATACAAGCTTCAAATTGCGCAAACGAGGATTCATCGGAAAGCTAACAAGACGAACTTCACAACGTTGTAAATATTATCAGGTGAATGTGTCATAATTAATTTTTTTACAGAATTCATCTTCTTCAAGTAGTTTTCTTCTATACAAGTTTACTTGGTCTTTCTCGATTTTGTGGCTTGTAGGTGCATCAAAGGAGTTGGAACAACATTGGATCAATCACAACATCAATTTGGAAAGCGAAAATAATCGGGTGCACACATTCCATCCTTAATATCTTAATCTTGTTTGTCACACATTTCAATTTGGGGCATAAAATCAATCTTGTTTGATCACATATTTGAAATTGGGCTTAAAAACAAATTTTGTCTTCAATCACACATCTTGATTTGGGGTTAAAAAGAACAAGTGTTTGAACTGTTTTACACACATTTCATTTCTAATCTAAGGGAAATTAATCTTTGCGAGTGTGAATCAAGTGTGTGTGTCCTCCAAAACACCTCACTTGGTTTGCTTTTGTCATACCCTTCGTAGGAGGCCTGCTTGGAGCACACACCCCTCCAAGGGACGACCTCAATAGAGTGTGAATCCAAAGACACGCTCGTTTGAGAGTTGAAATCTTGTCACTCTGAGCTAAGCCCCAAAGAACTTTATACCTTTGGGAAGTGAAGGTGAAGGGTGGGTTACCCCTTTCTCCCAGCTTATTGGAAAGATTTTGCTTTCAAATCATCCCTTAGTCAACCTTGTGCAAACTAGCGTGAGACCTAATTGGCCATACCCCACTTGACTAGTCATAGGGCTTGTTGTTGTGTATTCAAGTGCTTGCTTAATCATAACATTAATCTTCAAAGACAAATTTTTCATTGTGTTTGGTGTGTGCATTCATGCATTTACATGTGAAATATTGTGTTTGATTGTGCCCAAGTCAAATTTCCAATAAACACTTGCCACATCATCCAAATCACCCAGTCTTGTCATTCCACATCATATCCTAATCATCATCATCTCTTCAATCCAATCAACATCATTTTACACCATGACAACATTCGAAGACATAGCACTAGAGCTTATTCACATGCTTCATTAAGCTCAAACAAGTCAAGCACCTTTAACCCAACAAATCATTCAAAGCGCCCATAACGTTATCCAACAACTTCAAACAAACCAATCACCTCAAATGCAACAACTCATAGCACAAATCCAATACCTCATGGCCAATTGTCAAGTCCAACAAGCACATTATCAAGTCCAATCACCACATCAACACATTTCACATCAATCCTATGTGTCACCTATATCATCATATCAACCTCATCCATCCACATATCAAGTTTCCCCTTCATCAACCTATCACAACTCTTCTAATGTCAACCCTTGTCCGCATCAATCAACCTTTCAACAGTCGTTATCCTATTCAACCTCTCCATCATCATCACAACAACAAATCTTATCACCAGTCCAAAAACCATTCCAACCTCAAAACATTCAACCATAATCCTATGTGTCACTTTCATCATCATGCAAACCAAACCCATTGACCTATCATGTCAATGCCACATCAACATGTCCACCCATATCACAACAAGAACGTAGCCTCTCAAGTCCACCTTGGCAACAATATCAAGAGCCTTTAAGTCTTAATGCCACCTTTGACAAGGGGAACACCAATCTAGTCCATGCACCATTACCACGATCCAATCAAATTCCTATCCCTAATCCCCCATGTCCTAGTCCTAATCCATTGGCCTCTCCACCTTCTAACCAATCAAACTCTTCATTACCCCCACCATCATCTAATCCTCCATCAAATCAATGCCTTACATTTACATATTTAAAATATAAATTGATGGCATTACATAAATCCACCAATCCACCTACAAAGGATGTGACCCAAGGGCTACAAGAAAGGAATCAATGTCCACCATGTCATTCAACACATATACTTGAACATACAAAAGAGTCCTCAAACATCATGCCAAGTCCTTCAAGTCAACCATGTCATCCTCAACCCCTTGAGCCAAGTCAAGAGTCTTTCGTCGTAAGTCCAAGTCACCCTCTTTCATGCTCCTATGTTGTTGACCATCTAGAACATGTCAATCCCATTCAAGAGTCATCCCCTTGCAACTCCATTCAAGCAACCCAAGATGTATGTCAAGAGCCTAATCCTAAGAATGTGGAAACATCAAGCCCTAGTCCTAATCAAGATCAAATCATTTTCATCCAACCCATCCATAATCTATATCATTTTTATGATCAAGATGATATCCATAATGATGAAGATCCTATCCAAGAGCAACTTGATCCTATACCCATCCATGAGAAAGATATTCCAAATTCACCTCCACCTAGTCCTATCCATGATCCATCAACATTCACTTCCTTTGATGAGACAAGTGCCTCCCAAGCATACATAGAAGATCAAACAAATACCTTGGATCTAAGTGAACACAATGCTAATCAAGATCCCAATGATCCGATGTCACCCACTATCGACCCCATTGCAAGTCCTCCATCATCTCCTATTGGTATTTCTACCCTCATTCATGAATGTTCCTCCTTCGAACAACAACAACCATTATCTTCTCCATCCAATAAGGAAATCATGTCTAGTGTTTCACCTACACCTAGTCCTATTGTCCATTGCACACTCCAAAATTTGAACCACCCATGTAAAGGTTTAGGCCTTCATGAACAAGATATTTTGGAGCCCATCCATGTCAAAGTCCCTCCACACTCTTATGGCCTTGGACATACACCTCAAGGACACCAATCTCAAGATGTTGGTATTTCCTCCATGCATCCTAAGCCCACTTTCCATCATAAAGCCTATCATACACCTAAAACATATATTTCCATTCCACCACCATCATCCTACAAATGTCAAAAGCATGAGACCATACACTTCCCTCCATCCACTCTACCACCATTGCTTGCAACTCCTAATATCCCTACCATTCAATCCTCTTATCCATTTATCCATAAATCCTCTAAACATCTTAATCATGACCAATCAATGCACACATTGTCTAAACATAAAGATTCCACTCATTCCACCAAACCTAAGGGATTCCAAAATAAAAATCTGGATGCCTCTACACATAAAGTCAAAAATTCTAATGGTCCTAATTCCTTAGCATACAATTGCAAAAATTCAAAGAAAAGTACATCTAAAAGGCTATATAATCCCATACCTCCAAAAGTAAAGGCCAAAAACAAAATGGTTTGGGTACCTAAGCAAAAAGAAATCAAGTTGAATGAGGCATCCATGTCACAAAAATCCCAACCATCCCCTCCCATCCAAAATGCACATTCCATTCAAAAATATCGAAGTCCTAAAATCCACAAGCCAAATAAAAGTCATAAAAATACTAAGTCTATGTGGGTACCTAAAGCACTTCATCACCCATCTCCTAAGCAAACATATCCATTGCTTCCTACACCCCATCCACATCAAAAGCTTCAACGTTTATCACAGTGTGTGCAACCATTGGTCATGATTACATTCCAACATACCTCTATCTTTCCATCACCCTTCACTCATTATCCTACATATCTCCCCCACCACCTTCCTATGGTCCATGCTTTTGGCTAAGCCTCCCCATTCATCTTTTGTATAAGTCCTACATAATCCACTATCTTCCCTACATAATCCACATCATAATCCATCATCTACCTAATCCATCTCTCTTTCATGTCATCCCTTACCAACATCTATGAGTATAATGACATTTGACATGGTCCATGCAATGACATCCATCTAGTGGGACTATCACCTTTCACGAAAATAGACACTTGAGTCCCTCCTATCCACAAGTCAAAAAGTCAAAAAGTCAAAAATTAAAAGAAAGAATAATAAAAAAAAAGAGTAAAGAGAAATCCCTTTGTCCAACGGTGAAAACCTGGTAAACAGGCACCTTGGATAAGTACCATGATGAAAACCTGGCAAGCAGGCATCATGTGTAGGTTGATCTTCTATGTCACTTACACTTGGGGGCACAATGTCTTATATATCCAACCTATCCTTCATGTCTTGTCATTTCCATCCTACCTACCATCTTTAGCCATCATACATACCTATCGTACTGAGTCCATTTATCCACCCTTCTCTTTTTGATCTTGATGAAGATATAAGGGAAAAGTGTTGAAACATTCTTTGGATATCTCTTGACATACCTCTTCCTATCTAAACCAATCATGTCATTATCCTATTGTCATACATTTTGTCTAGAAAAATCCTAAGTCTTGTACCTAGAATGGGGCATGTTATTCCTATGCGACATAGTCTTTGGAGATCACATCCTTGCTCCCTTATGAAACATACACCCCTTTCATCCATTAGTCCCATCTATCTCCTTGCACCTAGACTTGGTATTCCCCTTGTCATTGGTATCTAGCACAAAGGCTACCCAAACTTTCATCCAAAAATCATAACATGTCAAAAATCCAAAAAAATCATAACATGTCAAAAATCCAAAAAAATCATAACATGTCAAAAATCCAAAAAAAAATCATAAACATCAAAAGTCCAAAAAAAAATATATCCAAATATCCGAAAAACACAAAAACATCCAAATAACTCTCAAAAATCCCAAACAAGAGTCAATATTCATCATGTCAGTCAAATAAGTCAGTCATTCAAAGGTCAACATTTAAATTGTGAACCAACAGGACAACATTGTCCAACCAGTCATCTAGTCAAAATCAGTTAAATTGCCAAAGCAATGTCAATTTCATCACTCTTTTGTCCCCTCCAAGATGTGTCCTTCTTGGAGTTGGACCTCATCAAAATGTCATTTTCCTTTTTCAGGATGTGTCCTTCCTAACAATAGGCACCGTCCAACTGTCAAACTGTCAAGCAATTCACCTTTGGCAAACAAACATTGGCAAATAAAATTAAATGGCTGTTAATTTTTCTGGTCTATCTTGTCTTATATTTTGACTATTTTGGCTATTTTGTCTTATCCTTTTACTGTCTTTTCTTTTTGGTCATGATACTAGCTACCTCGAGGATGTCCCATGAAGGATTTATAAGTGCGATGACGTCTCCTGGCCTATTTTATTTCTTTGACCACTGTCTGTGGATTGTCTTGACAAAAAGATTGGGGCAACTTCACCCTTAGTATGAGTTAGGACATTCTTCGTCTGTGACTGTCTATTTTTCAAGTGGATGACCTTGTACACCTTGGTCTATGTCATATCATGGTGTTTGTTGTCCATTTGTGTCATTTTTACCGCCCAATGATGATTAAGAGCAATAAATATTAAAAGTCCTATGGCAATGTTTTGAAGGATTTGGTCTAGGAACTAACATGCATCTTCTTTAGTCTTGTCATCTCCTCTCACTCATCTCATATAGGCATTGCATCCATATCATCATCCATATCTTTTGCACTAACATTCTTTGTCTCTTCATATTCTAGTCTTCTCATTAATTTCGAGGGCACACCCATGTTCTTTGAACTCGTCCATCCTCTTGCGGGGGCATACCGCAACCCTCCTCGCTATTCTTCCTCATCATATTTGGCACTGGGGCATACTTTTGACTTGTTTTCTTTGTCACAATGTGACAGGCTCCATTATGACAAAGAGGGGAAAAACGTAGACACATAAAAATGGCCTAGACTCACAAACCATATTTTTTATGTCTTATCATATTTCATCCATAGTCCAAATTCAACTATTAATTAAATAATTCATAATTATTTAATTAATTCATATCTTTTATTCTTCTTGATTATTAAATAAATGAATTTCATTTATTTATTTAATATGTCACTAATTGTCATAATTAAATAAATTTATTAATTTATTTAATTATTCAGTCTTATCTTCTAAATTAAATAAATATTTTTAATTATTTAATTTCTAATTTCATTTTTCTCTCATTTTAAATAAATGAAAATATTTAAAATGATTCCATATTGTCAACTCTCACTCTTTTTAGTAAATAATCTGAAAAAGATTATTTACTTGTCACACAAAATTATCATTTTGAATTAATTAAATCCAAAAGGATAATATTCTTCCAAAAATCAAATAATTTCTATTTAATTCCTGATTTTTCCAAAAACGATCGTCAGTTCAAATCAGGCAATCTCTTATCTTCTTAATTTTGAATATCTTTATTTTCTTCTAATTAAACTATCTCATTTATTCTCCACCATCAATGCGATTTTTCTAAAATCGATCTTGTCCACTCATTTCTAATTTTCCCTAATTATGACCTAACCCTAGTCCATGTTGCAGCACCATAGAATCTTGACCATTGATTCTAGGGTATTTGTCATCTCTTCATCTTGGCCACACATTCAAAATTTCATTTTCTATAAAATGTCAATTTTGTTCTTATTTCAGGACCTCATGCCCATTTTATCATCGAAGCCTATTATTTTATCTCATGCAGTCATTGTCATTTTCAGTCTATTTGTGAGGTCAATTTTAATTAAATCCTTCGAAACTTGCTTTAGTCTTGTCCCTTGTCATAGTTGCTCATACACAAATCTGAGGGCATCTCTATTTACTGCAAGCTAGGAGGTGTAACGAAGGTGAACCATGGAAGATGAAGATTTCTGGTGATATAATTGCCTTTTGTTTTCATTGTATTCCTTTGTGCTTCGTTATTTTCATTGGATTTTGATGTTATTGATTTAATCAGCTAACAATCTAATTTTCAATAGAAACACATCCTCTCCTCTATGCAATGTAATAAACAATAACTAACACCTTCTATGTTTCCAGCCTTTACTATGAACACAAAAGCATATCCTATACACATATATAAAATGTTCAATTTAAAAAATAGAACCAATCTTTAATTGTAGAAAAATTAAATAAAAAAATTATAATTAATTTTTTTAATATAAATTAACATATATTATAATTTACATTCATTTAATGGAGCTCTCTTCTTGCGGAGGTGCTGATTTTTCAAATTCTTTGAAGGTGGTAAAGTCTAGTTCTCTAGCAAGCAATAATGGTAGTAGGTTTTTTGATGGGAAAATGGTTATTTCATATGTGTTAGCTTCTTTTATGGCTAATGGTAGGGATGGTAGGTCCTTTTTTGTGGCTGGTTTTCTGGACTCATTGGCTTCTGTGGTTGTTGATTCTTGTATTACTTTTGTGGGGGGCCCTTTGATTCTTGTGGATGTGGGTTTGTCTTCTTGTCCTGTGCCCAAGATTCTTATTGTCGATTCTATTGCTGAAGGATAGAAGCATGTTGAGGTCTTGTTTGATGGGCCTCATTGGTCAAATATTTTTGGTGCTAGACCTAAAGGTAAGAGTTCCTTCCCCTCATTTGGTTTCCTTGCTAACCCTGCTGCTAGAGAGTACTCTATTTCTATTCCTGACTACATCATCGAGAAGAGTTTGGATTCGATGGACATGACTCTAGTGGGAAAGTTTTTGGGTCCATGTCCAAATATTGAATTTGTTCACAATATTGTACTTAAGCGGTGGTGTTGAACATTCAAAATACTGAGAGGGGGGTGAATCAATATTCTATAACTTTTTGAACACAACATATTCAATCAGTAAACCATATTAACTAAAATAAGAAATGAAAGCACAATATATTCACAAAGCTATGAAACACATGAATACCAAGATTTTTACGTGGAAAACCCAAAATGGGAAAAACCATAGTGAGGATTAGCTCACAATATATTATGTCCAGATATAGTATATTACAAGGGCTCATTTCCAAGACACACTGTCCTAATAAGGCTCACAACTAGAGTTAAGTACAATACAAAAATGGTGGCTCACTGCCAAAGTATGAATTGATACAAAGTGCACCTCTCTTGTGTTGTTTTTCAGTTCCTTTGAAGCTTTGAATATGAAGTACTGTTCTGCTTAACAATCGCTCAACAACTCTATTCTGATTCTAAACTCATCACTAAATTCACATGTTTGCATCATATAACACCACTTTCATCTGATATCTCATTTTTGCTCACACATCCATCTATGTCTCTTTCTTCAATTCCAAAATATCTCATATATATATACCCAAATACATCCACACACATCAATTAGGTCGACCTAATTAGATGTAGACAAAACAATCCAAAATAGCTTCTATAGACATCATACAAGATTCAAAATCATTTTCATGCACAAGCAAAACGTGCAATTATTAATTTTAAGTTGGCATGGATCCAAGATAGATCCAACTAACATCTGAAATGTATATTTAATCTTCTCAACACATATAATGTATTAGGTTAGCTAGGAAGAGGACCTAATCACAAAGACTTACAATCATGCACATGCTTCCCAATTTACACATCTTCCAGATTTAATATTTCTTCAGATTGTCATTTTTCCACATCAGTGAGACTAATTTTAGAACTACCATCAACCATTCTTCTCAAGAAAATGTGAATCTCCCACACTGGTATACTGAACAAAGAGATGACAATAATACATAGAGCTGAACTTTGTCAATGATAACTTCTAGTACTCTTCACAAAAATTCTCAAGATCTTGAATATAGCTATATAGTCTAGTCATAAGGATATGGTTACAAGCACAAAGTTATAAATTTTATTCCGGTGAAGTGTGGACCCAAAAACTGATGCACTAAACCACAACACTATCAGTAGAGAACACTTAGTTAAATTTCTGATAGATCACCTTTCTGGTATAGTTGGTATTTGTACAAATGACATAAAATGCTACTCCAAATTTTGACATCAATGAAAACATTGGGTCAAACAAATCAATTGATGTATGTACATTTCTTGGTCATGTTTCCAAGCAACATCAATAATGACAAACTTCCAAACTTCCAATAGGTGGAGGATGAAGGGTCATGTGGAGGTTGCTATGATGGCGAGAGGTTTCTTCTCTTTCTCCTTTACTTGTGAAGAATATGTGGTAAGTTTTCTTCCTAGAGGGCCATGGATGATTGGAAAATATTCTTCGGTTCTTAAGAAGTGGGAGACTAGTTTTAACCCAATCTCATGCTCATTCTCTTTGGACCTAGTTTGGGTTAATTTTCCTACCCTCCTGTTGGAGTTTTGGAATGAGCAAGTGCTCACAGGTATTGCCAATACTTTTGGGAAGTTGTTGTCTATTGACCAGATAACTGCCTCAAGGAAAAAGTTGGTTTATGCTCATTTTTGTGTGATTTTTGACAATCTACTGTTTTACTTGAGAGGATCAAGATTAATTCTATGTTGGGTGTGTGGAATCAAGCTGTGGAATATAAAACTATCCCCTTTTCTTGTTTTCACTGTAAGAAAGTTGGTCACTATGCAAAGAAATGTTTTCTCAAGCCTCTTAAGCCTCCTCTAAAGCATTCTTAGCCTCCCCTTAAGGAGTGGAAGGAAAAGGAGAGGCCTTCTAAGGGGTCTGTCACTATCCCTTAGAGTTCTCATCTCCAAGGGATGGTGTTGGGTGAGGTTTCGGTGGCAGAACCCTCAAATTGTAAGGTGTTTTCTTTGTATAAGGATATTTCTTTAGGAGTGGATGCTCAACTTGTGGCTTCCTCTATGTTGGAGGAAATGGAGGCTTCTACTATTTCAAAATACCTCAATCCTAAAAAGGAAGTGGTTAAATTCGTGGTGAAGGAGGTTTCTCTTGTTGTTGGAGCTTTGGCTAAATATTTCTCTCAATAAGTTGTTGTTTTGGAAGAAGGGGAGTTGGTTCATTGTGTGGAGGACCATCTATTTAAGAAAACTAATGGGGTTAAGGAGTTGGTTCTTGTAGATGATATTTTGTTGGATTTTAAGAAACCGTATATGTGTTTGGCTAAAGAAGGTCTATTATTGGGGACTATAGGTGTGGTGGGGCTTGAGTAGTTTACTAAAACTGGTCAACTTAAAGCATCGCCTACTCAAGGTAAAAATGTTGTGCTCACCTCTTCTATCATTCAAGATTATTTGTGATTCTCCCTCTCTCCAGATGATTCTAGAGAAGTGAGCCTCCCTTTTCTCCAATTAATACTAGGAACAGGAAAAAACATGTTTCCCCTTCTAGTGTTTTGACGAGAAATCACTAGAAAGTGGATAGTGGATTGAAACTGAGGAGTAGAGGTAGACCTACATTGTAGTAGCATAGGGAAAATGAAATCAATTCAGATATTGTGGAAGGTTCCCAAAAAACCTTGTTTGAGATGTGCTTGAAATGCACAACTCAAAAATCTTGATGAAGTTTCTATCCTGGAATATTCGAGGGTTGAATAACCCTCATAAGCAAAATCTTCTTTCCAATCTAGTAAGAGATCATAGACATAATATCATCCTTGTTCTGGAGACTAAAATGTCAGTGGATAAGCTAGATAGAATTAACAATAGATTCTTCAAAGATTGTGGGTTTCATGGTTTTGATGCTAATGGAGCCTTTGGGGGAGATGCTACCTTTTAGAATCCTAAGGTGGTGAGGGGGATGGCTATGTTTGGGGAACCAAACCATATTGCTACCTCATTTCAAAATATTAGGGATAACTTCTCTTATATCACCTTGAATGTTTACGCCCCTAATTCAATATGTTCTAGAAAGAGGTTCTGGGGGAATCTGAATTCCTTCAAATCTATCCATTTTGCTGATCAATGGTTGGTTATGGGTGACTTTAAAATGCCTCTGAACAATTTGGAAAAGAAAGAGGTCTCTCAAGTTGTGGATGATAGTAGGTTTAAATTGATGAGTTTCCTTAATGATAATGCTCTATATGATGTTTATCTACATGGGGCTTCTTATACTTGGTCAAATCAAAGAGTAGGCGATGCCCTTATCCAAGTTAAGTTGGATTGGGCTCTCCTTTCTCCTGACTAGTTGCTTGCCTATTCCTTTTCTCTTTCGGCTCTTACCAGGTTGGGTTTAGATCATTTCCCGATTTCATTTTCAGTGGATTTGGTTGGTAAGAGATCTTTTCCTTTTTACTTTGAGAAGATGTGGATTTCTGACCAAGAATTTAAGGATAAACTGTATTCATGGTGGAATATTCCTGTTGATGGATCAATGATGTACAAAGTGGCTAAGAGACTTTCCTTGGTGAATTTTAATTTCAAGATCTAGGATAGGTCTTCTTTTGGGTATATCTTTAAGGAGAAAACTTGTATCAAGGAGGAATTGGATTTGTTGCAACAGTCTATTCATATTTTTGGGTACAATGCTAATGTGGCTTTTGAGGAGAGTTTTCTCTTTTCTCGTTTGCATAATATTGCTGTTAGGGAGGAATAATTTTGGAAGAATAGGTCTTGTTCCATTTGGTTTAAGTGTGGGGACATGAATACGAAGATTTTTCATCTCACTACTATGATACATTAGGCCTCTAATAGGATTGTGAGTATCAATCATAATGGTCAGCTTCTAGATAACGATGTTGATATTAGGCAAGCTTCCTCCTTTTTTGTTGAGATCTTTTCTAATAAACTTGGCTTGGATTATTCTTTTCAAGATCAATTCCTTGATGTTATTCCAAATATTTTTACAGGGGATCTGAATAATATGCTATGTGGTATTCCTTCTAAAAATAAGATTAAGTAGGTTGTTTTCTCTTTTGAAGGGAATCAAGCTCATGGACCTGATGATTTTTCAATGTTTTTCTTTCAAAAAAAAAGGGCTATTGTTTCTAGAGATGTTTTGGAAGCCACCAAGGAATTATTTGGTATTCAAAACTTGCTAAAATAATTTAATTCCACTTTTATTGTTCTTGTACCAAAGAATCTGGGGGATTCAACTTTTAATGAGTTCCATCCTATCAGCTTATGTAATTCCATTTATAAAATCTTTTTCAAAATTTTGGTGGTTAGGTTGCAACATGTTCTTCCTTTGATTATTTCTTAGTAGCAATGTGGTTTTGTCTCTGGAAGGAAGATTCTTGATCCCATTATCAATGTTCATGAAAACATTCATTCTTTGTTGGTTAACAAGAAGGAAGGTTTCCTATTGAAACTGGACCTTGTCAAGGCCTATGATCATGTGAATTGGCATTTTCTATTGAAGGTTTTAGGGTTCTTTGGCTTTTCGATAAATTTTTGAAGTTGATTTGGAGCCTCATTTCCATGCCCTCTTTCTCTATGCTAGTTAATGGCTCTCTCTCTACTTTCTTTAGGAGTTTGCATGGTTGAGGCAGGGTGACCCCATCTCCCCCTTCCTCTTTATTATTTTGGTTGAAGCTCTTGGAAGATCTCTTCAAAAGGCTATCTTGGTTGGTGTTATCAAAGGGCTTCGTCTGTCCTCCTCTTAGCATTTCTCCCACTAGAAGTTTTTGGATGATACAATTATTCTTGGGGAGGCCTCTATTGCAAAAGGCAATTCCATTTGATCATTTTTTCTTAATTATGAATCTGCATCAGGGCAATTGGTGAGTCTCCCTAAGAGCATTATTTTTTTCCTAAACATCCTTAAGAGAAGAATGCAAAGAATCACAAATATTTTTCAATGTACTATTGGGGAGCTTCTATCAACTCATCTTGGTCTACCCATGTGTTTAAATGATTTCCTTGAATCGTTTTAGCATGGTTTGACAGATAAGTTCAATACTAAATTGTCTGGGTGGAAAGGCACTCTTCTTAGTCAAGTCAGAAAGCTTTTGTTGATCAAATATACTTTGCAGAACCTTCCTATTTATGCTTTAAGTCTCTTCCGGATCTAGAGGAAATTTTGGGAAAGGATTGAGAGTATTCTATTTTATTTTTTTTATGGTTTAGAGTGGAGGAAAAGAAGAGGCTGCATCTTGTCTCCTGGGATGAGGTGTGTAGATCTAAAAAACAAGGAGGGTTGGGGTTAAGGAAAATTAAGGAATTTGATTTTTCCATTATGGCTAAACAATTATGGAACCTTCTTGTTGGAGGTAAGGAGTGGTTAGAAATTCTAGCCCATAAATATCAGACTAGTGTTGATAAATTCAACATTTTTTTGTGGGATGGTTTTTCACCCCCTTCGGGGTCAATTTTTTGGAACTTTTTGATTAAAGGAAGGATGATCATCTCGGCTAGGCTTTGATGGTCTTTAGGAAATGGAATATCCATTCTTTTATGGGGTGATTGGTTGATTGGAATGGTCCTATTAAAGATGAAGAATGGGTGGCTCCACTTCAGGACCTTTGTTTTCGTTCTTATGGTGTGTTTGTTGCTGATTACATTGTTGATGGTTCGTGGAAGAGGATTCACAAGAATTTTTGGGAATTAGAAATACTTTATCATTTATTACCTTTGATCCATATCTCAGTTGTTTCCTTGGTGGATAAGGTGGTGTGGTGGCTAGCTCCTCAAGTTCAGTTTTTAGTGGCCTCAACCTTTCATTTTTAGAATAATATTGTGGGCCCTCATCCTTCCTAGGTGCCGATGTGGTCTTTGAATTTGATCCCTAAGGTTAACATTTTTTTCTAGTGGTTATGTCAAGAAAAAATCTTGACTATTAACAACCTTTGGAAAAGGGGTTTCTCGATCCCAAATAGATGTCATCTTTATGAGGAGGATGTTGAGGACTCCTTCCATTTTATTATTGGTTGTAGGTTTGTTGTGGAGGTTTAGGATCATGTGCTTTAGCTTTGGAAATTGGAGTGGGTTTTTCCTTCCTCTGTGGTGGATCTTTGGTTCCAATGGACTTCTCATTCTTCCAACCCTTCTTTGGGTCTACTGTGGTCCCTGATTTTACCACATGTGGCTTAGGGTCTTTGGAGGGAGAGGATTTTTTTTTTTTTGGAATGCTGCTCTCCTTCCTTAAAGGATGTATTTTAAGATTTGTGTGGTGATTAAGGAAATTTTCATGCTAGAAGTGGCTAATTCTTATCTTCCCAGGAAGGTTTTAGTTTCTAATTGTGACTTGTGGATGGCTAATTAGTGGAAGCTCAATTTTGACATATCCCAACCATTGAAGAAGGTTAAGCCTACATGTGAGGGAGTAGTTTGGTATTCCCCTCGTCTTGGTTGGTATAAAATTAACTTTTATGGTTATTCTAAAGGCCATACGGGACCTATTGGTTATAGGGGATTGTTGTGTGATCATAATGGTAGGATGGTTTATGCGATGGTGCTCCCTTTGGAAACTCAAAAAAACTACTTTGCAGAAGTTGTTGCCACCTATCATGGTTTACAATTGGCCAAGGAGAAGGGTGTGACTAAAGTGTGGTTGGAGGGGGAATCTATGAATTACATTAACTACTTGAAAAGGGTTAACTCTCCCTCTTGTTCAATTGAACATTTTATTGAAGACTCTATTGCAATATTAAATTCTTTCTAATAGTTTTATATTTCCCATGTGTATTGTGAGGCTAATGGTGTTGTTGATTTCTTGGAAAATTTGGGGGTTTCATCAACTAGGTCTTGTAACTCTAATGACCACTTTCCCTTTGATCTCATATCAATGCTTAATAATGAAAAAAATTCACTTGTATCTTATGAAGGGGGTCATATTAGGATTTAATTTCTTAGGTGTGTGGCCTCATAATTGTTTCCTTGTGTTGATTAGACTTATGAGTGGATTAATCTATCTTGATACTCATGGCCATGTGATTTGTGATCTCTCAAGGGATTCAACCCTAATGAAGACATGTACTTGGAATGTTAGTGTTGCATGATTTTTGGGTGCTTTTATCCTCCTCGCATTCTCTTTTCCTCATTTTTGTGGGTTAACCTTCAACAATTCTCTATGCTTTTCTATGCATTTGAATATGGGGGATGAGAGGTGTAGAAAAGAGCTAGTGTTGTGTGAAGAGACCAAGGCCAATGGTAAGGTATGGGAGATTCTTGAAAAAGGGGGGTCTTCCATTTTATGGAAAAAATTCATTGCTTTGATTCTCAGATATTGCAAGATTTTGTGAATGCTTGGCATAACAATGTTCTAACAATTTTTGGGGTTGATGTTAGTGTTACTTGGGACTTCATTACTTTAGTTATTGGTCTCTCTACATAGGGTAGGAATTTCTACAGGGAAAAGGAAATTTCTTCGTCTGAGAGGATTAATTTCCTTTGGGATAAGGAGAAGGTTAAAATCAAGCAACTAGTGTGTGGTGGCTATGATAGGACTTCTATTAAACCCATATGGGGGATGTGGCAATGGCTATTATGTGCTACTACACTTTGGATATGAGATTCTCTACCATATATGGGTATCACTTTATGTTACTAAACCATTTCCATCATGGTAAGCTAGTTTCCTTCCTATTCTATTTGCTCTTGTCTTTGGAGAATGGTATTCTAGAATTTAGAAAGAATTCCAATAACCCTTTTTTACATGAAGGGTTTATGCTCTTAATTGTGGAACATATTAAGTCTAGATATATTATTGAAACCCCTATTCTTAGTAGAGCTCGTAAGTCCAAGGATTTAGACTATGACACGAGTGAGGATTATATTGAGGTGGAGTAAGTTGAAGGTGATGTGGAGGAAGTTGAAGTTGAGTCAGAGTCTGGTGATAAGGAGAACTCACTTACTTGGTTTGATGGCTACCAAACTAACTTGGAGTTGGAAAAACTTCCCTCGATTGTGACTAAGAGTAAAAGTTCTTCAAAGGATAGGAAAGTTGGTCAGGTTTCTAATATGGATTTTGTACCCTCCTCTTCGGGTGTGAAACATAAAATATTTTATGGAGCAGAGGGGGGAAATAATGGTGGTAATGCTTTTGGTGGGAGGAAAAGTTCAAGATTGGGGTCTGCTAGTGTGAGGGATCTTGTTTTTCAAGGTGGCGAGGAGCCTTTTTTTGAAGTTGTAGAGGGGGTAAAGGTGAGTAGTGTGATGAATAAGTCCCCTAAAGTGGATGAAGTTAAGGGTTCTAAATTTTTTGTTGATCTAGATGCGTCCCCTGTTGTCTCGGTCTCTGTGGGCAATGGAAAATACCAGTTTGTCCTACTAGCTAGTATTCAGTGTGAGGAGTATCCTGCGTTCTCTCATCAGGGGATGGATTTGAAATGGGAATCACTATATCTTAATAAGGTTTCTAGCTTGGTGAAGGAGGGTTCATATGTCTTCTTTAATTTTTTTATGTGGCTCCTTCATGAAATGAAAAAAATTCACGGTAAGTGCGACACGATTGCAAGGTGTAAAATTTCTACTTTGAGAAGCACTAGGGAGTTGGATTTAGCCTTTAGTATGGTTAAGACCATGAATATCAATTCTTAACTAGATAGCAGAGGATTTTTCAAAATTAAAAATGGACCACGATCCCAAAATTGCTGCCCTTGAGAATAATTTTCTAAATTTTTTTCAGGATCTCTATACTCTAGTTAATCTCAACAAGGATTCTTTTGAGACTACTAAAGAGGGTCTAGTGCTTTTAAATGAGAAGGCTAAGGACTAGAATAGTAAGATCCTTCTTTTTGAATAGGGGGTGCATGTTGTGGGTGTGGATAATGATATGGGGAAATATGTAAATTATCCTGGGGTAGGGCTGAGTGTGCGTACTCATAGAAAAATCCAAAAAGGTATTGTTGTCCCACTGTAGGATGTTAAAGAGGTCATGGAGATGCATGAAAAGGTAATCACCAAATATTTGGAGGCAACAAGGATTTTTAAGAATCTTCTCTAGTTGTTGCTCTATTCTTTTTGTGTTTGCTATTTTTTGTTGTTGGTTTGATTGTCAGTTGATTGTGGTTTAATTAGCTTTTTGTCTTTTGGGCCAACTTCCTTGTTTTATCTTTCATGCTACCTTTTTTTTTTGTATAGGGTTTCAAGAATCCTTCAAGACTTATTTTTCGATAATAAAAAGCAAATATTATAATTTATGAATCAAGAAAGTTACAAAATTTTCATGTTCAAATTTATATATATGTGCACATACCTTTTTTAATCAGTCCTAAAATGTGGTTATAATCAATTGAAATCAAAAGAATATCCTCAAATCTTTTGTCTTCATCTTCATTGTATGTGTCAATAACAACTAGTGGCACCAAATTCCATTCACTGACATATCCATGTTGTTGGTTGTTGTAATTATCATAATCTCCTTAAATGCAACCATAACAAAAACACGAGCAATCTCTAGTGCACAATGTCCATGTGTGTCTATTTGTACTCCACACAGTGAAAAGATCTTGTTTTCTCTACCCTCTTGCATCCATACATTATTATTTTATTCACACCTACAAAAATTATATATAATTTAAAATAAAATATATATTTGAGCTCTTAAACTTAAATTTTTAAAAACAAGTTAAAAAAATAATTCAAACAATAAATTTAAACATACCTCTATCTCCCAAAATACTCTATTTGGACAAGGTTTCCTTCTTGAAGATGTACTGACATTGCATGCAAATTGTTTCTTACACCATTCAACAACATCATCTGCATCTTTTATACAATCTCCCTCATAATTCATTTGATATTTTCTTAGATTGTGTTTGATGCAAGCTCCTACGCTGTCATGTTCACCCTTTCCATGCCCACTCTCAAATAAACTCCAAACATGTGGTGTATTATCATGTCGATGATATCTACATAGTGCATAAAATGACCTTGATGATTTCAATTTTGACGCACACACATTGGACCATACAATGTTTTTCAATCTTCACACCTCTTCTTTCTAATCTTAAAAAAACTTCTTAAAGCAATTTTGGACAAAAAGTGTGTCATGCTCTTTATCATCACTAATATAAAAGTGATATTCTTTCTTAATGACTCATTTTTCATTGTACTATCAACACCATCCAAATCCAATTGTACATGTCAATAACACACATGAACCATAATAATGACCTTCTTTGAATAGTAATATTGTGTTTGAATCTCCTTTGATGGGTAAAAAAGTAATTTTCTACAAAGTCAAGTACTGATTAAACTGTTCCAAGTGGGAAAGTATTTGTTAATAAATAATATTGTTTTGATTGCCACTTAGCATAAAATGCATGATATATGTACGATTGTATCCATTTATGAAAAAATTCCATAAATGTTCAAATAGGTACCTCCTCTTCTACATAATATAACCTTGTGGATTCTTTCCTAATTCTTGTTTCAAACTTTATATACTTATAACTTTTACAATTTACCATCTTCGAAATGTCTATATCTTCATTTCTCAAAGGAATTTTAGCTATATTTCCACATATTTCATGAAGCCCTTTTATGCATATCATTGTACCATCTAGATCATCATAAGATTTATCACATAAGATGGATGCTATGAATTGACTTATCCAATTAGGAGGTGCATTTGGAGAACCATCAGTTTCTTCTCTGATCTTTCAAAACACTTGATAGTAAAGGTCAAATTCAATATGATGAAAAAAACAAGTTTCAAAACCTTGTTTTCCTTCACATAATGTGGCCTTAACATTTGAAACATTGTTTTCCCAATCTTTATATGAGGATTTACATCAAAAACATCAAATACATCTCATGTTGTGTTATGTCGAACCAATGTTCTATATATAGTTTAAAATTTTCAAGTCTGATCCTATGCTTTAGAATATGTCTTTTATTTGATGAGGGATGAGTATGATCATGCCAAAAACTTGAGATCAATTTCATAACACCATCTTCAATCTTGTCAGAATGAGGAGCCCTACACATCAATGCCCAATTGCATTATGTAGTAGTATCATCCAAAACCTTTTTCCTTTTCACATATCTTGTGTCTTTCTACTTAAGCCAATTTCACTTGAAAGTGAAGCAATTTGACTCTTTCTTGACATTTGTTGACTTACAATATATGTCAACATCACTCTTCTTGAAATTCCCCTATTTGTTGATTGAAATTATTTCCCAATGAAACCCAAACCCTTTTTTAACATTTTCAACAATATCTTTTTCTAGGCCTTGTCTTTTCGTCCTTTTTGTGAAATTTAAAGCCATTTATTGTAACATATCTTTTAGGTCATCACGGAGAAGCAATGTTGATAACCATTAGACTTGACCAAGTGTATAATGATGTAGTGTAGAAAAATGTAGCCCTTTATATTTTCACAATTGTTTGGGCCCTCCTTGCTAAAATTGGGCTTGTTTATGCCTTAATTGGCCTTATTTTTCATCCACAGTATCATCCACAACCTTTTCCCTTTTCAAATATCTTGTTAGTGTCTTTCTACTTAAACCAATTTCACTTGAAAGTGAAGCAATTTGAATCTTTCTTGACATTTGTCGACTTACAATAGATGTCAGCATCACTCTTGTTGAAATTCCCCTATTTACTAATTGAGATTATTTCCCAAGGAAACCCAAACCTTTTTTAACATTTTCAACAATATCTTTTTCTAGTCCTTGTCTTTTCCTCTTTTTTGTGAAATCTAAACCCATCAATTGTAATAGATATTTTAGGTCATCATGGAGAAGCAATGTTGATAACCATTGGACTTGACCAAGTGTATAATGATGTAGTGTAGAAAAATGTAGCCCTTTACATTTTCACACTTGTTTCCTTGGTAAAATTGGGATTGGCCTTATTTTGCATCCACAAGCCTTAATTAATGCATCTTTTCAACGATAATGCTGACATATATCAAGTGACCAATAAAAAATTAATGATTTTGGGTTATATGGAATAGATTTAGTGATCTGGAACTCATACTCCACCTTGGAAATATGGGTCACACCTAAGTTTTGGGGACTAAAACTGAATTTCACATTAAACTAAGCATTTCTTGAAAAATGTGTCCCAAGCTTAGCTTGGAAGCACCAATAGAATCATCTGAACCTGACATGTCATAAGATCAGACCAAAGATATCAGTCAGAAATATGTCCAACATGACAATGAAGCTAAGACACTTTATCAACTAGGGTAATCTATCTTTGTCAGAGCAGGGTTCCTTGCAGACGAAAACGTTCTAGTTAACAGTGTCCACATACATCATGAAGGGTTAGCATCTTGCTTTCAAAACAATAAATACCCCATTGCAAATAGAATTTTTCAAAACATGTAATATCAAGGAAAAGGACTAGGCATACACGAGCAAGGCATTCAAGAACCAATACAAGTCTAGGAAAATTACAAACATCAAGGTCTTTCTATTCTTCAGTCAAAAAATCAAACGATGTTAGTGGAACCTCCTCGATATTTGGGGGAAACCTTGTTAGATACAAACGTCAAAATAGAGTCTATGAGAAATCCTTGTCATAAGATTGTTGCCAACACCCCGTCCACCCACATCATAAACCGTCATTCTCAACATCTTAAACCTTCCCTTTGGAACCAACAAAAACAAAAGTCATACAAATCAAAAGATCAAAATCAAATGTCAAAATCCATTGAATCAAACAAAAAGACAAGTGGAAAAATGAAATTAAAATGGATCCCAAAGACAAGTGGATCAAACAAATAGAATATGTCAAAAGAAAAAGTCAATCAAAATGTGGAGCCACAAGACAAGAGGAATCCCACATATAACACATGTCGACCTCCTTCAAAATGGTCATCAAGAAAGGCATCTAAAGCTATTGGTTCCAAACGACATCCCTCCAAAATCCACCATCCACCATACCAAGTTTGGAAAATAAAAAGTGATTCATCCAAATGCCCAAACAACCTTTCCATGTCTACCATCATCTATCATAATCCTACATCTCATCTAAAGTCCAAAGATACCATGTCACAAATACATCGCATCATGGTAACAACTCTTTATCACAAGGACCCTCATGGCACTCTATTGCAATATGTGTATTCTGATAAGGCCAACTCTAGTGTTGATAAGGATCACAATGACATCAATCAGTTGTATGCAAGCGCTATGATTTTGACACGACAATTTCTTCAGAAAAGTCATTATTGGCATATCATGACCCCAGTCTCTACATCAACATCGTCAATGGTCATCTAAAGCATCAAGGCTATTCAAAAATACAAAAAAAATTGAAAAATAAAAAAATTGTCACCTTGATGAAAACCTAGCAAATAGGCATCTTGGTGACACCAAAAAATCAAAAAAGTTAAGAAAATAGTAAAGAGAAAAATTTTGTCCAATGGTGAAAACCTGACAAACAGGTGCCCTAGATAAGTACCATGATGAAAACTTGGAAAACAGGCATCATGTGTAAAATCATCTATGTGGACTCTTACACTTGGGGGCAAGTCATCTCATTTCCCATGCTTTCCTCATGCCATTGACATCCGACCATTTCATTGATATCATTTTTGTCCATTTTCCCACCTACCTTGGTCTTGACATAAAACTGGCACACATAAATCATGCTTTAGGAAAACTCTTGACATGACTATCCTTCGGTCATACACTATTCACGAAATATCATGTCATTACTTTCATAACCTCATTATCCTTATGTGACATAGTCCTTGAAAATCATATTACAATTCCCTTAGTCTCATGTCTCTTGTCCTTTACCAAGGCCACCTCTCATCCTTTCATGTTTGTCACCTATTTTGGCTTTCCCTTGTCAAACGGTCTAAGGATACTCCATCATCCCTTTTAGTCCTAACCGAGTCATTCCAAATGCAATGAGTCTAATCCATACAAACACATTATCCAAAACATTACTTGACTTTGTTCCTGGCCTAGTTGTAGACCTTGAACTTTTGTCACATTATTGTCATCCTCACATTGTTTTGAGATGCGTCCTTCCCACGTCAAACAACGTTGTCATCACTTGTCCATTGGTATTCAGCTTGAATAGGGGCACAATCATATTTGTCCTTGGATTCTCATGTGTAGGCATTAGTCACATGCATTTGTCGTGATCCTCTTAAACCATTCAAAAAGACAAAAACATCATAAAAATGTCCTGAAAAAAGACAAAAACATGATAAAATGTTCAAAAAAAAGACAAAAACATCACAAAATTCCTGAAAAAAATAAAAACATCAAAAAATGTCCTGAAAAAAGACCTAAAAATAAAAAAAAGTCCTGAAGAAATCCAAAAAAATCAAAACATGGCTAAAAGATGAAAAAATCCAAATAACATGACAAAATCCCAAAAACAAAGTCACATTTCGTCATGTCAGTCATATTATTCAAGTCTTTGTCATTTGTCGAACTATGAGGTCTCTAAGTGCATGATGTAGGTAAGGCCATCTGTCGATGAGCCCCCGAGGCCACACTAGGTTAGTCCATTAGGGTTCATGGCACTACACTGTCACATACGTCAAAAGTATTCAAGTCAAGAAAAATCATTTCCAAATAGGCAAACTGCTAAAACAAACCCTGTCCATTCCTTAATAAACATGACAATCACATCATCATGTCAATATCGATATATAGTCAACACAAGTCAATTAAGTCAACTTCAGACAAAACAAGTCAAACTCAGTCAAAATCAATTAAACTGTCAACTCTCAGTTATTCTTTAGATGTGTCCTTCTGAAGAACAACCTTTGTCATTTATGCCTTAGGATGTGTCCTTCCTAGGCATTGTCACTGTCATTCATCATTTTGAGGGATCCTCTTAACATTGGAGGATCGATACTCTTGACACCAACATCATTTAGGATGCATGTGTCCTTCTTGAATTTGTCAATCTTTTGCATTCGTCATCTCGACATCATCACACCTTGACACCTAGCATCTCGACATTTAAAACACTCGACATTCAAACACACTTGGCAAACACTTGACAACCTTTTTCTTGGAATTTTTTCATTTTCTCTCTCATCTTGGTACTAGTTTCTCCGCGATGTCCTCACAATAGGATTTAGAAAAGCAATGACATATCATGATGATTGTCTTGTCTTGTCCATTTGGACTGTCATGTTACTAGTTTTTTGGCGATGTCCTGGCAATAGGATTTAGAAAAGTAGCGACGTATCATGATGGTTGACTTGATTTTTCATCATGTTACTAGTTTTTCGATGATGTCCTAGCAACATGATTTAGAAAAGCAGCGACGTATCATTATGATTGTCTTGTCTTGTCTTTTTGGACTGTCATGTTACTAGTTTTTTGACGATGTCTTGACAATAGGATTTAGAAAATCAATGACGTATCATGATGGTTGGATTGATTTTTCGTCATGGTACTAGTTTCTCAGTGATGTCCTACCAACAAGATTGAGAGAAGCAGCGACATATCATGATGATTGTCTTATTTTGTCTTTTTTTTGGACTGTCATGTTACTAGTTTCTGTGTAATGTCTCAACGACAGGATTTAGAGAAGCAACGACATATCATGATAATTGTCTCATCTTGTCTTTTTGGAAATCATGTTGCTAGTTCCTCGAGGATGTCCTGACGATAGGATTTAGAGGAGCAACAATGTTTCATGACTTGTCCTGCTTGTCTTTTTATGCTCATTGTTGATTGTGACAAAAAGACTGGGGAAATTGTGCTCTTAGTATGAGTCATGATCATCCTTTTCTGTGACTATTAGTCTCATGTGATGGTACGACCTTGCACACCTTGATCTATGTCATATCATAGTGTTTGTTAGCCATTACAATAATATGCCCAATGATGATTAAGAGCAATAAATATTAAAGTCCTATGGTAATTTGTTGAAGGATTTGGTCTAGGAACTAATATGCATCTCCTTTTGTCTTGTCATCTTCTCTCGCCCATCTCATATAGGAATTGCATCCATATCATCATCCATATCTTTTACACTAACATTTCTTTGTCTCTTCATATTCTAGTCTTCTCATCAATTTCGAGAGCACACCTGTGCTCTTGGAACCCGTCTGTCCTCTCGAGGGGGTATACCACTACCCTTCTCATCATTCTTCCTCATCTTATTTTGCATTGGTACATATTTTAACTTATTTTCTTTGTTACAATGTGACATTCTACATTATGACAAAGAGGGGCAAAATGTAGACACTTAAAAATGACTTAGGCCTGGAAGTTCTATTTTACCACTTTCGTCCTAGCATAATTGTGACATTTAATTATGTCCTTGGTCCATGTTCGACTATTAATTAAATAATTCATAATTATTTAATTAATTCATCTCTTTTATTCTTCATGATTATCAAATAAATAAATTTTATTTATTTATTCAATACGTCTTTAATTGTCTAAATCTTCCCACAATTAAATAAATTTATTAATTTATTTAATTTCCTTTGTTCATTTATGTCTTCTCAATTATTAAATAAATGAATTTTATTTATTTATTTAGTATGTCACTAATTTTTTAATTAAATGAATTTATTAATTTATTTAATTATCGGTCATAATCCTCTAAATTAAATGATTATCTTTAATTATTTAATTACCTAATTTAACATTTCTCTCATTTTAAATAAATGAAATTATTTAAAATGATTTCATTTTATTAACTGTCACTTCATTTTAGTAAATAATTTGAAAATTGATTATTTATTGTCACACAAAATCCATATTTTGAATTTATTTAATTCAAAATGGTAATCTTCTTCAAAAAATCAAGTAATTGAGCAAATTATTGATTTTTCAAATCTTCTTTTTAGTTCAACCTTTATCCTCTTGATTTTTCGGATCTTACAAATCAAGCAGTCTTTATCTTCTTGATTTTCAAAAATCTTTATATTTTTGACTAATTGTCACATGAAATCTCGTCCACTGATTTTATGCTCTATCAGCTTTCAATCTCGTTCATCCACCCAAAATTACACTTTCTATAAAATTCCAATTTTGCTCACATTTTGAGGACTTCTTTATTGCAACAAGTTTATGCATAGATTTTACTCGCATAATTTGCACTTAGTTTATTGAATTTGATTACTTATTCATAGGCATTATAGTCATTTGTCATAGTCATGGGCATAGTCTTTATTCGTCATTCAAATCCTTCAAAACTTGCATAGGGAATTTTCATAGGCAGTTGCTCATACATTCAAATCTGAGGGCAACAATCATATGCTGCAAGCTAGAAGGTGCTATGGAGGTGAATCATGGAAGCAATGAGAATCTGGTATAATCTTTCTTGTTTTTAAGATTTCATTGGGTTTTAATATTATTGATCTGATTTTCTAACCCTATCTGAAAAATACCCATTGATACAAGTCACACCTAAGTTTTGGGGCCTGAAACTGAATTTCACATTAAACTAAGCATTTCTTGAAAAATGTGTCCCAAGCTTAGCCTAATGGGACTCATATGCCTCAATTGGTGTATGAGTCCTTCGTAGCTTAGACCTAATTTAAATTCAAATTCTTGGCAATATTTTATTCTCCTAGATTTGATGTCAGCTTGTAGTGTTGTAATTTTAGGAAATTTGGCATAAACAAGTATAAATACAAGGTCTTTTCATGTATTTTCTCCTAGAAAGTTTACAAGTCATCTAGCCCCTTTTGAGATCAAGCATTATAGCATTCAAGAGAATTCAAGAGTGATTATCAAGTATTTTGGATCATTATTCAAGTATCAAGCATCATGTCAAATTCATCATGTATCATGTTTGTTTTTGAGCTAACATTTGTGATGTAGGGTTTTATGATTCAAGCAAGCATTCAAATGAAGATCCATATAATACAAGCAAGAGTCAAGATCTACATTCATGCTAGCCATTACTTACAAGATTTCAACCTTTTTTTCAAGGGTTTGGTGAGTTGAACATTGCATATTTGTTCATTCAACATTCCTCTATTTCATTTGATTTCATTTCAAGGTTTGATTACCAAAACGAGGTTTCACCAAGGCAAACCCCTATCCACTTAAAAAAAAAATATTTCCCTCTCTTTGATGTGTGATTTGCAGATATAGGTTGAAGATCCATTAAAGAGAAAGATTGGAGAAAATTTTTCAAGTTGTCAAAGTTATCATCTTACTTGCAAGATCATGGAAAGTCACCAATAGAGCAAAATTTAGTGTTTCAAAACAAGAGATTTGGAAGGAGGGAAGCTATAGGAAAGAATTAGAGGATATCATAGTTTCAGAGCAACCCTAATTCTAGGACTAAATAGTCACTTGTGGCATATGAGTCCTAGTATAGGGTAAGTGCACTAATTTGTGACACAATTTTGGTGCCAAATTGGAAAAATTTGCAAAAAAAGGCCAAAATTGGCCATTTGGCACATGCCAAATGTAAAAGTCAAATAAAACCAAAAAATTCCTTTCAAACCCTCATTTCAATTCAACCTATGGCTTGGCTTGGAGGATTTGAGGTCTGCAACTCGCACTCGCAAAATATCAACCATTATTTGCATCCTTAGCTTGCAATTTTTCATGAGGATGCCGCTAACACATCAGAGAGGTTGAATATTGTGAAGAGGTATGTATTTTTATTCTATTTATTTAGAATTTGATTTAGAATGTAGATTGAAATAGGTTTTTATAATAAAACTTTGTTCTAATTCTTAGGGAATGAATCTCCACCTCGAAACATTGAGAATTAACAATCACCCCCTCACGAAGAGCCTCCTATACAAGAACATCCTAAAACCCCTCCATCAATTCATAGGTATCCTCAAGGAACACAAGAAAACATTCTAAATCAAATTGAAAACAATAAAAGATACATTGAACAATTAACAAGAAGATTAATCAAGCTTGTCGAAACCCACCCTTATAGGAGAGGGATTGCTGAATCATTGAAGTCAATTGTAACTCATGTAGGAGAAATGAGCCAGAAAATAAATTTTTGGTCAAATAAGAGGCATGAGATGAGACAATTTTATGCTAGTGGTTTGTCATATGCAAATGTCAAAAAACAAAAAATAGCAAAGCTGACTTGTGTGCCCTATTTACAGACCCAAGAACCAATGCACCTTTGTCTCATGCATGTAGGAGGTTCCCCATCCATTGGTGCCACCATGAGTTAATTAAAAATAAATTTTGGGAGCGGTGGTGGATGGTATTTGACCAACCTCCATGCAATAATGATGAGGTACCACAATAATTTTTGAGGAAACTCTATTGTGAGTTTTTCCTCAATAAATTGCCAAACTATTTAGACAGCTTAGACTTCCAGGGTAGAGGTGGGGACTCCACACATGATAGATCTGTTACATGACATAATCCATAATTGGCACTGAGACCCTTGGCCAAACCCGTGGTGGAGCATGTCATTGTTCCTTCCATTGTTAAGGATAGTGTAGAGGTGGACATGCTGGAGTCGATTGAATCACTCACCCAAACCATTTTATAGTGTGTGAGGCCTCTAGTAGAGCATGATGTGGAGGAGACGTGTAGGCCTCGAGCTCCACCCCACCATTGTGGCACTTGTGGTGTTGTTTGTAGGTACGATTATCAAAGTGGTCGTGATGTAGCTACACAGCCTACATCAGCTGTAGAGGCAATGACTTTCACAAATGATTTGTTGAATGATAAATTCAACATTGACACTCAGGTAAAATTCAACAGGTTCATTTAATGTTGTTTATTAAATTATATTTTGAAATTTAAGAATAACTAAATTAGTAGAATTTTGATATGATGAAATTTCAGGGTCGGACTGTTCATGAGATGTGCTCCATTCCTACAGACCCTTACTTATTCTCGACGATGAGTCTACATGTAAGAAAACTAGTATTAAAGATATTATTATTGCATTTGAACAATTGAATGTTATATTTGAATGTTTGTCTCATAATATGCTTTGGATTTCAAACAGTTTCCTAGTGGACCTTTGACCTCCACACATCGGAATTCATTTCCTCAAACAACTTTCACTCAAGTAGTCTTTATTCATTAATGGTGTTGTAAAACAATGTTAGCTAGTTTTCATAATTTTGAGTATACAAATCTAAAAAATTGATGAGAAACACAAACATTGCATTTGTATTCCTTGATTGTGTCACATTATCTTCTCCTAATTCAATTTTTGTTACTTTATTCCTTCATAATCCCATCCCATTAACATTTAATAGTTCACCCTATTTTCCATGATCCCCTCCTAGCCCATCCCACTAATAACTTCTAGTCCATGGTATGCATTATTATGCCCTTCTACTCCCATCTTATTGTACCCATTATTATTTCACCCTAGATGTTCCATGATCCCCTATGTTCAACCCTATGTTCCTTTATCCATTCTATGTTATACCATCTTTATCCACGTTGCATCCTAGATAACTCTTCTCTATTATTGCTACACACATGTCAAGTTCACACTTCGTATACTATAGTCAAACCCTAGACACCTCCTAATTCACCCTATGTTGCATTATTTCCTACTAATCACATCCCATTAACCTCTAATTTTCCATGCTATATTTTGTTATCCCAGCCTAGCCCATCCCATCAATCTATACTAGTCCATCCTATGTTACATTAATTCCTTCTATTCCCATCCCATTACCCTCTCTTATTTCACCTTATGTTCCATTATCCCCTCTTGGTCTTGTCCCATTATCATTCCCTAATTCACACTATATTCCTTTATTCCCTCCTAATCCCATCCCATTAACCTCTAATAGTTCAAGCTATATTTTTTATCCCATCCTAGCCCATCCCATTAATCTATTCTAGTCCATCCCATATTCCATTATTGCATTTGAATCCCATCCCATTATAACCTCTATTATTTCACCATATGTTCCATTATACCTTGTTGGTCTTGTCTCTTTATCCTATCTATGCTATAGCACATCCATCCAAATTTTATCCTATACACCGTTAGAAGAAATAAATTTTCTTCCACTCAGCATTGACCAAAGTTGTCTTCTCCATTACTGTTGCACACCTCAACAACAAACTTCATATGCTATAGTAAAACCCTAGACATGTCGTAATTCATCGTATGTTCCATTATCCATTTGAAAGTTGCTAGTAATATAGTAATCCTCACTTCATTCATGTGAACTTCATTGTGGCATTATCACTATGTTGAAAACATGCCCTCATTAACATTAGTTCATCAACATATGCAATATGAATCTCAATGAGCACTAAACTTTGGCATTTGCAAGAGTTTTGACTATCCCAGTGGACTTAGTACTTTCACCATTATGTAATCTATAAGCACTATATTGTAGTCTCAACTGAGGCGAACCATTTACTCTTTCATTTATGACAATTATAAAGGGACTACCTAAAATTCTTTATATTGATGTTAGATATGTTGTTTCATTTGTAGTTGATGACATTAGACAACCCTAGTGATTTTGGTGGCACGATGGACCATGGAGTTGTTGCAACAATAGCCAGTTCTAATCCATTGAGAGAGGTATCTAAAAAATTAGTCGATTTGACATTATAATTACTCTTTTATGGTCTATTATAGAAAATTTTCATGATACTTTTATGTAGTTTAATTTCTATCTTGATGGTTGCTATAGGTGGTTGTCACTCCAGATTGTGGATGTGGTAATGCTGTAAATGTGCATGATGACTATATGTATGCAGTAAGTGATTATATTTTGTTATATGTCATTCCACAATTCAATTTTTATTGTATTAGTTGAAGGTCCAGAGTGCAGAGAGGGGGACTAGTGAGCGTGTTCGAAAGACAAGAGAACCAACAGTCACTCCATCCAGCCAAATTTCGAAGGCAACACGGGATCTATTTCCTTCCCCTAGAGGGAAATGACTATGTATTAGGGTCATTTTTTGTATGCCTATGTGGCATTTTGGAACATATGTTTTGTATTGTCAATATATATGTGACATTTTATGTCCATATGGCTCCTTTTTACTAAGCCTGTATGGCCTTTTTGGATATATTGTATATACTTTTATCAATATATAGCATTGTATAGCCTTACGAATTTTTGATTAAAGAAAATCTTATTTTGCTACTACCATTCTTGAATGATGTTATCATGTGTATCGTGTAAATTGTATGCTTGAATGTTGTAGGCATGGATTTTTTTCACATCTAATGCTTAATTAATTACTGTCGACTGCTCAATAAGCCCCAACTAAAGCATATTGTGTAAATAAGATCCATTCCTGGTGGTTTGTATCCTTTGGAATGCTTCAATTATTTGTGCCTCACTTATTCACATGTATGCTTCACTTATTCACATGTATACTTCACGTATATTTTGTGTATTCATGTGTATGCTTGATTCTTCCAATGCATAGCAACAAAAATCTTTCGGGGAAAAAATTGACACACCAAAAGTATAAGAGTTTTTGAAAAAAATGAGAAAAAATCATATTTAAAAAAACATAAAAAAATGTAGAACAAGAGATAAAAACTTTTTTTTTGAAATTGAAAGGTATTTCCATAGCATATAGAGATATAGAGAGCACATAAAATAAAGATTTTAACTAATGAATTGTAAAAAATAGATTTTTTGTAGTTTATATTCAAATCGTTGATTACATTGCATTGCACATCTTTAAAAGTCAAAGCATTACTTCACATTGCATATATAATAACTAGATGCTGATAGATGACAAAATTTCAACTACAATATAGTTTCTACAAAGTCAACCTAAGCAGTTATGCAATTACTTCACATTGCATAACTAATAACTAGGAGCAGTTGCCAATTGCATTTTCTTATCATGGCATTCTATGAGACCAGATTTCTTTGAGGTATTTTTTCAAATAGTTCTTTGCCTTGTCTATGTTACCACATTTTTCATACATGTCTACCAAAGCATCTTGTCAAACAATTCATTGCCTTGTTGCTATGTCTAAAATCCTAAAACAAGTGCTTTCGAACAAGCTATGGATGGTTAGAAAAAATATATCAAAAGAATAATAGTAAGCAATAGCATAGACAAGGCAGTGAACTGTTTGAAAAAATGCATCAAATAAATGTGGTGATGGAATGCCATGACAATCCATAGATAAGGCAATGAACTATTTGAAAAGATGCCTCAAATAAATGTGGTCTCAAGGTGATGGAATTCCCTGACAATCAAATTTATTTTGATTGTCATGGCATTCCAACACCATGAGACCTCATTTTTTTGAGGCATTTTTTCAAAGAGTTCATTTCCTTTTCTATGCTACCACATTTTTTGGTGCAGGAGCACTATTGAATAAAAGTTGTCAATTCAAGGTTTTGAGGTATTTTTTCTAAAATAAGGTCAATGAGACTATTTTCTATAGAAATGCATCATTTTAGTTGATAGCTAGGTGTTTAGAGGGTCAAGTTTGCAAAAAGTGTAAAATATTGAAAAAAGATGTAAAGTTGCTAAAAAGTTACAAAATTGCATTTTTAGGGAAGGAAAACGGTAATAGCATTTCAAAAGGAAGTTGTAGGCATTAGGATAGCTATTTTGGAGGGAAAAATCATAAATAAGGTGGAAACCATTGATGTAAGTTGGATTTTTGAAGATTTGGAAGACTGGAACAATAATAATACTCTGTTTTTCTCCACTTGTTTTATATTTTTTGAGTTTGCAGTGACTATACGACCTGTACAACTGCATAATGTTCTAAATTTATTTTGAATTCATTTTAAGGTGTGAGTTGGCCACTTATTTTATTTTATTTGAGCATCCAACCATGGATTCAATGTAAGTTTGAGCAAATTCTTTGTGATTGGTTTTATACCCTGTTTTAAGGGTTTGTAGCCTTTAAAATGTAAACTCAACCCATTCCACTTTTTGTGGCTCTTGTAACTTGTGGAATGGGACTGGAGCATTAATAAACAAGTGAGGGAATTTTGAGAGAGTGTAGGGGAGGCCTAAAAATTTGTTGGGCATGAAGCCCTAGAGTGGAAAAGAGAGGTTTTGATATGGTAATGAGTGAAATGGGTTGGGGAAGCATTGTTTCTTGTTGAATTGAGTATGTACAGAGGTTTTTAGACTGGTCTGAGGTGGTGGCAATTTTGATTTAGGTTTGGAAATGTGATTTCCATTATAACCCTTGATTTTTGGCTATAAAAGAGGGTTTTGAGTTTAGGTATATGGGAGGGTGGATGTATGAGAAAAAAATGTGGAATCTTTGGTTTGGTAACCTGTAGAGAGTTTCCCAATTGAATTTTGAGTGAAAGGGAAAGTTTAAGGTAGAGTCCCTTTTGTAAAAGTGACCTAATTTGAGGCCTAGTTGGTGTTAAAATCCTGATTTGAGAGAGTTGTATCAAATTAACCTATTGAGTGGTTGTGGTATGTTGTTGAGTACCTTAATGGGTGTTTGAAACCTTGATGGTCCTAATTTGAAAGGACATCACTGAGGAGATATGCCCAATTGGCCAATTAGGCCAAATTTTCAAAGCAACTATAATCCAAACTATCTTCCCATCCCAAATTACTATAGACAGCCATTTACCAAACCAAAAAACCTCCAAATCCACAATCTTTAACCTAAGAATCACTCCTTTAATCCCACTTTTACGAAACCCTCATTTTTAACAAGTTTAGGGTGGGTTTATTGAAAATACTTTTCCTACAACTCATAACACCTTGCCAAAGAATCAAACATGCTTAAAAGAACTTGAAAAAGCTTAAAAGTCCCTCAAAAATTGCTGCCCCAAAGGATTTCAACCATTTCCACCCTTAAACCACTCAATTTCACCAAAAATAATCAAATTGCCAACTAGGGCATCACACCAAACCACTCAACTCGCCTCCCCTGCTCCAGAAACCATGCATATATGTTTTCTACCATTAATTATGCCATTTCATTGAGTTACAGTAGGATACAATGGGTGGAATGGCTAAATGTCATTTTTACACACTCAACTACTTGTATTTGACCACCTTTTTCCCCCAAGTGAGAATTCACCGCCACAGGAAAAGGCCTCCGAAATAGAAAAAACCAAGAGAGGTTATTGTAGAGAGATCCAACATGATTCCATAGGCTCAAACGAGAAGTTTCTAAGCATAACAGTGTCTGAATATGAGAATGCTGAAGATTGCAACCATTCTGCACTTTGGACTCTTAAGGAATTCTACCAGTTGAATGTAGCTCGGAGCGATTCCACATGTTTTAGTGTGAAAGAGGACCATGCCTAGCATAAAAATACCCACCCGGATGCGTCAGAACAGTCAGTTTGGTCACACGAGTTGCAAAACAAAAGTTGCACCACTTTGCAACTTTCAACTACTTGCATTTGACAACTTTTTCTATAAGCAAAAATTCACCACCATGGGAAAAGGCCTCCAAGATAGAGAAAGTTGAGAGAGGTTATTGTAGAGGGGCCAAACATGATCCCATATGCTCAAACAAGAAGTTTCAAAGCATCACGGTGTCTGAATACGAGCATGCTAAAGTTTGCAGCCATTTTGCACTTTGGACTCTTAAGAGATTCTGCTGGTTGAATGTAGCTCAGAGTGATTTCGCGTGTTTTGGTGTGAAAGAGGACCATGCCTAGTGTAAACATACCCACTTGGACACGTTGGAATAGTTCGTTTGGTCACATGAGTTGCAAAACAAAAGTTGCACCACTTTGCAACTTTCAATTACTTGCATATGACAAGTTTTTTTGCAAGCGAGAATTTGCCACCATGGGAAAAGGCCTCTAAGATAGCAAAAACTGAGAGAGGTTATTCTAGAGGAGCCCAACATGATCCCATGGGCTCTGATGATAATTTTATAAGCATCACAATGTCCAAAAATGAGCATGCTAAAATTTGTAGCTATTTTTGACTTTGGACTCTTAAGGGATTTTTCGGTTGAATGTAGCTCGAAGTGATTCCACGTGTTTCAATGCGAAAGAGGACCATGCCTAATGTAAACATTATCATGTAATCCACCTCCTATCCTTCTTTCATTAGTGCATTTCATTCTTTTCTTTTCTCTCTTTTGGGGGGAGTTTTGTTCCCATTAGGTTTTCTCCCTTTCTCCACTTTACAAAGATTTGGTTGTATTCGGGTACCTGATCAAGCCTAGTTGTTGGGACCCTTGTTTTCTTTCATGCATTGTAGTTACCTTTGCTTTCTTGCACATGTTTGTAGCTGCACTCTTTCTCATCTTAAAGGGGGGTGTTAGAGTAAAGGTTTTTACAAAATTTTCCACCACGGGAAAATTCCTCCAATGAAAATTGAGAGAGGTTATTGTAGAGGGGCCCAACATGATCCCATAGGCTTAGATGAGGAGTTTCTAAGTGTCACGGTGTCCGAATATGAGCATGCTAAAGTTTGCAATCATTTTGCACTTTGAAATCTTAAGGGATTCTGCTGGTTGAATGTAGCTCAGAGTGATTCCATGTGTTTGGTGTGAAAGAGGACCATGCCTAAACATGACTAAACAACTTCCAACTACTTTCCCCATGAACCACAACAAGATGACTCTTGAACTTCCACCATTTGACAATAAGTTGTAATTTTGACAACTTTTGCACACTTTTGCAATTTTTGCAATATTTTGCAACTTAGAACTTCCATCCATCTAAAGACCTATAAAATGACTCCTTACATCATAAAATGGTCTAAATGACCTTATTTTTTGAACAAAAGACTCAAATACCCCTAAACAACCAAAAGACCTCAATTGTGAACATTTGCATAAAATGCTCTTGGTGCCTCTGCACCAGTTAGTCCTTAGGGTGTCTTAATGTTTTTGGTAATGAATAAGGTCCTTTGTGATGAAATGAAAGGGAGGTCCAAAACTATCTAAACTCAAATTCACTTAAAGAAATTAAACTTCCAACCTTCAAACCCTAACAAGGGTGACTCTTCTCAACTTCATTGTTCAGTCTTGTAGGTGTGCAGCCTAGGTTTTCCTCTCACAACTTTCGAGAGACCACTCAAGGCCAAAAGAAAAATACCATTTTATGAACCCATTAGGGAACTTTTAAACATATCATGGAATCACATGTACTTACTTTGGAACCATACCATCAAACTGACCTTGAATGCTCAAAAATGGGCTCCAATTAGCCCACTTTAACAAAGGAACTCTCCTTTAATCTTGGTACCCACTCAAAATACCATTGGAAAATCCTTAAACTACCTCCAAAATCACAATTTTTTCAACCACTGAGTCAAAACTCACTTGCTAAGACCCTCTTTCATGAAACCCTCATTTTTCACCAAATAAGCAGGTGTTTATTGAAAAACCCATCTCTAGACCTCATTCAACCTAAAAATATTTTCAAAATCTCTTATTTCACCTTGCACAAACTTAATTCACCTTCAAATTATGCTTCTCCCAAATTTCTCACACATTTCCTTCTTAAAATGCTTCAAGCCCAAACATCCAAATAACCCACCCTGCCTTTGTAGACCTTCTATCACATCAAAATAAACCTGATAACATTGAAACAACCAGGTTCTAATGTTCCTACAAACTATGGATTTAATCTGCTACTTCAAGCTATGCCTCCTAGGCCTAAATTCATGCTTTTTCCATAGGGGCAGCATGGAAATTTCCACCAAATGTCTTTTCCACCCATTGTATTCTACTTTAACTCATTGGAATGGTATAATTAGGTGTAGGGGGAATGTGTGCATGATTTCAGGAGCAGGGGTGGCCATTTGGGGGTTTGGGCATGATGCCTAGTTGTCAAGAATGTGTGTTTTGAGTGAAATTAGGAGGTTAAGAGTAGGTAGTGATGGAAAACACTTGGGGCAGCATTTTGTAAGAGTTAATTAAGCAAGGGTAGAAATATTTGATGGTGTTGGAGGCATTGAAATAGTGAGGAAAGGTTTGGAGGTGAGGTTTTCAATAAACCCCCCTTGAAACTTGTCAAAAGTGAGGGTTTTGAGTTTTGGAGTGTTGGTGAGTGTTTCATTGGAAGATAATATAACTAAGAAATATATGATATAATTTAACCATTATTCATTATTTTTGATTGTCAACTATATAATATAACCATTATTTTTTATGCTATTGTACATTTATATTTAACCATTGCTCAAGATTAAATTTTTGAAAAATTTAAACATGCACATGACGAACAAATTATTTCAATTTTCAACTTCTATATATCAAATTATCCAATAATCAAGTGTATTTCCATATACAAAAATGGAATCAACACCAACTCAAACAAAGTTTTACAAAATGTGGCATATTCCATCTTGATATCTATATAAAATATATGTGCCAAAATGTCTATCTCATCCTAAACTATTGGTGGATCATCAAAATGGAGCCTCTTTGAAGCACTCTTTGGCTCTGAAGGTAACTACACTCTTTTTCTTTATCTCCTTCATGTGTTTCGACACATCCTCCTTGAGGTGTTTCAACACCTACTCCTTTAAGTTTTCCAACACCTACTCCTACAAGAGGAAAATAAGATAAACATATAAGTTAATATATAATTTCATTAATGACAATTCAAATGACAAACAAGTATATAATGCATGAATTCAGGCCTAAAAGGCATGGGTTGAAGTAGCAAATTGAAGAATTTGTTTTTAAGAAGGCTAGAACTAGTTAGTTTTAGTGAGATCTGGTGGGGTTTGATGTTTTTGAAGGTTTACAAGGATTGGGGAGGTCATGTGTATGTTTGGGCATGAAGCCCTAGTTGAGAGAAGTGCATTTTTTAATGGAAAATTGAGGTTTTAGAGACTAAAAGTTGGTGAAGTTTGGGGACAGCATAATATTAAGGATTATTAAGCATGTGCAGGACTAAACAAGGGTGTTTGAAGTGGTGATAACATCACAAGAGGCTTGTAGATTGGTTTTTCAATGTATTCTCCAAAATCCCACTATACCGTAGGGGCAACTAGGCCAATTAGGCCTCTTTTCCAAAGAGACACCTTTCCAAACACTTGAAATCAAGTCAAACACCATGGAAAGTCATTAAAAAGGTTACCAACCTTAAGATTTCATAATTTTCAGAGCTCCAACAGCTCACCAAGCTACAAATCCACTAAACCTTCACTCTCAAGCCACCAAACCTAGGTTTTCCAAGGATCCTTATTGAAAATCACTCTTCCCACAATTAAATCTCACATAAAACTCCCAAAAAATACCATATGATGTCTATTCATGCTCAAAAGACTCTCACAATTGACTGCCCCAAAGGATTTCATCCATTCACACTCTAAAATCACTCAAATTCACTGAAAATTGCACATTTTCACACCCAAGGCTACATGCCATGACTCCAAAATGATCTCCCCTACTCCAAGAATCATCTTCTAACCTATTAACAGCCTAATGGACTCATTCCATCGATCTACAATATATACATTAGGTGGAATGAGCCATTAAATCACTTGATGACCTCAAAACTTAAAATTTAGACTTCCACACCTGCCTACAGTAAAATCCACCCTAAGAGCTCAAAACAAGATGGATTTCAATTCCACAAAAACCAAAAAGTTCCTAACACATCCCTCTACCCAAATCAAAACAATTTTATTAAATTCCCTTCAGTACGGGCTCATGCAATTGACTGCTATAGCACTGAAAAAGAGAAAAACAAACTTAGATTTACAAAGAAAACAAAACTTTATTGATCAATGCTTGTACAAAATCTTCCACTCTTCTCCACATAATGCTTTGGATGTGGCTTACATATTTGTCTACCAATTCTCATTCTTACAACATATCTTTGATTAGGAGAGGTCCTTGTGTTATCCTTCCAATGATCTACTATTAAAGATCTCAAGCCTTGAGCAATTCTTTTATCTTTCTGTGGCACTCTACTCGAGAATGCCCATAACTAATTGCTATTTGGATCCTCCAATATTTCACGCCTTCCTTTGGCTCTCATTAGATATTATCTACTTATTTTCAAAGAATTTCTTGTCTTTGTAAGGTTCACCTTGTTCCTTTTTTGACTGCTTAACAGTGTTGTCATCACACGTCTTGTGGAACAACTATCCTTTGTGCTTGAGGTAGAACCCAAACTCTCATATGCACTCATCAAGTTCTTTACAATTGAATTTTCACTTGATTCATTCTAAACTCTTAGTCCAAGACCATTCATGGTGGGCCTAAATTTGAGTTGCCTCATCATTTCAACAAATAGTTGGCATCTTCCACCCTCACTTAGCTTCTCAAAAGATAAACTCCATATCCTTTGTGTAGATCTTTGACATGTACATTTTGACATCTTATCAGACATCCATTTCAAAAGATTGGAATTATTATCAATAAAAAATCTAGGTTTTCTATGCAAAACTCTAGGAGGAGTTCTCAAATGTAAATTTGTGTCAACGTTAGGAATGTCAACAACATCGGGGATAGATTGCGTACCTTCAATCAGAGGTGCAATTGATGACATACCTTGATATTAACATGTAAACGATGTTGTGCCTCCAAATTGAGATGTCATTTGTGGAGTGAATTCTAATAGAGGCATTTTTTTTGATGTACTTTTGAAAAAAAATGTTGTTTATGGTGTGTCTTCAAGTGTAGATGTGATTTTTGATGTACTTGGAAGACCACATGTTGTTGTTGGTGTGTCTTCAACTAGAGATGTGCATTGAACTTCACCTATGGTTGATGATGTGCCTCCAACTTGGGAATCCATTTGTTTCCTTCCACAATTTTTTTTTATTCATGCACTTTGTTTTTCCAATTGTACATCTCTCTTAGATTGCACATGAATTTCTGGTTGTATGGGGTGCAATTCATTTTCTTCACGAGCTGCAATTTTTTATTCTCTTCTCCTTGCATTTTTTACTGCATGTTCTTCCGATGTTAGAGGCTTTGGTCATTTCCTCAGCATGATGTTGAATGCTACATGTTCACAATCACACATAGAAAAAAATTAAGTAATGCATTTTATGAAATATATTGATAATGCTGATTACATTGCATTTATTGAACACACCAAAGCATTTCATGAAAGAAGGCAATGAGCTGTTTGGAATTATCAAACATGTATATATGCTACAACATTTTTCATACATACATCTACCTATATACCACAAGAAAATTACTTGTAATGAATTTTTTCAAACATATCCATACCGCTGATTACATTGCATTTTGTGGTTATTTAAGACATTTGGGGCAACAAATGTAAAAGTTGCAAATCATGTCAAAAAGTTGTCAATTTAGAGAAAAGTTGTCAAGGAGGGTAAAATGGTATTTTTTTATTGTTTGGAGTCATTTTCTTAGGTTGAATAAGGTCTAATTAGACAAATTATAATGTTTTGGGGTGGTTAGAGTGAGTTAGGGGTCAATTGTGTCAAAATTACAAAAAATGCAAAAAATGTTGAAGAGTTGTCAATGGAAAATGTAAAAGTTGTAAAGAGGGAAATCAAATGGACATTTAGGTTTTAAAATCAGTTTTAGTTGTTGAATTTGGTTAGAGAACCTTTAAAAAAGGCTTGTGAACTTGAAGGGAGAGGTTGGCATGTAATTTTGAGAAGAGAAGTAATTGAAACACAGCCTGACTGTACGGTTACGTACAGGAAATTTTTGATCTTTCATGGAGTGAATCTTGTGGGAAGTAGACCTAACACTATTTTAGAATTGGTTTGGATTTATTTCAATGCTTTTTGTGCATTTTAGAGATAAATTACAAAGGACTGGTCTGTATACCCTGTTTTAAGGGTTTTGAGTGTATGAAAATGACATTTTAAGTCATTTTGCCCACTGTTTTGTTTTGTAACTTGGTGGAATGGCTCACTAGGGAATTATTTAGGTGTTTACATGGTTCTTTGGAGCATGGAAGATGTTTGAAGGATTTTTGTGTTGTTGTCTTGAAGGTTTTTGTGCAAATTTTGCTTGAAAATGGTGGTTTTGAACTAGGGTTTGGTGAAATATTGATGATAAAGGCTGGTGAATGAACTTATAAGCATATGAAGACATAATTAAGGGTTTTTGAAGTGGTGGTTGGGCTAGAGAAGGTTTGGGATATATTTTTTCAATAAACCCCCATGTAAATTGCCTAAAATGAGGGTTTCTTGTTTAGATGTCTTGGAAAGTGTGTCATTGCAAATAAATGGTGAAATTGGAGGTTTTGTTGATTGTTTGTTGCTTCCCCATTCAGTTTTGGGCTTGAGGAGGAGTTTCCAATAGGGCCCTTTTGTAAAAGTGACCTAATTTGTGATCTAGGACTTGACGTAGGTGCTTTGTTTTGTCAAAGTTGTTCCAAAGAAACCTAATGGTGTTTTGAGGTCAAGAAACCTTTATTGAAAACCTACAAGGAAGAATATGTGATTTTGTGGAAGATAGGAAATGAAAGGTTGTAAAATCTAAAAGAGGGTTTGAATTGGTTTAATTTGAGGTTGGAGACAAGTTACTTCCCTATTTGACATCATATTTGTACAAAATTATTTCATGCAAGCATCCATCAATGTTAAGAAGGGTTTGAGGGTAGTATTTGGTGTGTGGACAAGTTCTTAGGAGAAAATACTTGTGTCAAACCCAGGGTATAAGTTGCTGCCACCTTTGGAAACTAGAGAATCTTGTGCTTATTTTCCCTTTTTTTCTTAGAATGGTAAATGGTATGAATGAATGAGAACTTGCATTAAACCAACTATGTCTTGACTCACTTTAAATTATCTAAGCTCATGATGAAGGTGATTTTTTTATGGAACAAAAAAATTAATGGAAACTTGCATATTAACATTGATGAAAGCTCTTAGGTTTTCCAAATTAGTTGAAAATAAAAGTTTTCCCACAACCATTAGTAATAATGAATTTATTGTTCAATTATATTTTTAACAATGAATATTAATAAAATCATCAAATGAATGGTCTAAAAATTGTGAAAACAAAGCAAAAAACTCAATATAAACATCTACCTAAAATGAAATAGAGTTAATTCCGCTATCCATGCTGGAAGTGAACTACTATAAGCAATGCAAATAGAATTCATAAGTAAATTTGTGTTAAGTAAATTTCATGTTTTTCATTTTTTTGTTCTTCAAACTCATAAAAATTAATTTTTTTTATGTAACTCTCATCTAATTCAATGTTGAATTCTATTTTCAATTGTTATGATTAATAAAATCACTAAAGTAATTTAGTTTATATTGTCAAAAACAAACAAATATATTGAATATAAACATTTCAATATTACCAAAATCAATATATTACCTGAGATAATGTAAAATGATGTAGAAACTTCAAAATGTTTTCTTCTACATTGTCTAGCATGTAGATTGGTGGTAAAAAGGTGATGGATCAAGCATAGATTGGTAGAACGTGGAGTCAACTGAATAAAAAAATGCATTTCTAAATAAGATAAAGTGTTGAACTAGACAAATACAGAAGCATGTGGGCCTGAATCATGGGGTCAACCTTTATTTTACCATTTCAAGGTAAAATAAATTTAGCGCTCGCCAAATTTGGTGAGCGCCAAATGTGTTGTTTTGAAATCTTCACCTTCCATAGAGACAAAGGGAGTGAGAGAGATTAGTCTAGGTAGTCTGGTAGCAACTGAGACCTAAGAGTGATAGAGGGTTGAGAGGGATAAATAGTTATCCAGTTACAGTCAGGGGAAATACCTAACAATGGGAGAGGGGAGGAGGGATGCGACATGAGAGATTGAAAAATACCAAAGGGGGAGAGAGAGAGAGGAGTGTGGGAGAGGGGGTTGGAGTGAAATATGTGTCTAGGTAGGGTGGGAGGTAAGTGAGACCTAATAGAGAGGGAGTGTGAGAGAGGGCATTGGAGTGACACAAATTAGTCTAGGTAGCATGGGAGGGAGTGAGACCCAAGAGAGAGAGACTTGAGAGAGATTTATTCAGTTATGGTGGGGGGAAGACCTAAGAGAGGGAGTGGGAGACCTAAACCCTTAAAACCAAACCCTTAACACAATAACCTCTACCTTTAAACTCAATACCCTCTACCCTCAACCCTTAAGCCCTTTTAAACCCAACTAAACTCTCTACCCTAATCCCTCAACCCTCTACCCTCAACCCTTAAACCCTTTTAAAGCCAACTAAACTCTCTACCCTAAACCCCTAAACCCTCTACCATCTACCCTTAAACTGTAAACCCTGAACCCTAAACCCTTAAATCCTAAACCCTAAACCCCTACACCCTCTACCCTCTACCCTCAAACTCCCCCCTCTCTCTCTGAACCCTACACCCTCTACCCTTAAACGATAAACCGTAATCCCTAAACCCTAAATCCTCTACCCTTAACCCTTGATCCCTAGACCCTAAACCATAAAACGTCCACCCTCTACCCTCAACCCTCAACCCTCTACCCTTAAACCCTCTACCCTTAAAATATAAACCCAAAATTCTAAACCCTAAACCCTCTAACCTCTACCCTCAACCCTCAACCCTTAAACCCTAAAACCATCAACCCTCAACCCTTAAACTATCTACCCTCAACCCTTAAACCAAATACCCTCTACCCACAACCCCTAAACCCTTTTAAACCCAACTAAAATCTCTACCAAAATCCCTCAATCCTTAAACCCTAAACCCTCTACCCTCAACCCTTAACCCTCAACCCTTAAAATATAAACCCAAAATGCTAAACACTAAACCCTCTACCCTATACCCTCAACCCTCAACCCTTAAACCCTAAAACCTTCAACCCTCAACCCTTAACCAGGTTAAACCCTAAACCCTTAAACTATCTACCCTCTACCCTTAAACCAAATACCCTCTACCCGCAACCCCTAAACCCT
>VDFB02086081.1:389440724-389625971 GCA_007258455.2 Sequoia sempervirens
GAGAGAGAGACTTGAGAGAGGGAGAGGGAGTAGGAGGGATAGAGGGATGAGAGAGAGATGGAGGGAATGAGAGATAGATAGAGAGAGAGGGGGGTGGGGGGAGATGCCTAAGAGAGAGGAAGAGGGATAGAGTGGGAGGGGGTGAGAGGGAGAGAGATAGAGGGAGTGAGTGAGAGAGACAAAGAGATATCTGCCAAAGGGAGAGGGGGTAGGAGGGAGAGACTTGAGAGAGAGGTAGGGAGGGAGAGGGGATGGGAGGGAGAGAGAGTGGGGGAGAGATAGAGGGTGTGAGAGAGAGAGGGACTTGAGAGAGAGAGGGAGAGGTGGTGGGAGGAAATACTTGAGAGAGAGAGAGAGAGGGAGAGGGAGAGATGGAAAGAAAGAGATAGAAATGATTGTGGAAGGAGAGGTATGGGAAGACTTGACAAAGAGAGAGAGGGAGAGGGTAGTATGAAAAGATACTTGAGAGAGAGGAGAGAGATAGAGTGAGGAGAATAAAGTGAGGAGAGAGAGAGAGGGAGTAAGGAGAGGGTGGGAGGGGAAGAAACCCTAAAAGAGAGAGAGAGAGAGGGTGGGAGGGAGGAACAAAAGTGGGGAGAGGGGTGGGAGGAGAACCCTAAGAGAGTAGGAGAGAGGGAGTGGGAGAATAGAGGGATGGGAGGATACAAGGAGTTAGAGAGAGAGAGAGACTTGAGAGGAGAGGGGGAGTGAGAGAGGAGAGGAGTACTAGGGATAGAGGATGGGAGAGAGAGATAAGGAGTGAGAAGAGAGAGATATAGAGAGAGAGGTGGGGGGAGATACATGAGAGAGGGAGAGAGAGGTGGGAGGGTGGGAGAGATAGAGGGAGAGATGAGAGAGTGAGAGAGAGGGGTGTAGGAGAGATAGAGAGGAGTGGAAGAGTGAGAGAGAGACAAAAGGAGGAACGATGGGGGAGATGGGGTGGGAGGGAGAGACTTGGCAGGAGAGAGAGAGGGAGGGAGAGGGGGTGGGAGGGAGATGGTGTAGGAGGGGGAGACTTGACAAAGAGAGAGAGGGAGAGTGGGTAGGATGGAGATACTTGAGAGAGAGAGGGGGTGGAAGGGAGATACTTGAGAGATAGACATAGTGGGAGATAGATAGAGGGAGTGAGAGAGAGAGGGAGTGGGAGAGAGAGAGGGAGAGGGGCTGAGAGAGAGAGAGAGAGAGAGAGAGAGAGAGAGAGAGAGGGGATGGAGATACTTGAGAGAGAGTGAGAGAGAGAGAGGGAGAGAGATAGAGTGAGAGAGAAAGGGAATGGGAGAGAGATAGAGGGAGTGAGTGAGAGACCTAAGAGAGGGAGAGGGGGTAGGAGGGAGAGACTTGAGAGAGAGAGACAAAGAGAGAAAGATAACAACCTAAGAGAGGGAGATGGAGTGAGAGAGACAAAAAGACCAAAGGGGGAGAGAGAGGGAGAGTGAGAAAGGGGGTTGGAGTGAGATAGATTTATTTAGGTACCTAGGTGGGAGGGAGAGAGACCTAAGAGAGGGGATTGGACTGAGAGAGAGTAGTCTAGGTCACGTGGGAGGGAGTGAGACTTAAGAGAGAGACTTCAGAGGGATAAAAAGTTATCTAGTTAGGGTAACAAGTTAGAGAGTGTATGAAAGGTAAAACATCAACTATCCATCTACGATCATAAACTATGCACTCTAAGCATTATCAAAGTTGTTGACTAAAGAGAGGGGAAATTTATGTTTTGTTCAAAGGTCATTTGGTGCTCGCCAAACGACACATCACATTTGGTGCATGCCAAATTTGGTGCTTTCCAAATGTGATGTGCCATTTGGCAAGCGCCAAATTTAGTGCTCGCCAAATGACCTGCTTTGGACATGTTAATTGATAGGATTTTCCAATTTTCCTCATATTTTCATCCATACTCCCCCTCTCATTTGCATGTCTTTCAATGCAAGTTTATTAAAAAAACCATGATAGCGTTAACCTCTCTCTTAGCTATCTAAGTATATAATTATTTTTTCATTTTTATTTTGTTAAGGTTTTGATCAATGGCTTCTATTGTAAATGCCTCTATTTTTGGTCAAAAACCAACATGTACTAGTTTTAAGATAGATTTTTGCTCGTTCATCAAAACATGAAACAAATTACATTTTTTGAAACTTGACTCCATTCTACACATGATAAAAATAAATCAATTTTTGATTTGTTTTCAAAAAATTTAGGGGGGAGCACACTCAAATTTTAGCTTTTCAGGATTTTTCCACTTTGAAAATTCATAAAGTACTATATATTCATTAAAAAAATTATCTGAAAGAATGAGGATAAACTACATGGTGTTAGCTAATTTCTCACTATTGGGATTTTTGAAATTCTAAAAAAAAGTTAATCAGAAAGGGGGGAGCCCTCAGGTGCTATGCTATTTTTTTTGATAAAAACATGATCTATTCCCCCCCCCTTTTGAGAGCCTTAATCTTCATTAATTTCAAAAAAAATTAGTAGCTTAGAAACTATACTCAGAGCACTTCAACTTTTGTTCTTGCTGCATCTTGAAATTTTGAGCGTAACTATCTTCATTTTCTTGTGCAAATCAGATTTTTCTGATTTAAAAAAAAAGTGGCATCTTAAGAGCCAAAATTGTGTCACATATCCATGCATTTACCCTATACCTATTTTTAAACTTTTTCTATAGATCCAAATTCAATAGTTTCAAATTCTGGTTTCGACCCGAAACCCTAAACTGGGACTCAACCCCCGTATTGGCGTATGAGTCATAGTGTACTTCAAAATTCAACATTTCTAGGATTTCAAGCCTTCATTCAAGCCTCCTTAGTTTCCAGGTGCACCTTTGTACTTTCTCAGTTTATTGTTTTGATTTGAGTTCATTTCTAGGTCACTTTTATAAGTCTTCCATATCATTTACATTCATTATCATTCCAAGCCCTAGCTTGGTGGTGAACCCCTCTTTAGTATTTAATCACACCCTAGAAAACCTTATTGCAGATCTCTTTCCCTCATTCCATCCTTGGGTTGATATCTCTAGGGTTTCCTTGAGTGGAACTTGTATAAAATTGGTGGTTGTGTGTCCTAAAACATTACTACAACTACCATTTTTGAGGTTTCATTTTGGTGAACCTAGTCTTTAAAACAAATTATTTTTTTGATTTGGAGTGCATCATAGTCCTAGATCAAGCTTGCATTAACTTTGCATTAGGTCTTGCATTAGTTAATTTACATCTAGGGTTTCTAAATTTTACATTAGTGAAAGTACATATAGATTGCATTTTTGCATCTTGCATCATTAAATTTCATTTGAAATATGTAATTTCACTTAGTATAGACATCATTCAAACTAGAGAACCTAACTCTCAATCATTTTTTTTAAAAATTTGTGTAAAAACCGTAATTTGGAACTCATACGCCCCTCTGGGTGATTTAGTCACAATAAAGGTGGTTTTTCCTTATTTTTGGGTATTCTGTGTTGACAATTTATCAGCATTTGAACCCCTAAAAAACCTTGATTAGGACTCATATGCCCCTCTGGGTGATTTAGTCTTGCGTCAGATCTTAGACTACATTTTACAACATTAAAAACTTTGTTTGTGTTTTAGTTTTTTGTTATTACAATATTGTTTTAGTTTGCAAAGTTTCTGTTACATTCATTTCATTGCATCTAGCTTAATTTCATTTGAATCAGAATTAGAGAATAGCATTTATCTTTTGTTCATTACATTTATCTTGCATTCATTGATTGTTCCTTGCATGAGTTTTACAACTTGGTGTCCTATTGCTAACACTACAGTGAGATGAAGTTCAAGACTCATGTCATCCTGCAATAGCACAATCATCATGGATCTTGGGTTATCTAGCTCTTTCACTACTAATGTTGACACTAGTTCACTAGGTATGGACCATACCCTTAACAAATATTTGCCTTCAAATAGTGTGACAAGTCTTGAGACAATGGTTGCTAGTATTCCACAAGAAAACATAATTCAAATTCATGAAGACTTATCAAATGTACAACATCAAGTGATTATTGAAAACATTTCAACCACTGCTATCCCTACCATAGATAGCATACACCGCATGATTGAAACTGAAGAAGGAATATAACTTGTGCATAACCTAGCTCATATTTTTGGAAAACTTACTAGTTGTGCTCAACCTTCGAACAATGTCCAAAGTCAAGGAGGAACTCACATTCCTCCTCTCACAACCATTGCCTCTATTCCTATATATACCAACCCTCAAGTTACAACAATGATGCAACCTACTAGTAATGTCATTCCTACCTTGGGTATTTCCACTAGCATTCCTAGTACCTTTGTGACATCACACGTCATGTATCCTACCATTTTACCTCCTGTAAGCATTCCATTCACTTCCCCCTTGAAAAAATATACATCTCCACCTTATTCACCTCCATCTCAAAACACAACCAATGATGCCATCATAAACCAAATTTTGCAAAAAATTTCATCCCTTCAAAAGAAGATTTTGACAATAAACCAAAATCAAAATGGCCAACCTTTCGGTGAATGCATAGAATGAGGTGTGAACCCAAAGAGAGATTGCTCACCCACCCAAGAACATAGAATGGTGTCCCAAAGAGATCCACAAACAATGTAAATGATCCACAAGCCTGAAAACATGAAACTTCAAAGCCATAAAGGAAATAACAAAAACAACTTAAATATTTTTGGGTGATGCAAGATTGCCATGACCCAAGGATGCTCCTGCATCAGACACCCCTGGTGAGAAAATATGTTCCATGAGAGGAACTCATGAAAATTTGACAAGGCCTGGGATATAGATCCCATGCTCATTCTTGATCCAAATGTCTTCTTTGTACTTTTCTTCCTCCCAACCTCTTTTCTTTCCTTAGTCAGATCCTTCAACTTCTTCTTCTCTTCATCTTCTTTTCCTTGCAACATATTTGCATATGGTAGTAAGGGACATTTACCACCACTCACTTTCTTCTGCTCAACTTATCTACCTCTTTTGTAGGAATCCATCTTATCTACAACCAAGGTCTTTTGCTGCACAACTCTACCCCTACATCCAGATAGTACCATCTTGCTCTCAGATTTAGCCACAAGGTTCCTCTTCAATTCCTTGCCATCCTCCAGTACAACCTCTGCATCTTGCTTCTCAACACTATAACTCTCCATAGGGCTCAAGTTCCTTACTCCCTCCCTTTTATTCTTCAAGGAAGCCAAAGTAAACTTCTTCCCATCCTTCTCTATTGTAATCAGATTCCTTCTGCAATCATATATAGCTCCTCTATCAAACTGCCAAGGCCTACCCAACAAAACATGACAGGAACTCATAGACAAAACATCACACAGAACTTCATCTTTGAAAGGGCCAATATTAAAGTTCACCAAGCATTTCTCTTTCACCTCCACTACATGATCATATTGTAACCAACTTATCCTATAAGGACAAGGATGCAAAAACCTCTTCAAACCAAGTTTCTCCACCATCTCCTCAAATACCAAATTATTAGTACTTCCACTATCCACAATAACCTTACAGTACTTACCTCTTGATTTGCACACAGTCCAGAAAAGATTCTTCCTTTGTGAAGTCCCAATCTCTCCCCTACTCTACCTCATCAAGACCCTCCTAAACATAAGAGGTTCTCCTTGCTCTAGTTCTATCTCATCTAGTGCTCCAATTACTTGTGCTTCATGTTCCATGAAATTATTTCTACCAGTTCCTTTACTTGATCTCTCAGGACACTTAAAAGATCGATGTCCAGTTTCTTCACACTTGAAACATGTACCCAAGAATTCCTTGCTGCCATTTCCTCTCCTTTGTGCCCTTTGATTTGATTCTTTACTCCACTTAGGTCTTGATTCTTCTTCACTTTTTTGTTCTCCTTGTTGTTGTTCATTTGTTTTTCTCTCCCCCTAGGGTTATTCTGTTGTCTTTTCTTCACTTTATCTTCCGCCTTAAGAGAATATTGGAAGGCATCCTCAACTATGGAAATCCTTAACATGCTCATCTCATCTTGAATGTTAAATCTAAGGCCATTTATATACCTTTCCACTTTTTCCCTAGTCATCTCTTGATTCCCATATTTGATTGTCATCTTATAAAATTCCTTAGTATACTCTTTCACACTCATGTCCTTCTGCTTCAGGTTCTACAACTTCTTGAACAATTCCAACTCATAGTCTTCTGGAATGAATTTATCCTTCAGCCTTGCAACCATCTGCCTCCATCGAGTGATTCTCATTTCACCATTTTCCACTTTACCCTTCTGCAACTCTTTCCACCATAAATCAGCATGTCTCTTTAACTTAGTTTGTGACATCCTAACCCTCAGTGGGTCTCTAATATCCTCAAGCTCAAAATAGTCTTCCAACTCTCCTATCCAGTCTATCAAGTCTTTTGGATTCAATGTACCAGAGAAGTTAGAAACCTCCACCCTATGAATTTTACCCACTTGTGCCACTGCTCTCAACTATCTCTCTTCTCTCTCATCTATCAGTCCTTTAGCCTCAAGTTCTTATGTAGCCTCTGCATATTCATCCTCTAGTTCAAGATTCATCCTCAAACCAACCAAGGCATTTCAAATCTCATTCCTCATCTCATTTCTAAAGCCCTCCATCATTTGCTCTATTCTTCTAGGATTCATCCTTCTCAGCGGAATCTCTCCCCCTACTTGGTGCAAATTCCTCAACTTAGTGATCTAACTACAAGGTTTTAGTTGCCTCTCTCAGGGATCTATTGGACACACTTACAACCTGCCTCAAACCAATGATTTTTTCACTCAAGGAATGCCAGAGGGACCACAATCCACTTAGGGTTCGCAACCTACTTTGATACCCTCTAATGTAGACATGACCAGAGGGCGTTTAGAGAAAAAAATCCAACCATGCAACGAGAACAACACAACATAATTAACACCAAATAATCAAAGCAATGCAGAATTAATCTTTATCAACTCAGAGAATTCATATACATATTCACCAACAACATGCTAGTTTTACATATTCGATAGACTGGCCTGATTACACAACATTAAAACCCTACTTCAGACCTCTATCCACTCATAAACCCCTTATCATGGCTTTTAGGATCTACCCAAATCTGTCTCCTCCCTAAAAAAACTTACAACATCAATTTATATAACAACCGAGACTTAAGAATGATCTATGTCAACCACGGGTAAAGAAAATCATGACAAATAAAACGTAACATGTAGAAAATAACCATGTTGGCCAAATCATTAGATATTTACAATTATAAATACAATTACACAGTGTGGACCCAAAAAAAAAAAAGATACAAGCCCATGAACATTGAAAAATACACCAATAAGATCCGCAATCATAGGAAATGGTACACAATGATTCACAGTTGTCGAAGAAGAACATTTAACATGTAGAAAATAGGTCAGCTTACACCAATGATTTACTTCCCATGAATGCATAGAATGAGGTGTGAACCCAAAGATAGATCTCTCACCCACCTAGGAATATAGAATGGTGCACCAAAGAGATCCACAAACAACAGAAATGATCCAGAAACCCGAAACCATGAAACTACAAAGCCAGAAAGGAAATAACAAAAACAACTTAAATATTTATGGGTGATGCAAGATTTCCATGACTCAAGGATGCTCCTACATCACTTCCTTTGTACACTTGTGTACTGCCCTTTGTGATTATCAAAACTCAATTAGTAGTCGTGAACTAAAACCCACCTCTAGCTAACCCAAAAAGTCCAAATCTATAAACCAAAAAAATTATCAACCTTTTAGGAAACAAAATAAAGGGTTCCTTCAACTTATTCCCCCTCAACAACCAAATCAACATATTGATACCCAAGTGGCTGCTATAAAGAAGACAACTCCTTTCACATTTGGGGATCCAACTAGGAAATTTACTCCCTTACTCGATACCCTCCATAACACAATGTCACAACTTATAGAACATAAAATGATCACCTTGGCTTCCATTAAAACTCCTGATCCTAAGAAAACTTTACCTCCAAATTTTATATCAAATGATTATTGCCATTATCACAGACAAAATGGACATGACATGGAACATTGTAAGCATCTTTAACATCTTGTGCAAGACCTCATTAATTCTAGTTGACTTTCAATTGGAGTTGTTAATGATCAAGGAAATAAGTTTGTTTCCCCTCCAAACCAAAACTTGCAAACATTTACCAACCCTATTCCTAATCATAACATTTCATTTGTCAAAGCTAGTGACACAAAGAAGAATGATGTGATGAATGTGGACATGGATGATGACAACATGAATACTGTTGAACAAGGTCCTATGGATATCAATGAACAAGATTCTACAAATGATATGGTTGGATTGATCAAAATTCTACCTTGTAAGGGCTGAACTAAAAAAGCCTCTTGACATTTATTTCTCCTCTAAAGATATAGTTAGAAATGTACCTGATGGTCCTCTTTACATAGCCGACCGAATCAATGACAAGCCCACTAATGGAATATTAATTGATGATGTTTGTGGAGAGAATGTGATCACTGAAGAATTCTTACTTGTGCATGAACTCTATCAAGAAAAATATGACAAAACAAAAGCATGGATAAAATGCATAATGGTTTCACTTGCCCTACGATGGGATCGATCACCCTTCCCTTAAAAATTAGACAAAAATAATTAGATGTCTCATTCTCCATCATCTCAACATCAGATGAATTATGTGTGGATATTGGTTATCCATGGCTATGCTCCATGGAAGTTGTTCTGTCGATTGTGCATAAATGCTCAAAGTTTCCCTTCGATAAAGAAATATTTACCATGCACCATAGTGGCTTTAATCCTCCATCTTCTCATTGGGAATTTTTTATTGGATTTATTTTGGCCCAAGCCTATGGAACCTATTAAACCTTGTGAGGACTTCTTTTTCAAATCATATCAAAAGTTCAAGGTGAAATGCATAGTGCAAAACTATCCCTTAAAAACATCTCTTAGCATATGATTGCACCTACCATCCTTGACGAAACCATGATTGAACCTAAATACATTCCAAACAACCAAGACCAACCTAAGATAGATCCTTTTTGTATCTCGTATGAAAGACCTAGAGATAATGAAACGAAGATACCATCATGCCACCTAAAATAAAACAAGTTTACAAAACTAAAGAGAAAGCAGTTGAACAACCTTCCATGGTTCCTTTAGTTCCTCCCCTTAGGGAAGAAAAGAAACCTATGGTTGATAGAACCGCTCCTACGCAAACACAACTTGAAAATAATACTAAAATAAATAGAAATGCTAGAGAGTGTAGGCGTAGACATCATGCTCTTTCTTGAAGCTTAAACGAAGAAAACAACAAAGAAAACCAAAATCCAAACTTGATTGATGAAATACATGATGAGTCTCCCTCTTCACCACAACAAAAATATCCTATACCAAAACCCCAACAAGAGCTATATCCTTCTTTATACATTATCACTTGACCTCCCATTGTGATTAACTTGGATGACGATGATGAGGTTGCTAAAATTAACGAAGAAGTGCATAATGAATTGAATACCTTGTTTTCCTCTTCTATGAGATTAAATGATAATTCTCCTAGAAAGAGTGTTGAACTTGGTAATGACCCTAGTTCATAACTTGCTATTGTCCCTTTTCCTAGTTGTTTTCCTTTTGTATATGATGAACAAAACTGGGATGCAGATGACCTGTTAGAGGTTGACTTGCATGTGCCTTGCTAGTATTTTACATTATTTTCTTTTTCATGTTTCTTTCATGTGATTGCATGTGTGTAATGTGATCCCCTGTACTGTTATGTTTGATGTATCTCTCTTTGTGACATTCCTCTATTTTTACCTACATTCTTCTGTATCATAAAATTTTATCTTTTCATTTATCTTGTGTTTTCCTTTTGGGAATGACGTAAGACATCAAGACATTTAAGTCTCTTTCATGTTGACCCAAATTTTATTTATTTATTTTTGTTCTTTTTGTGTCATTGTTCTTGTTCCATGAGTACTTGGGGAATGATCACAATTCTAAGCTCTCTAAAAACATTGTAGTAAAGACATACTGACCCCAAAACCATGGATCCCTTATGTGAGTTTTGGGATTTTGTTATAGGGGCAACCCCTTTTCATGATGTAGCTTCATTTGGAAACATATTTCTTTGCATAGGGATTTCTAAGTAAGCTCCCATGTCCTCTTTATTGTTAGAATTTATCATTTTCTACTTTAAAGTAATTGCTCACAGCATGGTGTTTAGCAATTTCTTTAAAGTGGGGGCATGCATTGGCATTATTTTTTTTTTTCAACTCATTTTTCATTGTGTAGTCTTCTTACTTCATGCAATGCATCTTTTTCTTTTTGGTGACATTGGGTGTGATGTTCTTTAAGAGCATGATCTCTCTTAGCATATTATATTCCTGTTAGTGGTTTGATGTAACACACTACATCTGCTAAGTTGTGAATCTTCTATTCTTCGATTGGTCTTCTCTTGGAGACATAAGGCATGATGTCCCCTAAGTTAAGAACTTACATGAACTAAGAAAAACTACTTTGAATGTACCTTACACTCTTTTTCATTTACAATAGTGGTTATATGGCCACCTTGCATAACACATTTTGATTTCCTGTAGAGCGATCTTTTTTGTTCATGAGTTTCAAGCATACAAATTTTTGCTTACCTCATGAAGCTTGAAGTTCATTGTTGTGTGGCACCTTATCAAAGTTATTAGGAGGTATAGCTTTGGTATGGTTGTATGTATGGGAGCCAAACTTAGGCATGAATTTCCCATAGCCACTTGCTTGTCTGTGTGAGCGCATATCAACTGCATGCATATGTGTCTCACTAGGGGCTCACCTAGTGGATGGCCTGAGGTTCCACTAGTCCTTGTGAGTGTGTGGTTGGTTTGCAAAGTGGACATTGTGTTCCACTTGTAAAATTTCTTGGACAACCAACCTAGATCTAATCCACAACATGTGGGACAAACAGTCAAAGCTTGATCCACCCCTTTTGTTTTTGTGTGTATTTCTCCTTGTCTTTGGTAGTGTATGCTTGTTCCTTTTTTTTGCTCCTTACATTATTTTCATGTGTGTTATTTTGTACCTATGTTGGTTTTCCATAGGATCTTGATCTTGGGGGCTTGATAATCCCTCTTGATCATTTTTGTCCTATCTTACTAGCATTGGTACACTTGGACCCCTCTTGATGCGAGTTTGTCTACTTTAGTGTGAGTTTGAAGCAAGTTCCTCCTCTCACTAAAGTGGGAGCTAAGTGTAGTGCAGAAAAATGTATCCCTTTACATTTTCACACTTGTTTGGGCCCTGCTTACTAAAATTGGGCTTCTTTATGCCTTAATTGGCCTTATTTTGCATCCACAAGCCTTAATTAATGCATCTTTCCAAGGATAATCTTGACATATTTCTAGTGGCCAATCAAAATTTAATGATTTTGGATTGTATGGCCAAGATTTAGTGATCTAGGACTCATATGCCACCTTGGGTATATGGTTCCCACTAAGTTTTGGGGCTTGATTCTGAATGTTACATTAAATAAGCATTTCTTGAAAAATGTGTCCGAAGCTTGGCCTAATGGGACTCATACGCCCTAGCTGGTGTGTTTGTGTAATTAATTATTTATTACACTAGCATAAGTTAACTTAGGTCTTGCATTATTTAGTCTTGGGTTGCATAAATTAGAAAATCATAAATAATGGGGTAATTCCCTTTCCATGTTTGTAGGAGATAAGATTCCTTCTAGAAGATGAGTTGTCCTTCTAGAACTTATCTCAATCTTTTATTATTTCGTAGGTAGGGTTCACATGTTGTCACTTGTAGTGTGATTTTGACACTTGGCAACATCTTATGCATTTTAGGTTCTCACTCTTGCCTATTTAATCAGGCACATGTACTCTTGTAACATATCATATCATCATAGTAGAATCTCTATTTTTCATGCCATTATTGCAACACTTTATGTGTGGTTGAATATATTTCCTAGAAAAGGTCATCCATTAAAAATTCCAGCTTCATTAGGGACACTGTGACTCCATCATCTCAACATGGTATCAGAGCTTTTCCAGTGAAACTTCAACCCAGGATCAAGAAAGTTTGTGTGCAAGATTCTTTGTAGGATTGGAGTTTTTCTTGTAGGCTAGTTGGTTCTACCTGGGAGCCAAGCTAATTTTTGGTGCACATCAGGTTCTCTCTGACCTCTCCATTGCAGCTAGAAGGCCTCAAAACCCATAGATCACCTACTTCATCATCAAAATCAGAGACATATCAACCGGAAGCCATTTGAGGTATCATTTAGGGTTTGCATTATTTTGTACTATCCATACAAATTTGTAGGAAAAAATTTCCCTTTCAATCCTCCATCATGGCAAATTTCTTTTAGAATCATCAAGTATTTTTTATCTCATCATTCAAGAAATTTTTTATATAGTTGGGAAAAAATTAAAATCTAGTGGCTTCAACCTATAATTAAATCTATAGTCAGCATAAGGGTTTCAAATATTTTATCTGTAGACTATAGTTTTATTTGTGTCGACATCGAATATTTTTCTGCATATTTTATAATCGGCATATATTTTCTTTGATTTTTTGTTTTCCATTTGGCAATAATAAAAAAAAAAATTGTCAATTTTTTGGAAAGTCTACAGATTGACAGTGTTTGGCCCCATCTTATCAAGCCAACATCATCCGATGTCACCTCTATGGTGATCATCCACCATTGCTTCCACTAGAGTTTCTTTCCTGACACTGGCACATCCTCAGGTGACAGTTCCTATCTCCTGTCTACAAAAGACTCATCCCCCATCCGTCGATCCTATGAAGATCCAGAGGTTCCGCCATCCTAAGCGGCACCACCATCACAACCAGCCATGCCACCACCACTCAGCCATTCTGTCGCTCCACTGCCACCTGATCTGGGGGGGCACTTTTTTTTCCTACTCTCTACCCATAGTCACATTAATGACCAAGAGTTTATTTTTTTAGCCCCTAGGTGCTTGAATCTTGCACCTAGTTAGCCTGAGCAGATCACATCCAACAGTAATCTTCCAGAGGCCGTATCTTTCACATACAATATAAAATTTGGAAAATGATATACTGTTGGAAATCTCTTGGAGTCTACTTTTTAGTGGTGCACTCTATTTTTCAATATTTTTCTCTCATCAAACATTCAAGTCAACCGAAGTTAAAACCCTAGTTTGGACATAAAGGCTCATATCCTCGCATCAGATTGTCAAAATCCAGTGATTCCAGTGACATTCAAAAGGTAATTCAGAGCTTTTTTCATCAGTCCATTCACTTTGATCAGTTTCAGCTCCAAGTACTCTTGCATTAGTTTTATTCAATTCAGTTCATTTTTTCAATAACTTGGATATCCTGAATCTTGGGAAAATGATTTTTGATTCAGGTGGCATCACTTCAGTTGCATATCATATTTGGAAGTCTCTATTTGTTGTTGAAGGTCATTTTTCTTTGTTTTTTTTGTAGAAATTTGATAGTACATTATGGGGCTTGCATATACTCCTTCTTTGGTTATGTTGCACAAGGGATACTATAAACAATGGTGGGATGAGACCATACACCATCTCCAATCACTTGATTTATTGCCACATCTGTATGGTATAGTTCCCCATCCAAGTGAAGGTATTCATGTACTTACTTGGAGTTACAACAGATTAATTGTCTTGTAGATCATTTCAATGCAAGTTGATTGTGATGTATTGAAATATATTGATCATTATGATTGTCCTAATATCCTTTGGACTAAGCTTTGGGAGCTATATGGATATTCAAATACTCCACCATTCCCCAATGGTCATGATTCAGAATGTCATTCCACGAGTCAAATATGCCATGATGATATTGTTATGTAAGAGGTTGATTGCCTTGAATCTTTCGAAGAGGTTTACAAGGTTTCTTCAAATGCTTCTTCTTCATCAGAGACAGTTGGTATCCCTTCACATTCAGTGATTCCTTGTCCAAAGTCATTGATTGAGGCTTCCATCAAATCTATCCATCATGACACATTCAGTTTTCTAGACTTGACATCACAAGATGGCTTTGTTTCAGGTATCACTGACTTGGCTACTTCTACAGGTTTGGAGGACATTCTTGAGGGAATATCACTCCTCTATTCAGATCTAACTTTGGAGAGTTTTATTGAGTCTCCCCATCCTTTTGTCTTGACCTTGATTGGAGATCTAGAGACTACATTGGAGGCATCTAGTTTCTCTTCAGAGATTTCATGTATGATACTTTTTCCCTCTTCTTCCATTCAAGAGTTGGAGTTTCTTCAATATCTTCCATTGGATTTGCTTCTTCCTAGTGGGAGACATGTGATTTGGACATATTTTTTGTTTCAAACTTATTTCAGTGGTTTTGAGGACACTTCATTCTAGGGGGGCAATCTAGTCTCCATCACATTCATTGTATTGTAGTCTTTGGATCTTGTTCAACATCAATTTCCACATCATCCTAGTTTGTCACATTCTTCATTGATTGGACCTATGTACCTCAGTTGATTGTGGCATATTCATCTTCATCAAGCAAGGAGACACATGAGTAGTTTTCAAAGACATTATCAACATCCATCTTCATCCTACCTTCAATTCCTATTCAAAATGAGAAGCATTCCTACACTTGCACTTGGTTTTGTTTCTTCTGAAAGGGAGACAAGTTTTTTGTCAACATTGGATCATGTTTCTTCTTCAGAAACTTACCATTTTTGTAGGTGATCTCATGTTCTGGGGGGGCTATATAGTCTATCTCTTTCCCTCCTATGGGGGGGATCTTGATTGTATTATATCCATGTGTGGAGGATGGCTTGACTTGGCTCTTTTCTTGGCTCCATCTTCTTCCTCATCTACCTCTCATTTGAGATTTGTTTCAGCATGGAAAGATTCATTCATCTCTTCAAACTTGTGGCATCTGGATGGGTTTACATCAGGTTTGGTATACTTAGCTTCTCATTTCATCATAGGCTTTGAATACATCCTAGAGTGGACTACTCTCCTTTATGGGGGGCATATATAGTCACCTATTTTTGTTTCTTTATGTATCCTTGTGATGGTTTTAGTCCTTGGTGGGATGATATTGAGTCCTCCAATCATCACTCTTCCATCATTTTTTTCTTTTTCATCTCTTTTTTGGAGAGGGGTTTTGTTCCCACTAGGTTTTCCCCTTTTCTCCGATTGTGGGAGATTTTTTGCATCTTCATCATGTAAATGGGTACCTAACATGGCCTCATAGCTGGGACCCATCATCTTTGCATAATCATTGCATTTCCTCCCTAAGTTGCACTTATGGGGGGGTGTTAATGTAATTAATTATTTATTACACTAGCATAAGTTAACTTAGGTCTTGCAATATTTAGTCCTAGGTTGCATAAATTAGAAAATCATAAATAATGGGGTAATTCCCTTTCCATGTTTGTAGGAGATAAGATTCCTTCTAGAAGATGAGTTTTCCTTCTAGAACTTATCTCAATCTTTTATTATTTCCTAGGTAGGGTTCACATGTTGTCACATGTAGTGTGATTTTGATACTTGGAAACATCTTATGCATTTTAGGTTCTCACTCTTTCCTATTTAATTAGGCACATGTACTCTTGTAACATATCATATCATCATAGTATAATCTCTATTTTGCATGCCATTGTTGCAACACTTTCTATGTGGTTGAATATCTTTCCTAGCAAAGGTCCTCCATTGAAGACTGCAACTTCATTAGGGACACTGTGATTCCATCATCTCAACATGGTGTATGAGTCCTTCTTAGGTTAGACCTAATTTAAATTCAAATTCTTGGTAGGATTTTATTCTCCTAGATCTGATGTTGGCTTGTAGTGTTGTAATTTCAGAAAATTTGGCAGAAATAAGTATAAATACAAGGTATTTTCACATATTTTCTCCTAGCAAGTTGACAAGTCATATAGTGCCTTTTGAGATCAAGAATTATAGCATTCAAGAGCATTTAAGAGTGATTATCAAGCATTTTAGAGCATTATTCAAGTATCAAGCATCATGTCGAATTCATCATGCATAATGTTTTTTTTTGAGCTAACATTTGTGATGTAGGGTTTTATTATTCAAGCAAGCATTCAAATCAAGATCCATATCATACAAGAAAGAGTCAAGATCTACATTCATGCTAGCCATTACTTACAAGACTACAACCATTTTTTCAAGGGTTTGGTGAGTTGCAACATTGCATATTTGTTCATTCAAGATTCCTCCATTTCATTTGATTTGATTTCAAGGTTTGATTACCAGAATAGGGTTTGACCAAGGCAAACCCCTATCCACTAAAAAACCAACATTTTTCCCTTTCTTTGATGTGTGATTTATAGATCTAGGTTGAAGATCCATTAAAGATAAATATTGGAGAAATTTTTTCAAGTTGTCAAAGTTATCATCTTGCTTGCAGGATCACGAAAATCCACCTACAAAGCAAAATTCAATGTTTTAGAACAAGAGATTTGGTAGGAGGGAAGCTATAGTAAAGCATTAGAGGATATTAGAGTTTGAGAGCAACCTTGATATTGGGACTAAATCACCACTTGTGGCATATGAGTCCCAATATACCTATTTTCAAACTTTTTCTATATATCCTAATTCAATAATTCTAAATTTTGGTTTTGAGCTAAAACCCTAAACTGAGACTAAATCACCCCTATTGGTGTATGAGTCCCAGTGTACTTAAAAATTCAAAATTTCCAAGATTTTAGACCGCCATTCAAGCCTCCTCAGTTTCCAGGTGCACCTCTATACTTTCTTAGTATATTGTTTTGATTTGAGTTCATTTCTAGGTCATTTTTTAAAGTCTTGCATATCATTTAAATTCCTTATCTTTCCAAGCCCTAGCTTGGTGGTGAACCCCTATTTAGTATTTAATCACACCCTAGGACACCTTATTGTAGATCTCTTTCCATCATTCCATCTTTGGGTTGAGATCTCTAGGGTTTCCTTGAGTTAAACTTGTAGAAAATAGGCAGTTGTGTACTATCTTGAAACATTACTACAACTACCATTTTTGAGGTTTCAAATGAATTTTGAAAAAATCCTCAATTATTTCATTTGAAGTTCTTGTCAATTCCCTCTATTAGTTCAAGTAGGTTTTTCAACATAAAATTTCAATTTTTTTTATATCCATTTCAAGTACATAATCTATATTTTTGTAATATTTTTTTCTCTTCACCTCTTTAATTAGATTCATAATATGAATATTAGTAAAAGGAAGCGATCTTGACCCCTTTCCAACATCAATGTGTGTATGTTCCTCCTATCTAACATCATTTTTTTTTCTTGGGTCTCCTCCCTCACATCAACTATGTGTGCTTAAGCCTCCTTTGCTCCAATAACTAAATTATGTTGGACCTCTACTCTAGTTTTTGTATGTTGAGCCCATACACATATCATATAAGAGAAGATTTTAAAATATATAAAACTAAGATTATTAAACTATGGATAAAACATTAAGGTGATTATGAGTTCATAATGATAAAGTTTTAGGGATGTAGCATTCATCGGGTTACAATTTTCTCCAACATTGAATTACAATTAAACTACCAATCCGGAAATCATGTCAAAGTGTTTACAAGAAGAGAAAATGAACATGTAAATGGAAATAATAGATCTAGAACATGATATGTCCATATGTCCATGGTCATGTGTACAAGTTCCATCTAAAGTTAGTTTATTGTCCTATTTATGTTAACAATAAAAAACTTATAGGAGTATCATCTAATCAGAATCTTAAATAAGCTCATTAACAACTACTTGCAACTAATTTTTCAAATGATGATAATGCATGCTTTCTTGATCCTTCATATGAACAAGATAAATTGTATTCCTTAAAATTACTCAAAATGGATTGGTCAATTACTGTGGACACCTCCATTTAGCACAAAACCTAAAAAGTGATTAATAAAATAATGGAATGGAACTAAAACAACCAACGTCAAGAAGAGGTGACAAAACCAAGAATAAAAAACCAAAGAAAGTATATACATAGAATCCTTCAGCAAAAAGAAATGAGTGATCACCTCTATCTTTGGCCACTAAAGCATTAAATATTGAAGAAGAATAGGAAGCATCAGAATATTGCATGCTTATATAGTGAGGAAGAAGTTAAAAATCAAGCTCAAGAGTGTTAAAGTATAATATAACACTACTATGAAACCTTTAATATGTATATTTACTTATTCTCCTTAGGTACTTATTCATAAAATTCAACACAACCATCTCTACCTCATGCTTCAACTATAGATGTATGTCCAACCAAATATCGAACTAGAACACAACAATATGGGGCTAAAAATAAAATTTATTAGGATCCTCTTGAAGGTCCTATAAAATGATCTAGAGGAAACTCCCCTCTGCTCAATCAACTCAAAACAAACACAAGTTTTATAGGAAATCTCTACCCAAGTTCAACATTCAATAGAAATCACAAACAAACTTACATTTCTTCAATTACAATTTCAAATACATTTCTTTTTCAATGACCTCACTTATACATTCAATCTGCTTTGTAATTGTAGAGTTCAATAATCTATTCTCTCTCAATATCCATTCAAGCATATGCTCAATCACAATATTTTCCATTGGATGAAGGTATAACCTCATTGTCTTCCCTCACCATCTTCCACTCTTATTTCTTTGCACTTCTGCACAATCTTTAACTTACACCATTCTCTGATCCGCATTATCACCTATCAACTTTTGCAGATTACCATCCATTTCTTCCCTTCCAGGCGTTCACCTTTTTCCTCTATTTTCCACCCCTGATACATGTTCACAGCCACTTCTCTCTACTCTCCCGTGCTCGGCCCCTTTCACCCTCTTCTCACAGGCTTCACACTATCCTATCGACCTTCCTATTTCTCTTTTTTTTTTGATGACCCTTCCTCTCTGTCTCCAATGATGATATGTGTTTTGAAATTTAGTCTATTTGCATTCTCTTGGTTGTGAGATTTCAACTCTTTTCCTAGGTGGTGCACATTCTCATCCAAGCTACCCACTTGTTAATTGATTCCATAGTTCATATTTTCATTTGGTCATGACTCTTTCTAGCTGTGACCCTTTAGTTCCCTTGTCCATTTCAAATTCTTGGATTCTCTCTCTTCCCTATGTTTGGTTGGTTAAATAGAGGTCGTGATAGGACTGCAATACTTTCCTAAGCATCAATGTGAATCAATGTTTTTATTTTTCTTTCCTATCAGGCTATCTACCTAGCCAACGTTCTCTCATCTTCTCACTTCTTGTGCCAATTTTTATTCTATTTCTCTCTTTTTTTTCCTTCATGTGGCTGAATTTTCAAAAGCCCATCAGCCTCTCCTTCAAAGCCCATAGTATTTCATTTTTAATTCATCTATCCATCTTTACATCTTTTGATTGATATATTTGAATGTTGCTAAGGAATTTCACAATTTCATTTTGTGCATATTTTGATCTATGCTTCTCCATCATCGCTTGAATAGAGTGTCATAGTGAAATTGAAGAGGTTTAGGAACTACGAGAAAGAAAAGAAACAAACCAAAATTGAGAATAAATTAAACAATTTTTTTTTTGGTTGGTGCAGATCACCTATCCTCCTGCATGCTCCTGTACTAGACATGTCAGATAGAAATATTGTTAGCATATGATCACAATGATGGAGTTGAGTGATAGATCACTCTTTTAGGTTGACATCAACCTATAGCAAACTCCTTAGCTATGCAAGTATTCAAAATTAATCCTTCTTTCACCTTTTCCAATATCATGCTAGAATACACACCACCATCCTCTAACAACTCTTCACCCTCTTCTTCTTTCCCCTTGTGGACTCATGTCCACCAAATCCTAACCTCTTGAGCCAAATGCTTTCCACACTTCTCTCCTCTTCTGTGGGTTCAAACCCACCTCTAATCGACCACCTCCACCAAACATCACTTGTAACATCTGCCACTATCTCCACAAGCAAATATAGAACATCCACTATGCACTCTTGCTCTCTATCCCTCTTTGCTTTTATCATCTCATCTAAAAACATAATAACATCACAAATTTGTTTTACCTCATCTTTGCTCACAACTGCTTCATCGAATTTCACTACAATATCTTTCACCTCCTCGTTAGCTACAACTTCTCACTCTTCTTTATATGATGCACCAATGAGCTTCTTTAGACATTCTTCCTTAATCAGCTACAAAAAATCCTCTTTTCCATGCTTCACTACTACAACCTCTTCGCTGCTCACTTCCTTCTTTTCTTCCTTTTTTTCCATTCCTTCTTCTTGACATGTCTTCATTGCAACTTCTTTGGTAGGGGCTACATCTTCTTCTTTTCATCTTGAGTTGCTATCCTTATTCTTCTTCTCACTCCTCTTTACCATTTTCCTCTCTCTTTCCTATAGTCTTTTCCACTTTTCCTAGAACTATCTTCTCCAATACTTCACAAAAATCCTCGGCCCTCACCTCATTCTTTCCTAATCCTTCACAAAAAATTTATCCCATCTTTTCAATCATCTCATCCTCCACTTTATCCCAATATTGCTCCCATAACAGTATCCACATGGGTCTCCTCACGACCCAACCCATCTTTTCCTACTGCAATCTTTCACAACTCACATTCTCTACTTCTCCATGGTTTGTCCCTACAACAAACTCTCACCACTATCTTCAACCCAACAGGATTCTAGAATATGCAACCTCACAATCTCTTCTACCCACTTCCTCTCAGTGGAAGAGATTTGCACACCTTCTACCCAGCCTCATCTCTATTGGAGGACAATCAACATGATTCCCATGGAACCAATGGCCTCTCAAGGCTTCTTCACTCTTCACAAAATCTTCACCCATGGTCTTGGTGGATACTCTCCATGCTTGGGATTCCCTGCTCTGATACCAATTGATGTAGAGGAAATTCCCCTCTGCTCAATCAACTCAACACAAACATAATTTTTACAAGAAAACTCTACCCAAGTTTAACATTCAATAGAAATTGTAAATAAACTTAGATTTCTTCAATTACAATTTCAAATAGATTTCTTTTTCAATGACCTCACTTACACATTCAATCTGCTTTGTAATTGCAGAGTTCAATAATCTATTGTCTCTTTGTATCTATTCAAGCATATGCTCAATCACAATCTTTTCCACTAGATAAAGGTATAACCTCATTGTCTTCCCTCACCATATTCCACTCTTATTTCTTTGCACTTCTGCACAATCTTTAACTTACACCATTTTCCAATCTGCATTATCACTTATCAACTTTTGTAGATTACCATCCATTCCTTTGCTTCTAGGCATTGACCTTTTTCCTCTATTTTCCACCCCTTACACACATTCACAACCACTTCTCTCTACTCTCCTCTGCTCAACCCCTTTCACCCTCTTCTCACGGGCTTCACACTATCCTATCAGCTTGCCTATTTCTCTCTCTCTCTCTCTATTTTTTTTTTTTGTTGATGACCCTTCCTCTCCGTCTCTAATGATGATATGTGTTTTGAATTTTATTTTGTTTGCATTCTCCTAGCTACAATATTTCAACTCCTTTCCTAGGTTGGGCACATTCTCATCCAAGCTTCCCACTTGTTAATTGATTCCATAGCTCATCTTTCCATTTGGTCATGACTCTTTCTACCCACAACCCTGTAGTTCCCTTGTCCATTTCAAACTCTTGGATTCTCTCTCTTCCCCGTGTTTGGTTGGTTAAATAGAGGCCATGATAGGAATGCAATACTTGCCTAAGCATCAATGCGAATCAATTTTTTTCTTTTTCTTTCCTGTCTGGCTACCTACCTAGATAGTGCCCTTTCATCTTCTCACTTCTTGCACCAATTTATATTCTATTTCTCTCTTTGTTATGCCTTCATGTGGCTGAATTTTCAAAAGCCCATTGGCCTCTCCTTCAAAGCTCGTAGTCTTTCATTTTTAATTCATTGATCCATCTTTACATCTGCCAATTGATATGCTTGAATGTTGCTAAGGCATTTCACAATTTCATTTTGTGTGTATTTCAATCTATGCTTCTCCATCATCACCTGACTAGAGTGTCATCGTGAAATCGAAGAGGTTTAAGCACTAAGAGAGAGAAAAGAAACAAACCAAAATTGAGAATAAACCAAATAATTATTATTTTTGGTTAGTGCAAATTTCCCATCCTCTCGCATGCTCCTGCACCATAAAATAAAATAAGGAATTAGTTACAACATAATATAAGAATCTTACAAAAGAGAAAGATGAGGTTGCTAAGTAAATTATTAAGAAAGATGAATCTAGTCAATAGGTGGTGATATTAGATGAAAAGATAGAGAAGATTAGAATAGAGGATATGTAGATAGAATATAAAAGAACCTAAATCATGTGAAAATATATCTTCTATGGAGAGGACTCTAACACAAGTGTTGAATTATTCTCCTTATAGATCTCCTACCTCACAAGAGTTAGTACCACCAAGAAGATATTCTCCTGGACACCACTTAGTCCAAGTCACCTTATGCTCTACCTAGTCCTCTACATCAAACTTATTCACCAACTTACTCACCTTAAAATAAAGTATGAATAACTATTTAATATGGGACCACCCAAAAAGTAATTGCAATGTATATAGGTATGCTTATTTGGTTGGATTCTATAGTGTAGAAAAGAAGAAGGAAATATGGTGGACTAGCACTAATTACTTTAAGGTGGTTATGAATTTTTTCAAAGCACCACCAAAACCCAAAACAATTAGAATAATTTCTACCTCCATCATAGAGTTCTAGAATAATATCTAATTAACAGTGTACCACTATAATATGATAAGGAAGACATACACATGCAAATAGTGGACGATCTAATAACAAAATAAATATTATACATAACACATGGGAGGTAGAAAAACAAAGTCTCCAAAGGGTCATATCCACTATCATGGGATGCATGGATAAATATAAATAAATTAAGGAAGAAATTAAGACCCAAGTAGGTGAATTAATGATATTTAATACCTTTAAATGGGACCATATATTCTATTGCACCTACACCTAATCTAAAGTATTGAAAGCAATAACAAAAATTTATAAAGTGTAGTATAATAAAATAGAGCATGGACATGTGTACAAATAGATAAATATTTAATATAAAATATTTAAGCATGCGTAAGTAAAAGAACATGTAGATCTTTAAAACTCAATAGTATTTAAGGTTTAAGGTTTAGGGTTTAGGATTCTATGGTAATATTATAATCTAAACTAGATCACAAGTCCTTAATAAAACTATAATTTATTTTGAACATTACAACTTTAATACTTAATTATTATTTATTTATGTTGTATATATACAATACATTCTAAATTCCTAATTTGTGTGTGTAGATTTAACTTAAACTATAATATTTAAGGAAAGTAAATAGGGGTTAGGGTTTAGTGTTTAAGACTTAGGCACTAGGGATGTTTCAAGGATAGTCAAACTACACATGTTTCCATTAGGGGAGGGTCCTATATAGGACCTAGGATTTATCATATCTAGATGCACCTGACAATTAAGGTAAAAAATATAGTAGAAAGGAATTTGATTAGTTAATTTCTAAGTGCACTTGAGAATTTATCCAAAAAATCTAATCATAGATTTAGATCAATAATATTTAGGGTTTCTAGGGTAAATAGGGTTTAGGCACTCCAACACAACAGGCAATTAGCACCTAAAATAGCACTGGAATTTAGTGCATTTGAGTTCATCAATTGGACACATCTCACAGAGCAAAAGTTAGTGCTAAACAACATTTTCACTTCGATGTCAAATTTTGCGCCAGATTTTGCACAAGATTTAACACCCACTTTAGTGCCAAATTTAGCATTGGAAAAATGGTGAAAGCAATATCGCCACCTTTAGTGCTGGGAATAGTGTCCAGAAGTGGGACCAATTTAATTTCATAAATGGGTATGTGCAAGATCATGATGGGCCAAAAAGTGGCAATATGACAGGTATGTGGTTGACAACTATTTTTTTACCCAAAATTGATGAAATGAAAAGGGTTTTTAAAGGAGATTCTCATCTTTCCACTGATATAAATTATGCTTTATTTTGAATTTAATAAGTAATTATTATTCATTTTCTATTCAAATTATGACTAAAGTCCTGATTGATAGGTTGATTGAAAAACATTATAGCTTTCAATTGGTATCACATTTTTTGAATCCAAAACATGCATCACATTCTATGCTTTGCATACTATAGGATTAAAAAAAGAAAAATTGAATTTCATGAAGTTTTGACCAAGTTAAGGTGGTCAGACATATGAGTTTTTTATATTTTTTAAGAAGTTGTAATAAAAAATTCATAATTAATTATTTACTTGGAAAAAAATTACAAAAAAATATGCATCACATTGAAGCATGATTCCTCTACTTATATCTAAAATATTATAAAAAATATTACCATTTTATTGTGGTTAGGGTGGTTAGACAAACACCTACTTCTTATTTTTCCCTAAAATTTAAGTACCGCATTGAAATTTCAAATTTTCACCAAATAGATTTTAAAAAAAGAAACAAACCTAGTAGTTTAGAAAATACATTCAATTTTCTACAGATTCTATTCTTACATATTTTTGAAACAATATAGATAACTTATTCAATTTTTTACGTCAAGTTGCCTAACTCTGATTTTTTTGAATTTTTTGCCACTTAAGGGCCTATTTTTTCCATGATGATCCTGCACATACCCAAATAACGCCTAAATTAGCGCCCAATTTGGCTTCCATTTTTACTCCTAGTCATGCTTACTATTTTACATCTGGTATGACGTCAAAAATAACTTCTTTTTTGGCTTCCTAATTGATGCCAAGTTTTTCTTCCATTATGGTGTCCTTTGTTGTTTCTAGTTTTGCTTCCATTACGAAATCCTTTGTTTTTTCTAGTCTGGCTTCCAATTTTGCTTCTGGTTTTTCTTCTTGTGTTGCTTCCCATTTTGCTTCCAAGTTTTCTTTTGGTTTTGCTTCCATTTTTGCTTCCATTTTTGCTTCCAGTTTTGCTTCCAATTTTGCTTCCGATATAACGCTACTTGTTGCATCTAGCTTTTCTTCCATTTTTGTGTCTTTTGTTTCTTCTAATATGGCTTCTATTATTGCATCTATTGTTGCTTCTAAAATTCCTTCCATTATTACTTCTTTGTTTGCTACCTGAATTTCTTTTGTTTTTGCTAAGTCCTAGATAATGTCAAGTTTTTCTTCCAAGATTGCTTCTAGTTTGCTTCTAGTTTGGTTTCAATTGTTGCTTCCTTTATTTATTTCTTCTAAAAATTCTTCTTGTTTTACTTCCATTTATTAATTTAATATGTTTTATTTCAATTTAATTAGTTAAATATATCATGCCTCTTAAATAACTCATATGATTATAGAGTAAGTAATTTATTTATTTAACTCACATGATTAAATAACAAGATAATTACTATAACATGATCATCATCTATAATTAAAACAAGTAAGTCAAATATCTATAATTTAATTGAATTTGACAACTTCCATCTTGAATAGTAAATTAAAATCATCATATGTAATAAATATTCATCCAAAAATCATTGACCACTTTTAATATATATAAATTGACAAGTAAATACTGATAAGATCATCATCATATATAACTAAAACAAGTGAAAGTTAAATATGCCAGTAGATCAATAACATGTCAAAATGATACATGTCCAATAGTCAAAATAAGTCAAAATGATACATGTACAAATGATATAAGTAAAAATGATAAATTATGTAACTTATATTGATGCAAGTCAAGATGATACATGTCCAAATGATATAAGTGAAAATGGTACATGATGTCAATATGATACAACTCAATAATATGGTACTGTAGGCCATGAAAATGATGCATATGATAGTAACCATGAAAAGAGGTATCATAACGATATAACAACAATGATCCATGATGCAGTCTATATGATCATGAATGTCACTGGCTACTACTAGTAACTACCTCATCATCATCATCACCATCATCATCATCATCATCATCATCATCGTCGTCGTCGTCATCATCATTGTCATCGACCTTGGTGTCTTTTGTATCTACATCATCATCATCCTTTGCCATGTGATATGTACTAACAAAACCAATATTTTTTGGATCTATATCATGATGAGGATCATCTTGATTTTTTGGAAGAACCGTGTTCTGCAAAAGAAAAAAAATTAAAATAAAAATTTATTATTTATTTCATGCAATAATTTATTTTTCTGTTATATATCTAATATTACAACAAATGAGACAAAACCATAATCATATTACATCATATCAAAGTGCACATACCATAATATTTTTAAAAAAAGTTACAGCTAATATGTCATTCCAATGATGTAAAACATGCAACAATTCTAATAAACGTTAGTAAAGATCATAAAAAAAAATTGTTATACAATTTAACTATCAACTATAATATCTATTACATAACCTTAAGTGCCAACCCTTTTGCATTTTGTGCTATATATGATTATATTTTCCTCGAAGATCCTTTGAGAGTTAACTGGTCTATATATCTTATTCTCCTATATTTCATAATTGGATATTTTTCTAGGAAATTTTGGCATTGTAATATGCTTCAAAGGTTCTTTGAGAATTAACTAGTCTATATGTCCCCATATTTGAGAGTTAACATTTATGGTTTAGTTTTATGTTTGTATGCAAGCTATGACATGCAACAATACTTGAGCATACAGAGAATAGTTCTTCAAGACATTTTGTACTTTAATTATACTATTTTTAAGTGACCTTTCCATGTATATAATAATATCATGTTCATGAATGTTAATATAAGGTAGCTATGGAGGTAGTTCAAAGAGATGGCCCTGAATTTTTTCCTCATCTTACAAAGTCTATAGGAATAGGAATAGGGATAAAATTTTGAGAGTCTAGTTTAAGTTTGAATTCAAGAAATGAAAAAATTGTGAAGGCTAGAATGGCTTTTAATGTATCACTTGGGTTTCAAAATTTGTAGTTGCAGACTGGTAACCCCAAAACATAGAATTATTCATTGCTCCTTGTTGAAATTGTGGTTATTAATGATAAAGGGCCTGAAAATGCAATTGGGGTTAGCTCCAAAGTATACACTGATGTTGCATACTCATTTAACAACGATGATGAAGATGAGGAAGTGAACCAAAAACCCAAGGTTGAGGTAAATGGAGGAGAATCAGGCATCTCCATGGCAACCTTATGATCTAATAATCAGGAGATGACTAAAGAAGAGCAGTTCTGACAATGCCAAGTAGAAATTGCAAGGCAAAAGAATGAGGAGACTACAAGAAGATTGGTTGTAGGGGGTGTTGGTACAGGAGATGGGCATGGCTCTTCCAAGCCTTCCACTGAGATGGTTTCCTACAAAAATGTGGATGATATCCCCATTTCTAGAGGCTCATGATTTAGGTTGATATGAAAAATGATGATGTTCTGGTACCCATATATGGCATCATGGTTCCATTTCATGTAGCCACCATCAAGAGTGTTACAAGCCAACAAGATGGAGGGAATTCTTATATAAGGATAATTTTCAATGTTCCAGGTACTGGCTTTAATGCCAAATACATGCCAACATTGAAACTCACTAGCAGTATTTACGTTAAGGAAATTTCCTTTAGATCCAAGGATTCAAAGCACATCAACCATGTGGTACAAATGATTAAATCCCATAGATTATCTATAGCAATGAAAGAGTTTGAAAAGGTAGAGAGAGCTACATTGGTGACTCAGGAGAAACTTTAGCTTTCAAAAACAAAGCCAATTAGGTTGGTAGACTTGTGGATCAGGCCAACATTTGGTGGAAGAGGAAGAAAGATGAATAGAACTATGGAGGCCCACCATAATGGATTTTATTATTCAACCAAGAGAGAAGAAGAGAGAGCTAATATCATGTATCAAAACATTAATCATGCATTCTTCTAGCTAGTAGAGAAGGAGATGATTACTTTGCTTCATTTTCATTTGCATAACCATATCATGGCGTGGGAACCAAGAAGACCAAGGATGTCCAGTTTTATGTGGAGGTAATGGATGTGGTCCAAAATTTAGGAGGGGACATAAGGTGAAGGTATGATCTTGATGAAATTGAGGAAGAACAACAAGAGAGGGACAAGAAAAATAAAATCAATGTAGAGTTTCAAGGATTTGTCAAGCAAGTAAGAGAGCTATGGGAGCATCCTCATCTAAAAGATTTTAAACTAGAATTTGATATAATATTTAGAGATCTTGGTTTTCATGGTGTTCCTTTCAAAGCCTCTACTTTTATTGTTCCTACAGTAAACTGTTTGGTAGAATTGGTGGAATTACCTTTCTTAGTAATCACTATTAGTGAGATTGAGATTGTTAATCAATTAGGCACTAATTGCCTATAGAAATGAAAGAGTTTGAAAAGGAAAAGAGAGCTACACTGGTGACTCAGGAGAAACTTTAGATTTCAAAAACAAATCCAATTAGGCTGGCAGACTTGTGGATCAAGCCAACATTTGGTGGAAGAGGAAGAAAGATTACTGGAACTATGGAGGCCCACCATAATGGATTTCAGTATTCAACAATGAGAGTAGATGAGAGAGTTGATATCATGTATCAAAACATTAAGCATGCATTCTTCTAGCCATCAGAGAAGGAGATGATTACTTTGCTTCATTTTCATTTGCATAACCATATCATGGCCTGGGAACCAAGAAGACCAAGGATGTCTAGTTTTATGTGGAGGTAATGGATATGGTCCAAAGTTTAGGAGGGACAAGAAGGTCAATGTATGCTCTTGATGAAATTGAGGAAGAACAACAAGAGAGGGATAGGAAAAATAAAATCAATGTAGAGTTTCAAGGATCTATCAAGCGAGTAAGAGAGCTATGAGAGCAGCCTCATCTAAATAATTTTGAACTAGAGTTTGATATACCATTTAGAGAGCTTGGTTTTCATGGATTTCCTTTCAAATCCTTTGCTTTTATTGTTCCTATGGTAAACTGTTTGGTAGAGTTGGTGGAATTACCTTTCTTAGTAATCACTATTAGTGAGATTGAGATTGCTAACCTTGAGAGAGTAGGACTTGGGAAAAAGGAATTTGATATGGATACTGTTTTCAAAGACTTCAAGCAGGATGTACTTTGCATTGACACCATTCCTCAATCTTTGCTTGATGGCATCAAGGAATGGTTGAAATCCATGGATATAAAGTATTATGAAAGCATAATGAACTTGAACTGGTGGCCAATTTTGAAGACTATTACTGATGATCTAGATAAATTTATTGAAGATGGTGGTTGGAATTTTTGAATATGGAAGTTAGTGATTTTGATTCTGATAATTTAGAAGAGTTAGATCAAGGAAGAGGAATTAGAATCAGATGACGAAGGTTCATAAGATGAATATCTTATAGAGTCAAATGAGGACGAAGAAGAAGAAGAATATTTTTAAGAGGAGTAAGGTAAAACATGGGATGAATTAGAATCCAAAGCCATAAATACAAAGAAGGAAAAATGAGATGAGTCTGATAGTGAAGAGGAAAGGCGGTGATGAAAGGTAAAAACTACAGGGAAGTCTCGGGCACCTAATATTAGAGATTCAAGAGGAATGCCTACCAAGAGGCATAAAGTCAGATCAATTGATCTCATCTACATACTTCTACTATTTATTCATGCACATACATGGTTCAGTTGTTTATGCAAATGATGCATATATGTTAACTTGATCAGTCTTGTTACTTCAGTAGTCTGACTTCTATCACAACCAACCATTAGGCCATTGTGTGTGGGAGCATGTTTGTGTTTTTAGTTAGCTTTTTTGAATAGATATATTGGGTGTTAAGGAAATTCCATTTATATTTTGAATGTCAAGAAGTCTAGTATTACACCCTTCTCTATGTTGATCAGATTAGGTTGCAGGTTTTTTATATTGATTTCTTTATTTATTGAGTTTTTTTAACTTGGAAGACATGAATTTACTGCCTTTTTTTAAATTAGATGGAAAAATTAAGTGGCTGGTTAGCTATGCCAAGTGATGTAGACTACAAGGATGTGTTAGATCTATAGGATGCCTACCAAGATGCATCAAAAAATTCTTACATGTTAAAAGAATGGCAACATTGTGAGGAAGGATGGAAAAGATGCATGTGGATCACTTAATAGAATGCCAACATGAATTCAAGGAAGCACTCCTTGAGATACCATGTTTGAGAGAAAAGAATATAAATCAAATCAACATGGGACTAATTTACTCAAATGATACAAATCATAACTTAAATGGGGGCACTTAAGAGAAATTAAAAGACCATGGTCATTAATTAAAAGATGTGATGAAAATAAGGCATGAATGTCATCCACTGCCCTTTAAGGAAAACAATATTTTTTTCCTCAACATGAAATAATGGGACAATTGAGTGGGATCTAGGGCGAAAAAAGAAGCACTTTAGAACTCATCCTATACATCAATAAACAACTCAACACAAGAAATTAAAATTGACATATTAACACAACAATATCCAACTAAGTTATTGAAATTCAACTATCAATGCCTCGTTCTCCATCTAGATTACAAAATTGGCCCACTTTTTGCTTTGTAACTTTTCCTTTTTCAAATTGCTTTGGATGTTGGCCATATTTCTCCTCATGTCGAAACATGGCACATCGACTAGTTAAACTAATTAATATGCAATCATTTAATTTTTCCTAGGAAATAAAAAAATATCATTTAACATATTAAATATACTTACAAATGTGTAGATCAAGACCTGCAAACCTTTCTAGCCATTGTGATGTGTTCAACAAATTTTTTCAAGCCTAGCCTTGGAGGCCTTGTCTTGAAACATATATTAATTCAATTTAACTATGCACAAATAAAATTTAAAAATCGTTTAATAAATTTGATATAATCTTATGAGAAAATTCAAATATCTGTGTACTCTCCTCACTACACTTCCTCCGTGCATCGGACTTCACATATGCTTTTACAAGATATTTCCATACTTTCACACTTACATTAATTGGCCTTTTTTTGAGCCATTGCTCAGGAGGGAGTTTTTTTATCTTCTTTGTTTGGTTGCACTGAAATCTCTTGCAGTTTTGAGACATTCGTAGCTTTACCTTCTTCATAGACCAACCTATGCCAAATTCAATCTCCATGTCATGGATAATTGCCTTTTGTAGGTGCATGGGTATCTTTGAGAATGGAAAATGTAGATGGTATTTGAACTATTGAAGGCATGACTCCTTCAACCTATTCACAAATGTTTTTCCAGCATCTGTCATTCAGACTTCCTTTGAAACCACATCGTATTCTATCTTGGTATCGTAGCTACCAATGCAAGATGCAAAACATGGCATGGTGGAAGAAGTATGTATCCCAAGAGTGGCTAGGACAGTGGAAGTCTCTAGTCCCTGTTCCACATTCCTAGAGTTTATTGTTATTGATTTCCTCCTTGATCTTTTTCTCGATCCAGGACTGCTTGGGGAATCAATTGATTCCCTTTGACACGATTGATTTGGTTGCAATGTTTGAGTGGCTTCAATAGATCATATTTATATGTATCTAGAAAGAATTGTCAAGTCCAGAACATCCAATTTGTTCACTGCCTCTACCCCCAATATGGGAGCCAATGCCTCTTTATCTTTGTCAGCCTCATGTCCCTATATATATATAATAAATTTCTTTTAAATTTTTAAAAATAAATAAATAAATAAATAATGAAAGAAACAATGGAAACATTTACAAATATATAAATTGACAATGAATTACCTCATTGTGGCAATAGTCTGCTCCCTTTGCTCTCTTCCTTTTATTGCTTGACATTTTGAGGTGACTAGGGGAAATTATTTTCATCTAGTATGTGGAGGCAAATGAAGTACACACTATAAGGTATGAAAGTTTTACCTTGAATGACTCTTTCTGGATTTAAATTCCTATGAATCAATTGCTTGTGCACTTGTATAGAATATAAATATATTTGAAAGGATATAAATATATGCAAAATGAAACAAATGTATTGTAAAAAAATCAATGCTTGCACACCTATATAGAATGGTAATATTTGGGGGATAAAAAGGTCGCAGAGTGTGGTTTTATTGTGAGTTAACACAAATAGGTCCCATGCTCGAGTCACATCTGCTGATTAGAAAGAAAATGAATGTGTGTGCACAATCAATTCAAATCCATGAGCTCATTGTTTTGTAAAAGAATAAGTGAAAATCAGTAATAGCTAATTTAAGCCCAAAGGTCTCACAAATTTGAGGAAATGATCTATTATTCAACTTTCATCTCAAAAGCCCTATTTCCTTGTATTGTCTCGACCAACCTCTATTCCCATGGGACCTAGCTGCATTGGGGTGGATGCAGTTTAAAAACTTGTCTTGAAAGCACTGGACTAATTTTTAGGAAGGAAGCAAGAAATTTTTCTTCAGAGAAAGTTATGGAAGGAAGGTTTGAGAAGTCGAACCAAAATCTAAAAGCTTGGGATGGGAATGATAAGTGAACTGGGGAATTGGGGTTTCAAAAACACGTTCACTGCTCTCAAATGCAGAGGAAATAATACAATGTCTACAATTTTACCCTCCTCCTTTGCAACCACATGATACTTGAATAATTTTACTGTAAACAAAACAATATTCACAATCCTTTGTTCACAATCCTCTCCATTTAATCTAAACAAAAATATTTGTGGGAACGAAAAAAAAATTGTAACCTTACCTATGGTGTCGCAAACTAAATTGAATTTCTGATCTACTTGCTTGTAGCCCTCCTTCGCATCATTTTTCTATTTTTTCTCCTCTCTTCCTTCGCATGAAATTTTTCTCCTATCATCTCTTCCTTGACGTGGGAAGTTTTTAATTTTTGTTTTTGATACAATAGTTAGAACTATAGTCGATGTAGTTAATTCTGACTTTAGCGCTGACTTTTAGCCATAAATGTGATATGTTTGGGGTGACAAAGGTACCACAAAGTGCACCTAATTTAGTGCCTAGCAATGCAAAATGATGTATTTTTCTTGGAAGTTGATAAATAAATTGATCCTAATTTGACTTCATCTTCATATGTTCCAAGGGAGAAATCATGGTTCCCTATTTTATCTATTCCTTATCCCATGCCAATTTTGTGGTTGTAAAACTAATAGAGGTTAGATTTGTGAACTCATAAATGACCCCTATACAAATAGATGAGTCATCTAAAGTGAAATATTTCAAATTGGATGTTATAGATTTATATAAAAAGACAAACCCTAATTCATTACTATCATCTTAGATATAGGGCTTATTGGGGAATTATGAAAAATCATCTATGATAACTAAATCATTATCATGTGACATTGACATTGCATCAACATCCTATGTGTATTGCATGCTTCCTAGAGAGATTTGAGCTCTAGTTGTCAACATTTCATGTGTAAACTTTTTGTGAAGAGAAAAATGTTGAAATGTCCTATTTTGTTTTTCATAGTTTGTCTTAATGAAAAGTGAGCATATCAACAAGATAATTTCAACAATATTCTCTTGGTGCACAACTATTATGTGACTATTGTCATTTTTGTGTATTACAGGATCCAGAGGAGGCCATGGAGAGAGGACGTGGATGGCATAGATCTACTAAATCCCAGAGAGGAAAGTGGGTGGAAATAGATATGACAACGAAATCTATAGATACAATAGAGGTAAGAAGAGAGAAACCTCAACCAAAGGAGGAAGGTGTTTATGAAATCACAAATGCTACAACATAGAGGAGATAAAGTCATTTTTTTGTCCATAAGGCATCTGAGGTCAAACTTATTGGTTGAAATTGCATAGGAATGGTGATTAAATGTGATTCTATGATCAAGGGAAAAGTTTGAAAATTAGGATGGCAAAAAAATGATATCAATATGTCAAATATATGACTAAAGTGAGGTTCTGTGTTTGATAGCATATTTGTTGAAATGATATGATTGGTGTACTAAACATTATTTACTATGTTATGTATTATAGGGGCAAGACGAGGCCATGGCAATAGATCATGTCATATCAAATGAGGACACAATGGATGAAGCGGGACATCAGGTACTCAAATTTTGACTTAACTTAGGAAAAAATGATCTGATGGAATTTTGTAATACATCCATCTTTTTTCACATTATTATTGAAATGTATAATGTATTATCCAATCTTGACATAAATTAATGCATGTTGATTATTTTAGATGGAGATTGGAGTAAATACAAAGCCTGAGCATTCAACTAGCAAGAGAAGAAGATATGTACGTGGACGTGGACATGGACCTAAAACTATTAAATCACATAGAGGACAGTGGGTGGAAGAGGATATGACAATGGATCTTGTAGACACAACAAATGATTGCACTGAACAAGAGGTTGGTCAAGACTATAGTACATGGGATGAATACTTTTAGAAAATTGTTGTTTGTGGATGTTTTGTATGTCATGGAAAAAAAAATTCAAACAAGTAATTGTACAAAGACATTACATATATTATGAGATTCTAGTGAGTAGTATTCCTCCTACAATCGATTCAAATCCAATAGGAATTGTGGTAAGGAATTTGTGAATTTGATATAAATAACATGTATACTTCTTTTAAACATTGTTTTATATTATTTAAATAACTAATTTTTTTCTTAATGGATACTTGCAGGATAAAGTTCTTGGTTTAAAGTTTCCTGGATCATTGTTTTCCATCCTAGAGGGAAATGATCATTTATCAGATGATAAATCTAACAAAAATATGCACCAATATACCAGCTTAGAAGATGAGGAATTGATGAAAATGAGTAACATAAAAAGAACCAGCTTATAGATGCATAATTTGCTTAAAGATAGGGGGAAGGTGGACTACATACCCTATGAGAATGAATATGATGGATATGATGAATTTTCCCTAAGTTTGAGATCAATTTACAAAGAGACATTTGATCATTGACTATATTGCACTTGGCCTAGTGATTAAGGGTATGTGCAGGATCATGATGGGCCAAAAATTGGCAATATGATGGGTATTTGTAGGGTATGTGGCTGACGACTTTTTTTTTACCAAAAAATGATGAAATGAAAAGGGTTTTAAAGGAGATTCTCAACTTTCCTCCAATATAAATTATACTTTACTTTGAATTTAGTAAATAATTATTATTCATTTTCTATTTGAATTACGACTAAAGTGTTGATTGATAGGCTGATTGAAAAACATCTATAGCTTTCAAGCGATTATCACATTTTTGAATCAAAACATGCATCACATTCTATGCTTTGCATAATATAGGATTAAAAAAGAATAAATTGAATTTCATGAAGTTTTGACCAAGTTAAGGTGGTCAAACATACGAGTTTTATATTTTTTAAAAGTTGTAATAAAAAATTCATAATTAATTATTTACTTGGAAAAAAGTTACAAAAAAATATTCATCACATTTAGACATGAGTCCTATACTTATGTCTAAAATCTTATAAAAATATATTATCATTTTATTGTGGTTACGATGGTCAGACAGACACCTACTTCTTATTTTTTCCCTAAAATTTAAGTACTACTACATTGAAATTTCAAATTTTCACCAAATAGATTTTTTTTTTAAAATAAACTTAGTAGTTTAGAAACTACATTCAATTTTCTCCATATTCTATTCTTACATATTTTTGAAATAATATAGATAACTTATTCAAATTTTTACGTCAAGTTGCCTAACTCTGATTTTTCTGAATTTTTTGCCACTTAAGGGCCTATTTTTTCCATGATGATCCTCCACATACCCTTAACAATTACCTCGAGTGTATGAGGTGTTTCAATTTTGGGGATACAACTACATGATACATCCCTCCAATATTCATAGAGTGAATCTAGGCATCTTTATTGTCCAAAATGTACATGTGGGATCTAAACATAGAAAAAATTCAGAACAAACCAATAGGAGATTAATGCCATATTATGGTCCATCATATTATAGTGGTGAATGGAGAAGGCTAGCAAAATATAAGCCTAGCATGTCAGCATATGGTCTAAATTTGAATATGTATACACATCGTCTCCAATTGGAAAGTGGAAAATAAATGAATAGAGGTCATCTTATGTATATAGACGGACGCACATACACACACAAATATTGTAGGATTTATAAATAGCAGTAAGGGTAGGGACCCTACTGTAAGACCGAATTTTCAATTTGTTGAGGTTATAAATGATAAATATGGAGATATGGAAAGAGAGGTTGATATATTGATAATGGTTGAGGCTATTATGAACCTTACCATTGGGGATGAGTTATTGATTGATTACCCCTTCTTAAAACACACTCTTGCGCGAAAGAAAAGGGAAGAACAAGGTTTCCCTAAGGATGTTCTTAAGGGATGGAAACCAAAGAATAATAAATGAGTGTTGACTGATGTTTTATAAACTATATTGTCAAAATTGTGTTTTATTTAAATTATTGTATAAAAAAGGTAGTCTATAAAATAATATTCCATTATTCAATTCATGTATATATGTTCATACAATTTATATTTATATTTTTTAAGCCATATTTGATTGTATTTCTTTGAAATTGATACATTTATGATTTATCCAATTGTTAGAAAACATTAAACAATTCTTGTGTTTGTTGATAGGTAGAAGATGTTGATGAAACACATACTAATACCCATTATCCAATGAGGTTCTTAAGATTTGGACGGGATGATCCAAACCATTCTTTAAACAATACCAGGGCGAAAAGAGCAAGATTGAAGAGAATACTACTAGGTAAGAAATTTGAAGAGCTGATGAGATGCCACCTAGCCTTAATGATGATGATCATGATGGTGAAAATGTAGTGCATGAAGAAGAAATGAATGAAATTCTTATAGATTTCTTTAGGGATGGAAACAATGATGACAATAATGATCATATGGTTGACAATAATGATGATAGAAGGGGTAATTACCACCAACATAATGTTGATGATAACAACCTGAAAGACTCCATCAAGGAAGCAGTGAAGAAACCCGTGTTCAAATCGGGTGCAAGTAGAACCTCAAAACTGGCATGAACATTAATATTATTAGAAATAAAGTCACTATTTGGTTGGTCAGACAAAGGATTCACTACCCTAATGAAGTGAGTTTAAATCTATTTCTTACTTTGCATTATCAATTGGTGTACATAATTTGTAAACATTCATAAACTTCATTTATATTTATTTAAGGGGATTTTAAAACCATATATTGTATATAAATAGTCCTGGTATAGATTGACATATCAAACATGGTCATCATAAGTCAAACATTTAACTGATTTAATCTCTATCAATCTTACAGGGCACTAAAAACTAAAATATTCCCTGAAGAGAATGTGTTGCCATCAACTTGCAGAGTGGCGCGTTTGTTCTTGCTTGAGTTGGGGATTGAATATAAGTAAATTCATTCATGTAAAAATGATTGAATTTTATTTAGAGATGAATATAAAAACAAGGTAGGATGCCCTGTATGTAAAGAAAAGAGATATTCTATAGATGTACAAGGTCCTACAGTTCCAAAGAAGGTTTTACGTCATATGCCAATTATACCTAGACTTCAACAAATGTTTTGTTGCAAGTCACTTGCACAATTGATGGACTGACATGCAAAGAACAAGAGTATAGATGTATTCATGTGAATTCCGCTTAACTCGAAAGCAATGAACCGCATAGAGAAAAATGGCCAAGAAAATTCAAAGATGAACCCCGTAGTATCAAGTTTGGTCTTGCAATTGATGGAGTGTGCCCATTCTCTTTCCTGATCTCAAATTATAGTGTTTGGCCAGTCGGATTGATAGTATACAATATTCCCCCATGGATGAGTGTTAGAAAAGAGTGCCCTATGCTGACTCTCATTTTTTCAGGAAAACATCAAGTTAAAAACATGGATGTTTATCTTGCACCTTTTATTGATGAGATACAACTGCTATGGAAAGGCATAAAAATGTATGACATATCACATCCTCCATTAAATAGGTCCTTCATGTTGTATGGTGTGCTATGTTGAACTATTCATGATTTCCCAAGACTTGGTGTTTGTTTTGGTAAGAAAAAATATTTACGTTTTTACACATAATTTATTTTCATTCCAACTTTCATACTTAGTTTTACACTATTTTTTTTTATGTTGTTAATATTACTTATTGAATTGAAAGGCTTCAAACAAAGGGGATATTTGCATTTCCAAGATGTGTAGAACAATTTCAAGGGCGACATTCTAAAGATCTACATAAATTTATTTATGCAAACAACAAGGTTTTTCTACCACTAGATCATAAGTTTAGAAATCGCTTGAAGAATCAATTTGATGGAAAAGTTGAAAATAGAGGCCCTCCCATGATTATGGGTCTATGTGATTGGCTTAAGAAGTATGAAGATGCTGAATTGAAAGCTTGGGAGGATTTTTTTGATCGGGGTGATTCAATTGAAGAACCAAAACAAGTTGTAGTTAATATGCCATAAGGAATGAAAAGGAAATCCATATTTTATGAACTCCCTTACTAGAAGGATCTATTAATATCTCACCTATTAGATTCTATGCACATCTTCAAAAATGTCCTAGATTCTATATTTTGACATATATCAGGCAAAGAGAAGGACACCTTGTCTTTGAGGAGAGATATTGCTCTTTTGTGTACCAAAATTGATAGAAAACATTTGTGGCCAAACAGGAAAAATGAAACATATGCAAAAGCTCCATGGATTTTGAAAAAAAGAGAGCTAGACTAACAAAAAAATGTCATCCATTCAATAAGGACACCTACTGGCTATGGGTCATCATTGGCTCAAGCTTTTATAGTTGATGGATATATCACAAGATTTAAAACACATGATTTTCATAATTTTATGAAGGTATTATATATCATCATTTAACATTTATTGGTAACATTGATTAAGTACTAAAAATATTTTGATATTTTATTGTGTGAGAAAAAATTACTAATGACCTTTTCATAAATGTGTTTTGTTGTGCATGTTTTGTACACATGCCCCATCGTAGGTAGGGACCCCCTCTTTTTCACTCTCGATGGCTCGTTCTTGCTCCTGTTGGGTCATTTTTTATCTTGCCTCGATTTGTGTGCCCCTTTCCTAGAGTCCAAGTGGGTCACATGCCTTAGAATGATCAATTTACCCTTCACTAGATTCACCTACCTAATTTTTATGCTAGGTCTTTTGCTTTCGCGAAAATGCCCCTGTGGGTTTCCTTTAGTTTGTCGCCTCATGTAGGTCACCACTTATGTTTCATCACTGAGTGGTGAATGATGCCCAACTTCCACCTACATGGTAGGCTCTGTACTTAGTTTCTCCGTTCGAGCCTTGACCAAGCATCCAAACTAGTGTGGGTTCCCACATCTCGCCTGACCTAGGTCTGTCGTACCAAGAAATCAATGCATGCCATTAATGGAAATTGGCCTATAAACATTACTCATGGCCCTTCATTTTACTTGGGGCATTCAAATCTAGGGAGAAACAAAGTCCCCCCCTTCCTTTTTTTGCCTTTTGCTTTGTTCCTGTTGACTTGGTCCTTGATCACTTTATTTGTTTTTTCCTTCATTTTTTGACTTTGGGGACAAGTTTCCTATGGATTTGGGATGTTTTTGGGATGCCTAAGTAAATTGCCAAGGTTTCATTAAGTTTTGGGAAGTTGTGGAAATTTCCTCTCGGACCGCCATCCCTCCGCTGCCGTTGGAACTTTCCTTTCCGGTCGTCATCCCTCTGCCACCGTCCAAACTTTCCTTTTGGGCCACCATCCCTCCGTGGTCATTTGGGAACTTTCCTTTCAAGCCACCATCCCTATGTGGCCATCTGTGTAAACCCTTCACCTAGTACCTGCAAAACAACATGAGTAATTGAGTTAAACAAGGATTTGCAAGCCAAAACAAGGATTCCCCATGAAATCCATTTACCAATTCAAAATAGGAAAGAAAATAGGGAAGAACACAACATAAATGACAAAACTAAATTGAATCCTAATTTAAATAGAAAACACATGATCCCATGGGTGAATTGGTGCCAATTTGATGTGAAAATTGGCCCTTTCCCAATTTGTAAGATTGCAAGCTTGGAATGTTGAAGAGATTGATCCACTTTTATTGATGAAGAATGAAAACTCCAAGCCAAAATCTGCAAAAACCTAGCTAAGAACTTAATGATGATGGATGAAAATGACTAATGATTTGAGCATGGTAACTTTACTTGGATTGTGGATAGTAAAATGAGGAGAGGAGCTCTTCATGTATAGGATTTCAAGATGGATGAATGCCCAAATTTGAGCAATGTGGGACTAACATTCATCCAATGATATGGTGCCACTTGTCAAGCTATGAATGGATGATGGATGTGCAAGATTTGGGGTTTGTGCCAATAAATGCCAATATTTGAATTTAAAATTTGTTGAAATGACATGCAAGAGGGAAGGGAAAATGCAATAAATGCCACTTGGCTCAAGGCAAAGGACATGTAAGAGGAAGTTATTGCCTTGCTGGATGTACATGTTGACTTGGAATTTTTGAATTCAAATTGAAAGAATATTCCAAAAGATGCCTTGTGAGGAAAATAGAGATTAAATAAATGAATTAAATCTATTTTCATGTACAACTTGCATTATCTAGAGGATGGGACATGAGATGAGATTAAATTAATTAAGGGTTAATTAATTTAATGAGATAGGTTAGATGATGTGACCTATTTGACTCAAATTTATGGGTTTATTTAAATCAAATAAGAGAGGAATATGATAAGAAGCTAATTAAATAAGGATTTTGATTTATTTAATTAAAAGGGATGGTGTTAGATTAAATCAAATAAAGTTTTAATTTATTTAATTTAATGGAAAAACCTTAGAGATTTAATCAAATAAATTGATTATTTAATTAAATAGGGATAATTAGATAAGATGGATTGATTTAATTAACAAGAGAGATGACCTGATTAGATAAAATGATTTATTTAATTAAGAGATGAATATTGATGAATTTAATCAGATAGGGGAATTTGATTAAATGGTTAGACCAAGGGATGATTTAGGAAGAAACAATGTTAGTAAGTTAGGATCGAATGCACAATGTCAATCAGTATATTTTACATGTCTACATTTTTCCCCTCTTTGAAGGAATGCACTTGTTGCATTGGTTCAAAGAATAAACGATCTCGATCAAAGCCAAAATTTTTGATATTTTAAAACTTGCCCCATTGCTGCATGGCGAGAGAAAACATGCCAATATAATGCCCCTCGAGAGATCAGACAAAAAATTTAATTTTTTGGGTGATCTTGCAAAAAAAGGTGACCAAGTACTCGACAAGTTTGAAAGGGGTCCAGGAGGCTAAAAACGTGTCTAAATGCAATAAGACGATGAAAAACAAGCCTCGAACGGATAAAAACAGGTTCGGGGGTCTAAAACCCTAGCAGGACAGCCATTTAGGGTTAAAAAACCCTAATTTTGAGGCTTGAAAGGGGCCCAAGGGGCCACTTTCAAGTCATTTTCACACCTCCACTAGCAAACCTTGAGATTCATTCTATGACCCTCCGGCGATATGGTGCAATGACAACTTCCTCTATAGATTTTGAACCGAGTTCAGACCTACCAGCGGCCACCTGGCATCAGGGGACCGGTATGTGATCCTTACCGAAGCTTAATTTTTTCGTTTAACGCATTAATTAGCCCTTTAAAGGATGAGCTCGCCTCCAGTGGTGCTATTATAGCACTACTCGGCATTTGAATTGCATCGCGCCAGACTGTTTTGTGACACAGCGGTGCAGTTTGGAGTTTAGAAACTCCGCCGCTAAGCTCGGGCTCGGCGGGCCGGTTTGGGGAAAGTGCGCCACAACGACGCCCTTTTGGTGTAAATTGTGATGCTAAGGGATAAAGTGCATCGCGGTGGCTCCATTTGGCTTAATTTAGGGTCCAACATTGGGGTTTGAGGAAACTCAAACTATGCCATTGGGAACAAGTTTGGAGCGTTAGGCCAGGATTTTTCCAAAATTTTTAACATGCTGACTTTTCCTGATGTAGGACGGGCCTAGGGAGCTTTATTCTAGGGAGCACTGGTCGCGGGATTTGGCGAGCGTCCTACGGGACTTGAGCGATAGAGACCAGGACTGACTGGGAGCTGCTGGCTTATGGCATATTGCATACGTAGTGCCCATGCGCACACACCTAGGGATGCTATCAGCGCTGGCCGAGAGGTGGCACAACGAGACATTGTCATTTCATCTCCCCATTGGCGAGGCAACTATCACCTTGGAGGATGTTTGGCGCATTCTGTGATTTCCCATTCATGGTCATTGGGTGATATATCATATGGAGGAGGGATGCAAGTATTATGTCAGAGTCCTCGCTACACAAGATATTATCTATTATGAGGGTCAGATTGAGCTGGAGAGATACAGAGTTATAGCACCTCCCTTCCTTTGGGAAGTTGTAGCGATCATTCCAGGTCTTGTTGCCCCAAACTGACGAGGGCGATATTTCAGTCCAGGTTGGGGATAATGCTGGGAGAGGATGGTCCGAGACAGGCCGGTTCACTTTGCATGGGGACCCGTCCTTCTAGCTTCACTCTTCAGGGACCTACATGAGTACATTTACATGGACGACAGAGTGCTGGGGGTCGGAGTGACTCTTCTTCATGTCTGGGCGTGGGAGCACATTTCTGTGCTACGTCCATGGGTCGTTCCGGTTTCGATGGGGGAAGAGGATGTCCTTGTGACACTATACAGAGGTGGTGTGTCCTTCACACACACTGGCGAGCATGGGATCCCCTACTAGAGGCGGGTCCTAGACGAGATGCTTGTGTTTACGTGGTGTCCATACCTTGGTCAACCCGAATGGGCCGACAATGCTGCTTAGCTCTTCTACTGCCGCCAGGATTGATACATGCAGGGCCAAGAGCACACAATGATTGAGAGATATATGCCTAGGCGCGTACAACGTCAGTTTGGAGAGCCACAAGATCGTCCCAATGACAGTTATGTAGCTGTCTTTTCATGTAGCATGACACAGATAGCATGGGCACCTGGCATTCCTACCGCAGAGGAAGTTGACAGCTTTTGGCAGTTGGTAGCCCAACCATGGGCTTATGATTAGGGCTTGGCAGATCCGAGCACCACACAGGCCTACAGAGATTGGTTCAGACCTCCTCTATGGTTGACCATTCCAGGTGAGGATCTAAATATGCATAGGGTCAGAGGTAGGGGGAGAGGACAAGGATGAGGGCGAGGACCGAGGGTCAAGATTCGACAGGATCCACCATTGGTGCCCCCAGTCCCACAAGGTCACGAGGACGTCCACATGCAGGATCAGTAGTAGGATCTGCTAGTCCCACCACCATGAGCCGAGGGTGAGGATCAAGTTCATGTGCAGCCACGAGTACATCTAGTAGGGCAGGGAGATGCACGGGATGCCTTGATTTACAGTTGCAGGCCTAGATTCAGGCATTGATAGTAGAGAGAGACCAGGTGAGGGCTGAGAGAGAGCAGCTCAGAGCAAAGAGGGATCGGGCTGTGCAGCAGAAACAGGCTGCAAAACTATAGGAAGCTACAGAGCTAGGTCGTAGACAACAGATTGAGAGTATAAAAGCCTCCTCGTCTCAAGGTATAGTGCTGATGTGATCTTACAGGGATGCTATTAGAGAGATAGAGTACTACCATCGGGCTTACCATGACACTGTACCTAGAGCAGAATGGGTCCCCGAGTACTCAGAGCGGGCCAGCCAGAGACCACCAGAGGGTCATGGTGATAGGGGTGAGGACAACATTCACAGAGATCGAGCATGCTCCAGATGATACACACTTGTTTTGCCTTATGGGCTCATTTTTGATAGCCCGATGGGCGTTTTGTACTGATTGACATATATGTACAGTGATCCGATTTTATTCTTTGTACTATGACAGTGATATGATGATATGACATATATGAACCGATGATGATTTTGATGTGATGCAATGTGTTCTTTTATTTATGCATGGATGGTTTATTTCTATATTCTTTGCAGTGATGTTTTATGGATGCATTTATTTCTAATGATGTTTATGCAATGATTATGACTAACAAATCTATATTATGCTGACCTATGATATGATGTACAATGATGTTATCTATATGATGGTTTATTTTATGCCAATGTAATATGTGATATGGGTTTTAATATGTAAAATGATATGATCTATGGTATATGCAATGATGTGTAGAAAATGCTTATATATGAGATGATTTATGGATGGATGTGATATGATGCGATGGTTGTGATATGGTGCTAATGAAATGGTGTTAATGCATAATGAAATTGAGATGCTTAGAATAACAAATGTTATTATCCTAAATGATGATGTATGTGATGCAATGATATGTTAATGCAAAGTGATATGTTGATGCGTAATGTGATGAGATGATGCCATTTATGTTATGCAAGTCTAATGCTTATATACCTATTTGTTTATGATTATGCAAAATTGATTATGGAATGCTTTTGTAAATGCTTATGTGATGAGTTAGATGGTAATATGAAATGGTTGTGAAATGCAAATGAATGTTTATGCAATGATTGATATAATGTCATGAGATGGAATGTAATGAGTGAAATGCAATGACATGGATGCACCTATTGAAGAATGTTTATGATAACCTGTTTATATGATAAGAATGCGATGTTTCCTATATGATATGCTTATGCAATGCATATGATTTCTATATGATATGCTTATGCAATATGCTAATGATTTCTATATGATATGCTTATGCAGCATGCTAATGATTTCTATATGATATGTTTATGCAATATGCTAATGATTTCTATATGATATGCTTATGCAATATGCTAATGATTTCTATATGATATGTTTATGCAATATGCTAATAATTTGTGGATGCAGGATCGATGATGATGATGGTGATGATGATCAACTGTCATAGTACCTTGTTAGCGTGGTCAGTAAGAAAAGAAGTCATTTCAACAAGACACAAGATGACACAAATGCAAATGATGATGATGATTATTATTATTATTATTATTATTATTACTTTTCGAGGAATTGGGATTTTCAAAGGGCCAGATTTTCTTATGTTTGATAACACACGTGGTACGATGCATCAAGGTATAGAAAACTAGGATGGCGTTGTACCCAGTGTGATGGAATTTGACTTGACAATTAGATAGGAGTGTTCTTGTTCACACCTGACATACGAAAACCTTGCTAGGATGTATTTCAGAAGTTTCAGACACCTCAGAACAAAACACAGAAAGGTAAACCTATCCCTATAATAGTCAACAAGTTGCCCTAGACCTCTTCCATACATACCTAACAAAGCAAGTATTCGTCGAGGCTATATTGCAAGAACGTCCAGCAAGCACAACAGACAAAAGATAACGATCATTGCCCCATTCCTATTTCTCTAAATCTGTTGTTTTGGGATATCATCAAGACGTCCTTGGAATGATCACAAAATAAGATAAGTCAAAAAGATAAAGACCAAGTAAACAAACAAACTGGTGCTCTTCAATACCGCTAATAGAAAGAGGGTGTGTTTTCTAAGATGATAACTAAAACTTATTGCCAAAAGATAATGTCCATTGTAGGAAGGATTCATCCTAGGACATGTTAGTGGATGGCAGCATGTCATTTCATTTATCCAAAGTGTTCTAAGGGATGATTGATATGGGAAAAATTCAAATGTTGTGTTACCAATATAAAGAGATGACCAATTTGCTTACACACTGACTTAGACTTTAGACTTGACGTTTTGAGTTCAAGTTTTAATCTGCTAGACTTGCTTCTAACTGTTTCACCAAAGGTTGATAATGGCAATTAGTTTATTATGAGTGGTGTTTATTGCAGGTGCAAGCGAGATGAGACAGATGGGTTTTTTCAAATATTTGGATGTTTGTGATGTTTTTGCAATGTTTTGAGGCTGTTTTTGGTATTTTTTGAGATTTTGCAAATGTTTTGATTTTTGATTTTTCAAATGTTTTGGGATTTTCTGAGATTTCGACCAAGAGAATAACCTAAAGACCTAGCCTAGGGGTCTCGAGGGCTGGTCAACAGACTAGCCTTTCCTACGTTATACACGCAGAGACCACATAGTTTGACTGACAACTTGACCGATTTACAGATGGATATATACATGATGAGATGTTAGCCTATTGTGACGGACTCCTATTGGACTGACCTAAATATCTCGAGGGATGATCAAAGATCAACCTTTCCTATGTTCAAGCTTAGAGACGATGTAGTTCGACAAGACGACCTTGTTTTTGGATTTTTTTGAATGACTTTTTGACCTGTTTTTGGATTTTGAAATGTTTTGATGTTTTTGGATTTTCTGATTTGAAGATTTTAAAAATGTACACAAATCTGATCTGATAAGAACATGCCCCCAGCGTGATGCAATATACTACTCCTATAACTGACCTTGAGGATGGGTTGAGTAGTACTAGGAGGGATCATGATACGAACACAGGACCAAGCTATGGTGTGGATGCGAGTGGATGTGTGATGGATGGAAACCTGAATGCGATGAATGATGGAAATGAAATGGATGGATGATGTAGATCAAGCCGTACAGATCCTGGTGGGTGGAAAGTGCTTATTTACACAAGGCGCCTGTTTTCCAGGTTTTCACCGAGGTACCTACCCAAAGTGCTACCAAAGTAGTTTTCACTAGAGGACGATTTTTTCTCTTTACTATTTTTTTGAATCCTTTTTTTGATTTTTTTGGATTTTTTTCTTTTTTGGATTTTTTTGTTGTCATCAAGAGGCCTATTTGCAAGGTTTTCGCCGAAGTAACCATCTTTTCAAGAATTTTTATGATTTTTTGGATTTTTTGGTTTTATACCCTGAAAGAATTAGGCATAATTTTTTTTGAGATGGGAGCTATTCATGGGCTCCTGCAGAGGTTCCCCTTTGGGTGTTGATAGCTAATATGCCCCTGATTTATAACTTGTTATGACAAACGGTCCTAACCAATTAGGTTCAAACTTTCCTTTGCTGCTGGGATTTGAGACATTCTTTTGATTTTCTTTTAAGACCAGTTCTCTGACTTGGAAAGTCTTGCTTCTATTTTCTTGTTGTAGCTCCATTTGAGTCTATTTTGATAGACTTGCAAGTGATTTAAAGCATCTATGTGTCTCTCATGCAGCAGCTCCAACTCGTTTAATCTTGACACCCGGTAGTCCTCATTAGTGATGAGGTTTTGCATAGATATTATGAGGGATGGGAGCTCGATCTTAATGGGGAGTACGACTTCTGATCCGTAGATCAAGGAGAATGGGATGGTGTCAGTGGGTGTGCGATGCTGGTTCGATAAGCCTAGAGGGTGGGATTAAGCTACAAGTGCTAGTCACGACCTGCGCGATTGACTGTTTTCTTAAGGATTTTAAGGATGGTTTTGTTTGTGGCTTCTGCTTGGCCATTGCCTTGGGGATAGTACGGGGTGGAGAAGTGATGCTAGATTTTGAATTTCTTGCACAAGTCGCGAACCTCCTGGTTCTTGAATGGTGTCCCATTATCTGAGATAATGGCTTGTGGGACACCATAACGACATATGAGATAGTTTAGGATAAATTTTGAGATCTGCTTCCCAGTGATATATGTCATGGGTATGGCTTCCACCCACTTTGTGAAGTACTCAGTTGCAATTATGATGAACTTATGGCCATTGGATGAGGTGGGTGTGATTTTTCCAATCAGATGAAGTCCCCACTGTGAAAAGGGCCATGGTGTGATAATAGGATGAAGCTCTTGAGCTGGAGCATGGATGAGGTCCCCATGCTGCTGACATTGTAAACATCTTTTAGCATGATCATGCACTTCTCTTTCCATTGTGGGCCAATAATACCCCATCCTCAGCAGTTTCTTGGTGATGGACATTCCACTTGAGTGTGAGCCACAGATACCGTTATGAACCTCGGTTAGAGCGGTTAATTCCTCCTCAGTGTTTAAATAGTGTAGCAAGGTACCTTCTATGCTTCTACAGTATAAGGTATCACCTAGGATGACAAAATCTGGATGCCTTTTTGATAAAGGTTCATTTTAGGTTTGATGGGAGGTCAACGAGTATGACTCCTATGTGAAGATATGTGTAGATGTCATGGTACCAAGGATCACCAGGACCAACGATTTCACACACATATTCTGATTTCGATACCTCAAATGTGGGAATGAAAAGCTGCTCAATCAGAAATTCATATTTCGGCATGTTATGAGGGATGTCTAATAGGGAGCCAATTGTAGCCATGGCGTCTGCTGCTCTGTTGTTGGTTCTTGGAATCTGCTCAAATGTTATGTCAATGAAAGATTCTTTAAGAGTCTCCACCAATTTCTTGTATGGATTGAGCTTATCATCCTTTGTCTGATATTCATTATTGACCTGATTTATGATCAACTGAGAGTCCCCATACACCTTGAGAGCTATGATGTTCCATTGCACTGCTATCCTGAGGCCTATAGTCAAAGCCTCGTATTCTGCTATGTTGTTAGTGCAAGGAAATGCTAGTTTGTATGACTTTGGTATGCAATCTCCTTATGGAATGATGAAGAAGACACCAACTCCTGATCCATGTTGTGTGTATGAACCATCAAAGTATAGTTTCCAATGGTTAGTTACATTGAGGTTAAAGATGGATTCATTTGGGAATTCTGAGACAAGAGGGTTCTCAGAATAAATGGGTGCTTCTGCTAGTTGATCTATAATAACTTGTCCCTTAATGGCTTTCCACTCTACATACTCGATGTCATACTCTGATAATATCATTACCCACTTTTCCATTCTTCCCATGAGCATTGTCTTTGATAGTAGATACTTGAGGGGATCAATTTTCACAATGAGCTTTATCTTATGTGCCAACATGTAATGTCTGAATCTTTGGGATGCAAACACTACTGCGAGGCAAAGTTTCTTGATGAATGAGTAATTTAGTTCATGACCGACCATTTTCCTGTTGATGTAGCAGATGGCCCTCTCCATTTTGTTTTCATCATGCTGAGCTAGGAGAGCTCCAAGGGCTGCTGCTGTTGCTGACACATATAAGATTAATGGCTTTCTTGGGATGGGTGGCATTAAAATTGGTGGTGTTAGTAGATATTCCTTGATTTTGTTAAATGCCTCTTCACATTTTGTATCCCATTTATATGCTACCCCCTTGTGGAGTAGGTGAGAGTATGGGTTTTGCTTGTCTTCCAGTTGTGCTATGAATTGTCGAATGGATTGAAGTCGGCCTTGGAGGCCTCTCAATTGTTTTAATGTCCTTGGTGCTTCCATCTCGAGGATTGCTTTCACCTTTGCTGGATCCACCTCGATACCCCTCATGGAGACTATGTATCCTAGCAATTTACCTGATTGTATGCCAAAGACACACTTCTTGGGATTTAGTCTGACTTTGTATTCCTCTAGTCTGTCAAAGATAGCACTTAGGGTTGCTATGTGATCTTGTCTTTTTATTGACTTAGCTAGAATGTCGTCGACATAGTCTTCAACTATTTTATGAATCATGTCATGGAATATTAATGTCATGGTCCTTTGATAGGTTGCTCCTATGTTCTTTAGGCCGAATGGCATCATGTTCCAGCAGTAGGTCCCCCATGGACAAGTGAAAGCCATCTTATGTTGATCTTCTTTTGCTATCATGATCTGGTTGTATCCTGAAAATCTATCCATTAGTGATAGCATCTCATGCCCTGCTGTCATGTCTACTATCATGTCGATGTTGGGAAGCGGGAAATCATCCTTGGGACATGCTTTGTTCAAATCTCTTAAGTTCATGTAGATTCTGATGGCTCCGTCAGGTTTTGAGATGGGTACCAAGTTTGATACCCATTTTGAATAATCAATTGGTCAGATAAATCCTGCATCTAACAACTTTTTGAGCTCCATTTTGACCAATAAGGCTATTTGAGGATGCATTTTTTGAAGTTTTTGTTTGACCGGCTTTGCTTCTGGATACACTGCTAAATGATGAACCACAGTCTCTAGATCAAGTTCTGGCATGTCAACATAACTCCATGTGAAGTTTATTTCTCTTTCCTTTAGGAATGCTGCTAGGAGTTCTTGCTCTTCTGATAATAGTGATTCTGCATAGAATGTGATATGCAGGGTCTCCTCTATTCCTAGGTTGACTGGATTGCATTTTTTGGCCAAGACTACTGACTTCTCCTGATGAATAGCTCTTAGAGGAAGATTGAATCCTTCATCCTCGGGTGCCTTAGAGAGGTTTTCACCATTGAATATGTCCTTTCTTTTTACTATTTTCTTGTCAGAGAGTGCCACAGTGTGGTTTTCACTCAAGGAATTGGATATGATTCTTTGTTTCTCACTTTTGCGACTGAAGGATTCAATTGTTTCCCCGTAATAGGCATGTGTGTCCAGCTCCATTATAAACCCTGCCTTGTGATCTCCATCTGGAATGTTATCCCTCAATCCCATGAATTCTGAGAGCGCCTCATCATTTTTGAATGTATTGAGAACTGGTGGTCCTCGTTGGTCATAGTTGATCAGTTGGGGATATACTAAATGGATCTCATGATTTGGATGGTTTGGTTCAAAAGAGATGGTGCTAATCATACACAATGTGGTGTCCTCAAATAACCTAGGTAGATTAGATATGGTATCCTCATCATCGCTACTAATATAGGGCTCAGTTATAAAATTATGTGTGTCTCTATCTGTGACTATTGGTGAGTGTACTTGTACTAGTATTGGCTGAGGAGAAATATTAACCATTCTAACCGGAGGACCTCAGCCACATATGGTTATGCTCGGAGGGGTATGTCCAAGACCAAGATTTGTTATGGGTCACGTCTCTGGCATGATAGGTATTATGATCCCATTGTCATTTTGTCCCAGTCTTTGGTTTCTATCGTAGCCCATTATAAGTATCATTTGTAGGCCCTTGCTTGTTTCGTCCATTGGTAAATTAGTTGTCGGTCTATCATCTTGATACAACATGTGAGATGGATTTGCTTCAATAACCTCATGGCCCAAGTCTCCCCATCTTGTGAATTCAGGATAGTTTTGAGGATAGGTTTGTGATGTGGAAGCTTGGTTTTCTTGTGGGTGTCCTCGTGATCTAGGAGATTGTGGTAACTCTCCTATCACAAAAGCATTGTTAGGAAGCTTGTAGCTTCCACAACCGTCATCCTGGATGATGATCTTGGTATCGAAGATGGTGGGGATGGTGGGGATGGTGAGTTTCTCTGTCACAAAATTGGACGTGAGAGTGGCGGGGTCGATGTATGGTGTGGATGGGCCCTCATCATACTTTGGAACTTGGGGGATTTTGTAATACTTTGCCTCAAGATTTTTGCAATATGAAAATGGTTTAGGATCTCCATGGACAGTAACCTCTTGTCCATTATGTGTAAATTTAACACATTGGTGGAAGGTTGATGCTATGGCTTTCATCGCATCGATCCATGGGCATCCTAGGAGGATATTATATGGCAAGTCGAGGTCCAAGACCTGACAGGTGGTTTCCATGATGGTAGGCCCTACTTGAATAGGGAGTTTAATTATGCCCTGAGACACTCTTTCTTTGTTCATCATATGCTCTTATCATGATGCCCTTACCTTTTTCAATGGAATCTTCTGATATTTTCAGCTGCTTGATTAGGCTGAGAGAACAGATGTTCAAACTTGCACCTCCATCCACCAGGACCCTTTTGATTTTTCTCTTGTTTACAATGGCTTCCAAGTGAAGTGCAAAGTTGTGATATGGTTGGGTGGGGAAATCTTGGCTAGAGAATGTAAGGAGATTAGGCGTTATGATATTTCTGACCATAGCTTGGAATTGGTCGACATCGAGATCTGCGGGGACAGTGGATGAGGCTAATGCTTCCTCGAGAATCTTTTATGCGTTGGTGATATTTTTAACAACTCCATGATGGAGATGTGTGCTGGAATTCTCTTGAGTTGTTCTACAACATTGTAGCTATGCAGAACGACTCTAGATGAAGGGATTTTATTAGGTTGGGATGATCCTACAATGGTGACTTTGCCGCCTCTTGTGGTGACTCCACAATCTTCAACATGGGTGCCCTTAATGGTGATTACCATGCAGTCTTCATTTAGGGAGGCAATGACTATTTCATACACATGATTTACACTGCCCTTCCCTTTATCATTTTTATTCCCTTTGTTTCCATGATTCGACATCGGATTTGTGTAGATTTTAAGATCCTGATTTCTGGTAGGTTGTTCCACATTTATGATTTTCTTCTCAATGAGATCTTGGATGATATTTTTGAATCTCATGCAATTTTTTGTGGTATGACCTTTGATTTTATGAAATTTGCAAATTTGATTTTCGTTATACCAAGGGGGTTTGACATCAGGTTCTTGGTAGTTTTCAAATGTAGGAGGCTTGATGAGTTTTTCGTCGATCAACTTTTTCATTATGTCCTCCAGTGGTTCCCCCAAAATAGCGCATTTTCATTTGGGATAAATTTTGTGTTGGGGTGGTCCTCTTTGATCATTGAGGTTATTAATGGTTGGATTGTTGTTGGGTTGGTATGTTGTGTGATGAGTGTTTTGGCATTGATTTTGGATTTGCAGTGTGGGTGTATTTTGGTGTGGACCACTAATGACCACCTTGGCATCTACGACACCATCATTAGTAACATTCTTGTTTCTTGCCCATGCGTGAGGTTTATCATTGTAATTGGATGATGGGCAGTTGTTTTGTTGTTCATGATATGATGTTGATTCTGCGGGTTGATTCACAAGGGCTCTTTCGATGCTGAGCGCCTTGGATATCAATTGCTCATATGTGGTGATGCCCTAAACCTTGAGATTAAATGCTAAGCGACTTTCAAGGTTGGCTATGATGGTACCTACTTGTTGTTCTTCTGGCATGGTCCACTTGCTCTGATTGGCCTTGGATCGCCATCATTCAAGGAATGAAGCAAGAGATTCATTCTTTCCTTGTTTTAGAGCGTATAGTTCTTCGAGACTAACATCCATTGCAATGTTACATGCGTAGTTCTTAATGAATGCGTCCTTGATTTCTTGGAATGTTAAAATTCCTGAAGGTAAGCGAGAGAACCATTCTATAGTGGGGCCTACCAAGCTCCTAGGGAATAGCCACATCAGATAAGTATCGTCATATGCGAGTTCCATACAATGAACTTGGAATTCCCTAATGTGATCCTCAGGGTTTCCCATCCCTCGATATTTGTCAAATTTGGGGATTTCAAATCCCTTGGGGAATGGTTTCATCTCTAAGCTCCTATCAAATGGATAGGGACACAAGTTGCTTGGTGTTTTGGTTGTTCGCCCTGATTGAAGGTCGAGCACTTGTTGCGAGAGCAGCCTGAGTTGTGTTGTCACATCACTTTGTGGATTGGGGGGTGGGATGAAGGTGTTTTGGGGTGTTTAAATCATGGGTTGGATGAGTGGATTGGTTGGTGCATTGTTCAATGGTATCTATATGTTCTAGCGGGCAAAGTAAGCTTCTACTTGCTTTTGTATGAACAATGCTTGTTGTTGATCTTGTTGTTGTTGTGATAGGATTTGTGCTTGTTGTTGCACTTGTTGCTGCTTCTTTCTTCTCTTGGTATTGATTTAGTGCTTGTTGATATGCTTGCAATTGCGCTGCTTGTGCAAGAATTTGTGCTTGTGCTTGTGCTTGATGTTGCACTTGAGCTTGTGCTTGATGTTGAGCTTGAGCTTGCACTTGTGTTGCTTGTGCTTGTGCATCTTGTTGCTGCAATAAAATTTGTGCTTGAGTGGCCCTTTGTGCTTGCAATGCTTGCATGGCTTGGGCAACTTGAGCGGCTTGTTGTTGTTGTCATTGCAGTAAAGCTTGGGCAGCTTGTGCATCTTCGGCAGCTTATGCAGCTTGTTGTTGTTGTTGTTGTAGTAAAGGTTGGGCTTGTTGCGGTTGTAATGCAGCTTGTGCAACTTGGGAAGCTTGTGCGGCTTGTTGCACAAATTTTTGTTTTTGAACTTGTCGGTATCCACCTTGAAAAGTAGCTTGCAATGCTGCGTCGTATTGGTTTGATGTGGTGAAAGTTGGTGGTGGTGGAGGTGGTGGTGGATTCAGAATGGTGTTCATGAAGGGTGGTGCTATTTATATGGTTGGTCCTTGGGAGACCATTCTTTGTGATGTTAAGGGTGTGCTTGATGATGTTTCCATTGCTTGTGTGTTTGTCATTTGTTGTTGGGATATCAACTACAAATTTTGAGTGTTTGGTGCAATGCTTTGATTGATGGTTGGGATATTGTTTTGATTGATACTTGGTAGAGGGGGAAGCCCTAAACCAAGGAGTGGTGTGGATGATAATGTTAATGGTGTAAAGGTGAGGGGTGCGAGTCCTTGTGAAAATGTTGTGGTGTCAAAGATGGCCCCTATTCTAAACATATCTCCCTCTTCTTGTGAATTTGTGAGAAGAGGTGTTTGAGGAGTTGCGTGAAAAAATGATGATGATGGATCATGAGAGGAAAATTCTTGTGTAATTGGTTTTGGGGTATATTTTGTTCCAATGTGGTGTTTGCATCCAAGTTTTGATCATTAACAAGGGGATGTGATTGAAGAGCATTGAGAAATGTATTTCCCTTGTTGACATTGGGTTGGGTTGGAGCAAACGATGTTGTGATTTGCGGAATGTTTTGTGTGATGTTTTGGGATGGAGGTGTAGAGGAAATGGGGATGGTGGATGAGATAGGTGGAGAGGATGTCTCCACTATAGTACTTACATCAAAATCCAAAGGCAACTTGGCCCATTGTTTTGCTAGTTCAAGCATGTATAACGAAGGGTTGAGTCTCATCATGATGTTGATGATTTTATGATTCTCCAGATTTTGAAGCATTTCAGTCATTTCTTTGCAAGACATTCCAAAGGTAAGGTCCTCTCCTTGGTTTTCTTCTTGCATATTTTGCGATGATGAGAGGGTCAACGGATTACTTGATTTAGCTGGATTCATTTCTTTGTTTGTTTGGCGAAGATCAGTTGAAGCGGGTGTTTCTTTGTTGGCTTCCATACTCTTCTTGTATTGAGATCTCATTTGAACCATAAAACAAGGATCAAGAATATGGGAGGTGAATCTCTTGATTCTTTGGATTTGATCTCTATTTTATGTCCCAAAGTATAAAGTTTTTTAGGATGCCTTGAGGATCAAAGGTGATGATATGAGGATGATTAGGGATGGATGATATGGATGTTGTGGCTTTTGATAAATCTTGAATGAGACACTAGGCTCTTAGGACTTGCTGATTTTGATCTTTGATTCTGTTTTGGGATTTTGGGATTTTGTCCTTGATTTTGATTTTAATTTTGATTTGGGTTTTGAACAAAAAGACCCTAGGATGTTGGATGATGATCTAAGGGATAGATTTTCTCAAAGGATGATAATTTGAATATGTGTGAGGAGAAGGATGCATCTACCCACACCTATTCAAACAAGATGATTGTTTAACTAAGTACATGAAGAAGGATTCATCTTCATATACTAAGCTAGACAAGATGATTTTGATAACTTTGTCTAAGTATATGCAAAAGGATGCATCTACATATACCTAGCCAAAGGTGTTTTTTCTAATGTTTTCAAGGATTTAGTCTCAATGATATTGATGATTTTTTATTTTGCCACAAAGCCTAGTATCAAGGATGATTTCAAGATTTTCCAAAAGGTGATGATTTGTTAGATGGATTCGTTTTGATGTTTTGGAGGATGGATGAAAAGAGATTTTGATATTTTTTTATCCTAAGATGAACCTAAAAGGGTACACTTTGTTTTCCTAGACCTAGGTATTAAAGAGCATGCAAATGCTTCCTAATGACCTTTGTAACCAAGAAATGATTTCATTTGATCATTCATTTTCGGATTTACAACCAATGATTTTTTTCTTTGAGGTTGTGAGTCTTCAATCACATATGAAAGTTCATTTTGCTTAGCTTTGCTTAATGTCCTTATTTTACCAAAAACACTTTCTTCAATTAGGCTTTCAAACTAAGATGTCCAATGTCTTAATTTCTTCAAAAACCCACAAGATATGTTATGTGGGAATTCAATGAACTTAAGGCAAGGGTTTCCTATTGTTTACTTAAGAAGACAAATTGAGATATAATCCAATGTGTAGAAACCTCTAAGGACGTGAATCCCAAGGGAAAGCAATAACATATGGATTGAGTCAATTGTCTTCGTCTTCAAAAGGGTTTGAAATTTGGATGATGTTAAGTGTTTGTTTTTGAGATGTTTTCGATCAAGAAATGCATTTTGTAACCCAAGAATAAGTACAATCCTATGGATGTGTAAGACTATATTTGTTGGATTCCCACTTGGACAAGTCCAGCTACGCTTATCTCTAGCGAATGGTTAGGTGCTTGACCCCACTGGCTCCCCTCCATGACACTCACTTATACGGGGCAGCCAAGCATCAACACCCATGAAACTCCCATGGCATGTTTTCCATTTCTACTAGAAGACCGTAAAAGTGTGGGGTGGCTTGAGAATGACCGTTCTTGCACCAACAAATAGATAAAAGGATTTTGGCAAATTCTAGCACATGGGTTTTAGTAAGGACTTACCATTCGTGGAGATTGACCCATACGACAAGAGTCCCCTTTCGGATCCATCTTGTTGGAATCAACCGCATGATATTGGCGTTTCTTCCAATATCCACATTTATATCCCGACTGGAAATACTCTTGGCTTTAGAGTGTTACCGGTTGAGTCGTTCCCTTGGGTGAGTACTTTTTCCCCAAGGCAGGTCCTCTAGGATAAACAAAAGCAAATGAAGAACAATATGCATAACTCGATCAATCCTTGTAGGCAACAAAGAGAGAGAATATACACAACAAATCCCCCACTCACACTCGCACAAGATTTTGTTGAATTTTAAGCCCAAATCGAAGTGTGGAGGTGATTGCTTTATCTTAACCCAAAGTCATGAAAAAGGCCTTTTGATTCTCAAGATTGCTATAAAGTGCAAGAGAAGCGCATACATCCTTTTTCAATGGCTTTAGTCTAAGTAAGCCCTCACAAAAACAAAGCTACACTTGTTCTTTTAAATCCTCAAAGCAATATGTGAGTTCATTTTAAAGCACCAAATCACAAGTGAAAGACATTTGTTCAATTTGTTTAACCCAAGAAACAAAATCTAGTAAGTTGTTGATCCTATTGTTCGTTTTAACCTTTGCAAGAAGAAATTGAAAGATTCTTTTTAAGCCCAAATGAAAACTAGTGTTCTAAGAATGAAAAGATAACAAATTCTTTAGAATAGTGTTAAACAAACACTTTGATTGGACAAACACCCTTCTCATGCTTCTCTTTCTTTTGATTTCATTTCCCAACCTACAAAGGAGAAAAAAAAGTCAGATTCTGGAAAAAAAATAGAAGTTAAAAACTAGAAAACAGAAGGTAAATAAATCATAAATCAAAAGCACGTGCTAAAAAATTAAATTCTCCTTTTTACTATCTCCCAGCATCGCAACTCGTGAAGGTGTCGCTATTTTTTCTCCCAACGTCACTCTCACAGCGCCGCTTACCAGTTAGCGGCGCTCTGTGTTGGGACAGAGAGCTCGATTACATCGTAGTTTTTCCTAGTGTCGCAGTTTATGTCTAGCGTTGCTTTTTTTAAAAAAATTGAAAAATCTTGCATGTCAACGAGTCCAGCGGCGGAATTAAAAATTTAATTGTTTTTGGCAGGATGAGTCCAGTGGTGCAGTTTGTGTTTTATGCGGTGCCATATAGCGATGCTAACGAGTCCGCGGTGCTAAAACAGTGATGCTGATGAGCCCGCAGTGCCAAAACAGCGACGCTAACAAGCCCGCATTGGAATTTCCTGTGTGTGAAGAAAAAGCGCAGAAATTTCAAGAAAAAGTTAGAATTAATGATATCTAGCCCTCCTTCTAGCGCCAAATGTGCGAAACCTTCTCCTAGTACCTACAAAACAACATGAGTAAATGAGTTAAACAAGGATTTGCAAGCCAAAACAAGGATTCCCCATGAAATCCATTTACCAATTCAAAATAGGAAAGAAAATAGTGAAGAACACAACATAAATGACAAAACTAAATTGAATCCTAATTTAAATAGCAAACACATGATCCCATGGGTGAATTGGTGCCAATTTGATGTGAAAATTGGCCCTTTCCTAATTCGTAAGATTGCAAGCTTCGAATGTTGAAGAGATTGATCCACTTTTGTTGATGAAGAATGAAGACTCCAAGCCAAAATCTGCAAAAACCTAGCTATGAACTCAATGATGATGGATGAAAATGGCTAATGATTTGAGCATGGTAACTTTACTTGGATTGTGGATGATAAAATGAGGAGAGGAGCTTTTCATTTATAGGATTTCAAGATGGATGAATGCCCAAATTTGAGCAATGTGGGACTAACATTCATCCAATGATATGTTGCCACTTGTCAAGCTATGAATGGATGATGGATGTGCAAGATTTGGGGTTTGTGCCAATAAATGCCAATATTTGAATTTAAAATTTGTTGAAATGACATGCAAGAGGGAAGGGAAAATGCAATAAATGCCACTTGGCTCAAGGCAAAGGACATGTAAGAGGAAGTTATTGCCTTGCTAGATGTACATGTTGACTTAGAATTTTTGAATTCAAATTGAAAGAATATTCCAAAAGATGCCTTGTGAGGAAAATAGAGATTAAATAAATGAATTAAATCTATTTTCATGTGCAACTTGCATTATCTAGAGGATGAGACATGAGATGAGATTAAATTAATTAAGGGTTAATTAATTTAATAAGATAGGTTAGATGATGTGACCTATTTGACTCAAATTTATGGGTTTATTTAAATCAAATAAGAGAGAAATATGATAAGAAGCTAATTAAATAAGGATTTTGATTTATTTAATTAAAAGGGATGGTGTTAGATTAAATCAAATAAAGTTTTAATATATTTAATTTAATGGACAGACCTTAGAGATTTAATCAAATAAATTGATTATTTAATTAAATATGGATAATTAGATAAGATGGATTGATTTAATTAACAAGAGAGATGACCTGATTAGATAAAATGATTTATTTAATTAAGAGATGAATATTGATGAATTTAATCAGGTAGGGGAATTTGATTAAATGGTTAGAGCGAGGGCTGATTTAGGAAGAAACAATGTTAGTAAGTTAGGATCGAATGCACGATGTCAATCAATATATTTTATGTGTCTACACCATCTAAGAAATTTCCTTTCAGGCTGTCATGTGCAAGTCGTCGTATGCTCATTGTTATTTTAAAAGGGCGGTAACCCTTCAGCTTCCCCCTTCCCAATTTCTACATTTTTCAAATTGAGTCATGTCTTAAGGAAATATGTCTTGGCACTCTTTCCACCCCTTTTCCCATGTGCTAAAATTAAAAAATCTCAAATTTACTAAGTTCTGTGAGGTTTGGGAACTTTACTTGTGGGTCATCGTCCCTTCGTGGCCATTTGGGAAGATTCCTTGTGGGTCATCGTCCCTCCATGGCCATTTGGGAACTTTCCTTGTGGGTCGTCATCCCTCTATGGTCATTTGGGAACTTCCCTTCCAGGCCACCATCCCTTTGTCACCGTTCATCGTCTATCCGTCCCCCGCCATTGTCTGTCTGTCATCCACCATTTGTCTATTTGTCCCTGCTATCCATCTAATGTCCCTCTGTCACCATCTATCATTTGTTGTCCCTTCACCATCCATCACCCATCCATCTGTCGTCTGCCATCCATCCGTTGTGTGATGCCCATGCCCTTGAACCCATGTTTATGTTTGTGGTCTAAATGAACTCCAAATATGAATAGTATGATCTTTTGATGATGCATGGATGGATCTAACAAGGAGTTTGCAAGATTTGACTAACCTTTTCCTTGATTTGTGTATGAAAGCACTTAGGACACTTCATGTATGCAAGATTCAAGGAACCTATCGTAGGTCCATTAGGGAGGTCCATTGAGAAGGCTAAACAAGGAAAAAGAACATTGCTCCTTTCACTAATCATTTTATGTTCGACTCTACCCCTAGCACCCATCAACAGAGCTGACATTAGATGCAAGCCTATGTGAAGGGAGTCAGTGACAAAACTATAAAGGGTGGCCTTGAAGGTGGTGGGAGGGACTGGCTATTTCCTCCCTCCAAACAAATGATCATGATCCATCAGGAGCTATCTCATCAGATCATCTGATCCATTTAACAATTATGCAAATCTACAAACAAGCTTTACTTGATTGGTTGAAGGGTATTACAAATGCACCAACAAGAAAACAACTTTTGAATAGTTTCAGCTATAGCAAATGGAAATAAGCTAGAAGACAAAATTGACTGGCCACTACAAGACAAAATAGGGAAAAGACAAATGATGTATGTTAAATTGTTGAATATTGAGGGGTGGGTGAAACCCTAATGTAAAAAAATATAAGGCACTCATTGTGAATCAATCCTAGCCATTAATTTGGGCTTTGGAAAACTATAAATAGGGGCTTTCCCCTCATTTATAAATGGTTGGAGAGCTGGTCTAAAGGAATTCTGCAGCAATAAAGAGTAACATTGCATGATTTATGAATGTTTCTCTTGTGTTTCTTCATTATGCATGCATGGTTCTACTTCCCTATTAGTTTAGTTGTTAGTTTCTTGAATGGAAGTGATGATGGTGTTTGTTGTTATTGTATTTGATGAATTTCTACCTCATACTTTTTGTGGTTTGTTGATGATGAATCACTTTGTAAATCTAGTCTAAGCTTCCTTCATTGTTGCAACTTAGTTCAATTGCATGTTCATGATGTGTGTGTGCAATCTGAAAATCTGCAGTCCTTAGAAGATTGCACTGGTTTTGTGTAACTGTAGGCTTCTCTTGGTCAAGAAAAACCTATTTTAGGGAGTTTGTCTACTATAGCAACCTCCATGATCCCTGTTCATTCATAGTTTCAAGTCTAGGAACTTTTTCTCCTCCCTGCCATTTTGAATTTTCTTTTAATAGTGACCTTAGGAAAGGTTCATTGCACATTGTAAAGCCAGATCTAATGATAAAATAGAGTTCTATATTGTTGTTTTGAACCTACAACAATTGCACATCAATTTCTACACCTTGGAACTCCATTCGCAGACCCAACTTTGCACACTTTGTAACTCATTCATAAGTCTAGTTTGTGATTCCAGAAAATCACATGAATCAACTGAGGTATTCCAAGCACTATCAAGACCTGACATTAGATACCTTGGGATAATGTTTTGTAATTTGATTGTGTAAGATTGTCTTTCAAGAGAGGCGATGCACTTATGCATTACCTGTGTTAAGAAGTGCATAAAAAAAACATGAACAAAACTAGCGCTAGAAGGAGGGTTGGAATGTTGAGGCTACAAAGCTGAAAGTTGAAAGTTGAAAAGAACACTTAAGTAAACATCTAAGATAGACAAGATCTCTTTATATCCTAGAAATTTAGAATCAGAAATTTGAAGGAAAAATAAGAGTTGAGTTGAAATGGAGTAGCACTTACAAGTCAACATCACTCAGCTACATGCATATTTGAATAGAAGATTGAGGAGACCATTGCAACAATTTGCATTGGCAGACAAATGCTGAATCCATGGAACATGCACACACAACGAATTGGGATGTCTAACTTTCTTAAGTAGAATTGTAAGTATTGCAAGGAGAAATTCCCTTCTGGGAAATATATCAACCTTTAGCTCTTGGAGACCCAGAGGAAGAGTTGACAACCATGGTAGCTAATGCATTTGAGGAACTATTCCAAGAATTTTTGGGCAGCAAAGATGGACCAAGATTGGAGGAGGTATTAATGTCAAGTTGGTGCATATTTCACAATGCACCTCACTCAAAATTAACTTGTTCTTCTTGTGCAAACATTATCACTCAAGTCAAGGGCTGCTTGAATAAGTTGGGCCAACCAAATTTCAATGAGGACAAGTCATCCTATGAGGTAGGAGAGTTGTCAACATCTGAAGGACAACATATTGAAGATGAACTAAGAAATTTGACACAAGCTAGTGTTGGGACAACATACATAGAGGATCAAAACCAAAAGGAAGAAGTTGATTTCCATAGGCTAGCAGAAAGCTTTGATGAAAATAGTTGGAAGGGAGTTAGAAATACTTTCCTCTATTGGAAAAGAGAAGTCCTCCACTGAAGAAGAGGGGCCATTGGCAGTTGAAAATGAATCAATAAAGTTTGCAGCAGCGCATGTTGTGGCAGCTCATGAAGATGTTGAAAATTAGAAAATGGAAGAGGTTGAAAGTCCTAGGGCAGTAGAAAATGATGACGAAGACATAAGAAAAATCAAATTAGAGGACCTCTCCATCTATAATGACAACAACCAAGCATCCAAAAATGAAGATTTGGAGGAGTGGGATCAATTGCATGCCGCGATTGTCTATTACAAGACTTCCTTCCCAAGTGATTGTGAGGACCCCATGGTGGAAAGGTACAACTAGCTCACCTCTAGATTAGCAAAGGATTGGTATGAACTAAGATATCAAGTGGATTTGGAGGTATTCCTACTACCATATTGGTGCACACTTCATGATTCATCACACTCAGAGTTCACATGCGAACTATGCCAAGAAGCCATTGAGCAAGTCAAAGAACAAGCGAGGCAACCAAGTACACCACTTCCTACAATTGCTTCAAGGATGGAACGTTAGAATCAAGAGCCAGAGCCAAGTGAGAACTTAGCTGAAGGTAGCCCTTATGAGGATATTGAGACAACAACAGAAGAACAATGTAGTCCTAAGCCTCCAAATAATGAAGCAGAATGCATGGAAACGTTGTCCACTAGTCATCAAGAATTTCTTCCTCTTGAAGAGCATTTGTGCACCATGGATGATAGGCTCTATGGCGAGTCCTTGGAGGGAAATCGTGTAGTAAATTTTGGTCCCCTTGATGAGGTGTCATCAATTGATGACTTCATTCCATTAGGAATTGTACTGCGGAGGTATGCCCATGCTGAGGAAGAGTGCATCTTAGAGGTTGGCAGTGATGAAGACATACTACTTGAACCTCTGAACGATGATGCACTAGAGTTTCTGGATTGGGAGAGGGGTTCCTTCTCTATCTATAGTGACAGTGAACAAGAGGAGACAAGTGAATGTCACAAGGAGATACATGAACAACAAAGAGAAGAGGACAAAGGCAGAGGTGCTAAGATAGCTGCCAACAGAGATGAAGCACCTGGTCGACTATAAGATGCAATTAAGAGCCCTTCCACCTTAGTCATTGTTGATCCTCTCACATGTTTAGAAGGCTGCAATAAGACAGATTTGTGCATGTCATGTTATCATGACATTAGACATCATAAAATTAAGGTCGATGCACGGGGAAGGAGATGGGATGGCATGTTGCCCCTTAGAGACAATAATCAAGTTGAGGATTGGATTACGGAAGACCAACGAGATGAAGTCTAACTCCTTGAGGAACAACCAATGCAAGCTGCGGATCCCACTAGTGGTTTGGAAGGGGCATTTGCTTCCCTATCCTCCCAGCCCTACCCATGACCAAGATTAGAAATTTTGCACCCTCCACCATGCCCACCCAAGGTTGTTGATGCAAAGACTTATGGTGCAATGCTTGATCTTGACTGTCAAATGCTACCACCTTCGCATGGTGACATCTAGGTTCTATTCTTCCCTACCCCTGTTAATTTTCATAGTTGCACTTATTATTTTGATTATGGGAATGAGGGAAGGAAAACTTATTTATGGATCAATCATGAATTCAATGAATCACCTCAATTGCTGATTTTTCCTGAATGTGCGGTTAAATTTGAATGCTGTAATATTAAACCTCATTTTTTTGAGTATAAGGATGAATCTTCATGGTTAAGAACTATAACTACTTCCCATTTTCTTGTGCATTCTTTACGAAGTCCAACTAGTGTAAAAGTTAGTTTTCCTTCCATGAGCATAGTGCTTTGTAAGTATCTTTGTACATAATCCATTTTTGAGTAGTATAGGTTTCGTGTACATACCTCAAATTCATGTATATAGTCCCACTTTCTTGCTTTCGTTGGAGTGGTTGGTTTGTTGTAGGTTAGGTTTGCTTTAGGTTAGTTTCCCTTCCATTTTCTTTTGCTCTCCTGCTTTGGTTAGTTTAGGTGTTTTATTTCTGTTTGCTTCCGCTTTGTCGCTACTTTGCTCGAGGTCCCTCTACTTTTAGCTAGGCACATCTATGTGCACAACAACCATACTTATCACCTAGGGTTGTTCTATGTATTTGTTTGTTAAACTCTAATCAAGTTTTCAGAGTGGATGTTGAAGGTCTTCTATTAGTGTCAAGTGATCTATACATTTGATTCAAAGAGGATAAGATGTTGGTTGGTCTAATTCTGATGTATTCTAGAATCTTATATCTCTCACATATTTTAAGAATCTAGAGGTCGCTGAAGGTCCTTTGTGAAGTCTTGTTAAGTGAAAAATCTAAAATTCTACTTCAGCGCCACTGTGATTCTCAACCCTGAACATGAGATTCATTGCTTGTAGGTTGAAATGAAAGTAATCGAAAAGAAAAAATCAAATGAAAAGAAACAAAATAAAGAAAAGAAAAACATTTAAAATCAAAAGAAAGAAGAAATTCGACCTTTTAGGAGGATCCGAGCAACTCTACTAGGGCTATGGACACCTGGCTGATAGTAGAGAAATGTTCAGGAGAATCACAACAACCTCGTCAGAGCTATGGATACCTGATTGGCAGCAAGGCAATGTCTTAGATGCTTTTGGAGTTACAATAAACTATGTAGCTTAAATTGACAGAGCTTAGGTTCTTGCAACAACTTAAGGATGGGAATTAATGCAACTGCACACACTTGGATTTTCAACATACTAAAGGTTGGGTTGGCTAGTGGTTTTGATCCTTTGGTCAAGCATCTACTTTATTTTCCCTAGCGTGAAGATCGAAACTAGAGATTTTGGGTTCGTGATTCCAATTTGTCATTGAAATGCTCTGGAGCAGTTCCCTAGTGGGTCACCATTTGCTGTGCATGTTTTGCACACACGCCCTACTGTAGGCAAGGACCCCCTCTTTTTCATTCTCGACGGCTCGTTCCTGCTCCTATTGGGTCATTTTTGCTCCTGCCTCAGTTTGTGTTCCCCTTTCCTAGAGTCCAAGTGGGTCACATGCCTTAGAATGATCAATTTACCATTGACCAGATTCACCTACCTAATTTTTACGCGAGGTCTTTTGCTTTCCTGGAAATACCCCTACAGGTTTCCCTTCGTTCATTGCCTTGACATCCTCTAAGCCTAGCGGACCCATAGTTATGGGTTGTCACTCATGTTTCACCATTGAGTGGTGACTGATGCCAAACTTTCACCTGAATGGTAGGCTCCACACTTAGTTTCCCTATTCGAGCCTTGACCAAGCATCCAAACGAGCATGGGTTCCCGCATCTCACCTGACCGAAGTCTATCATACCAAGAAATCAATGCATGCCATTAATGGAAATTGGCCTATAAACATTGCTCCTGACCCTTCATTTTACTTGGGGTATTCAAATCTGGGGAGAGACAAAGTCCCCCCCTTCCTTTTTCCACCTTTTTCCTTGTTCCTGTTGACTTGGTCCCTAACCACTTTATTCGCTTTTTCCTTCATTTTTTGACTTTGGGGACAAGTTGCCTATGGATTTGGGATGTTTTTGTGATTCCTAAGTGAGCTGCCAAGGTTTCATTAAGTTTTGGGAAGTTGCAAAAATTTCCTCTCAAATCGTCATCCCTCTGCTACCATCAGAACTTTCCTTTTGGGCCACCGTCCCTCCGTTGCAGTCAGAACTTTCCTTTCAGGCTGTTGTCCCTCTATAGCCATTTGGGAACTTTCCTTTCGGGTCACCATCCCTCCATGGCTATTTGGGAACTTTCCTTGCAGGCCACCGTCCCTCTATGGCCATGTGGGAACTTTCCTTGCGGGTCATCATCCCTTCGTCATCAACCGTCGTCTGCCATTTGTTTGACTACTACTGTCATTCATCTATAGTCTATCATCTAATGTTTGTCCATCCACTGTCCCTTCATCGTCTATCGCTCATTCGTTCACCGTCCACCCATTGTCTGTCGTCCTTCCGTTGTGTGACGCCCGCACTCTTGAACCCACATTTATGTTTGTGGTCCAAATGAGATCCAAATATGAATATTATGATCTTTTGATGATGCATGTATGGATTTAAGAAGGATATTACAAGATTTGACTAACGTTTGACTTGATTTGCGTATGAAAGCACTTACAACTCTTCATGTATGCAGGATTCAAGGAACCTATCGTAGGTCCATCAAGGAGGCCCATTAAGAAGGTTGAACAAGGAAAAAGCACATTTCTCCTTTCACCAATCATTTTATGCTCGCCTCTACCCCTAGCACCCATCAATAGAGTTGACATTAGAAGTAGGCCTATGTCAAGGGAGTCAATGACAAAACTATAAAGGGTTGCCTTGAAGGTGGTGGGAGGGAGCGGTTGTTTCCTCCCTCCAAACAAATGATCACGATCCATCGGGAGTTGTCTCATCAAATCATCTGATCCATTTATTAATGATGCAAATTTGCAAACAAGATGTACTTGACTGGTTGAAGGATACTACAAATGCACCAACAAGAAGGCAAATTTTGAACAGTTTTAGTTGTAGCAAAAGGAAATCAACTAGAAGAAAAAATTGCTACAGTGACTAGCCACTACAAGACAAAATAGGGAAAAGACAAAGGATGTATTTTAAATTGCGGAATATTGAGGGGTAGGTAAAACTCTAATGTAAAAGAATCTAAGCCACTCATTGTGAATCAATCCTAGCCATTAATTTGGGATTTAGAAAACTATAAATAGGGGCTTTCCCCTCATTTATAAATGGTTGGAGAGCTAGTGTAAAGGCATTCTATAGTAATAGAGAGCTACATTGCATTATTTGTGAATGTTTCTCTTGTGTTTCTTCATTATGCATGCATGGTTATACTTCCCTATTAGTTTAGTTAGTTTCTTGAATGGAAGTGATGATGGTGTTTGTTGTTACTATATTTGATGAATTTCTAGCTCATATTTTTTGTGGTTTGTTGATGATGAATCACTTTGTAAAGCTAGTCTAAGCTTCCTTACTTCATTGCTACAACTTAGTTCAATTGCATGTTCATGATGTGTGTGCAATCTGAAAATCTGCAATCCTTAGAAGATTGCACTAGTTTTGTGTAGTTGTAGGCTTCTCCTGGTCAAGCAAAACCCAGTTTAGGGAGTTTTTCTACTGTAGCAACCTCCACGATCATTGTTCATTTGTAGTCTCAGGTCTAGGAACTTCTTCTCCTCCCTGCCCTTTTGATTTTTCTTTTAATAGTGACCTTAGAAAAGGTTCATTGCACATTGTAAAGCCAAATCTATTGATAAAATAGAGTTCTAGATTGTTGTTTTGAACCTACAACAATTGCACATCAACTTCTACACCTTGGAACTCCATTTTTAGACCCAACTTCCCATGCTATGTAACTCATCCATAAGTCTTCCTTGTGATTCCAAAAAATCACATGAATCAACTGAGGTATTCCAAGCACTATCAAGACCTAACATTAGAGACCCTTAACAACATGACATTTGGAGTTTGAAATAAACATGTTGACATGTAATAGGTGTAGACGAAAGTGCTATACTCGACAAGTTCATTCTGTACCACATGGAATTTATGAAAAAATGGATTGATCTATATGATAAAAAGAGAGAAGTGTTAGAAGCAAGGAGACATTTTAAGAGATCGAACCCAAGGAATACTCCACTTCCCACTGATCTGCTTGGGAATGGGGAAAATATTTCACACTAGAATGGGTTACTGAACAAATTCAAAATCAAATAGAAGATGCAGGTATAGATTCAAACATAACAAAAGATGAAATCAACATGTGTAGAGGATGTGAAAGAAAGGTACAGTTGCAATTTTACAAAATGTTGTTTCCTTATAGTTTTGACACTATTAACTTTTTTAATATTTGTCATTATATTTGTTTTGATTGAAATAAATGGTATTTCACAGGTGAGGAAATATCCAACAATGTGGGCATATGGTCGACATTATCATGTAGAAAGTGTAGATGTAAAGAGATGATCCTTTGATTGTGGCATCATGGTTGACTTCAAGCAATCCAGTCGATCTAGCTCAAAAGATAAGAATATAATTAAAGGGAATCTACAATATGTTGGGAAAATACAAGAAATTATTGAGTTAGATTACTGCTCTTTTAAATGTTGTATTTTTAAGTGTAGATGGTATGAAGGATTTGAGAGGACACGAGGACATGATACCCATAGTGGATTTTTTTCTATAGATTCCTCATGCTTCCTACTAGAGGATAAGGAGCCTTATGTTCTACCAATTCATTGTGAGTAGGTATTTCTTTAACTCAAACAAAAAGTGGTAGTGATCATTAATCTTTTAATTCATAGTTTACTGCGAATTTATACATGTATTTATTAATCAATAAAATTGTTATAACATATGTCTAATATATGTATGCCATTCATGTGCAGGTATTTTTCTATAAAGATATTTTGGACCTGAAATGGATATTTGTCATACATTATCATCCAATATTAAGGCATGTATTTGATGAAGCATTGGTGGATACTGAGCAAAACAATGATGGCCAACAAAATAAGAGAGAGGGATTAGAGAACATAGAAGAAATTGACATCCATGATGATGTTGAAGACGGTTATGTTCATACACAAGAAGACAACAATCCAGAGTTAGATGATATTATGGAAGAAAACACTATGGATGTTATAGAAAATGATGATCCAAATACATTTGGTAACAATATAGATGGTCTATAGTCAAATTTCAATGATGATGAAGATGATGTAGGTCAAGATGAGGATGATGATAATATTAAATACTTGAAAGAACATATGAACATTGACAATGATACACTGGATGACATTGTAGCAGACAATAATTTTAATGACCAAGACTTCTAAATTTTCAGAATTATTTGCAATCCATTTTAAAAAAATGATGATTCTTATGGCCTAAACTTTGAAATGCTTCAGTAATATTAATTCAAGTGTTAAACTATAGAACCCCCACTCTCCATTTTGATGGTATATAGCTTTTTTATTAGAAATATTTTATTAACTATAGATTTAGCTTGATATATATCTCCCAATTTATTTAAAAGTGCTATAATGGTCTCTTCATGTACATTCAACAATATTGAACTAGCATACCTATATTTAGAAAAATCTATGTAAAATAAGCTAAGAGATATCCTTCCTGAGACCCTATTGTATTTATATGGTGGAAAGTTAATTTAATTTAACTTTAAACTTCATAAAATTTCTGAAAAATAAATCAAAATGAATATTGTACTGACAGGGCTTACATTTTTTTTGAGGTGCCTATTTTAAATTTCATAATCAAAATTTATAATGAATTTTTCCTACTTTACATGTTTCCTATTTTACATGTAGTAGAAAATAATGTTAATTACCAAGAATTCTAAAGTTTCATAATTATTTGCAATCCAATGTTTAAAAAAGGATGATTCTTATGGCCTAAACTTTGAAATGCTTCAGTAATATTAATTCAAGTGTTAAACTATAGAACTGCCACTCTCCATTTTGATGGTATATAGTTCTTGTTTATTAGAAATATTTTATTAACTATAGATTTAGCTTGATATGTATCTCCCAATTTCTTTAAAATAAGTGCTATAATGGTCTCTTCATGTACATTCAACAATATTGAATTATCCAAATAGAGTCTAATGAGACTCTTATCTTTTCTTCCATTTTTTATGCGTTACTATGACATTCCAATAGGTTTTTATCTAGCTACTATAAAATTAAATCTCAAGCATCATATAAATATAAGTAGTGATTAAAAACCCATGATATACAACCACCAAAAAAAGTGGCACCCAAAAACCTAGTTAGAAAATAAACACCCAAATCCCAAGATGCGCTCATTGGATAAAAATGGCATATTAATTCCACATGTCATAATTGCATCATAAAATATTCATAGAATTAGGAATTCCATTATGGATTCATGACACATTCATCATTCTTGTGGGTCTATATGTGATAATGGGTGTAATAATTTTATGATGAAGTATGTAGAAAAAATATTCATGGTCATAAAATAACCTCTTTAAAAGGATTTTAACCCTTTCCAAGGACCAATTAAAGTAAACTATTTGAAAGGATTTTTAATTCACATCAACTAGAAACCAATCAAAGCATCCACATAGTAATAGTAAATGTGTTCTAATCAATCTTGAAGACTTAAATAACTTGAAAAGAACACTTTGGAGACAACAATGTAATAGATAAGCAATGAAAATTGACACAATAATTGAACACTATAAATAGATTATGAATTATAAGTAGTCTGCTCCATTGTATTACTTCAAAATATAAGAATTTGTAACATAAGTCTTTTAATATGATATGGAATGGTAGATTATGCAACCTATCTTCTTAATAATGCCTATGCTAATGGAATATGATTTGATGATGATGATTTCAAAATCGGGCCCTAGTTTCCCTATTTGTATGGGAAGCAACAAGCTTCATGATCATTTACAAAAATTCACATTGCTTCATAACTAAAACATAATTAGCATAAACATAAAAATATTGAGAGTTTGTTGGTGGATGCACTACAGTTCGTTAATCTCCAGCAAATGCTCATGATCACCTAAGACCTATTCAAGGCTCATGCACCATGATTGTGTATCAAAACCATCAAACTCTAGTACTTATTACTCCTCTCTTACTTGGCTTGTGCAATGGACGAGTTAATCTTCGACAAATGCTCAATGTACCCAATTTTGGCATGAGTGTCTCCACTATGTATAATATCTTTCATGGCACACTCCAATTCAAAAATTCTTCCAAGTTGTTGATGTGTTTTTTCAAGTACCTCATCTTCATTATTGATTGCATCAAGAACAACTTGCAAAAAGTGGCTATCTCATCCTTCCATGTATCCTGATCTTTCAATTATGTTTCCTCGAAGAAGTTGGGCAAGGCCATACTCAGTAGCTAACTAAAGTCACTTAACTCCTATGTCAAAATGCTCTGGAAATCTTTATGGACTTTCATAGGCTCTTAATATTATTGTAGCACAACAGTGTTATCTTCCTTCTTTGCTATGATGTGAGACTCCACTTCCTTCATTTTGTCACTCAATCTAGTGTTTTCCAATAATGATGCATATGTTTTGTCATGAATATGCTAGATTTGTTTAGCATGCTTATACATATCTTCAAATATCATGCAAACTATTTCTGATGCCATTTGAAAGATGGTGGTCAAGTGAGCTTTCCTTTTAACTCCTCTTGTTCCTTCTAAACTTTCTCATGTCTACGTTTCCAGTAGGTAGTTTTTGGCATTGCTTCTAGCACTATTCTTTCATGATCAACCAGTGGAGAGTAAATCCTCAAGGAAGAAGGCAATCTATCTCTGTAGTTGATCAACTCCTACTTTAGCCTTTCATTCTCTTCTATCAGTCCCTTGTTATCCCTTATCAGTTTATGAATTTGAGCCTTGGTGAACTTGGCCACATTTACATTCAAGTCAATAGTTTCCATATGATCTGTCTCTCCTACCCTTTGCACCAAAAGATGTCCATAAATTTGATCATGATCAACAAGGGAAGGCTTTTTTCTTGGAGGGTTAAGTGCCAATATTTGTGATTATATCCTGATCTAGTATAGATCTTAGTACTAGCTTCATTTGTCAAGTGCAAGGCTTTATTCTTTCTCTTTAGAAAGCTATCAAAAACAATGGTTGAACTAATATCCCACCCTGGAAGGAGCATAACCCCAGCTTTTTGCAATAATGCTCCTCCTCTCTCAGTAATCATGTTCTTCATCTCTCTATCAATTTCATGTTGAATCTCTTTCAAAGCATATGCTTCCTTTTTAGAGTTAATGTATCTTAGCCTTTCCCTTACCGCATTTCCCTTATACTCATAGATGAAAGACTTAAATTTAGAAGTTTGGAAAAATGCATCATCTGCAATGAATTCTTGACTGGAACAGTGACTCACATCATCAAATAGCTCATTGGAAGCTTCAAAGTTAATCACACTCCTTTCCAGTGGCATTTCATATTGGGGAATACTATGAGTGTTAATCTATGTGACCTCTTCTTCCCCTTCAGTATCATCTTCAACCATGATTGGGGTGTCAATTGAGAAGCTTACGTATAGAGTAGGTTGTGGTGACAAATGGCCTAGTGGTGTTTTATTTTTTGGTTGCCTTCTAGAGCCAACATTTCTTCTCTTCTCAAATGCCACTAGAGGTACATCCTTTATTATTTCTTCTTCATGCAGAAGAAATTTCTCAACTCTTTCCATAGGATCTTGAATTTCATGAAAAGCTTCTACATCAGTTGGGATATTATTCATTCTCCAAGCCTCAGCCATAATAATTATATTGTATGCATTTATCCTCATTATCACTTGACTTTCCTCACAGTTCTTGATGAAATCATCGACATGGAACTCATGCTCATATCCTTTCATTTTTTGAGAAATTTTGGCATCATAGATGAAATGCTCAGGGTCAAATTTTTTTCTCTTGTTTCCTGCTAGAAAGCTATAATAATATGGCTTGCTACCAACCAAGTCATACCCTATATCAAAAATAATAGTGAAGTCACCAAAAAAAAGAGTGGAAGGCATGAAAATTTTCCTTCCATAGCTTTTCAAATGCATGAAGGCTAAGTAAGACAATTGTCTTATGATCTCCAGTTATGCAACCCTATTTGGCATAGTCTTTAGGCAATAAATATGGTGTTTCCTCAAATCCATATACTCTAATGACAGTACAATCTACAAAAACATACCAATCTCCCCAATTTTGATTTATTTTTCCATCATGACCCTTCTCCTTTGGTCAAAGGAACCTCTATACTTCTGGGAATAGATTATATTCACATTTCTGGCCAAGTAATTTGTATAAGGGTTTCACAAAATGTTCTTCAAAGTACAGGTAGTGGGATATCCCACATCTACTATCCCATACTGATGTCCACATTTTCACTAGTCTAGAATTACCATCACTATCTAGATTTTTTATTCTCAATTTGCCTCCCCATATTCCCATCACTTGTCCTTCATACAGTATCATATGCATAAGAAGTGAATAGTGTTTAAAGTAGATAGCTTCACTGTTATTCTTAATATAATTAAGATCATTGTTAATGGCCTTAGATAGATACTCTACATAGTCATAGGGCCTGCCATCTTGGCTTTGAATGTCTACAACCAGAACCATGGGAGCTATAGTCATGTTATCAGGGGCATCAACTCCCAGTACTTTTCCAGCTAAATAGTATGTGTATTGATAGTATTCTTCAAACAAATCTACAAAGAATGGGAGCCTTTCATCACTAGAAAATCTCCTAGGTTGATTCCCTAGACCTTTGGGATTGTGCAGAGGTAGCTTCCACCTCTTATAGCTTGTATCCATTTAGTCATACTCTTCCAACAAGTCTCTCATCCACAATTTCATCTTTAGGGAGGTGTCCAATTGGAAAACCATACAAATATAATCTCATGTTATAATCATAAACTGTGACCCATCGTGTAAGTGAATTACCCTCATTTTGGGAATATAATTCTTTTCCAGTGCTTTAATTAGTTCTAAGTTCACAAAAAAAATTAGCATCACAAGTTTTCCTAGATTCAAATTCCATGGGTTTGAAATTGGGCTATATCTGTACTTCTTCCTATAGTGATAGATGAACAAGTCATAACCCCTTTGCGGAGTCCACACATCTCCCAATTTCTTGTGCTTGTCCTCTAGGGTCTCACATGATGGGTTTAATTGAGTTGTTCTCCTTGTTTTTGGCCCAGACTTGGGACACTAGTCTATTAAGTCTCGATTAAGTGGCCTACTTTCTATTTTTTGCCTCTTTGCTCTTGTTTTCTCTAGGGTTTTATCCATTTTAACCCTAACTATGTTGTACTTCAAGCTATCTTCAAAAAATTACATTCAATTGAGCCAAGATGTACTTACTTGATTGAATGCCAAAAATTCTAAGCTGCTCACCTTCGTCGAACTCTGCCCTTTGGATACTTAGCCACAATTCGTAGTGAATTTCAATTCCTTAGAGGTTGTATTTATCAAAATTCAGCAGGCTCGAGCCAGCTTTGGTTCATAATTGGTGCTCACTCCATCATTCCTATCATCTTGCACATTAATAGCAATTGTCTCTTCAATGACTTCATCAGTCAAATCAATCCGGTGATAACTATTTCATATTTTGTCGAAGATATTTTAATCACAATGTCTATATCTCTCTTCAATATATCCTTGACCATCTTTTGAGAAGTATCTAAGAGACATTTAGATTTCTCTCTTCGATATTTACATTTCATTTTCTTCCCTTATGGTCCCCATTTTGTCGATGAGACTGGTGGATATATCTCGCTGACAAGCCTATGTCTCTTCAACATATCCTTATATCTTCCTTTGATGGTATTACTTGCTAATGATCTCTATGTGAATTTGTCATGTCAAGGAGACCTGTAGTCACCTCTCTCCAATGTCTCTTAGTCTCATAAATAGCATGTGTTTACACTTGTTCCAGGGTGTCGGGGAGACTTTTGATACTATCTGCTCGATACTCCTGTGTCTCCTCGACATATCCTTGTTAGGATGAATGAGACCTTGTCCAATGTTTTTTCAATGTCTCTATGTCTCACCAATATTTTTCTCCTTGAATGTCGAAGATACTCTCTTATTTCTCTCCTTGATATTCCAATGTATTTTCAAAATTTCCATTTGTCTGCATTGTTTTACCAGTGACCTATCATTTATTTTATGATAATATCTCCATGTCCGAGAGATGTTTTTCTATTTCCTTGAGACATGTTAGATTTTCTCTTTGACATGTCCAATTCTCTTAGACACATTGTTCTTTAGGTTGGTGAGAATACATTTGAATATGTATCGTAGACATTCGGGAATCTCATCTACATTTCACATCAGCCCTTTATGCTCGTGTCAAAGAGACTATAGTGAGACTCTTTTTGATATAGCATTGTCTTGGCGACATGCCATGTTCTACTATGGGAACACTTTAAACAAGGAATTCACTTTAGTGTTATGACCAAGGGCCTTATGTATGTATTTATATTTTACCAATGTGTAAAATTGTATTCCTATATGAATTTATTTAGACATTCATCAAATGCATATATGAAATTTTCAAGACATTATGTATACCTACATGGCCTTATTGAGATCTATGTATATATTGCATATATTCAAGGCTTAAATGGTTTAAATTATTTGAGTGGTTTGAAAAATAAGGCTTAATATTTCTTGTTAGGAGTGACAATAAATTTTTTAAATGGTTTCAACACTAACTAAAAACTTAATATTATTTTTATTGTTGATAGTGATAAAAAATATATAGTTCCATCTTGATAAATAGTGCCAAATTTTTCAAAACATTGGAGAAAAATACATTAAAGTTGTGGGTGGAAGCAAAACAGGGAGCTAATCATAGGGATTTGTTGTAGTGACCCTCAACCCTAATCCCTCAACCCTTACAACCTTAAACCCAAGTAAACTCTCTACCCTAATCCCTCAACCCTCAACCCTTAATTAACCCTCAACCCTAGTTAAACCCTAATCCCTCAACCCCTATACCATCCACCTTATACACTGGACCCTCAACCATATATGTACCCTCAACCCCTCAACCCTCTACCCTATACATTAGAACCTCAACCCTAATCCCTCAACCATATACCCTCAACCCTCTACCCTCAAACTTAAACCCTCTACCCTCTACCCTCTAATCTACCCTATACATTAAACCCTCAACCCTCAATTCTCAACCCTCAACCCTTAATCCCTCAACCCTCAACCCTTAAACCCTAAACCCTCAAACCCTATACCCTCTACCCTCTACATTGGAATCTCAAGCCTAATAGACCTTCAACCATATACCCTCAAACCTATTTATACCGTAAACCTTCTACCCTCAACCCTTAACATCCCTCAACCCTAAACCCTTAAAACTTCTACCCTCTACCCTCAACCCAATACCCTAAACTCTAAACCGTTAAACCCTCTATGTCCCTCTATGCTCAACCCAATACCCTCTTATACCCTCAACCCTAATCCCTCAACCCTTAAACCCTTAAACCCAAGTAAAATCTCTACCCTAATCCCTCAACCCTCAACCCTTAAACCATCAATCCTCTACCCTCTACCCTCAACCCTCAAGTACCCTTAAACCCTAATCCCTCAACCCCTATACCCTCTACCCTATACATTGGACCCTCAACCCTAATTGTTGAACCATATACCCTCAACCCTCTTCCCTCAACCTTAAACCCTCAACCCTCAACCCTTAAACCCTAAACCCTAAACCCTTACACCCACTACCAGCTCTACCCTCTACTCTATGCATTAAATTTCCCTCAATCCTCAATTCTCAACCCTCAACCCTTAATCCCTCAACACCTAATCCATCCCTCCCTCTCTACCCTAACCCCTCAACCCAATACCCTAAACCCTAAACCATTAAACCCTCTACCCTAATCCCTAGACCCTTAAACCCAAGTAAAATCTCTACCCTAATCCCTCAACCCTCAACCCTTAAACCCTCTACCCTCAAGTACCCTTAAACCCTAATCCCTCAACCCCTATACCCTCTACCCTATAGATTGGACCCTCAAACCCAATCCTTGAACCATATACCATGTTGGAACCTTCAAATTTGAGAGAAATTTGAAGTGCCTATGAATGAAAATCAGTTGCATCACTTAGAGATACCCCTGAGATTTTTTTTAAGTAGCTTACTATGGAGAGCTACAAGTTGGAGCCTAATAAATTTTATGAGAAATTCCTTTAGGATCATGTTATTTTCTTATGAGTAAGCATATTGATAAATTTGAAGCATTCTATAATCAGATTGGATGCATTTTTGAGGCACTTGATTTGAGGGGTCAACAAGGGTTCACAATGTGCACATTTTCAAAAAAGCCTGAATAGCCTACTTTAGAGGCTTGCATTTTGCACCTAGTTTATTTTTATGATGAACCACTTGTTCCCCTATATTCCCAGCACTTTTTTGTACCCCCAAGTCCATTTGTAGATCCTTGGGACCTTATTTGACATGTTTTCCAAGTTCAAACCATTTGCAATTTGCTATGTTTTGCAGATTGCATGGTGAAAAATGTTTCAGGGAGCTGACTTTGAACATTTATATCTTGCAACCAGATGACTATTTCATCAAGCTCATATATTTTTATGTTATTATCCATATCTAGATGAGATTATGTGCTAGTTGGTGTGGCTTCCAGATTTTATTTGATGTCTCTTCTAGGTCAAAACGAAATGTAGATTGTTTAGTTCTACTAGCAAAATCAGTGTTAAAGTAATTAAAGTTTCCATGCAGTATTTTTTTTAATATTTCAACTTATTGACCTACACATTAAACCAATTGGTTTCCTAAACTCTTAGTAATTCAATGGTCCAATGTGCAAGGTTCTAGACCCTCATGATGTCATTTACTATTTTTCCAAATTGGATTTCAAACAGGGTTTGAAAGGGGTTTTGGCAGGTTCCAATGCGGAAACAACTAAGGATCATGCTGACTATTATACTTCTAAGATATTAATTGCATAATTTGATGTAATGAGCTTGTGAAAGCACAGGTAGAGATGTATCACCAATGTAACCATCCATGTATGGTTCCCAATAATGTAATGTCAAGTTATAATTCTGTCATGTCAATAGAGAAGATTGTGTTTCTTAGAAAAGTATAACCCTCTAAATTTCAGTCATGTCCAAGGTTATCCAAATCCTTTCCCTATTAAATTAAAGAGGTACATTCCTAAGTTTTATGGGAGGGAAGATGAGTCAGCCATTCAACATGTACAATCATTTTATGATTACATGAAAGATAATCAAATTTGTGTAGAGGATGCATACATGATTTTTTTTGTAAGATCTCTTAAGGAGGATGCAAGTGAATGGTTTGGTAGCTTTCCCTTGGAAAGTGTATTTTCTTGGAAGAACCTTAAGATTCCGTTCTTGAGATATTTTGATAAAAGTATGTAGTGTGAGTTTACCCTAGAAGTTGAACATACATTATGTATGTAGTCAAAGAATGAGATAGATGATGAGTCTAATCTTCAAGATGAATGTAGTTCTATTGTCTCAATTAATTCATCTCAATTTCTTGCATATGATCAGCCCAAGACACATCCTGAGCCAGTTGTAATTAGTAATGATTCCATGATGCATGTCAGTGCATTGTTAAATTTAAGAAGACTAGAAAATGAATCACCCAGAGAATTGTTTCTGAGGATTTTAATTGTAGCTAAGGAAATCCCCAGTTGTTTCAGACCTAAGGAACCTATATGCATTGATTTATTTCTGAAATCTTATAAACCTAGTTTAGTCCAGTGGACAAAATCTTTGAAACCATAAAGAATTAATCAAATTCTTGATTGGATTGATATTATTGAGAGTATTAAATCTAAAAATGTATTAGATGTTGAGGTTCATAGAGTTGGTGATGAGGATGTTATGTTTGAATATGATGGGGATATATCATAATATGATAATGTTTCTCAAATTAATGAGTGTGGGGTTTGTGATTAGTCCATAGAAGATGAATGTGCAAGTCAAAGTGGCTCTCTTAAGAAGCATATTTATGACACAGATGAATGTTCAGAAAGTGTGAATACTAAATTAGATTGTGACTGCATCTTTGAAAAGGTTATTGGAGATTTAACTCCAAATAATGAAAATAGTGTTTGTAATGATGAATCCATTGATTCTTTTGATAGCAATGATGCAGATGACAACCTTGGGGATTTTAATTTGCAACTAAATGATGTTGGAAGTTATAATGAAGACCAAGAGAAAGAGGTAGTGGAAGATATGGGAGAAGAAGCATGTTCACTCAGTAGTGAACAAATTTCAGATTTGTTAACCATGGAATTTCATAGGTATGCACATTTGTGCCCAACTCACATAAAATTTGATAGCGACTGTATTCCCAGTAGTGTCAAGTATGATAGATATGTTTTTGATTCTCCCTCCACACTTAAGCTAGTTAGTTTGTTAAGTTATAATGCATATGAATATGATAAGCTATGTGAACATAGTGGTGCATTGAATGTTGAATACAAATATGTACATGTGGATGTGAGCTCAAATTTGCATGATTGTGTATTAAAAAATGTGGATAAGAATTATTCCAAATTTTTTTATATGAGCTTTTAAATTGACTTGATAGAAAATTTTGAGCATGCTTTTGAATCAGGGATACAAGTTTTTAGTGAGCTATCAAATGATGATGATACAAGTTTGTGTTGCTTGCATGATACAGATGCTAAGGATGAGCATGGAAACAATAATTATGTAAGTAAGGGTTTATATGAGCATCCTAAATTGCAGTTACCAGAGGAAAATGTGTATGAATCATTCCCTTTTCATACATGTGAAGATAGTTTGCATGATGTGCATGATTTGGTTGAATGTTCTTTTGAGAATCCCATATTTGATATGCAAACTAGGGATCAGTGTGAGGTCTATGATACCAGCTACATGTTAGAGCATAAGTTTTTTCTTTCTTAGTAGGAACAGACTTCCATAAAGTGTGACAGTGAGTTGAATCATGAAGAGTGTTATGTCCACCACGAGAGTGTTTTGTTTGATGAGCATAACATGTTTCTGTCACATAAAGACTAGTATTTTCAGATTGTGCATGAGTTTCAAATGCTTAATGATAGTAAATTCACTAACAGTGTCGAGTGTAGTGGCTAGATGAGGAAGGTTAATAAGTTGAATTAGTTGGATTCCAATCAGATCTTGAAATTGTCCTTAACAAAATCAAAAGAAAATAAAATTTATGATAGAGGTAAGTTGAGGCCTTCTTTTTTTGGTGGCCTTGGGTCATCAATCATGGTTTGATTTTTCAAACTAGAATGATAAGGGGGAGAGGTGGACTTTTTTGACTATGTTGCCCAATGGAGTAGGCACTTGGTCTGCTCCCAAAGATCTAGATCCTTGCTATGCCTGTAGGGGGCATACATCCCTAGAAAGAGCCATTGTTGGAACCTTCAAATTTGAGAGAAATTTGAAGTGCCTATGAATCAAAATCAGTTGCATCACTCAGAGATACCCCTGAGATTTTTTTTAAGTAGCTTACTTTGGAGAGCTACAAGTTGGGGCCCGATAAATTTTATAAAAAATCCTTTGGGATTATGTTCTTTGCTTATGAAAAATCATATTGATCAATTTGTAACATCCTATAATCAAATTGGATGCATTTTTGGGGCACTTGATTTGAGGGGTCAACAAGGGCTCACTATGTGCACATTTTTAGAAAAGCCTGAATAGCCTACTTTAGAGACTTGCATTTTGCACCTAGTTTATTCTTATGACGAACCTCTTGTTCCCCTGTATTCCCAAAATTTTGGTATACCCCTGAGTCCATTTTTAGATCCCTAGGACTTCATTTGACATGTTTTCCAAGTTCAAACCATTTGCAATTTGATATGTTTTACAGATTGCACAGTGAAAAGTGTTTCAGGGAGCTCACTTTGAACATTTATATCTTGCACCCAAATGACTATTTCATCAAGCTCATATTTTTATGTGATTCTCTGTATCTAGATGAGCTTATGGGCTAGTGATTAGGGCTTCCATATTTCATTTTATGTCTTTTCCAAGTCAAAACAGAATGCAGATTGTTCAGTTCTACTAGAAAAATTAGTGTTAAACTTATTAAAGTTGCCCTGCATTCTTTTTTTTAATCTTTCAACCTATTGACCTGCACATTAAACAAATTGGTTCCCTAAACTCTTGGTAGTTCAATGGTCCACTGTGCAAGGTTCTAGACCCTCATGATGTCATTTGCTATTTTTTCAAAATGGATTTCAAACTAGGTTTGAAAGGGGTTTTGGCAGTTTCCAGTGTAGAAATAGCTGAGTTGTCAACTTTGGCGATTAAAATCGCGCACTCCAGGAAGTGTTAAGAGAATATGATTTGCATCTTGATTCCAAATATATCAGATTACATGCCTATCAATTTCCATGGTCTCATGTGGCCATTTGATTAGTTTTTTAGGGCAATTCTTCAAAGGTCCCGAGCTTGTTTTGGTCATTTTGCAAGTTGGTTGAAAATCAAATTTTAGTGATTAAATTTTGCATGTTCTTGGTCCAGGTGTATATTGAGGAAGTTTTAGATCAATTTTAGAGTTCAATTGTTTGCAAGTGAATTTTTTTTAGCTAGGCGCACAAGGGACCTAGCTTGCCTCATCAAGTTGCCAGGTTTTTCTTGAGTTTGAAAATTAATCATTTGTTATTTAAATCATTTTCATGATTTGAATAATAATATATAAAGAATAAGTGAGGGAATATCTTTAAACAATATGGGGAAAATTATTTTCATCAAGTGAAGAGTGCTTGCATGGGAATATGGATTTGACAGGGGAATATTTTCAATTAGAGAAAAAGGGAGAAAGGGAAGGAAGACAATTACTCATATTAGATGATATAAATGGTGTTGAGGGTGTACCATTTGATGAACTTGTGAGAATGCAAGGGCCTGTATTTCACTTGGTTGAAAATGTAGTAACAATACTGGCAAGTACTAACATATTTCTTGGTGTTGTAGCTCTTGTACCTTTCCATCTAGGAAGAATGGTCCTGTCAATTGCATCCCAACTTGCAGTCACAAAAGGTGGTGCATTTCTTACTGCTGGGATGCTAGAATCGGCTATGACTATGGCTATGGATGATACCAATTTAACAAAATATCTCAAGAAACTTTCCAACATGTCTAAAGCTACTCTGGAAAAAGAAGGTCTTGCACGCAACATGAATACCACTGTGCTTCAGGGTGATGGCACTTCAAGCATTATTATGAGTGCAGGTTCTATGGTTTTGTTGACAGAAGTTTTTCTTACATCATTGCAAATTTTTGATGCTACAACTCTTTCTATTGGTTACATGTCTATTTTGCTTCTTGTCTTTGGTTATCTTGGCTTAGTAGCTTTGATACGATACTGTAGCACGTAAAAAGTACTGATTGACATTACACACATGATCCTAATTTAACTAACACCACTTCATCCTGAATCATCCCTTTGTCTAGCCATTTAATCATATACCCTTATTTGATTAAATTCATCAATTTTCCTCTCTTAATTAAATAAATCAATTTTATCTGATTAAGTCATTCTCTTTCATTAATTAAATAAATCAATGTTATTTAATTAAGCCTCTGATCTCTATTTAATTAAATAATTCATTTTATTTGATTAAATCTCTAAAGTCATCTTATTAAATTAAATAAATTAAACCTTGTCTGATTTAATCGAACATCATCCCCTTTAGTTAAATAAATCAAAATATTTATTTAACTAAGTCTAAATCATTTTCCTCTCGACTTTGATTTATTTAAATCCTAAAATCTAAGCCAAAATTGTCAAATCCTGATTAATGCTAACTCTAATCCATGTCCCATCCTCTAGCTTTTTCCACATGCACATGAAAATACATTTAATTAATTTATTAAATCCCTATTTTCTCTCAACTTGGCATCTTTAGGGGAATATTCCTTCAAATTTGAAATCCTTCCAAGTGGACTTTTTCCTTCCAACAAGACATTCATTCCCTCTTACATGTCCTTGTGCATTGAGACAAGTGGCATTTAATTCATTTTCATCCCCCTCAAACTTGTCATTTCACTATTTTGAAATTCCACCTAATTGCATTTATGGGCATATTCATCAAAATGTGCACATCCTTTTCCCATTCACCTATTGACAAGTGGCGCTTGCCCATTGTATGTTGAATGATCCCACATTGCTTCATTTTGGGCATTCTTCCATCTTGTCTTTCTATAAATAAGATGCTTCTCTCCTTATTTATCCATCCACAATTTGAGCAAGTCTACTATACTTAATTTCATCCTCAAGCATATCTATTTCCATGAATTTTATCAAGGCCTTAGCTAGGTTATGCAGATTTTTCATCATGAAGCTCAATTGAATCTTCAACAAAGTGGATCACTTATCAACATTGCATCATAGGAGTTGGGAAAGGGGAAATTTTCACATCAAATTGGTGCCAATTCCCCCATGGGATCAAGAGTTTGCTTTACATTGAATAGGATTTGATAGCTTTTGTTTATGTTTTCTTATGTTCTTCATTTCATTTCTTGTTCTTTGCAATTTAAATGGATTTCATGGGGACTCTTGATTCTCACTTGCATTTGATCTAATATTGTGTTTTTGTCTTATGTTTGTGCAGGTCTACGATTGGTGTTCAACATTTGGTGCTAGAGGGAGGACAAATCTCAAGTTATAATCACGTTTTCTCACAAAATTCTATACTTTTCTCTATTTTTTGGTGTCTATAGGGAACTGCACCACTATCAATCTAGCAATTCCATACAATGACATTGCAAACTCCAAACTCCGCTGCTGCAACATTCCCGCCCAAAAATTAAAATTTATAAATTGCGACGTTGGTCTGGTTTTGTGGCGCTATGATTTTCAAACTCCAAACTATGCCGCCATCACGCTTTCTGTTCTATTGCAGAGTGCCATGTGCAAATTTAGCGGCACCATACAACACTACTAAGTTTCTCAAACATCACCGCATATGTAGGTTGCACCATGGGGGTGGAGTAAAAAAGTCAAATTTCAATTTTTTTGACATGTGCTTTTTCTATTTTGGTTATTTTGTGCTACTAACTGATTTTCTAACCTCTGTTTTGTAGTTCTAATAAGTTTTTACAGGTTGGTCTAATCAAGGTGAAGGAGGAAAATGAAGTTGAAGGTTCATAATGACATCACCATCTCATTATATCAAGTGTTTTTGAACACTTTTGTGTTTGTATAACACTTTTGGAGAACTCATAATCTCTCTTAAGGATTTGTTGCCTTCCATGTGCTTAGGACATACTAAATTTCTTTTGGGCTCTAAAAAGAACACTACAAAGGTTTCATTTTTTGCTACAAAGGGCTTAAAAAGAACTTTAGGAAAATCCACTAGATTTTGTTTAAGGTTAACAATTGAACAATCAAAATCTCACACTTCCTTTGGTGCTTAAAAAGAAGTCACTTTTGCTTTGAAAGGATAAAATGAACATGTGCTTCTTTTTCTTGTAATCACTTACCCAATATAATACAACTGAAAAAGACGTATGCGCTTCTCTCGTGTCTCATGGTGATCTTGAGAATAAAAAGGATTTTTGGTGATCATAAGTTGTGTACAATGATTGCCTCCACATTTCATTTTTGGATTAAAAATTGAACACAACTTGCGAGTGTGAGTGGAACATATTGTATGTGCTCTCTCTTTGTTTCTCATCAAAGATCGATCGAGCTGTGGATATGTTTGCTCACTTTTTTTTATCTTAGAGGGCCTGCCTTGTGGGAAAAAGTAATCACCCAAGGCAACGACCCAACCGAGAACACACTAAAGCCAAGTGACTTCCACCAAGGATATAAGTGTGGGTATTGGAAAAAAGGCCAGTATCACGAGGATTATTCTGATGAGAAGGACAACAATGGTCTCTCACTGCATGGATGGTCCCACTCGAACAAAATGCTCGCATTAAAACTCTTGTTTAGAAAAGGCCAAAATCCTTGATTTGTTTGTTGGTGCAAGAATGGTTGTTCTGAAGCCGCCCCACACTTTTACGAATTTTAGTAGAAATAGAAAGTATTCCATGGGAGTTTCATGGGTACTGATGCTTGGTTGCCCCATATAAGTGAGTGTCATGGAGGGGAGGCAGTGGGTTCAAGCATCTAACCATTCACTAAAAGTAGGCGTAGCTAGACTTGTCCAAGTGGGGATTCAACAAATACAGTCTTTCATATCCATAGGATTTGTGCATGTTCTTGGAAACAAAACATTTTTCTTGTTTGTAAACATTGGGAAAACAAACATTCAATATTATCATCAAACTTCAAACCCTTTAGGAAGTGAATATCTTTGAAAAAATTCATGTGTTATTGCTTTCCCTAGGGATTTTTATCTCTAGAGGTTTCTAAACATTTGAATTTATATCTCAATTTGCTTACTAAATTAAACAATACGAAAATTTTGCCTTAATTTCCTTGATTTCCACATAATACACTTTGTGGGATGATAAGAAGTTAGGACATTAGACATTTAGTTTGGAAAAACCTAATCAATAACTGTTTGTGGTAAAAAGAAGTCACTAAGCAAAGCTAAGAATAATTGAACCCCACACGTGTGTCTCAAATGATTTCATGCAAGATCAAAATACATAAACCAAAGTCAAAATCTCTTAGTCCAAAAGATCATCAAAAACATCTCTCAATGCTCTACAAATTCAGAGAAAGATTGCTTTTCAACTTTTACAAAAGAGCTTCAAGAAACAATCCCAATTTGTACTCGTTCTATTATTATCAAAATCAAAATATTTTTTAGGAATTTGAGCATCTTGTTTAGAGTAAAGTGTGTTCTTCAAAACCTAGGTCTTATAAATAGGAGTATTTTTAGGTACACATAGGATCAAATCAAAACCTCCATCCATCTTTCAAACATCAAACCAAAATCACCTCACCAAAAACTCTTGAAAATCTTGAAATCATCCTTCATGCTAGACTTTTGTGGAAAACCCATGAATCAAAATCCTTGAAACAAATCAAAATCCTTGAAATCAAAACATCAAAAATCAATCTTGTTTAGCTAGGTATATGTAGTTGCATCCTTCTCCATATGCTTAGTTGAATTGTCATCTTGTTTGGTTAGGTGTGGGTAGATGCATCCTTCTCCCTACACTTAGTCAAATTATCATCTTATGAGCAAGTCTATCCCATAGATAACATCCAACATCTTGGGATCTATTTGTTCATTATCCAAAATTAAAACAATCCAAAACCAAATCAAGGTCAAATCAAAATCCAAGAATCCAATAATCCAAAATCAAGATCCAAAACAAAATCCAAGAATCCAAAAAAGTTCCAAAAGTCTAGCATCCCCTCAAGATCTTCTAAGAGTTCAATCATCCATATCACCCATCTTTCACACATTTCGTTATCACGCCTTTGATCCTTAAATCATCCTAAATTTTCTCTTTTGTACCTAAAATTAGATCAATCCAAAGAATTAGAGATTTATTTCCCACATTCTTGAAAAATTGATCCATATTTTATGGTTCAAACTAGATCTCAACACAAGAGGAACATGGAAGCCAACAAAGAAACATCAACTTCAAGTGACCCAAGTCAAACCAATTCTGAAATGAATCCCATTGGATCGAGCAATCCCCTAACTAATCTTCCTTCATCATCACAAAATCCTCAAGAGGAAGTTCAAGTAGAGGACATCACCAATAATTCCTTTAGAATGACACAAGACGAGATCACTGAAATGGTCCAAAATCTCAAAAATCATAGAATTGTCAACATCATGATGAAGCTCCATCCCTCATAATACATGCTTGAATTAGCAAAACAAGGGGATAAACTCCCTTCTGATTTCGATGTGATCACCATTGTGGAATCATCTTTTTGGGTCATGCCTCCAATTTCATCCATGCCCCCAATCTCATCTGCACCCCCAATTCAAAACAATACCCAAATAATTCCGCAAATTACATCATCCATTGCTCCAACTCAACCCATTGTTAACAAGGGGAGCACATTTCTCAATGCACTACAAACACACCCCCTTGTGAGTAATCAATATTTGGATGCAAACACCATCTTGGGGCAAACCGTACCCCAAAATTCATTACACCCACATGTCCCCCTCACCTTTCATGATCCCAATGACCCATCATCATCATTTCACACAACACCTCAAACTTCTCTTCCTATGACCTCGCAAGAAGAAGGTGACTTATTCAGACTAGGGGGCATCTTTGACCCTTTATCTTCATCATTTCCCCAAGGGAGTATGCCACTCACTTTTCCCCCCCTTCCACCCTTGATTCCAACATCAACATCACCTCTCAGTTTAGGGATACCTACATTGCCACCACTCATTCAAAGCAATCCCCTGATCATCAATCAAAGCATCATATCAAATCCTCCCATCTTGCCATCGAAATCACAACAATAGATGGCAACCATCACATTATCAACCATCCCCCAAATATCTCAAAACATGGTCTCTCAAGGACCAAGCATATCGATTTCACCATCCACCACCCAAATCCCAATTATCAATACAATGATACCTCTTATCACCACAACAACAAACACTATTATGAATCTGCCGCCACCTCCACCACCACTGCCACCAAACACAAACATATCAAACCAATATAGCATTGCGTTAGAAGATTCTCAACAAGCTTCCCATCAAAAGGAACACCAACAAATCCAAAACTGAAAAAGCTGCACAACTGGCCGCTGAACAAGCACAAACATAATTAGTTGCACAAAAAGCCACTCAAGCTACTCAAGCTACATAGATTGCACAAGCTTCCCAACAAGCACAAGTGCAAGCTCGAGCCCAATACCAAGCTCAACAAGCATAATCACAGGCACAAGCACAAGTACAAGCGCAAGTGCAAGAAAAAGCATAGGCACAAGCACAATACCTCATGCAACAACAAGTAGCCCAACAAAAAGGATACTAGCAAGCATTGAAGCAATACCAAGAGCAAAGAGAAGTAGCTTGACTAGCAACCCAACAACAAGTGTTGTTGGTGCAATATCAACAACAAGTGGTGTTGGTGCAATAGCAACAATAAGCTCAACAACAGGCATTATTAGCACAACATCAAAAATACCAACAACAAGCATTGTTGGTACAACAACAATTGCAAGCATACTTGGCACAAAAAAATGTGCAAGCACCTTCCACCAACACAACAATCAATCCACCCATCCTGCCAAAAATTGAACCACCACAAAACACCTTCACTCCACCCCTTGATCTGCAAAATGATGTGACAACACAAATCAAGTTGATCTCACAAGAAATGCTTGATCTTCAGTCAGGGAAAACCACAAAAACACCCAGCAACTTGTGTCCTTATCCATTTGACAAGATTCTTGCAATGAAACCATTCCCAAAGGGATTTGAGATCCCCAAATTTGATAAATACCATGGGATGGGAAACCCTGAGGATCACATTAGGGAATTCCAAGTGCATTGTATCGAAGTGGCATATGACGATACATATTTGATGCAGCTATTTCCTAGAAATTTGGTTGGCCAAGCCATGGAGTGGTTCTCTCGCCTTCCCCCTAGCATCAAAAAATTCTAAGAGATAGTAGACGCATTCATAAAAAAATTACGCATTAAATATCGATATGGATGTTAGTTTGTACCATCATCTCCAATCTCGAAGGAGCCTTGGCATTCCATCTCAAGGTGCAAGGTATCACCACATATGACCAATTGATCTCGTAGGCGCTTAACATTGAATGAACCCTTATCACGGTCACCTGCATATCCTGAACAACAAAACAATCACCCATACATGAGCTATAATGAAAAACCTCGCACCTGGGAAAAAAAAAGAAATATTACCAATGATGGTGTTGTAGATGCCAAAGTTGTCATTAGTGCTCCTCAACAAAACACACCCACACCCCAACAACAACCACAAAACAACAATCAAAATAATCATCAAGCTAATAATGTAACTCAGTAGCCGAGCAATCAAACAATCAACAATGTGAATGATCAAAGAGGGACACCCCAGGGAAACAAAAACTCCCCCAAGCAGAAGTACATAGCATTTGGGGAATCGGCTAAAGCCATCTTGAAGAGGCTAGTGGCAGAAAAACTCATCACAATCCCCACTTATGACAATTATCAAGATCCCTTGGTGAAACCATCGTGGTAAAATTAAAATAACCTTTGTGATTTCCACAAGATCAAGGGACACACAACTGCGAGTTGTATGAGGTTGAAAAAATTAATTCAAGACCTCATTGATGATAAAATCATAAATGTGGAACAACCACCAGGAAATCAAAATCTTAAGATCTACACGAATCTGATGCATAATCATAACAAAGGGAACAATCACAATGATAAGGGGAAGGGAACCTTTAAAAGTGTGAATCATGTATATGACCATGTCGTCGCATCCCTAGATGAGTATTGCACTGTTATCACCATCAAAGGAGCCCAAGCTGATTGTGGAGTCACCACAAGATGTGGAAAAATCACCATCGTAACGTTATCTCAGCCTCCTAGAGCACCCACATCCAACTCAAGATCCGTTCCCAGTGACTATAATGTCCTTGGCCAATTGAAAAGAACCCCAACTCATATCTCCATCATGGAGTTGCTAAAAATTTCATTAGCCCACCAAAAGATCCTTGAAGAAGCATTGGCTTCATCGACCGTCTTCGTGGATCTTGATGTTGAACAATTCCAAGCTATGGTTAGAAACATCATAACCCAAAATCTTCTTACATTCTCTGATCAAGAATTTACTGCTCAACCATCTCGCAATCGTGCACGCCATATGGAGGTCCTAGTGCATAAGAACAAGTTCAAGAGAGTCTTGGTGGATGGAGGTGTAGGGTTAAACATTTGTTCCCTCAAGCTCATAAAGAAACTGGGAATCTCAAAAGATTCCATTGAAAAAGGAAAAGGTATCACAATCAAGGCTTACAATGATCAAGAAAGAGTGTCTTCGGGCACTATTCAACTCCCTATTCAAGTAGGGCCAACAACTATGGAAACCACCTGTCAGGTGCTTGACCATGATTTTCCTTACAACATTCTCCTGGGGTGCCCATGGATCCATGGGATGCAAGCAGTGGCATCAACCCTCCACCAATGTGTCAAGTTCACATACCAAGGCCAAGAGGTCACTATCCATGGGGATCCCGAACCCTTCTCTTACTGCAAGAGCCTAGAGAAAAAATATTACAAAATTCCCCAAGTGCCTAAAAATGATGAAGGCCCATCAACTCCTTACATTGACCCAGCTACTCTCACCTCCACTTCGATGACAAAGACACTCGCCATCCTCGCCATCTTCAATATCAAGGTAATTATTTAGGAAAATGGATGTGGGCACTATACAATTCCAAAAAATACTTTTGTGGTAGGAGAGTTACCACAATCTCGCAAGTCATGAGGATGACCACAATCAAATGATGCTTCCACATCCCAAACATTCATAGCAGGATCTTGTAGCTTCAAATTTTGAGGAGATATAAGGTGGAAAGTAATCTAGGAGGACCCATCCCATCTCCTGTACCAAGATAATAGACCGAAAACTAATCTACCTATGGATTGTTGGAAACAAGCAACATTGAGAGGGAGGGTGAATCAGTTTTTTGCAAAAATTAACTTTATTATTCTGATCTTTAATCCACTTAGAACATTCAACCAAAAGTAACACGTAGAAACATAAGGAAAACAACCACAACACCATAACACGAGAATTTTTTCGTGGAAACCCTTTTAGTGGAAAAACCATGGTGGATTGCCAATCCACAATAATTTATGAGTATACCCAAAAGAAAGATTACAAAATGGGAATGCACTTGCATTCAGGCACACTGCCTAGAGCTCACTGCTCAAAAAAGGAAGGCTAACTACCTTACAAATATTTGGATTAGATCCAAGAGAATGAACTAAAATATTAGCATCCACAAATGCTTGATTACAGTTCTAGTTAGGCTCTGATGTTGATCTTCTATCCCTCTGACTGATACTGAACTTCTCCTTTGCTGTGCTTTGATTCGCACCACAAAATATTTATGCGCAAGTGAAACTACACAAGAAATCACTCTAACACTCTTCATATATTCATAACACACATTGACACACCTTCTTCATATATTAAAGTGATATAATCGATCATCTATATATATCCGCGACTAAGGATTGAATTGCTACAAGTCAGCTTAATAATACTTAGAAATATTTGCAACTTGTTGGCTCAAATCATAAGTAAAATTCAATGCGCATCCACAATGGTTGGATATAGCTTACTTGGGCCCAAAACATAATGATTAAACATAAAGATATTTGAATAAACATTCCTTGAATATCCACAATATATTTTAACAACTGAGTCAGCCCCAAAATATAGATAAACAAAAAATTACCAACAGGATCTCCAAAATTACACAAGGCTTTGTACAAGGTACTAATATTTTTGGATAACATAAGAAATGCACTAATGAACTTCTCATGAGATCTACAACTCAAAGTAACACCTATAAATTTGTATGTGAATCATTGAATACCAATCTTCTGGATACTTTGTTCTTCCTGACTGACTTCAATCTGACTATCGGTGGGAGAAAATAGTGTCATGCGGATCTGATTACCGACTAGGGTTTCCATCAATGACAACACCAAAGCATAACTATAGTTTCTCTTGCCAACAATCTCCCCCTTTGGCATTGATGGCAACACTTAGTGAAAAATGACTTAGTGTCAAATCAAAACCAACATGAGTAACACTGCCATTACAAAACTTCAAAAATAAAAGTCAACCTTAAAAAAAACTCCCACTATAATGACTATACATTTTTCACTGTACACTTCTCCCCCTTTGACATCGATGGCAAAAACTGGGAAACAAAGACAAAATTTTGAAACTGTACAGGAACAACCTTGTAACTTACAAAAGTTTGAAAATGTCTGCAAAATCTTGCTTCAACACTCTTAAATTGTCATCACAAACCTTTTTGAGACTTTCCAAAACTATTATGTGACCACACATTAAATAGGATTGAGCCTCTACGGTTTCAAGATTCTCTGGGTCACTAACTGCTACAACAACTTTCGCTTCCTTCAAAGCACTTACCATTATCTCAATCTTCAAAAAAAATTTCCCCTAAGTTCACATACTCTCCCAACAGTTCTGTCATTTTCATTCTTTAAACATCTTATTTTTTCAAGTAGGGTTGTTACTTGACCTTCTTGCTGAACCACATCACCAACTAAAGGATCAAAAGTAGCAGAAATAGTAGCTAATTGATTTTCCAGATCCTTCACCTTTTTCTCATGACCTTCAATAAACTTAGATAGAGCTAAACAGAACTTGTAGGCTTTTCCAGCTTCAGATATAGAACCTTGAATGTTCTTCATGCAGGTAGCTAACAAAATCATATCTTTTGCAATCATTGCCTTCAACTGACTAAGTCTTTTCCTATTAAACTCCTTTTGCACTTTATCCTCAGCAGGTTTTTCAAGAGACTCAAATTGAGTACTTACAACATTTATGAGCTTCTTTAGCTCATCAAAAGAGGAACCTGATGGGTCCATAACATGAGTAGGCATTAATTTATGTAGAACTCCAGATGCAAGATTCAACAATTTATGATCCTCTATGTGAGACTTTAGAATCTTTTCACTGGCCTTAGCTTGAGAAATTGATGCAACCTTCATCATCTAAATTGGAGACAAAGTAGATAGATTGATTGAACTTTCATCCAAATCAAGATCAAAAACTTCTTGTTGCTCCACCAAAGATCTCTTCACTACCTTGGAAGTGTCTCTTGCCTCCACTCTGATTTCTTGAACCTTTTGTTCTTCAGCCTTAGGTTCTTCTGAGACCGTTATCAAATTGCTTTCAAACACTTTAACCTCTTCACTTTGCACCACGTTCTCCTCAGCTAATGCCACCTTAGGAACTTCAGTTTCCATAGGTGTCTCTATATTTTCCATACTAGGAGGAATCGAAATATCCTCAACTTTTGGAGGATTAGATACATTCATATTCTCCTTATTCACATTCTCTTCCTCATTTACATTTACCTCCTCTTTCACTTCCACATTTCCTAGAACATTTTCAGTATACATTTCCTCAATGTTAGTCTTATTCTTTGACAAAAAATCTTCCAAAATTTCCTTGGTTTCACCAACCACAGCATCAGTTTCACCAATCATGAGTTTATTAACCCTTGTCCTGCTCTTAAATTCCCTTTTAGCTCTTTCAAGGAGTGAATCCATCTTTTCAATTGACATTTCTAGACAAAAATCTAGAAGAACTCTCTTTCTATAATTCTCTTCTTCTATTCTAGCACTGAATCTTCTCGATTCCAAAATATCATACAGATTCTTGGGTAGGCCAAACATAAACTCAATAAGAAATTTATTAAAAATGTTCATATGTTTTATTGTAGCCTCTTCTAGAATTCTCTGACCATATTCATCAAAATTTTCATACAATTCATAGAGGGGCTTGAGATTACTGTCCTTGACAACTACATTCACAACTTCATCAACTGACATACCAGGTTTATCAATTTTAGCCTTCTTTTCCTTCTCATATTTTCTGAAAGGTTTTAACTTGACAACCTAAGTTCCAGTCGTTTTTACTTCTCTCAAGACTTCTTCTGATTCAATTTCCTCATCTTTTGAAATAGGCTTATATGTTCTTGTACTTTTGTTCTTCTTCCTTGTACTGAAAGGTTTGTCTTGAGTTGGCTTTGCTGTAGGGGAACTCCTGGTAGATCTAGTGTGATAGAGGATGCACTAGGACTAGCAAACTCTATTTTTTCTTTTTCTTCTATTGATTCTACCTCATCTCTCCTCATTCTTGCTTCTCTCAAGGCTTCTACAGCTAAGCCCATCCTTTCTGAAAAAACTTTTGTTTCTTTTCTTACTCTCCTAATTAACACCGGTTTTCTCAATTCCTCATGAACCTGCATACTTTTCTCTGAATATGTTCCAAACCTCTCTTCTCCCTAATCCAAAGGTGAATTCAAAAAGTGTTCTGCATACATCTTCATAATTTTTTCCTCTACTTCATATCCCATTGGCATGATCCAAATTGTTCTGGGATCAACAACTTCCGTATGACATTGGTCAATATCCACCATGAAGCAGATAGTATCTTTGTACTGTTCCACAATTGAAGTGGGAATTATTTCTCTGGCATGCATCATATCCTTCTTTTTTTTTAAGTAACCCCATAGGGTAGTGTTCCTGACCTGATGGTCACCCATTCCAAACAATTTGTTCCTTATCTAAACCTGAACAGCTATAGGCTCATCATTTTTCCAATGAACTTTTCCAATGCCTGAAACTGCATTCATGAAATAGAAAAATAAGCACAATAGGAGATTACCATATTTGAAAGTATTCTTCTTTCCATCAATTGACTTTTGAGTAGCTCACACAAGTCATATTATGTATTATGCTTCACCATTTCATAGGTTGCATAGATGGCCATACTAGATACAAAATTAGCCTAGCTAGAATGGTATATCTTGTAACCAATGACCATTGATGTGAATTTCACATCTACTTCAGTAATGTCTTCTATTGTCATTTCCCTTCTATCCCACTGCACACTTGTTGCCTCAATAACCTTGTCATTCTTTAGGAATTTCAAAACTAGAAATCTACCAGTGGAATTCAGACCTGTTACTACACATATAGCTTCTTTTGTGATTTTGAAGGTATATTCAACCACATGAACTCGTCATGAAAATGACTCAAGATGTATCTCACCCATTCATTTTCCTCAAATATGGGAAATATCACAAACTGTGCAAACTTCTTCTCTTCTAGGGTTTGAAATTTCAGTTTTACAATAGAATCTTCTCCAACTATATGATGGGAGTACAAATTTCATTATTTGAGAGGTTCTTAACTCTTCAATGTTTGCATGAATATATGCCCTAATATCCTCTGTGTGGAAAACTCCGTACGACACAGATGAAAATGACCCTAAGGGTTCGGTCTCAACAGACTTGTAAGGGTGCCATTTAGACTTAGGACAGGGTTTGTCCTTGACCTCTACAACCAATGGAGTGGCCATGATTGAAAAATCAGAAATTCACAGACTTTTGGGAAAAAAAAACCTTTTTTCCCAGATTAAGGTTCGATTGAAGATTCTTCTTCGCACTCTGAATCTTCCCACAATTCAGCAAAGTTCACTCCTCGGGTTCTTCAAACTACTCTCCTTCAAAATGAAAAAAGACAAATGAAGGATATGAGTGGCTTTTTATCATTTGCACAACTAACCCTTTTTCCTGCAATAAATGCCTTAACTCTAGTACATCCGATTACTCTGTATCATGCATAGAGATAGATAAACCTTCTACAGATCTTCTATACTACACAATACCTTCTCAAATTGATTGAACAACATCTAAAAAGAATTTATCCACCTAGTGGACAGGCCCACATTCCAATACCAATTGCCTACAGGGATTAAAGGATTTTTCTGACAGCTCCCCCTAGGCCAAAGGCCCAAAACTAATTCCTAGAGGAATTACCAGAAACAGATTCTGGTGCAAGGACATTTTTTCAACAGAGGGCTCCTTCACCCATTTCTTCTGCATCTACCTCATGATCACATCTATAGTGACTTTCCCTTTTCCTTTAACATCCTATTGTGTATTTTGTCTTACCAAACCTCTTTTGTTCCAATAAAATTTGGCAATATGCCCAACTTTGTTGCAGTTGTAACACACAACATTTTTTTGTTTAGACCAACTATTCCATTGATTTTTACTTGATCTACATTGGTTAGTGTTGATGTGTTTTTTATGCACTTCTCAACACAGGCAGTGCGTAGGTGCACTACCTCTCTTGAAAGACAATATTCCACAATCAAATTGCAGAACACTGTCCCAAGGTCTCTAATGTTAGGTCTTGACAGTACTTGGAATATCTCAGTTGTTTGATGTGATTTTCTAGAATCACAAGGCGGACTTACGGATGAGTTACAAAGCATGGGAATTTGGGTCTTGAAATGGAGTTCCTTAGATGGAGAAGTTGTTGCGCATTTGTTGTAGGTTCAAACAACAGTCTTGAACTCCATTTTTATCATTGGATTTAGTTTTACAATGTGCAATGAACCTTTCCTAAGGTACTTATTAAAAAAAAGGAAAAATGGCAGGGAAGAGAGAAGGTTCCTGGATCTAAAACTACAAATGACAGTGATCATGGAGGCTGCTATAGTAGACAAACTCCCTAAACTGGGTTTTGCTTGGCCAAGAGAAACCTACAGTTGCACAAAACCAGGGCAATCTTCTAAGGACTGCAGATTTTCAAATTGCATATGCACATCATGCACATGCGATTGAACTAAGTTGTAGCATTGAAATCAAGAAGCCCAGGTTAACTTTACACAGTAGTTTGTCATCAACAAGTGCTAAAAGTATGGGTTGAAAGTTCATCAAATACCATAACAACAATTTCCATTATCACCTCCATTCGAGAATCTACAACTAAAACTACTATGGAAGTTGAACCATGCATACATAAAGAGCAAACTCAAAAGGAACACCCATAAATCATGCAATGTTGCTTTCTATTGTTGCAGAATGTCTTTACATCAGTTCTCCAACCCTTACAAATGAGGGGCAAGCCCCTATTTATAGTTTTCCAAAGCCCGAATGAATGGCTAGGATTGAATTACATTGTGTGGCCCAGATTTGATTACATTAGGGTTTCACCTACCCCCCATTATCCAGCAATTTAAAAATACATTCCTTGTCTTTTCTTTGTTTTGTCATCTAGTGCCAATCATTGTAGGAATTTCGTCATTTAGTTGATTTCCCTTTTACTATAGTTGAAGCTGCCTGAAAGATGCCTTCTTACTTGATGTGTTTGCAGTGTTCTTCCTTGGATCAAACGAGCACGTCGACAATTGGAATCAATTGATTGGTTGCCCCTGATTCAAGTGGACAACTACCTTATTTTTTCTTCAAGGCCACCCCCTTGCATTTTTGTCATTGACTTCCTTGGAATAGGGCTTCTTCTAATGCTGACCCTATTGGTGGGTGCTAGGGGGAGAGACGAACATGAAATGAATGGTGATAGGAGCGATGCGTTTCTCGTTGTTCAGCTCTCTCAATGGGTCTCCTCAATAGACCTGCAATAAGCTTCTTGAATCCTGCATACATGAAGTTTCGTAAGTTTTTTCATACACAAATCGAGAAAAAAGTTAGTCAAATCTTGCAAAATCCTTGTTAGATCCATCCATGCATCATCAAAAGATCATAATATTCATATTTGGAGCTCATTTGGACCATAAACATTAATTTGGGCCCAAGGGGATGAGCAGTGAACGAGGGACAACAAACCAGAAGGGAAGTTTCCAGACCTCACAAAACATAGCAAAACCAAGATTTTTCAATTATAGTGCATGGGAAAAGGGAATGGAAGAGTGCCGAGAAAAAATTCCTTAAGATTGGATTCATTTGAAAAAAAATGGAAGCTCAAAACAACCATGAAGGGGCCGGGCTCCGGAGGCTGGGTTGCCGGGGCTCCACGGATGTTCAAAATGGCTTCGGAGGGATGGAGTCCCGAAAATGGCCACGGAGGGACCAGGCTCTGGAGGTCGGGCCGACAGGGCTTTACAGATGTTCAAAATGGCCATGAAGGGACGAAGTCCTGGAAACGGCCACAGAGGGGTCGGGCTCCGAAGGCTGGGCTATCGGGGCTCCACTGATGTTCAAAATGGCCAAAGAGGGACAAAGTCCTGGAAACGGCCACAGAGGGGCCGACCTCCGGAGGTCGGGTCGTCGGGGCTCCACGAATGTTCAAAATGGCCAAAGAGGGACAAAGTCCCAGAAACGACCACAGAGGGGTCGGGCTCCAGAGGCCGGGCCGCCGGGGCTCCACAAATGTTCCAAAACAGCCAAAGGGGGATGCAACTCTGAAACCATCGAAACTTAACGAAACGTTGACGAAACCTTGGCAATTCACTTAGGCACCTCAAACACATCGATCCACCAAAAGTTATCCCCAAAGTCAAAAATGTGGAAACCAGACCGACGGGGGTCCACAGATGTTCAAAATGGCCACAGAGGGACGAAGTCCCAAAAACAGCCACGGAGGGGTCGAGCTTCGGAGGCTGGGTCGCCGAAGCTCCACGAATGTTCAAAATGGCTAAAGAGGGACAGAGTCCCAAAAATGGCCACGGAGGGGCCGGGCTTCGGAGGCCAAGCCGCCAGGGCTCCACAAATGTTCAAAACGGCTAAAGAGGGACGAAGTCCCAGAAACAGCCATGGAGGGGCCGGGCCGCCAGGGCTCCACGGATGTTCCAAAATAGCCAAAGGGGGATGTAGTTCTGAAACCACCGAAACTTAAGGAAACGTTGACGAAACCTTGGCAGTTCACTTAAGCACCACAAACACATCCCAAATCCACCAAAAAGTTGGCCCCAAAGTAAAAAATGTGGAAACTGGACTGGCAGGGGTCCATGGATGTTTCCAAAATAGCCAAAGAGTGAGGGAGTTCCAGAGGGAAAGTTCTGAAACCACCGAAACTTAACGAAACATTGACGAAACTTTGGAAATTCACTTAGGCACCCCAAACACATCCCAAATCCACCAAAAAGTTGGCCCCAAAGTCAAAAATATGGAAACCAGACCGACAGGGGTCCACAGATGTTTCCAAAACAGCTAAAGAGGGAGGGAGTTTCGGAGGGAAAGTTCTGAAACCACTGAAACTTAACAGATCATTGACGAAACTTTGGCAGTTCACTTAGGCACCCCAAACACATCCCAAATCCACCAAAATGTTGGCCCCAAAGTCAAAAATGTGGAAACTAGACCGATAGGGGTCCACAGATGTTTCCAAAATAGCCAAAGAGGAAGGGAATTCCGGAGGGAAAGTTCTAAAACCACCAAAAATTTATGAAACATTGACGAAACTTTGGCAGTTCACTTAGGCACCCCAAACACATCCCAAATCCACAAAAAAGTTAGCCCCAAAGTCAAAAATGTGGAAACCAGACCGGCAGGGGTCCATGGATGTTTCCAAAACAGCCAAAGAGGGAGGGAGTTTCGGAGGGAAAGTTCTGAGACCACCAAAACTTAACGGAACATTGACGAAACTTTGGCAGTTCACTTAGGCACCCCAAACACATCCCAAATCTACCAAAAAGTTGGCCTCAAAGTCAAAAATGTGGAAAAAAGCGAATCGAGCGATCAAGGACCAAGTCATTAGAAACAAGACAAAAGACAAAAAAGGGGTAGATGACTTTATTTCTAAGTGGATTTGAATTAACCAAGTAGGTGAATTTGGTCAGGGGGATTTGATCATTTGAAGGCACATGACCAATTTGGGCTTGGAAAATGGGGCACATAAAACAAGATAGGAGAATAGCAGCCTGTCAAGAGCGAAAAAAGTGGGTCCCTGCCTATAGCGGGGTGTGTCTGCAAAACATGCACAACAAATGGCGACTCGCTGGGGAAATGCTCTAGAGCATTTTGATGACAAACTAGAATCATGAACCCAAAATCTCTGGTTCTGACCTTCACGCTAGGGAAAGAAAACTAGATGCCCAACCAAAGGATCAAAACCACTAGCCAACCCAACATTCAGTATAAGTTATTCATCAACAGAACTAGCCAACCCAGCATCTAACATCTCTATGAAAGTTATTCATCACGGCTCTGCATTCATTTGATTTATGGCCAAAAATTTTACAATTAAAGCACTAACCTGAGAATGATTTTCCACTTTGATTCATCCTACTTCTACACTAAGAGGGCATATGTACGAACCTATTGTAGGTAAAATAGTAACCATTGAATCTCTGAGCATTCAGTTGTCTCACCAGATTCCTTCTAGCTCCATTCGTCTGATTTCCTTACCGAAATCTTCCTTGTCCAAAATTCCTTTGTCCAAAGTTCCTTTGTCTAGATCCAAAACTTTCACCTTCCTCATAGCCAAGACCTCACTTGTCACCATCAGTCCTCTGACCTTTAATTATTTCATCAAGCTTGGTTGAGCTTGCTTTGAATTTATCCTTGTACTCATTTGCAGTAGTAAGTTCATTTATGAGATCATCAAATTGTGTTTCAAGCACTTCCTCATTGTTTTTAGATTGTTCCAATTCATTGTCCAATTGGCTGCATTGTTCAGATTTATCTTTCAAGGATTGAGCAAATTTTTCTTCATTCTTCTTTCTATCTTTAATCTCCTTGGTCATCCTCATTATGATAAATTCCATCTCATGCTTCAGAGCAACATTTTCTCTAGAAAACCTTTCACACTCTTCTGTTTTCTCCTTTAAGGCATGACTGAGTTGTTCATCTTCCATGATTTTGTTCTTTTTCTTGAGCTAATCACACAATTCTTTTATTTTCTCTCTTGATTCATTGATCTTGTCTTTCAATGACTGGATGAATTTTTATGCATTCTCAAGATTTTCTTGCAGTTCCTGGTTCTCAGATTTTGACTGGTCAAGATCATCTAGGGCCACCATAAGTTGTTGTTGAAGACTTCTTGTATCCATTAAAAACACTTTCCAAGATCTCCCCAAGCTGTTAGACTTCTTTCGAGGAACTAGCTATGATACCAATTGTTGGAAACAAGCAACATTGAGAGGGGGGGTGAATCAATGTTCTACAAAAATTAACTTTATTATTATGATCTTTAATCCACTTAAAACATTCAATCAAAAGTAATATGTAGAAACATAAGGCAAACAACCACAACACCATAACATAATTTTTTTAATGTGGAAACCCTATTAGGGGAAAAACCATAGTGGATGGCCAATCCACAAAAAGTTCTGAGTATACCCAAAAGAAAGATTACAAAATGGGAATGCACTTGCATTCAGGCACATTGTCTAGAGCTCACTACTCAAAATAGGAAGGCTCGCTGCCTTATAAATATTTGGATTAGATCCAAGAGAATGAACTAAAAGATTAGCATCTACAAATGCTTGATTACAGATCTAGTTAGGCTCTGATGTTGATCTTACATCCTTCTGACTAATACTGAACTTCTACTTTGCTCTGCTTTGATTCACACCACAAAATCTTTATGTGCAAGTGAAACTACACAAGAAATCACTCTAATACTCTTCAGATATTCGTAACACACATTGACACACCTTCTTCATATATTAAAGTGATATAATCTATCATCTATATATATCCAGGACTAAGGATTTAATCGCTACAAGCTAGCTTAATAAGACTTAGAAATATTTGCAACTTGTCAGCTCAAATCATAAGTAAAATTCAATGTGCATCCAAAATGGTCCGCTATAGCTTAGCTTGGGCCCAAAAAATAATGATTAAACATAAAGATATTCGAATAAACATTCCTTGAATATCCACAATATATTTTAACAACTGAGTCAGCCCCAAAATATAGATAAACAAAAAATTACCAACCAGATCTCCAAACTTACACAAGGCTTGGTACAAGGTACTGATATTTTTGGATGACATAATAAATGTACTGATGAACTTCTCATGAGATTCCCAACTCAAAGTAACACCTAGAAATCTATACATGAATCATTGAATACTAATCTGTTGGATACTCTGTTCTTCCTGACTGACTTCAATTTGATTGTTGGTGGGAGAAAATGGTGTCATACGGATTTGATTACTGACTTGGATTGCCATCAATGACAACACCAAAGAGTAACTATAGTGTCTCTTTCCAACATGGATGATAGTAGTAAATACAAATGATGCTCACAGTGGGCTATGACAGAAACCAAAGACTTGGGAAAAATGATAACAGGCTCCTAGTACCCATTATTCTTGAGACATGAATGGAAAATATTGGCCTTGTATGTACCCCTTTGAGTATAACCATATGTGGACGAGGTCCCCCAATTAAAGCATTCAAGACTCCCCCTCAACCAATAGCAGTAAAACTTCACTTACCCATATCTACTAGCTGAGTCATAGACAACTTCACATTTGACATAACTGATGTTTGTAGTAGTAGTGATGAGGAAGATACCATGACTTACTTACCTAGGATTTTTAGGAATTCCTCTATCCTCATGATTAGTACCGTGCCATTTGAGTTAACCAGTCAAACCCATGAAATCAACCTAGTTTACCCCCAACTCATCAATTACAACCAACGAGGACCACTAGTTTTAGATACTTTTGAAAACAATGAGGAACTCTCAAAATTCATGGGACTACGAGACACAATACCATGCAAAGATCACAAGGCTGGGTTTGATATTATTTTGGACACACAAGCTTACTATAGGGATATGATTGAATCCTTTAGTCGCAAAAGTGAAAACTTGAGAATAATCTCAAAGTCTTTGAGTGAAAACAACACTGTGGCACTCTCTGACCCTAAAATAGTAAAAAAAAATGATGTATCCAATGGTGAAAACCTCTCTGAGGCGCCAGAGGATGAAGGATTCAATCTTCCCCTCAGTGCTCTACATTAGGAAAAGTCAACGGTTCTAGCTGAAAAGTGTAACCCAATCAACTTGGGAATAGAGAAAAATTCACATATCACATTTTATGCTGAATCATTAATGTCAGAAGAACAGGATCTCCTAGAAGCTTTCTTAAGGGAGAGAAAAGTCAACTTTGCATGGAGCTATGTGGACATGCCCGAGCTTGATCCGAAGATTGTGGTCCACCATCTAGCAGTTTACCCTGAAGCGAAGCTTGTCAAACAAAAACTCAGGAAAATGCATCCCCAAATAGCCTTGTTAGTCAAAATGGAATTGAAGAAGCTACTTGATGTAGGGTTCATATGACCAATCGACTATCCGAAGTGGGTATCAAATCTAGTTCCTATTTCAAAGCCCGATAGGGGCATCCGTATATGCACATATTTTAGAGACCTAAACAAGGCATGTCTCAAAGATGACTTCCCGCTTCCCAACATTGATATTATTGTAGACATGACTATGGGACATGAGATGCTTTCACTGATGGACATATTCTCTAGGTATAACAAAATCATGATAGCCAAAGAAGATCAACATAAAACAATTTTGACTTGTCCATGGGGGACATATTGTTGGAACATGATGCCATTTGGCATAAAGAATGCTTGAGCAACATATCAAAGGGCCATGACCTTAATCTTTCATGACATGATCCATAAGACTGTGGAAGATTATGTCAACAGAATATTTGAGAAATCTAGAAAGAGGAGGGACCACATAGCAGCATTGAGTGCCATCTTCGATAGATTGGAGGAATACAAAGTCTACCTTAATCCAAAGAAGTGCATCTTCGGTGTACAATCAGGGAAGTTGTTGGGATACATTGTGTCTATGAGAGGAATTGAAATATATCCCACTAAGGTAAAGGAAATCCTTGAGATGGAGGCACCTAAGACTTTGAAGCAGCTAAGAGGCCTACAAGGTAGGCTCCAATCAATCTGTCAGTTCATAGCCCAATTAGTAAACAATTCAATCCCATATTCTCACCTACTCCACAAGGGGGTAGCATACAAGTGGGATGACAAGTGTGATCATGCCTTTAACAAGATCAAAGAGTATTTTCTCACACCTCTTGTGCTTATGCCACCAATCCAAGGAAAACCTCTAATCCTCTACATATCAACAACAACAATAGCTCTTGGTGCTCTCCTAGCTCAGCATGATGAAAATGGAATATAGAGGGCCATCTACTACATTAGCAGAACCATGATAGGGCATGAGTTAAATTATTCCTTCATCAAAAAGGCTTGTCTCACAGTGGTGTTTGCCTCATAGAAGTTTAGACACTACATGTTGACACACAAAATCAAACTCATTGCCAAGATCAACCCGCTCAAGTATCTTCTTTCCAAAGCAATTCTCATAGGAAGGATGGCCAAGTGGGTCATGATCCTATCAGAGTACGACATTGGGTACGTAGAGCAGAAGACTATCAAAGGGTAAGCTATTATAGAATTGGCAGAAGCGCTAATGTATGTAGAGAATTTGCTAATTTCAGAGTTCCTAGATGAATCCATCTTCAACTTGAGCATAGAACACCATTGGAATTTGTACTTTGATGGTTCCTACACACAACATGGATCAGGAGTCGAGGTCTTTTTCATCACTCCATAGGGAGACTACATACCAAGGTCCTACAAGTTGTCATTTCCCGACACAAACAATATCACAGAATATGAGGCTCTAACCATAGAACTCAGAATAGCAGTGTAATGGCATATCATGGCTCTCAAGGTACACAGGGATTCATAGATAATAATGAATCAAATGAACGATGAGTATCAGACTAAGGATGACAAGCTAACTCCATACAAGATATTGGTGGAAATTCTTAATGAATCCTTCATCAAGATCACATTCAAGCAAATACCTAGAGAAAAAAACAAAGTGGCAGATGCCATGGTGACAATTGGATCCCTATTGGATATTCCTCGTAATGTCCCAAAGCAAGAATTCCTTGTAGAGCAGCTTCTCATGCATGCATTCGAGGTACCAGAGTCAGAATTTATGTTTGAAATCATTAGTCCTGGTGATTCTTGGTACCATGACATATACACTTATCTAAGAATAGGAGTCCTCCCAACTGACATAACCTCAAATCTTAAGTAAACCTTTGTCAAGAAAGCATCTCAATTTTTCATCCTAGGAGTAACCCTTTACCGTAGGAGCATAGAAGGAACCTTTGTACGTTTCCTAAATGCTGAAGAATCCTTGACTACATTAATTGAGGCACATAATGGTATTTGTCATTCACACTCGATTTGAATGACCTTGGCTAATAAATTTTTGACGGTGTACTATTGGCCTACTATGGAAAGAGAAGCACATGACTACATCAGAAGGTGTCTACAATGCAAGTAGCATAGGGACCTCATCCATGCTCCAGCTCAAGAGTTCCATCCTATTGTCACACCATGGCCCTTTTCGTAGTGGGGGCTTGATCTTATTGGGAAATCACTCCCACCTCATCCAGTGGCCACAAGTTTATCATTACCGCCACTGAGTATTTCACCAAATGGGTGGAAGCCATACCCTTGACATACATTACTAGAAAGTAGATATCTAAGTTCATCCTAAACTATTTAATATGCTGCTATGGTGTCCAACAAGCCATTATCTCAGATAATGGAACACCCTTCAAGAATCAGGATGTTTGTGATCTATGCGAAAAATTCAAAATCCAACATCATTTTTCCACTCCATATTATCCCCAAGGCAATGGCCAAGAAAAATCCACCAATAAAACCATTCTAAAGATCCTCAAGAAAACACTCAATGATGCAGGTCGTGACTGGAATCTGCAGCTAAATCCCACCCTATGGGCCTATCAAACCAACATTCGTACACCCATAGGTGCCACTCCATTCTCCCTAGTCTATGGATCAGAAGCCATATTACCCATCGAGATCGAATTCCTGACATTGAGAATGTCACTTCAGAACCTCATCACGGATGAAGAATACCAAGTATCAAAATTGAATGAGCTAGAGCTGCTAGATGAGGGGCGTATGGATGGTTTAAATCATTTACAGGTATATCAGAACTGACTCAAGAGGAGTTATAACAAGAAGATCAGGATTCAGACATTCCAAGTTGGATAACTTGTGCTAAAAGAGAATCAGAAGAATGTTCCAAATCCAAACGGCAAAGGAAAATTAGAACCCAACTGGTTGGGACCATTTGTTATCACAGCTAGCTACAAGTCAGGGGAATATCAGTTATCAACACCCAAAGGGGAACCTCTACAGGAGCCCATCAATAGCTCCCATCTCAAAAAGTTTAATTGCTAAATCTTTCAAGGTATAGAACCAAAAAATCAAAAAAAAAAAAAAATGTCCTAAAAAAATGGTCACCCTGATGAAAACCTGGCAAATAGGCATCTTGGTGACAACAAAAAAATAAAAAAAGCAAAAAATCTAAAAAAAAAATCAAAAAATGGATTAAAAATACTAATGAGAAAAATCATCCTCAAGTGAAAACCACTTCGGTGGTGCTTTGGACAAGTACCTTCGTGAAAACCTAGCAAATAGGTGCCTTGTGTAAATAAGTACATCCATCACATTCCATATCTCCATTTTTCAACCATCTGCATCTGCATCATAGCTTGGTCTTGTGTTCGTGGCATGATCCCTCATAGTTTTACTCAGCCCATTCTTAAGGTTAGTTTGTCTTTCCTTCATCAGAGTAGTCTATTGCATCACAGTGGGGGCATGTTCTCATCAAATCAAAGTCATATATATTCTTGAAATCCCGAAAATAAAAAATCCAAAAACATCATAAAATTAAAAAATCCAAAAACATCAAAAAATCAAAAAATCCAAAACATTCATAAAACTAAGAAAATCCAAAAACAGGTCAAAAATCCAATCAAAAAGTCAAAAATAGAGTCATCTTGTCTAATTACATCATCTCTAAGCTTTGAACATAGGCAAGGTTGATCTATTTATCATCCCCTGAGACACTTAGGTCAGTCCTTTAGGAGTCTGTCATAATAAATTACCAGTCCATCTATTCATATCTCATCAATAATTGAGTTTGTACCAGTCGAACTATGTGGTCTATACATGTATAACGTAGGCAATTCTAATTTTTTTATCAACCCTCGAGGCCCCTAGGATAGGTCTTTAGGTTAGTCTCTTGGTCAAAATTTCAGAAAATCCCAAAACATTGGAAAATGTGAAAATCAAAACATTTGAAAATCTCAAAATACCAAAAAAACCTCAAAGCATTTCAAAAATATCAAAAACATTCAGAAAAACCCAAAAAATCCATCCATCCCCATCTTGCTTTCACCCACAATAAACATCACTCATAATAAATCATCATCACCCCCAACCTTTGGTGAAACAGTTAGAAACAAATCTAGCAGGTTAAAAGTGAAAACTCAAGCATCAAGGTCTCAAGTCTAGGTCAGTAGGTAAACAAGCTGGTCAACTCTTTGTGTCAATAGCTTATCATCCAATCAATCCAAAATCAATCATCTGATATCATCATGTCCTAGGATGCATCCTTCCTACAATGGACATCAACATCAGGCATCACCGTAGTTTAGTCTTGGCTAACGGTATGAGAACATTAGCTTGTTTGTTTACTTTTTCTTTGTCTTTTGGCTTATCTTTTTGTACTCATTCCAATGACCTCTTGATGATGTCCAAACAAATTGATTTAGAGAGAAATGAATGGGGAAGTGATCATTATCCTTTTATCTATTGTGCTTGTTGGATATTCTTGTAATATAACCATGGTCATGTGTGCTTTGTTTGGGTGTAGGGAGGATGTTTTAGGTATCCTGTTGACCACATAGGAAGGCTTGCCTTCCTATGTTTTGGTTTGAGATGTTTAGAATATTTGAACTACATTTTAAATAAGGTTTTGTATGCTAGGTGTGAATAGGAGTACTCCTATCTGATTGTTGAGTCAAAGTCCATCACACTAGGTGCAACGACATCCTAGTTTTTTATACCTTGATGCATCGTACTGTGTGTGTAATAAAACATAAGGTAATTGGCCCTTTTAAAATCCCAACTCCTCAACAAGCAAATCATCATCATCATCATCATAACCATCGTCTCGTGTCTTGTTAGAATCTCTTGGTTTCTTCTATCCTCTTTCTACGCTAACATGGTACCATGACAGTTAATCACACATCATCATATATGCATCCACAAACTGTTAGCATACTGCATATTGCATATCATATCATATAGGAAATATTAAATTATATCACATGCATTGCATTTCCATCATTTGCATAATATAGATTGGTTATTCTAAGCATGCCATCATTTACACATTTGCATTTATTTGCATCATCATTTTCATCATATCATAAACATCATCACAAATATCCATAGAACATATATACACATCATTTGCATAAGATCATCATGACATAAGCATCATAAATTCATCACCATATAATGCATGGTAAAAGATAATGAAAAGAGAAAAATTGCAATTCATCATCATCCATTAGGGGCATAATATAGATCTGTTAGTCGCACAATCATTGCATTTTGCATCATCACAAAAAAAATACTGAAAAATAAATGCATCCATCATTTAACATCATTGCATCACATATAGAAAGTAAAGGAATCCATAATGCATAAATAGAATAGGAACACATCATATCGCATCAAATCATCATATCATAAAAAAAAATGTACACTATCATGGTACAAAAATTTAGATCAAAATATGTGTGTATGTCAATGGAGTACAATGACACATGGGACTATAAAAAATGAGCCCATGGGGCACAAAAATAAGCATGTCTCTGATAAAAAAATTGGCTAACCTTGCTGGCTGCCCTTGCCTTTGCCAGGTTGTCTCTCTCTGTGGTCCTCAAGGGCTATGTACCCTATCTGCTGTGAAAAATCTGAGACCCAAGACGATCGGGGAACGACCTGATGATAATGGGCCCTATAATAGTCAGCCTCTTTGACTACGTCTCTATATGCTCGTAATGAAACTAAGCTCTCGGAGGAAGAGGTGGACATGATCTTCAGTTGCTAATATTGGCCGATCTCCTAAGCAACTCTAATCTCTATAGCCTCCCTCTACTGGGCAGCCTGGTCCCTCTCCTATCTTCGCTGGCCTCGCTCTGCCATCAAGGCAACTACCTGTCCCTGTAAGCCTACCACCTAAGCTTGTAGCTGCAATATCAGAGAATCTCTTTGATTGGTTGGTGGTGGAGGTCCCTGGTCCCGTGGTGGCTAGCCATCATGCCCGTCCTACCCATCCTATCGCCCTTGGTCCTAGTCCTATCCTGGGACATCTTGGTGGGGCTAATCCTATTGGCCCCTATCCTGATCTAGCTAATGTGGTGGCCCATCTTTGTGCTCATCTCTGTCTCTACCCCCTCGGGCTCCCTGGTCCTAGCCTCGACCTACTCCTTTACCTTTAGCCCTATGCTATGTGGATGGTGTGCCTGGTACTATCAATCGAAGAGGTGGTCAGAACCAATCTCTATATTCCTGTGTAGTACCTGCATCTGCCTGACCCTAATCATATGGCCATGGCCTAGCCACCAGCTACATGAAACTCTACACTGCCTCAACTGTAGCAATATATTGGCCCCATGAGGGTTGAATAATTGTACATGCAAAAATCATAACATACTGGTCATCAAGCCTGTCCTGGGGGTCCCCAAACTGTCTCTGTACTTTTCTTGGAAAGTACCTCTCAAGCATAGTGTGTTCCCTGCCCTGCATCGGCCTATCCTGCCGAGTGAAAAAGAGTTGTTGCACATCATTGAACCAGACAGCCCATCCAAGATATGGCCGCCATGTGAAGGCTCACATTTCATCAAGGACTCTCCTCCAGTGGGGAATCTTGTGTTGTCTTGTGTGCATAAAGGAAACATCTCCTCTATATCACCAAACAACTAGATCATCTAGCTCCATATCAACTAGAAAAAATATCGGACAAAGCACAACGATGTGCTCCCAAGCCCAGATATGAAGGAGTGTGACCCCCGCCCCATTGGCTCTATCGTCAATGTATGCAAACTCATATACATCTCTATACAATGAGGCCAACAGTACTGGCCCCAATGTAAATCATACTTGTTGCAAGACCATCCGCTCCCAAGTGAGCGCCCATCCAGGACTGAGGTATCAGCCCCACCGATCTGGTGCAACAAGACCCAATATAATACCTGCTATAACCAAACGAAAGGGTGACACAACAGGCTTGTGATGCTCCAACTCGATCTGGCCCTTGCAAAAGAAAATCTTGTCAAGGCCCATCACGTCATACCAAGCCTCCCTCCTGGCATCCACATCATATATCACATGCTCTTTGTGGATGGGTAATCTAAGAATCTGCCACATGTCCTCTAGTGTGACTGTGGCCTCACCTGTCAGAAAGTGGAAGGAGGATGTCTCATTGTGCCACCACTCTGTGAGTGCTGCCATCATCCCCAAATGTGTCCTCATTGGTGGTGCATAGGCAATGTACCAAAGTTCGATCGCCCCTAGATGCTCTTGTTCTCGCTCAGACATACCCTACAAAATGCCAAAAAGATCCCAAGACCTGTGCTTGTGTGAGTGAAGTATCGACACCTCCTCCTACATTAGGAAAGCCATCGTGTCAACATTCATAAAAAATCGTGATCCTTATTTGTCTCAGTGTACTTGAAACAACTTGTGTGTCGCTATTTGTGGGTGCGGCGTAGTTTGAAAGTTCCAAACTGCCCTGCTAGGAGCTTTTAACTCTCAAACTCCGCCGCGGCATCGCGGTTTGAGGAGCGACTCAATTTAATAAAAAACCCTAATTTGCAAAGAGGCATTCCTTGGTGCACTTCAAATATGCAGTTCAGTTTGGAATTTGAACCCTAATTCCAAACTGCGTCATGGCATCGCTATTTGTGATTGCGACATAGTTTGAGGCCATGCGACATCAAAAAAGAGTTTATGGTGGTGCTATATTGGACCGTTGCTAAAATACCTAACTTCTAAGCTATTAAATGCACACGAAAAAATTGAAAAATGAGGTCAAGTCAAGTTGACTCACCGGTGGTCCACTACCAGGTAGTCTTTGGTATGTGTGTGCTCGATCCAAAATGTGTAGGGGAAGCTATCATTGTGCCATCTCGTGAAGAGGTCAGAGCTCAAAAGTTCAAAATATTAAAAGGTTAGATGTACAAATGAATTGGAAGTGGCCCCTCGAGGCCTATTTAAGCCTAAAACTTAAGGTTTTTTTACCCCGTTTAGCTGTCCAGCTAGGGTTTTTTATCCACCAATCCTATTTTTGACCAGTCAAGGGTCATTTTGCATCGTTTTGTCACATTTATTGTGCGTTTTTGGCATCCTGGAGCCTTTCTAGACCTATCGGGCACCTTGTCCTCTTTTTTTGTGAGTTCACCCAAAAAGTTGAAGTTTTTGTCCAATCTCTCGAGGGGGCAATATGGCAGCATAATTCATTCACCGGGACAATAGTGGGGCAATTTTTAAAATCAATAATTTTTTGGCTTTTGATCAAGGCATGTTTATTCTTTGAACCAACACAACAAGTACATCACTTCAAAGAGGGGCAAAATGTAGACACGTAAAAAGTACTAATTGACATTACACACTTGATCCTAATTTAACTAACGCCGCTTTGTCATGAATCATCCCTTTGTCTAACCATTTAATCAAATACCCTTATTTGATTAAATTCATCAATTTTCCACTCTTAATTAAATAAATCAATTTTATTTGATTAATTCATTCTCTCTCATTAATTAAATAAATCAATATTTAATTAAGCCTCTGATCTCTATTTAATTAAATAATTCATTTTATTTGATTAAATCTCTAAAGTCATCTTATTAAATTAAATAAATTAACCCTTATTTGATTTAATCTAACATCATCCCCTTTATTTAAATAAATCAAAATCTTTATTTAACTAAGTCTAAATCGTTTTCCTCTCAACTTTGATTTATTTAAACCCTAAAATCTAAGTCAAAATTTTCAAATCACCTAACATCATCTTAATTAATCAAATCCTGAATAATGCTAACTCTAATCCACGTCCCATCCTCTAGCTTTTTCCACTTGCACATGAAAATACATTTAATTAATTTATTAAATCCCTATTTTCTCTCAACTTGGCATCTTTAGGGGAATATTCCTTCAAATTTGAAATCCCTCCAAGTGGACTTTTTCCTTCCAACAAGACATTCATTCCCTCTTACATGTCTTTGTGCCTTGAGCCAAGTGGCCTTTAATTTATTTTCATCCCCCTCAAACTTGTCATTTCACTATTTTGAAATTCCACGTAATTGCATTTATGGGCACTTTCATCAAAATGTTCACATCCTTTTCCCATTCACCTCTTGACAAGTGGCACTTGCCCATTGGATGTTGAATGATCCCACATTGCTTCATTTTGGGCATTCTTCCATCTTGTCTTTCTATAAATAAGAGGCTTCTCTCCTCATTTATCCATCCACAATTTGAGCAAGTCTACTATACTCAATTTCATCCTCAAGCATATCTATTTCCATAATTTTATCAAGGTCTTAGCTAGGTTATGTAGATTTTTCATCATGGAGCTCAATTGAATCTTCAAAAAAGTGGATCACTCATCAACATTGCATCATAGGAATTGGGAAAGGGCCAATTTTCACATCAAATTGGCACCAATCCCCCATGGGATCAAGAGTTTTCTCTACTTTGAATAGGATTTAATAGCTTTTGTTTATGTTTGCTTATGTTCTTCCTTTCATTTCTTGTTCTTTGCAATTTAAATGGATTTCATGGGGAATCTTGATTCTCACTTACATTTGATCTAATATTGTGTTTGTTTCTTGTGTTTGTGTAGGTCTAGGATTGGGGTTCAACAGATACAACAAGGGGCAACCATTGCGCTGACTGAAATGGGTCAATTTGATATTATAAAATGAAATTTTCACACAGGTACATAGAATTGTGGTAGGGAGTAGCAGGAGGAGAATAGAGTAGCTTGTTGATCACTGTAAACATTTTCCAGTGTGGCCAAAACACATGGAGGAGCATCACATCGCACATCGCAGACTGCTTTGGCTTCACCCGCATAGAATTAGCGATGGTGTAATGCACATCGCACACTGCTGATTTGTTTTATTCTCTCCTCTTTTCATTGGTGATGTGTGATGTTCTTTTCCTTGCTATCACCTATCGCTAGTTGATGTTTCTTTCTGTGCAATGTATTTGCGATGGTACGATAAGCGATGGTTTGGAAGTAGAGATCCTTGATAGTTGCGACATAAAATGTGGAGAAAGTAAAATAGGGAAGAATTAATTAAAATCATTTTGTTGCATATTTGATATCATATTTTTATATCCTATTTTTAATATTTTGTATTTTCCCCAGGCTCATTTGTAGCGACTTATTGTGTAAGACTCATGTAACTACCTAGATGTAAAATTTTTAGGGCAACGTGCTTTTGTGTCTATAAAAGAGCATATTGTTCCTCTTTGTATGAGAGATAATTTTGGGCTTTGGATACAAGCTATCCACACGTTTGGGAGGTATTTTTTGTAGGAGAAGGTGACTAGATTTTTGGGCTGTAGAAGTGTATTTTGCTATGTAAATGAATATTTTTGAATGGTAGCTTTCTTTCCAAGTTGAGTTATATGAGTAACACATTTTGTGTGGATCAGTAATGACTATCTCCTCAAGTATTGGTATTTTTATTTTGAACAAGGTGGCTAACAGTTTCTGAGTTCTTCAATATACATTTGCTATGTTGCATGTTTGGTTTTTTGCATCTATTCAAGCAATAGATTAAATTTGTTTTAGATCAAACATGGAGGAAAGTGTGTAATATCAAGGGATTAGTGAAGCATATGGTCATGGGTGATTCTCTTTCTTGGAAAAATTATTGTTAGGTAGTAATTATATTATTTTCAGTCCCCTGGCTATGAATTTCTATTGCCATTAGGAAACATTTACATTGTTGAGTTTGACTTTGTTGCCCAAAAAAAAGCATTGATCTAGAATCTGTTTACTCAAAGGTCCACGAAACCCAATAATATAAAAGAAAATCATATATAACATTTTATGTTTTTTTTTTTTTTGGTTTAGTTGATGCATGTTCTAAGATTTAACCAGTGGAGATAATCCAAGGATATTGCCAATCTGGGGTTAATCTTATAAATCTGGGTGAATACATGAGATCATTTTTCCTAGTAATGGAAAGCTATATCTATTGATTGTGAATGAGGGAATACCCCCTAGGTGTAGCTGAACCTAAAGTGAAGGGGAGATAAGAGATAGTCTCCAACTCTGTTGGCTGAATCTTCCATTGAGCTTGAGCATAAGAAGTGGAAAATATTTAGAGTTTGATGTGTGGAGATTTGGGAACTAACAAAATGGCGACTCTGTTGGGGATGAATGAGTCAAAGTTTTTGCTAATATGAAAAGAAGAGTGTGAATCTTCTGTTGTGAAAAACCTAGAATGAAAATGTGTCTCAAATGGATTCCATCTATTTGAAATTATTCGTCTACAAGGAGGTAGTGAATCTATGAAAAAGGAACCTGAGAATTGAAGAAGAACTTCAAGTCTCCAACCAGAAAGAAAGAAATAGCTACTACAATATCCAGGTATTTTTGTTCTAAGCTCAAATCATGTTCCTTATCAAGTGAAGAATGTCACTAAAAAGGTAATTATTAGGGGTGGTTTTATATGCTTCTTTGATGCAAATTTTAGTTAGATATTTTTTTAACAGCATGCTGAATATTATACTTCTAAGTTATTAATTGCATAAGTTGATGTAATGAGCTTGTGAAAGCACAAGTAGAGATGTATCACCAATGTAACCATCCATGTATGCTTCCTAGTAATGTAATGTCAAGTCATAATTCTTAGTCATGTCAATAGAGAAGATTGTGTTTCTTAGAAAAGTATAACCATTTGAATTTTAGTCATGTCCAGGGTTATCCAAATCCTTTCCCTATTGAATTAAAGAGGTACATGCCTATGTTTTATGGGAGGGAAGATGAGTCATCCATTCAACATGTACAGTCATTTTATGATTTCATGAAAGATAATCAAATTTGTGCAGAGGATGCATACATGAAATTGTTTGTAAGATCCCTTGAGGAGGATGCAAGTGAACGGTTTAGTAGCTTTCCCTTGGAAAGTGTATTTTCTTGGAAGAACTTTAAGATTTTGTTCTTTAGATATTTTGATAAAAGTATGCAGTGTGTGTTTACCCCAGAAGTTGAACATACATTATGTATGTAGTCAAAGAATGAGATAGATGATGAGTCTAATCTTCAAGATGAATGTAGTTCTATTGTCCCAATCAATTCATCTCAATGTCATGCATATGATTAGCCCCAGATACATCCTGAGCCAGTTGCAATTAGTAATGATTCCATGATGCATGCCAACGCATTGTTAAATTTAAGAAGAATAGAAAATGAATCACCTAGAGAATTGTTTCTGAGGTTTTTAATTGTAGCTAAGGAAATCCCCAGTTGTTTCAAACCTAAGGAATCTATATGCATATATTTATTTTTGAAAGCTTATGATCCTAGTTTAGTCTAGTGGAAAAAATATTTGAAACCAGAAAGAATTAGTCAAATTCTTGATTGGATTGATATTATTGAGAAGATTAAATCTGAAAATGCATTAGATGTTGAGGTTCATAGAGTTGGTGATGAGGATGTTATGTCTGAATACGATGTGGATATATTAGAATATGATAATGTTTCTCAAATTAATGAGTGTGGGGTTTGTGATTAGTCCATAGAAGATGAATGTGCAAGTCAAAGTGGTTCTCATAAGAATCATATGTATGGCAGAGATGAATTTTTAGAAAGTGTGAATGCTACATCAGACTGTGACTGCATCTTTGACAAGGTTGTTGGAGATTTAACTCCAAATGATGAAAATAGTGTTTGTAATGATGAATCCATTGATTCTTTAGACTGCAATGATATAGATGACAACCTTGGGGATTTTAATTTTCAACTAAATGATGGTGGAAGTTCTAATGAGGACCAAGAGAAGAGGTAGTGGAAGATATGGGAGAAGCAGCATGTTCACTTAGCAATGAACAAATTTCAGATTTGTTAACTATGGAATTTCAAAGGTATGCACATTTGTGCCCAACTCACATAAAATTTGATAGTGATTGTATTCTTGGTAGTGTCAAGTATGACACATATGTTTTTGATTCTCCCTCCACACTTAATCCAATTAGTTTGTCAAGTTATAATGCATATGCAGATGATAAGCTATGTGAACATAGTGGTGCATTAGATGTTGAATACACAGATGTACATGTGGATGTGAGCTCAAATTTAAATGACTGTGTATTCTCTAATGTGGATAAGAATTATTCTAAAAAAATTTATATGAGCTTTGAAATTGACTTGATAGAAAATTTTGAGCATGCTTTTGAATCAGGGATACAAGTTTTTGGTGAACTATCAAATTCAGATGCTAAGGATGAGGATGGAAACATTGAATATGTAAGTAAAGGTTGATATGAGCATCCTAAATTGCAGTTACTAGAGGTAAATGTGTATGAATCACTCCCTTTTCATACATGTGGAGATAGTTTGCATGATGTGCATGATTTGTTTGAATGTTCTTTTGAGAGCCCCATATTTGATATGCAAACTACAGATCTATGTGAGGTCTATGATACCAGCTGCATGTTAGAGAATAAGTTTTTTCTTTCTCAGTTTGAACATACTTCCATAAAGTGTTACAGTGAGTTGAATTATTAAGAGTGTTATGTTCAACACGAGAGTGTTATGTTTGATGAGCATAACATGTTTTTGTCACATAAAGACCAGTATTTCTAGATTGTGCATGATTTTCAAATGCTTAATGATAGTAAACGCACTAATAGTGTTGAGTGTAGTGGCTGGATGAGAAAGATTAATAGGTTGAATCAATTGGATTCCAATTAGATCTTCAGATTTCCCTCAATAAAATCAAAAGAAAATCAAATTTATAATAGAGGTAAGTTGAGGCCTTCATTTTTTTGGTGGTCTTGGGTCATCAATCATGGTTTTATTTTTCAAACTAGAATGATAAGGGGTAGAGGTGGACCCTTGTGACTCTAATGCCCAATGGAGTAGGCACTTGGTCTACTCCCAAAGATTTGGATCCTTGCTATGTCTGGAGGGGGCATACATCCCCAGAAAGAGCCACTTTTGGAACCTTCAAATTTGAGAGAAATTTGAAGTGCCTATGAATGGAAATCAGTTGCATCACTTAGAGATGCCCCTAAGATTTTTTTTAAGTAGCTTACTTTGGAGAGTTCCAAGTTGGAGCCCGATGAATTTTATAAGAAATTCCTTTGGGATCATGTTCTTTTCTTATGAGTAAGCATATTGATCAAGTTGCAACATCCTATAATAAGATTGGAAGCATTTTTGAGGCACTTGTTTTGAGGGGTCAACAAGGGTTCACTATGTGCACATTTTTAGAAAAGCATGAATAGCCTACTTTAGAGGCTTGCATTTTGTACCTAGTTTATTTTTATGATGAACCACTTGTTCCCCTATATTCCCAGCATTTTTTTGTACCCCCAAGTACATTTGTAGATCCCTAGGACCTCATTTAACATGTTTTCCAAGTTCAAACCATTTGTAATTTGTTATGTTTTGTAAATTACACAGTGAAAAGTGTTTCAGGGAGCTCACTTTGAACATTTATATCTTGCACCTAGATGACTATTTCATCAAGCTCATATTTTTCTATGATTCTTCGTATCTAGATGAGATTATTTTTGATGTCTTTTCCAGGTCAAAACAAAATGCAAATTGTTTAGTTCTACTGGAAAAATCAGTGTTAAACTGATTAAAGTTGCCCTACATTATTTTTTTTAATCTTTCAACCTATTGACCTGCACATTAAACCAATTGGTTCCCTGAACTCTTGGTAGTTCAATGGTCCACTGTGCAAGGTTTCAGACCCTTGTGATGTCATTTTCTATTTTTTCAAAATAGATTTCAAATAGGGTTTGAAAGGGGTTTTGGCATTTTCTAATGTGGAAACAACTGAGTTGTCGACTTGGGTGATTAAAATCATGCACTCCAGGAAGCGTCAAGAGAATCCACTTTGCAGAATGATTCCAAATATATTAGACTACATGCCTATTAGTTGCCATGGTCTCATGTGGCCATTTGATTAGTTTTTTAGGGCAGTTTTCAGAGGTCCTAGGCTTGTTTTGGTCATTTTTCAAGTTGGTTGAAAAATCAAATTTTAGTGATTAAATTTTGCATGTTCTTGGTCCAAGTGCATATTGAGGCAATTTCAGACCAATTTTAGGGTTTGGTTGTTTGCAAGTGAAAATTTTTTAGCCGGGCCCACAAGGGCCTTGGCTTGCCTCATCAAGTTGCCATGTTGTTCTTGAGTTTGAAATTAATCGTTTGTTATTTAAATCATTTTCATGACTTAAATAATAATATATAAGGAATAAGTGAGGGCATATTTTAAAACAATATGGGGAAAATTATTTTCATTAAGTGAGCAGTGCTTGCATGAGAATACGGATATGACAGGGGAATATTTTTAGTTAGAGCAAAAGGGAGAAAGGGAAGGAAGGTGGTTACTCATACGAGATGATGCAGATGGTGTTGAGGATGTACCATTTGATGAACTTGTGGGAATGCAAGGGCCTATATTTCACTTGGTTGAAAATGTAGTAACAAAACTAGAAAGTAATACCATATTTCTTGGTGTTGTAGTTCTTGTACCTTTCCATCTAGGAAGAATGGTCCTGTCAATTGCATCCCAACTTGTAGTCACAAAAGGTGGTGCATTGCTTACTGCTGATATGTTAGAATCAGCTATGACTATGGCTATGGCTAATACCAATTTAACAAATGATCTCAAGACACTTTCCAACATGTCTAAATATACTCTGGCCAAAGAAGGTCTTGCACACAACATGAATACCACTGTGCTTTAGGGTGATGGTACTTCAATCATTATTACGAGTGTGGGTTCTATGGATTTGTTGACAGAATTTTTTCTTACATCATTGCAACTTTCTAATGCTACAACTCTTTCTATTGGTTACATGTCTATTTTGCTTCTTGTCTTTGGTTATCTTGGCTTAGTAGCTTTGATACAATACAAATAGGGGCAACCATTATGCTGGTTGAAATGGGTCAATTTGATTTTATAAAATGAAATTTTCACATAGGTACATAGAATTGTGGTAGGGAGCAGCCTATACGTTCAGTGAAAATGTATCAAAATTGTTCGAGGAAACATATTTACGCAATAGGAGGAGGAGGAGGATAGAGCAGCTTATTGATCACTATAAACATTTGATGGTATGGCCAAAACACATGGAGGAGTATCACATCGCACATCGCTGACTACTTTGGCTTCGCCCGCATAGAATTAGCGATGGTGTAATGTACATCACACGTCGCTGATTTTTTTTGTTCTCTCCTCACTATCACCTATTTCTAGTTGATTTTTCTTTCTTTGCAATGCATTTGCGATGGTGCGGTAAGCAGTGGTTTGGAAGTAGAGATCCCTAGAAGTTGCGATATAAAATGTGGATAAAGTAAAATAGGGAAGAATTAATTAAAATTGTTTTAATCCATATTTTTATCATATTTTTATATTCTCCTCTTTTTTATATTTTGTATTGAGCTTGTGCTTGCGCTTGTTGAGCTTGGTATTGGGCTTGCACCTGAGCTTGAGCTTGTGCTTGAGCTTGCACTTGTTGGGAAACTTGTACAACCTATGCAGATTGTGCAACTTGAGTGGCTTGAGCAGCTTGGGTAGCTTTCTATTGTTGTAATAAGGCTTGGGCTTGAGTAGCATGTTATTCTTGTTGTGCGGCTTGAGCTACTTGAGCGACTTGTGCTTGTTGAGCGGCTAGTTGTGTAGCTTGTTCATTTTTAATTTTTTGGGGTGCTTTTTGATAGGCAGCCTGTTGAGCTACTTGCAACGTGATGCTATACGGGTTTGTTGTGTTTGATTTTGGAGGAGGTGGTGGTGGATTCAGAATGGTGTTTGTTGTTGTGATGACCGGTGTCGTTGTATTGATGATGGGGGTTTGTGTGGTAAATGGTGCAATTGATATGCTTGGTCCTTGAGAGACCGCATTTATGGATGGTGTCGTGATTGCTTAGGTTTCCTAGATGGTTGCCATCTGTTGTTGCAATATTGAGGGAAAGATTGGAGGATTTGGTACGATGTTTTGATTTATGATTGGGGGGTTGTTTTTATTTTGGTTGAGTGGTGGTAAAGGAGGTATCCCCAAATCAAGGGGTGGTGTGGATGTTAATGGAAAGGGTGGAAGCAGTGGAAAAATGGGTAGTGTACTCCCTTGAGGAAATGATGAAGATGAGGGGTCAAAGATGCCCCCTAGTCCAAATAGCCCACCTCCTCCTTGCAAAGTCATAGGGAGAGAGGTTTGTGTGTTGAGAGGATATGCAGGTGTTGCATGAAAAGATGATGATGGGTCATTGGGGTCTTGAAAGGTGAGCGAAACATGTGGGTGTAATAGATTCAATGGGATAGATTGACCCAACATAGTGTTCGCATCCAAATCTTGGTTGTTCACAAGGGGGTGTGTTTGTAGTGCATGGAGCAATGAGCTCCCCTTGTTAAAAATTGGTTGAGTTGGAGCAATGGATGATGTGATTTGTGGGATGCTTTGAGTCATGCTTTGAAATGGAGGTGTGGATGAGATTGGGGGCATAATCCCAAGAGGCTTCTCCAAAATAGTGCTTACATCATAATCAAAAGGGATTTTAGCCCCTTCTTTTTCCAATTCAAGCATGTATTGGGAGGGATTGAGCCTCATCATGGTATTGACAATTCGGTGAGTTTTAGGATTTTGGACCATCTCGATGATTTCATCTTGTGTCATCCCTAAGAAATTATTGGTGACGTCTTCCACTTGACCTTCCTCTTGAGGATTTTGTGATGATAGAGAAAGATTAGGTAGGGGATTGTTTGATCCAACAAGATTGATTTCAGAAGTGGTTTGAATCAAGTCACTCAAAGTTGATGTTTCTTTGTTTGTTTCCATGGTCTTCTTGTGTTGCGATCTAGTTTGAACCATAAAAATAGGAATCAATTTTCAAGAATGTAAGAGATGAACCTCTAATTCTTTAGATTGATCTAATCTTTAGGTACAAAAAAGAAAGTCTAAGATACTAAGGATCAAAAGGATGGTGATGAGATGATGAGATATGGATGATTGGTGCATGATCGAAAATCTTAGGAAACCTTGAGGAGGATGCTAAAATTTAGGACTTTGGTTTTGATTTTTGATTTGATTTTGGATTTCAATTTTGAATTTTGGATTGATTTGATTTGATTTTAATTTTGATTCGGGATAATGAACTCATAAAATCTAAGAGGTTGGATGTTGTCCTAGAGTGAACTTGTCCACAAGATGATAATTTTACTAAGTGTGCAAAGAAGGATTTATCTACACACACATAGTCAAACAAGATGATTTAGATTTGTTTTGATTTTTGATTTCAAGAGGATTTTCCGAAAGTTTAGCATAAAGTCCATTTTTTCAAGATTTCCAAGAGTTGTTGGTGAGGTGATTTTTAATGTTTGAAGGATGGATGAGAGTTTTGATTTAAATTCCTAAGAGACTTAGAGAGACTTTGTTTACTAGACCAAGGTGTTGAAGAACATGCAATACTTCCTATGTGAGATACTCAAACCTTTGAAAGAGACTTGGGTTTTGACAATAGTAAAATGAATACAAATTTGGATTGTTCCTTGATGCACGTTTGTAAAAGTTGAAGGTCAATCTTTCTCTAAATTTGTAAAGCATAGACAATCTTTTATTGTGAGCTTTTTGACTAAGACCTTTTGACTTTGGTTTTCGGATTTTGATCTTTTGGGAAATCATTTGAAAGAGCACATGTGTGAGGTCCAATTGTTTATTTTCTTTGCTTAGTGAGTCCTTTTTACCACAAACAATTCTTGATTAGGTTTTCAAACTAAATGTCCAATGTCCCAATTTCTTCTCATCCCACAAAGTCCATTATGCGGAAATCAAGGAAATTAAGGAAAAATTTCCCTATTGTTTACTATAGTGAGAAAATGGAGATATAAATTCAAATGATTAGAAGCCTCTAAGGATAGAATCCCTAGGGCAAGCAATAACACTTGAATTTTTTCAAAGATATTTGCTTCCTAAAGGGTTTGAAATTTGATGATGATGTTGAATGTTTGTTTTCCAAAATTTAAGATCCTTGAGCAAAGTGTTTTAATTCCAAGAACATGCACAACCATATGGATACAAAGGAAATATTTGTTGAATTCCCACTTGGATAAATCTAGCTATGCCTACTCTTACTGTATGATTAGATGCTTGACCACACAAGATCCCCCTTATAGTGCACTTGCTTCTCGGATCAGCCAAGCATCAGTACCTATGAAACTCCCATGGCATACTTCTCATCTCTACTAAGAGCCGTAAAAATGTGGGACAACTTTAGAATGACCGTTCTTGCACCAACAAATAGATTAAGGATTTGGGCCTTTTAAAAAAGTGGTTCTAGTATAGGAATTATGTTCGTGGGGGATCATCCATATGGAAAGATACCATTGTTTCCCTTCTTGTTGGAAAAATCCTAGTGATACTTGAAGTTTCCTCAAGTACCCACACTTATATACTAGTTGGAAGTCACTTGGATTTAGCGTGTTCCCAGTTGGGTCATTCCCTTGGGTGATTACTTTTTCCCACAAGGAAAGCCCTCTAAGGATAGACAAAAGTGAGCAAGTACATTTGTATTTCGATCAATCTTTGTTGAGAAAAAAAGAGAGAACATAGGCAATATACTCCAGTCACACTCACAAGATTTTGTTCAATTTTAAGAATCCCAAATTGAAGTGTGGAGATAATCACTTATATAAATTAATATCACAAAAAGCCTTTTGATTCTCAAGATCATCGCAAGGAGCAAGATAATTTCATACATCTTTTAGATGATATTACTTTGGATAAGAGATTACAAAACATAGAAGCACATGTTCCTTTTAGTCCTTCCAAGCAATAATTGGATTCTTTTTAAGCACCAAAAGGAAATGTGACATTTGTTTGTTCAATTGTTAAGCCTAAAAAAAATCTAGTAAGTTGCCTAAGGTTCTTTTTAATCCTTTTGTCTTGTTCTTTTTAAACCCAAATTGAAATCTATTGAGTCCTAAAAGCACAAAAGATAGCAAATCCTTAGAAAAGGGATTTTTTTTTTTCCAAAGTGTTTAAAAACACTTGATATGATGAAATGATGCCGTCATAAGGAGACTTGCTTTTGTTCCCTTCACTTTGTGATCAATCCAACCTACACAAATTGGTTAAAGCTACAAAAATAGAGGCCAAAAACCAATTAATAGTCAAAAGCAACAAAAATGAAAAAAGCACATGTTAAAAATAATCTGAAAAGTGACTTTTACCCAACTTCAGTGGCGGAGTCTATAGAGGCAACGTAGTTTGAAGAAGTCAGAGGCTCTATATAGAGCCGCTGGGACTGATAGTGGTGCTCTGTGATAGAAACAGTGAGCACAAATGCGACGTTCTATTGACCAAGTGGTGTTGTTTGGAGTTTGGACATGTGGTGACAGAAAAATGGCCCAACATCACAGTTTGAAATTTAAATTTTTGGGCGGGAATGACTCAGTACCGAAGTTTGGAGTTTGATAGTGGTGCTATATTGTTCTAATGGACTGATAGTGGTGTAGTTTCTTTGCTAGCGACATACTTTTCCTATAGACACAAAAAGTTAAAAAACCATAGAATTTTTAAGAAAAACATGTTAAATTCTTCAAGCTAGCCCTCCTTCTAGCACCAAAATGTGAATGGTGATGTTAGACCTACAAAAAATAAAATCAAACAACACATCATTAGTCTATTATGCAAGTTAAATCAACATTCCCCATAGAATTCATTTGAAATGTAGAAAAAAAGAAATGGAATGATGAACACCAATAAAAGCTTTTGATTCCTATCTAATGCAAAAAAACTCTTAATCCCATGGGGGAATTGGTGTCATTTTGATGTGGAAAATGGCCCTTTTCCAATCCCTTGTAAGCTTGAATGATGATTTGATGAAGATTTGATGCTCCTTGGTTGAATTCCTGCATAACCTAGCTATGAAAATGAGAAAATGGATGAACAATGGATGGGAAAATTCAAAATCTCAAGATAATGTCTTTGCATGAAGTTGTGGATCCAAATTCCAAATGGGAGACTCTTATTTATAGATTTGAAAGATGGAGGATGATACAAAATGGATGAATGTGGGACAAAAGACCAACCAATAGCATAAAGCCACTTGTCAACATGTGAGTGGACAAAGGTGGAGCATATTTTAGTGAATGTGCAATTAAATGCAATTAGGTGGAATTTCAAAATGGATGAAATGACAAGTTGGAGGGAGGAGAAAATGAAGTTAATGCCACTTGGCTCAAGGAAAAAGGACATGTAAGAGGTTTAAATGCCTTGTTGGATGTACAAACCATTTTGGAGGGATTTTTCAAACTTGGAGAATATTCCCTTTTGATGCCTTTTTGAAAGTAATTAAAGATTTAATAAATCAAATAAATTGATTTTCATGAGCAAGTTGAAAAATCTAGAGGATTTGAGTGATTAAGATTAGGATTAATTAGGATTTGATTAATTTAAAAGGAGATTAGTTGATTTGATCATTTTGACTTAGGCTTTTGGATTAACTTAAATCAAAATGAGAGGAACATGGTTTAGACCTAATTAAATAAAGATTTTTATTTATTTAATTAAAGAAGATGGTGTTAGATTAAATCAAATAAAGATTAATTTATTTTATTTAATATAATGACTTTAGAGATTTAATTAAATAAAATGAATTATTTAATTAAAGAGAAACTATAGAAGCTAATTAAATAAAATGATTTACTTAGTTAACAAGAGATGATGACTTAATTATATAAAATTGATTTATTTAATTAAGAGATGAAATGTGATGAATTTAATCAAATACATATTATTCGATTAAATGGTTAGCAAAGGAGATTATTCAAGACGAAGTGGTGTTAGTAAAATCGGGATCAGTTGTATAAGATCAATCGGTACATTTTCCATGTCTGCAATATATATATATGTTGTTTAAATATATGTGTATGATGTTTTAATGTAAATATTTTTAAAGATCCAAGATATTGAGAGGGGGTGAATCAGTATCTTAATTTTTTTGATCAGATACCATCCAATTATTCCAATGTAAACTATAGCAGAAATAAATAAAAGCATTAATAGAGCATAAGATTAGAGAACACAAGAACACTAAGATTTTTTTGTGGAAAATACAAATGGGAAAAAACATGGTGAGTGTTAGCTCACAATATTATATAACCAGTTATAGAGTATTACAAAAATGGGTGGCTCAGTGCTAGGACTCACTATCCAGAAACAAAGGCTCGGTTCCTACAAAATTACAATGATTGAATGGCTTTCAACCAGGAAAAATGAACTGACAGAGTACACCTAATGAGTGCAGATTCAGTTCTAGATAAAGCTCAATAAATAGACTTAACACATTTCATTATGTTCGCACTGCTTCACTTCATCACACACACTTCTTCAAAAACTATCTATTATATATATATTTATCCCATCTCTTCGCAAGCATCAATTAGGTTGGCCTAATTAGATGCACTTCATATTTACCAAAAATACTATCTGTTGGCTACAAGCTTAGAAAAAGATAACCCACATACTTGAACAAGTCGGCATGGACCTAAAATAGGTTGCACATATATGCGCATAACAAAATTATTTTCACCTTTACACAATTTACCAAAGAAGTCAGCCAAAGAAGTCAGCGAGGAATAGATTTCAAACCAAAAATAAAAAAACATTTTGTATGAGCACGAGAGATGTGAAATCTCAAATGTATGTGCTCCCAACATCTGCAAACCATTTCCCAAAGCTGCAAGCAACAATAATCATCAGAAAACAAATGCGGATCAAAATACCAGAGGATTTAAGCAAAATACTGGTTTAGATACCAGACTAGAATACTTGAGTAACTTTAGACTTGATCTTGTAGTTGCAACTCATATATCATGGTGACATCAATGATAAACAAAAAGTAACAAAATGAGATGTTCTTCATTTTTCAAACAAATGTAAGTTGTATATGCATTGTTAATTTGAAAGTTGTATTTTGTATTAATAAAATAAATAAAAACATAGTTTTATATGTGTGTGTGTGTGTGTGCATACATACATATATATATACACCACACACTAATATATATATATATATATATATATATATATCTATATATATATATGTATGTATGTATATGTGCTTATAACTAAATTATGATGTCAGAGAAAGATAAAATTTGTCCATGGGATTTAATGAATTATGTTCATGGTTGAATTTGGAAATATAATAAAGAAGAGTTATTTTACTTAAATAAATGAAAGGTTAGTTTATATGGGATAATGGATTATTCTTGGCTTAAGTTGAATGCTTGAAAATGTACTGATTGTATTGTAAAATTACTTGCTTTCTTGATTATGTCACTGAATTGAGTTATGGTATGAAGTAAAGTTAGTGAGTAATGGAAATGGGTTGATTGTGAGTTATTGTTCAATGGTTAGGTCATTGTGTGGGGTGGATATTGAAAATCTTCCAAAGGCTAGGGGAAATTTTCTTCTTGATGGATTCTATGTTATTCATTTGAGATGATTTCTTATGCATTGAATGAGTTCACGAGGGTTATTAGCCTTGCACAGTATATTCTCCACTATGATTGGGACTTGTGTGTGGGATGTTTTGTGCCTTCTTTTGCATGTTTATGAGGTTTTGTAATTTTTTCAAGTTGGATTTTCCTTGTCAATTTCATTGGGTCTCCTAATTTCTAGTAGGGGAGTGGCTCTCAATAGGGGTCGGTGCACAAAGTGGCACCAAGGTAACCCATGTGGGAGTTTCTTAACTCAGTGATTATTTAAAATGAATTAGGGGTTGGGTAGTTTACTCATTAACCAAGATAATTCCTCACTCAGGGATCAAGTGCATGTTTAGGCTTGAGATGAGTGGGAAGGCTTGGAATGGAAAAGATCAACTAAATTTTCCTCTTGAAAGGTATGTTGACCCTGCATGAGTTTGTATGGGGGTTGATGATTCAGTAGAGGCTGCCAGGGTAACTAAAGATGGGGGTTAGTAGCCTAGAAAGATACACTAGGGTAACCCATAGCAAGCTACGTGATGACAATCCTCCCTAATGCAACCTAGTATTCCATTACCTCATGTCTTCCTTTGATGTTTGTGGGCCTTTGGAAGTAATGTCACTATCATGTGATGTTGTACTATACGTGTACATTGGATTCATGTTAGCCTTTGTGTCGATCATCTATCTCTTGACTATTTTTTTGTCGTGGGACCTTATTGCTATCTCCTAGCATGGGGGGTGGACCTTAGGGTTCTACATGGTCAGGTAGAATGTGCCTTGTACTCCATTGGGTTCCCTCCCTTTTGTTCGTGCTCATGGTGACTACTCTTGGATATGAAGACTTATGAACTTGTTTCAGTCTGCATGTACTATATTTCTTGTACTTTTATTGCACTATCATTTAGTTGTATCATGTAATAAAAATCTGATGTACTCTTCCCTCTTATTTGAGGAATCATTGATGTAATAATGTAATGTTTTAAATTCATTGTTGGAATCTCTCATGTAATGGATAATGTAAATAATGTTATTGCATATGTTAGTTAATTGGATTGATTTGGATGTTATATTGTTAATATGATATGGATAATTCATATTGGTTGATCTCTTAAATGTGACGAATAAAATGAAACTCATATTGTTGATGGAATTTATTTAACCTAATGATTTATAGTTCTTGTTAGTTTAGTTAATGGGATCCTAGTAGTGTAGTCACAACCTTAGATGACTTAATTATGAATGCAATTTATTGTATTATTTGTAATCTTGTGAATATTGTACTTTCAGAAAAAAAAATTGTCTTGTTTTTAGGTGTTTTAGCGTGTTGTCCTCTAGGGTTTCGTGGGAGGGCATTACACATGGTATCAGAGCCCAAGTTCATACACTAGGAACTCTGGATACATATGAGCCCATTGTTTTGACTTAGTTTTTTGTACTCTTGAGTCTATGTTTTTCCTCTTGGTCATCCTCACTTAGCAACCTGAGACTTGTCTTTTGGTGGTGTTTGTCCAATGGTGTAGAAAACTAGTGGAAAGGATAGGACCCTCGGTGTAGTGTGCAATGCACCAATATTATTTCTATTGGGGATGCATTATGGACACTTTTGTAGCCTTGTGAAGTTACTCCCAGTGATGTGGATTTGTGTGTTTATGTGAAGAATGTGTGTTAAATCTAGAATTTTGTGCTTATGAAATGATAAATTGTGTTTACATGCTTTTGAAAAGGTGTAAAATCATGATTTGTGTTGAATATGTTATGAGATATAGTAGTTTCTAATGAATAAAGTGGAATGTCTTGTGTGTAATTAAGGGAAAATTTAATAAAAAATGTGTGATTTGAGTGCATAAATATGTTGTGTTTTGGGAAAGTGTGTCATTTTGATGTAGCAAATCAGCTTGGTGTATTACATGACATTAGATGCATTGTTATGATCAACATATAAATATTCTTTCATGTAGTGGATAGTTTAAAAGATGATTTGATTACCGATTATTATTTTCATATGTGTCTTGGTGAAAGGGACAATGTCGCATTACTCATTCGTGAGTACCCTACTACGCTACGATTTCCTTTCACAGTGTGCTTGATTATGTGAATATATATATGTTCGATCATTTTGTTTGTTGCAAGATGCAACTACTAGGTATCAACTCCACCTGAATTAGTAGGTCTGAGAGTGCCTTAAAACACAATGTAAATGTTGTTGAAACAAAGATGACAAAAGGTCCCCTACCCTAGTCATCATTCTTAGAGAGGATGAGTATTTGGGTCAGTACCCTATTAGTTTTGTAGTCAATCCATGTCGTTTTAAGTTCTTCTTTTACTTTGGATGGTGGTCAAGTAATTGTTTGACATTTGATTTGCTTGATAATAAATGTTGCTTATATTTACATATGTTTTACTCTTATCTTGAAAATTCCAGGAGTAAAGCAAATCTTAGGGGGGAAGGATGTAGTGCCCCTCCATGACTCACCTTATTTGTATGCCAGTTTGGTTGGTCAGTATTGCCAGTATTTTCTGGCATTTGGTTTATTTGATTTAAATTGTTTGATTGTTGCTTGGGGATTACTTATTGCATTAAAATAAAGTTATTAAAGTTTAAACTGTTTTGATAATTAAAATAAATTCTTTAATATGTTTGTGGTGTTAATAAATGAAAATATTGATAATACCTTTATTAAGTTTAAATAAATAAATGTATATTAACTATAGTGTGTGTAAACAAAATTGAAATGAAAGATTGAATTAATAAATTAAATATTTTAATTGTTGATGTAATTGTTTGAAAATTATAAGGAAAGGTTAAATTATAAAATAATAATAATTAGTGGTAGTTGTCGGTAGTGGGGAAAATGAAATAAACTAATTAATTTAAAGAAGAGCTTGCAACAACGGTGAATTAGGGGAAATAGTACATAAATTAGTTATATTGCAAAATGAAAGGGGCTTTTGGTAATCCTCTAGAAACTAATCTTGCTTCTCTGTCATGAATAATTCTCTGGTTCTAGAAAAAATTCTTCTTCTGGTTTTGAGAGTTTTGGATTTGGGTTTCTATAAAGGTTTTTGGATTCAGAAGAGGTTGGAGCTATAAATTGGAGAAGAGGTTGCAGTTGTTAATTGGAGGTAGAGAGCTCTACATCAACTTCTAGCTTAGTCAATTGAATTATTCAAGGTTCCTCTTTCTTCAACCTTCTTCTTGTTTTGGAATAAATGCTTGAAATCTATATGTTGGTTTGAACAAAAGTGCCTATGGTTGATCCCACAAAGTTGGTTTACAATTTCTAGGAGATTTTATTTTTTGCTGAAATCACATATTTTTAGAAAATATAATGATTTAAGCCTTAAAAAGTTCCATTTAAAGCATTCCAATTTAAAAGGGTTTGATCAAACTACCTTAGATCAAACCCCCTTGGATAGAACCCCGCTAGTTTTAAACCATACCTATAACGAAGTCTCTTTTACACCTATCAAAATGTTGATAAAACCCACTTTTTGATTTACCTTTTGGGGATCAAAGGAATTCATTTAAAATTTATTTTTGTAAGTATGTATTCCTTATTATAAGCTTCCCAAAAAGTATAATTTTAAATAATTTTAATTTTATTATTATATATATATATTTTTAATTTCTTGTGAATGTAGTTTTTCATCGAAAGCTCTCTATTTTGCACATGTGGAAAAATAGAAGATTATCAAAAAAAAAATGAAAAATATGAGTGCACCAAATATTGAAGTCCTTGATCCAACAAAAATAAATAAATTTTGATATATACAAAAAAGTGTTGTGTTATACAGTCTACCTATTTCTGAATTGTAATTGGTTTGACTTTGAAATTTGATTAAGGAAAAAATATTCAATAAAACACTATGAAACCAATTGGAAGCACTAAATATCATAGTTACAAATCTAAATTAGAAAAAAATAGAATTTATCCTTCATGGAAAAAAAAAATGTGTTATATGGTGAGCGTCACTCCTTAAAAATGGTGTTTACTGAAAAAAACTAGTTTTTGAAGGAGATGGAAAAAGAAGTGCAATATGTTTCCAAAAAAATTGAAAAAATATATTTAGAATCTATAGACAAAATTTCACAAGTCACTAGTTTGCATCATCTTCAAATTCCTCACGGTTTAGCCGCTATAGGTGCCCGAAAGTGAAGATTTAGTTAGAAAAAACCAATTCAGTGTCCAGTTTGGCCAAAAATTGTAAACCAGTATTGTGGGATCACCCTTGTATTTGTGAGTCTGATTTAGAACAATCAAAAATTGCATTTCCAAGTATTGCTACTATGCTAGTATATTGTTTCAAGCTTTTTCTATAGTTTTGTATTTCAAGTGTTTGTGAATTATTGTACTCTTGATGCCATCAACATTGTCTGGAATTCACTTTTGAAGTATTTCCCCTAGGAAACTAAATGGTATTAAGTTAAATCTTTGCACTCCTTTGTATGTTTTTCCTTTGTGGTATTCAATTGAAGTATACGCCTCATATTTGTCTCCAAATCTTTGCATACTTATGTCAGACATTCCTTAGAATATTGTTAACCCTGCTCAGAACTCCATGTTGGCAAGAGACACTGTACATGTTTTCTAGTGTTGTCATTGATGGAAACCCTTGTCAGCTAGTCGATCCACACATTGCAATTTCCTCATACCGGCAGCCAGATTGAAGATCAGTGAATATCTATTAAGCTAGAACAAAACATCCAGTAATTTTGTGTTCTTCGATTCATATGCAGATTTTTTGCTATTATTTTGTGTTGTGGATATTAGGGAGTATTGTTCAATGCATAATTTGTGTTATTTGTAAATCTTGGTGCCTCGTATCAATTTGGGTGGAAGGTAGAAGGTCTGGTGAACTAATTTTTTGTTCATCAGTATTTGGAGGCCCACTTGGTGAATATAGTGTGTCGCAAATATTTGAGGAGTTATTGTTTAAGTATTTTTGTGTTTGAATATTTTGGTTTGGGTCCTCACTATGTTGTGGCCAACTCTTGTGGATGTGCATTAATTATTATGGATGATTTGAGCTAATTGTTTGTGAATATTTCTTATTTTGTTGAAGCCGACATATAGTGATTGAATTCTTGGTGGTGGATATATATAAGTGATCAATTATATCATTTTGGTGTGTGTTCAATGTGAGTTGATGTATGTTGTGAATCTTAGAAGGTTAGTAGAGTTATTATGCATAGTTTCACTTGTGCATTAAGGATTTTTGGTACAAATTGAAGCAGAACAGAGCAGAAGAGCAAAATCAGTCAAAAGGTCCAAAATTCAATTGTTGAGCCTAACCAAAACTATAATCAGGCATTTGTAGATGCTACTTTATCAATTCAATCTTTGGAAGTATTCCAAACTTTTGTAAGGCAGCGAGTCTTTCAGTTTTTGAGTAGTGAGCTCTAGGTAGTGTGCCTGAATGCAAGTGCATTCTCATTTTGTAATATTTTCTTTTGAGTATACTTAGAACAATATTGTGGATTGACCTCCACCGTGGTTTTTCCCCTAACAAGGTTTCCACGTAAAAAATCCTTGTGTTATGGTGTTGTGGTTACTTGTCTTATGTGCATGCATTTTTATTTTGGTTGAATTTTATCAACACTTTAAGGATCAGATTAATAAAGCTAAGAAATGTACAAAATTGATTCACCCCCCCTCTCAGTGTTGCTTGATTCCAACAATTGGTATCAAAGTTCAGTTCCTCGAAAGAAGATTAAAAGCTTGGGGGAGATCTTGGAAAGTGTTTCAATGGATTCAAGCAGTCTTTAACAACTTATGGTGGCCCTAGATGATCTTGATCAAGAAAAATATGAATTCTAAGAATTACAAGCAATCTCGTGAATGCTGAGAGATTCATTGAGTCATTGAAAGAAAAAATCAACAAGTCCAGAGAGAAGAGAAAGTAACTCTATGAGCAGATCAAGTAGGAAGACAACAAACACATTGTAGATGAACAACTGAGTCAAGCCCTAAAAGATAAGACAAAAGAATGCAAAAAAATTTCCAAGGATAATGCAGTTCTAAAGCATGAGACATAATGTATTATGATCAGGATGAATAAGGAAATTGAAGACAAGAAGAGGAATGAAGAAAATCTTTCCCAATCCCTAAAAGAGAAATATGAATAATGCAGTCGAATTATTGATGGATTCATTCAGTTGGAACTTGAGTTAGAACAATCCAAACACAATGAAGAAGATCTTTAAAAACACATTGTTGATCTCAAAGATGAACTTGCTACTGCAAAATGAATTCAAGGAGAAGTTCAAGATTAGCTCAGCCAAGCTTGATGAACTAATTAAAAGTTAGAGGACTAATGGTGACAAGTGAGGTCTTGGATATGAGGAAGAATAAATTTTTGGATCTAGACAAAGGAGGTTTAGACAAGGAAATCAGATGAACAACACTGTAAGGTATCCGGTAAGACAACCTAATGATCAAAGGTTTAATGGAAACTGTTATGTTTGCAATAAATTTGGTCATATGGCAGCTCAATGCAGAAGTAGAATGAATTCATGTGGTTCATCATTCTCTAATCAGTGCTTTAATTGTAACAAGTATGGCCATAAGTCAAATGAATGCAGAAATATGATGAATTTTTTTTATAGAAATGTTAGATGTTATACATGCAATAGATTTGGCCATATTGCTAACCAGTGTAGATCAAGAGAAAGACATTGGAACAACTGGTCTAGACAAAGAAATGTGGTGTGCTACAATTGCAACAAAACTGGTCATATTGCTAGATTCTGCAGAAGAGGTCCGGTAAATCAGAGAAGAAACATGTAGAAGGATGAAAAAGGAAAAGGGAAAGTTACTACAGATCATGTTAGGAAGCAGATGAAAAAGAAATGGGTGAAGAAGAGTCCCTCTATTGTAGGAAATGAGCTAGCACCAGAATCAACTTCTAGTAATTCCTCTAGGAATTAGGTTAAGACCTCTGGCCTAGGGGGAACTGTCAAGAAAATCTTTCAAACCCCCTGTAGGAAATCAACATTGGGATGTGGATGAGTTTAGTGTTTTCATTAATGATATATAGATTCTATTGAACACTTGGAGAGAGTATTTATGTAGAATTGAAGGTTTGCATAAGAGTTATCTTTTACAGTGTATGGAAATAGGGTATCTGGATGAGTTAGGAAAAAAGCATTTATTACGTCAAAAAGGTTAGGTGTACGAATGATAAAAGTTTATTTCTATCCTTCATTTTCCACTTTTCATTTTGAGAAGAAGTATGAACAGCTCTAAAGAAAACTTTGGAAACATTTGGTGAGAATTCAAGTGTGAAGGAGATTCAAAGTTCAAACCCTAATCTGGCTAAAAGGTATTTTTTGGGAAAACTTGTAAACCTATTAAGATTGAGCCCTTATGTGCATTTTCATTTGTTTCATATGGTTTTTTGCACATTAAAGATATAAGGAATACATTCATGCTAATATTGAGGAGTTAGGAAGCTTGTAGTTGCTAAATTTATATTCCAAACACATTATTAGAGAGGATTTATGTGTTAAGCCCAAATTCAAAACCCTAGAGGAAAATAAATTCATGCATATTGTGAAATTCCTCATGTTTGATGAAAACAAATGGGTTTGGTACATCTTGAGTCGAGTTCATGCTAAATTCATGTGGTTAAATCAACCCTTCAAGATTAAAAAAGAGGCTATAAGTATTGTAACAGGTTTAAATTCCTCCAGTGGATTGTCGATTTTGAAGTTTGTGAAAAATCAAACTGTCACTAATGCAATTGGTTTTGTATTTGATAAAAGAGTGATGACAATTGATAACATCATTGATGTGGGTGTGAAATTTGTCTTGATGGTCATTGGTTATAAGATATATCACTCCAGTTGAGAAATTTTTGTATCTGGTACTACCATATATACAACCTATCAAATGGTAAAGGAGAATGTAGAGTATGATTTATGTGAATTGCTTCGAAGTCAGCTTATGGAAAATCTTGGTAATATTAAGAAAGACAAGAAGAATTCCTTTAAATACGGTAATCTATTGCTATTTTTGTTCTTTTATTTCATGGATGAAGTTTTGGGAGTTGGAAAAGTGCATGGGAAAAGTGATAAGCATGTTTTTGTTTAGCTTAGAGACATGTTATTCAGCCTTCGTGATTTGCAAGCCAAGAAAACTACAATCTGGGGATATCTCAAAAACTTTTAGAATATAATGCAAGCAAGGGAAAGAATTCCCACTTCTATTATGGAAAATTATAAGGATACAATCTATTTTATGGTGGATATTGATCAGTTCTTGATGGAAGCGACAAAACCTAGAACCGTCTGGATTATGCCAATGGGTTATGAAGTTGAAATAATCTTGGAGCTATACGCAAAACATCTATTGAGAAAGCCTTTGGATCTTTCTGAAGAAATGTTTGGAACATATGCAGAGAAAATTATGCAAGTCCATGAGAAATTGAAGAAACCAATGATAATCCAGAGAGTGAGGAAAGAAGTGGAAGTCTTTGCAGAGAGCATGGGAATACCTACATAAGCTATAAGAGAAGCCAGAAGGAAAGGCGAACAAGCTAAAATTGAAAAAGGAAAAGAGCATGCTAAAAATGAATCTGCTAGTCTGGTAGCATCCTCTGCTCGAACTAGATCAACAAGGAGCTCAACATCCCTATTTGGTCATGCAAAGAAGTCAACGCCTGCAAAAGCTCAAGTTAAGGCATCTGTAAAAGGAAGAAGGATAAGAGCACATGAGTGTATATAGTTGTTTTAGATGATGAAGAGACAAAATCTAATGAAGGAGTTAGAGAAATAAAGCATATGAGCACCCCTGCAGCAACAATAGTCAAGCCCTCTAGTGAAGAGGAGGAAGCAAAGAAGAAGATGAAGCTTGAAAAACCAGGGATGTCAGTAGAGGAAGTTGAAAGAGGTATAATTAAGGATGGAAATCTTAACCCCCTATCTAAAGTGTATGTTACCTTTGATACTATTGGTCAAAGAGTCCTTGAGGAGGCTACAATAAAATATTTGAACAATTTCAATATGACTCTTATTGATATAATGGCACAGTTTCCTAAAGAATTGTATGAAATTTTAAAGATGAGGAGAGTTAATGCTAGAACTAAAGAGGAGCAACTAAGAGAAGGGGTTCTTGCAAATCTAAGTCTGGTAATGTATGTTGAAGAAATGAAGTCAATCCTAAAAGAAGCAAAAAGATAGTTTAAAAGAAAAACAAGAATAAACAAGCTTATGTTGGGTAAAGCTGAAGAAGTACAAAAAGAAACTAAAAGCATTTTGAAGAAAGTTATATTAAAGAACATAATTGGTGTTTTTTCAGAAGAAGAGTGTGGAATATAATTCATTTGGTTTGGTAAATGAAGAGGTTACAATTGAGGACACACAGATTCCTCTTGATGTACATGATACAAAAGAACCTATGGAGATTGAAGCTCCTAAAATTGTGTCCGTTAAGGAAAAGGAGATATCAGTTGAACAAGTTGAAGCTCTAAATGACAAGCAAAAATCTATGGTTGTGGAAACAGTAGTTGAGGAAAATAAGGTTGAAGTTAAGGGAGTTCTAGTAGAAGCAAGAGACATTGCAGAGGCAGTGAAGAAGTTTTTAGAAGAACAAAAGGAAGAATTTGATCTTGAGTTAGAAGATGCTCCTATTCATTTGTCCACTTTGTCCCCAATTTAGAAAATGAAAGTTGCATCATTTTCACAAGCTAAGGCTAGGGAAGAAATTATGAAGTCTCACATTAAGGATAGTGAGTTATTGAACCTAGCATCTAGCATTTTGGAGAAGATCATGCCTACTTATGTTAAGGATCCATCTGGTTCTTCCTTCGGTGAGCTGAAGAAACTTATAAATTCGGTAAGTACTCATTTTGAGTCACTTGAGAAATAAGTTTTGGTCAAAGTTCAGAAGGAATTTGATACTAGGAAGATTAGTAGGTTGAAAGGATTGATAGCTAATGAAAAAACCTATTGAGGAAAATAAGAAGATGGTTAAGGATCATGAGAAGGAGTTAGCTGCTATTTCTGATGCTTTTGATCCTTTAACTGTTTCTGTTGGAGAGCAAGAAGGTCAAGTTATATCCTTACTTGAAAAAATAAAGAGTTTGAAGTGTGATAATGATAGAGTTTTGGAAAGAGTTGGTGAACTTAGAGGGCTAATTGTTCCAAAGATGGAAACCACGTTGAATGCTTTGAAAGAAGCACAAGATGCTATGGCAGTCAGTGATCTAGTGAGCCTTAAATCTACAGAAGTGCAATCTTATTTACTCTATGGTCACATAACTATTCTAGAAAGCCACAATAAGTGTTGGGACACAAGCTTGAACCTGTTAAAGAAATTTTTTGCAGATACCTTCAAGTTTATGTAAGTCATTTTGAAACAAGCTTGTACATATGTAGTTTGAAGTTTTTGTTTGTTTATAGGAGTTTTCTATGTGGATTCCCCATCTTTGCCATTGATTTCAAAGGGGGAGAATAGAAAAGTGAAAAATGTATATTCATCTAAGGGGGAGTTGTAGTTTTGAGTTGTGGATGAAGATATTTTTGGAGTTTTGGTTGGCAGTGTAGTGTTATTTTGTTGGTATTGATCCGACACTTAGTCATTTTTCACTAAGTGTTGCCATCAATGCCAAAGGGGGAGATTGTTCGCAAGAGACACTGCACATGTTTTCTGGTGTTGTCATTGATGGGAACCCTTGTCAGCTAGTCGATCCGCACATTGCAATTTTCTCATACTGGCAGACAGATTGAAGATCAATGATTATCTATTAAGCCAGAATAGAGCATCCAGTAATTTCATGTTCTTTGATTCATATGCAAATTTTTTATTATTATTTTATGTTGTGGATCTTAGGAAGTATTGTTTGATGCATAATATATGTTATTTTTAAATCTTGGTGCCTCATATCAATTTGGGTGGAAGTTAGAAGGTTCAGTGAACTAATATTATGTTCATCAGTATTTGGAGGATGACTTGGTGAATATAGTACTATTGAGGGTCAAAATAGCACAACAACATTAAACAAAATATTACTATTCTATTTCTCCTAAAAAATAAAGAAAACACATGGTAATCTAACTCCCAAGGTCCTGGTAATTGGTTCTCAATTATGCTGATATCACTCAAATGGTCAATATAACTATAATGTGCAAGGGTCCTTTGCTGGTAACAAGGAACAAAACTGCATGAAGTAAACCAATCTACATTTTGGGGGTTTAAATAAAGAGAAAAAGATATATCAGAGCTTTAAAATTAGAAGAATATGAATAAAACTACTTAACATCCAGACATGCATATCAATAATGAGTGTTCATTCACCTAACCACAACTACAACAAGATACAATCCACAAAATAAACCATACAACTACATACATCCATAGTGCTAATTCAACACCATCACCATTCACTAAATTTTACTTAAAAATAGATCATTCACTCATCATTAAAAACAGATCAAATAGACATAACAATAACTTCATTCATAGATAACCCAATGAGATAATCTTTAAATCTGGTTTCCTCTATTGATTCTCATGAAATAGAAAACATTTAGGCACATCAAATCACTAGCATACAGATTGATCATGCATCATTAACCTTATCATATAGGTCCAAACTTGATAACATAAAAACTTGTATAAAACTATAAAAATTGTATCTAAGTTCAACTGAACTTCTTAAAAGTATCTCTACTAATAATAATGAAATACTAGAACTAATCACTATTCTCTATCAGCAGGTGGCTGATCTTTCTTCAATTAGCCAACCTTTACAAAATGGAACCAATTAATAAATATAGGCCCAACATGCACAAATTCCTCCCAATTTAGAATCTAGATCCATAAATTAAGGAATAGGAATTGTTGATGAAACTAAACTACTGAACTCTTGAGTTAGAAGGCTGGAGCAAAATGTTGGAAAATTTTTGACTTTCCAAAGAAGAAGTTGGAACTAAGAAAGGGAACTAGAGTTGAGTCCACATCAAAACCCTGCAAAAGAGGAGAGAAGGAAATGTTGTGTCTAGTCAAGTGAGCCAACTCACTTTTGTGTTGCATGATCAAGGATGTACTCATCATAATTGGACAACACCTATTGAAGAGTATCCACATTAGGTCCATCGAGCCAACCATCCTCACACTTAATCCTCTTTAATTCTACTGAAACCAATTTTTGTACCTCTTTTAATTTGATTACCTCTCTTCTAGCAGCCTTTACTTCTTCCCTTATGTCCATAAACCTATCCAATAACAAATCATCTCCATCATCCCCTTTTTGCATCACCTCTTCAAATCTACTCCTCCACTTCTCCCTCATCTTATCCAAAGTAAGACCCCCCTTGACCAAGGAATCTAGATTGACTAAAATAGCCACAATTTCCTCTAACTCATCAATCTGTTGATTCAAGTCCTTACTCACTTCTTGAATCTCATTTTTATGCCCATGAATAGACTTGGATTTATATCCTATTATACTCAGTTTTATCAACCAAATCCGCATCACCATTCTCAAGAACTGAATGCTCAAGAAAAAATGACTTAGGTACCTTTCTCATGTCCTCAAGCTTCTTAGCATGTTCTTTATATTCTTCATATAGCTTATCTAGATCTTTGGATTGTTGATCTAAATCCCCTTCCAAGTCAAGAGCCTCTTTATGAATCTTAAAACCATCATCAAGCATGTCATCATCCTTTTGATTGAGCTTGTCCAACCATCTCTCCATCATTCCCACTTTAATTTTCATTTGAACCAAATCATTAGCCTCTTTCTTTGTTAGTAGGATTGGGGATTTAGGGGCAATAGCTTGTTGAGAGATTGGAGTTGAAAAATCTTTTAAAAACCTATGCAATTGATCTAATTGAGCCTTAAGCCCATCCTTCTTTTGCTTGTCTTTGATCATCCGGGACTTGGTAGAGGAATCCAAAATATCTATTAAGTTCATTTGATTATTTCTTGTAGGCCTTCCCAAATTAACCATGCCCAATTGATAATAAATCATCTGTATATCCTCCTGGTTCTTATCCACCATTGGTATTGCACACTCAGTAATGATATCTCCTACATCAGTAAGCTTGGTGGAGTGAAGAACCATAGCCTTCTTCTTGGGACTTTCCTTCTCAATCTCTTTCGTCATTTCATCCCAGTTCAATGGTTGGGGTTGAACTATTTGATTCCTTTCTAGGTCAAGCTTCAACCAAGCAGGAGCAACAAGAGTAGTAGCTACTTGGAAAGAAGGAGAAGTAGTAGTAGTGGAAGATAGAGGTTGTAATATTGTATTTCTAGGCTGAGAGTCAACTTCTTGCACATTTTTTTGCTCACTCTGTGCCTTCTCTTGTGCAAGCTTGTCGGCCTCTTCCTTATCCTTCTACTCCTGCAGTTTCTTTTCTTCTAATTCCTTCCTCAGACTTTCTTCTTCCAAATTTCTTTCCTCTAACATCTGATCTTGTTTCCTTTTCGGCTCCTCAACATAGTCCCATGCCTCTTTGGACTTCTTCTCACATTCAAAAATCTCAACAACCTCTTTCTCTTTTTCCAAATGTTCTTGTTCTTCTCTCTTCTTAAGATCTTCTTCTTGTGCCTTGAGTTTGGCCTCAAGAACTTCATTTTCCCTTCCTTGAGCAACTTTCTCCTCTTCAAGATCATGAATTTTCTATTGCAAAATCAATTTATCTCTTTCTTCCTTCATCTTGAGTGCCTACTCTTTTTCTTGTTGTTGTTGAACCAATTCATCAGCCTTAACTTGAGCCTCCATTTCTTGTTGCTTGGCTAACAACACATCTTGTGCTTTAACATCTTCTTCTTCTTGTTTAGCTAATGCCTCAGCTTCCCTTTTAGCATCCTCAAAGAGCTTCCACTTGTCTTCCTCTGTCAATATATGCTCAGTCCATGCATCATATGTTACATCAAGAGATGTTACTACATGAGCCTCCTTATCAGATGAAGTATTTTTATAATCAGTAGCAATATCATGTATCTCAATTCCCGATTCCATTTCTTTTAGTAGCTTAGCTTCCTTATGGAGAGTTCCCTTTGGGGATTCCTAACCCGGTTGTTGTGTAACAAAGGGTTGAGCAGATACCTCTCCTGCAATGAATGTTGAAGCACAAACTTGTGTAATTATCTAATCTTCTTGCATCTTTGGGAGGTCTTGCACAACCACCTCCTCTTCTGCATTAGAAGGCATAAATTCCAATGCCTCCTTTGGAGGCATTCTTCTCTTTGTCCTTTTGTATTCTATGGTTTCAAGAACCTTTCTTTTCTCGGATGGTTGAGCCTCAGGCTGGTTAACCCTCAAACTGACTCAATGCACACTTCTTTCTAAGATTGGTCTGGAAATCTGCTTTATATCTATGGACTCTTCTATATTCCAGTCCACTGGATCAAGACTCTTAGTGCCTATGTTCTCAGCCTCATATTGGGGATCCAAAGTTAACCCATCATCAGATAAATTTTTTGGGATGTCTTCCTTAATCCCATACTCAACCATGAGTGGGATTGGAACTCTTTCATAATTTCTCCTTTAGAGATCATAATCATCTTGTAGATCCATCCAGAAGTCCTCCAACAGATTGAAATGATTGTCAAATAGACTAGGAAGCAAAGCCTGCATCTTGTGCCCAGGATCATAATGCTTCCTAGAAGTGTACAAGCCCAATTTTAGATAAACTAATTCATCACAAATAGCCTTAGCTGCCACAATGTGTGGATAGCTAAAATCTCTCAACTTCATTGGAAACTTATGGCAACCAGTCTTGTGTTTGGTGCCAAATTTGAAATTAACCACGAAAGCCTGATATATAAACATCATTAAAATAATTGTATTTCCGCAACACCTAGGAAGCAAATGAGGATGACCATCAAAGCCTCCTAATCTAAAGTAAGTGAATGTGGGGTATTGTATAAACTAGTGTCCCCATGCATTGATAAAATCCATTGCCTCTCTACTTAATCTATACCCAACATCTCTAGTGAGCCTGTTAATGACAACATAAAGGAAGGCATCATTAACCCTCCTACAGTGTAACTCTGATGCTTGCAATGTGAGCTGATTATAGTGCTCCCGCACCTTCTTTTTCCCTTGGACTTCTCCCAATATGCCAACTGTATTCAATCCAAGAAAAATACCCATCCAAGTAGCTGCATAGACCACATAAGAGGTCATAAAGAAACTCTTGGTTTCTCTCACTCTAAGCATCTGATTATGTATACTTTCTGACAACACCATTGGCTAGTCAAACTATTTTTTACCTTCCAAGATAGCATGGATGAATGGGAACATCCATTCTTTAAACTATGAAGCATCCCTTTTTCCAAACACCTTAGAAAGCAACATGATTATGTCCCCAATTTATTTATTGAAATCTTCCCTTTTTGGTTGGTCAGGCTTGGTTAGAAATTTTTTCTCTATCGTCATCCAATGCTTATTCATGTAGGATCTATTGGTTTCTTTATTGCTTCTGTAAAGCTTCAGAGCTTCTACTTCATTCAATTGCTTAGGATTCTATGGAACGGGGGCATCAAACATGAACCTAAACATTTGAGATGTTAGATCAATAATAACATTCCCTTGTGAACCATACACTACCTAGTAGCAAGATTGTAAGCGCCAACAACTGCTAATATCAATTCTGGACATTGAACAGACAAAGGGAATAGTGCATTGTGTGCAAATACAAACTAAGCAATCCTCTATGCCCTTGGTGTAACATCTTCATTGAAAATTTCATCCACCAACTCCTCAAAATTTAAAGGTCCTAAGTTGGTGTCTGTGATATCTGCCCAATTAGAATCAACCTTGTTGGTGGTAAGGGTAGCCTCCTTATGTTTGCACCTCAGAGTATCGGGAAGCTATTCTACTTTAATCTTTTTCGGCCTAGCCCCCTGCCTTGAAGTTTCTACAGGTTGGCTCCTTTGAGAAGCCTTGTCTGATGCTCCAGACATTTCTCAAACTCTGCAATAAACTTCTGTGTTAGATGATCAACACATATAAATCAATACATTAGTCCATACCTACCTCTATCTCCTTGAAACAATGTTTAAACTTAACCAAACTTCAACCTTTATCGAAAGAGGAACCATAGAAGCACTAAGGACATAAAATAGTTTTTCAACATTAGCAGGGTGAGAACCAGAATTAGGACAAAACCATAACTAGGACCAGAATAGAAACTAAACCAAAAACTAAACACTAGTTCCAAGTTCAACTTCCAACCCAGCTCCGATTCCACTCAAGGACAAGCATAAGGACTTAATATCATAATTACCAGAAGCAGAATGATTTTAGGAATGATTCCCAATGGAAAACAACTTCAGGAATGAGTTCATTCCAGGGTCTGCTCTCACCAATTCAATATGCAAAAGGGAGGGTATTTTCAAAAGACACAGTCACATGAATTTAAAGACCTGGGTCACATGGGCTTATGAGGAAATTAGAAATAGAAGGGCTTAACTCCCTAATAGCTCAACCATACGAAAGCCAATTTAAACCCTAGGAAATACTATTTTGTAAAGGTTGTCGAGCAAACCCTAGCTTGCTTGACATGCTGACTCTGAAAATTAGGGCATCATAGAAAATGACCAAACGTAGAAAAAATAGAGTCGACACAAGTTTGAAACAAGAAAAAGGTTTCCAAAATGAATTCCATCATCCAAGCACATAAAACCTTCACAAATCAAAAACCCTAGTGAAGAACTAGGGCACAACAAAACACACTTGTCATGAAAGTGATAGTGAAACAAAAAAAAACAAAACAACAAATGGAAAAAAACAAAAAAAGAATGAGAAAGAAAGAAAAAGACACAAGAGACGAGGGAAGAATTCATAGAAACAATACTTCTATGAACACACCAAAAAAAAACACAAGACCAAATGGGAAATAGAAGAGCAAAGAAACCTACTTTAAAATGCTCTCAAGAAATGATCAAAATCCAACCAAGATTTTCTCTGCAACTCACTTCTGCAATCCAATCAATCCTCTCAAAGTAATTCTAGCTCTGGTATGCTTAAACATCTCAAATAACAAAGATAATGAGCCAGTTAAACATGATTAGGAATTTAAAATCAATTTGCCCGTGTGGAGAGGCTGCAACTAATGCCATTAATATGGTAGGTCGGAGGCAGAGCAAACAATGCAAACAGACAATTAAGTCTCTTGAACACCTAAAGTAGGGTGGAAGCGGACTTGGGTCCAGAACCAAACAAAAAAGCTTTGAAAAGTTCATTATCGAACTCCAAACCCAATCTCGGTTCCGGAACAAGGACAACGACAAAGAAAAGAAATGGGGGCTGAATCAGAATTGAAACTAGAATTGGAACTTTCACAAAGTTCAAAGTTCGTGTCCAATTCTGGTTCCACTCCCGACCAAGAAACATGAAACAAATAAAAGATGAGAAAACATGAAGGGAAGCGAGAAGGAAAAAAAAAATGGACTCAGCCCAAACAAAATGAACGAAACAAACACTACAGTACAAACGAGTGGAGTCAGAATCAGAAAAGGAACAAAATCTGGAATTTTTAGAAAGTTCCAAGTTAGGTTCCAATCCCGATTCTGCTTTTGGACAGGTAAAACAAGATGCAAAGAAAATGAAAAACAACCCAAGGGAGAAAAAAGCCCAAGAGTTCCAGACAAACCAAAAGACAATGAAAGGAAACAAGGAAGAGAAGGCGGACTCAGAGTCCAAACGAAACCCGAACTAGGAACTTTGGAAAAGTTCAAAGTCCAACTTCGGTTTTGGCTCCACTTTCAACATAACAAAAGAAAGATAGACTTAGGAGCAAAACAAACAACTCCTAATACCCAAACCAAAACCAAAGACAAAACAAAAACAAGGGGGACCCATTTTGTTCTAAAACAAAATGGGGTGGTTATGCAAGGCATAACAAATGGCGACTGGATTGGGAAAATGTTTTACCCATTTTGAAGATATTGAAGAATTCAGTCACCTAAAAAACTTTGATTTATGAAACATGTTAACATAAGTATGATTAGAATATTTAAGTAAATTTGAGTTGGAATCTCAAATGTAAATCAACATAAACTACTTTTGAATCTAAGTGTGTGCTTATATGGTGCATCTTTTTTCATAAGAAATTTCTCCACACCTAAACAACTATATCTAAGATCTAAGCTACATAGGTTGATCCCTTCAACTACCATGCAATGAAATCTTGGGCATTTCTCTACTGCCAGTCAGGCGTCCATAGCCCCGACGGAGATACCTCTAATTCTCTCAAAGTATTTCTCTACTACCAGCTAGGCGTCCATAGCCCTAATAGAGATACTTGAATTACCCATTTAGTATTGAGTTTTCCTTTTATCAGTAGTTTTCTTTTCTCTTTCTTTTATAGGCTTCACTTGTGGAAATTCTTTTAAAAACCTTCTCAATACTCATACATTACTAGTCTAAAATATGGGTTGAGAACTATAGTGGATCCTATGACAGTTTTGGGGAATCATATTGTTCACTTGAATTAGAGATATAATCACCTTGAGATGAATAGGAACTTTATAGTAAAATGTTTTATCTATTTTGTGACAGATTTCAATCATACTTCATGAAGTTATCTATAGTATACCTTACTCCTAATAGCTTTCAGACCCATGCTAAAATGACCATAAGACATAAGTTTTAGAAAAAAATCTCTCGACAGATATGCCTGAAAAATTCCTAAATAAATTTCTCTCCTAGTGCCTATGACATACTTTGAATAAAAAACCCCTACATTTCAAGATGGAAAGAAAAGAGGGTCCCCAAAGAAGAAAACAAAAACAAAGACAAAACAAAAAAAAGAAACAAAGAGAAAGAGAGAAAAAACAAACAAACAACCAATAGAAACAAAGAATAGATAATTACACAAGATACATATATACAATGAATTCAAAACTCATACCTTTATGAACTAAAGTAATGCTTGAGAAATTGTCCATTGACTAGAAATGGAACAAGTTCTCCCATTAAGGTGATCAAGCGAAAAGTGTTCTCACCCAAGATCTCAACTATTGATACAGACCTAACCAGAGTCTATCAAACTTCTGGTGGTCACCCTTTTTCTCCTTAGCCTTATCCCACAACAACACCAGATCTAATATCCTGAATGCTTTGATCTTATCTCTTTTTTCAAACCAATGCTTGATAGCAACCTGATGTTTGAAGAACTATTGTAAAGCAGTGTCTCTTTGTTCTTCCATGTTTAAAAGGTTATTTAATCTTACCTCAATCTGATCATCCTTTGTATAAAACTCCTGTATAAACTTGAGAACAAGTATATGCAAGTGTATGGGGAAAACCGGGTCTTGGCCATAGACTAATTTAAACAGAGAATTTCCTAGAATAACCTTAATACTGGTTTGATCTACCCATAAGGAAAATCTCAACTGGGTATGCCAGTCTCTAGGATTGTTTACCAACAATTTCTTTATTACCTCCAACATGTTCTTATTGGTAGACTTTGCTACCCCATTTCCCTATAGATAATAATTGGATGAATATTTCAAAATGATTTTATGATCATAGGCCCATTGTATAAATTCAACACATGAAAAAGTGGGGCCATTATCACATACCAAGGCAAAGGGTACTCGAAACCTGGTAATAATGTTGTCATTCAAAAATCTGATAACCACCTTTGTGGTGTTGTTTTTGCATGGCTAAGCCTCAATCCGGCATGTGCAGTAGTCTATAGCTATTAAGATAAACTTATGTCCTGCAGAAGAGTTAGGATTAATTACCCCTACAAAATCCAAAGCCCATTGGGCGAATGGTCTTACCTCATAAACTAGTTGCAAGGGCATTGCAGGATTACGCTCCTTAGGTGCAGAGGTCTGGAAATTGTGACATGTTCTAACATGTTGATGCGCATCCCTAAACACGTAGGGCCAATAATAACCTAACCTGAGAATTTGACAAGCCAATGAATCTGCTGATCCATGCCCTATTCCATGTCTTCCATGAAATTCAGCAATAGCATGGTGGCTTCTTGTTGATATAAACATCACAAGTAAACTCCCTCATAATTTATTCTATATAGGGATCCTCCTTTGAGTATGTAATGAGCACTTTTCATCCTTAATTCTCTCCTCTAGGTAGCATTCATCCCATCTGGGCACTTATTATTGAGAAGGAAGAAGATTAAATCTGTATACCACAAATCATTGGTGAATAACTGCACTGTATACTGTTGGCAAGTGATATTTTTGTCAAAATATTCCACATACTTTGATAATCCCTTTCCTTAGATGAGCTTCATTGGATGGATTTCTAAATCATATTCTTGAAAAATAGCCATCCATTTTCCTCTTCTCTCCCCTAACTTACTTTGCATAAGTAAAGATTTGATAGCTAGATCAGGAACTATGGCAACAACCTGGCTCCTAAGGATATAATGTCTCAATTTATTTACTACTCAGACCAATGAAAAGGCTTGCTTATCAAGAGGTGGGTACCTGAACTCTGCATTTTTGAACAGGGAGCTCATGAAAGCAATTGGCCTCTCATCTCCCTCTCCTCTTCTTTGTGTTAGAACAACTTCACATGAATGGTTAGATGCGAATAAATAGATATAGAAGGGCTTTAGATAATCTGGGCTAGTTAAGACTGGTGCCTTAGATATTGATTGTTTAATCTATGAGAATGCAAATTTTTCCTCATTGCTCCATTCTATTTTTGCATCTTTCTTCATCATCTCATTAAGTGGCTTCACAATTTCTACAAATCTTGTTATAAACTTTCTTACAAAATTAATCCTTCCAAAGAAGGATCTCATCTCCTTTTTACTTCCTAGAATTGTCAATTTCAAGATGGCTTCAACTCTATCAAGGTCTATGGATATCCCCTTTTCTGATATCACATGGCCTAAACACATTTATAGGGATTTAGGGAGACTCCATAGCTTATAAATTTCTTAAGGATTTTTGCTAGATCAACAGCATGGTCCTTCTTGTTCTTAGAGAAAATAGTTAAGTAATCTACATAGATTATGATACACTTACCTATCAGATCCTTTAATTTTATGTCCATGGCACACTGGAATGTAGCTCCGACATTGATAGGTCCAAACGACATTCTGCAATAGGAAAATGTTCCCCACTTTGTAGTGAAGGCGGTCTTCATCCTGTCCTCATGGCTGACAAGCACATGGTTATACCCAGAATAGCCATCCAAGAATGACATTATCTGAGATCCGTTGACAATTTGTAATACCTCATCAAGAGAAGGAAGTGGATAGTTATCCTTCTCCGAGGCTTTGTTTAGGTTCTTGAAGTCAACACATAGCCTGATCTCCCCACTTTTCTTACGTACTAGAACTAAATTGGAAACCCAAGTGGAGTGTCGTACTAGGAAGATGATTATTGTTGATAAAATATTTTGCACTTCTTTCTGTATTAATGGCTCAATTAAAGCATTAACCGGGTGCTACTTTTGACACAAGGGCTTCATTTCTGGCTTCAAAGGTATTGTATGCATGATCGTAGAGGTGTCAAAATTCTTTAAATCTTCATAACTCCAAGAAATTTCTGCAATGTATTCTTTTAACACCTTAATTATTTCATTTTTGATCTCCTTAGGGAAAGTCTTGCTTATAAGAACATTTCTTTTAGGACCCAAATAAGCCAAATTAATAGATTCGTACTTCCCTCCATCAGTTTGTGTTGGCACTCTCTCCCAAGCCCGAGGATCAGAATCAAATATTATTTCTAAAGCTACCATCCCCTTGGGAATGTTGTTACTTTTCAAATTAATTATTCCTTTAGTGTCACAACTCTCAGGATCCCAATCCCCACGACCTCTTTCTAACTCATTTATTATTTGTCCTTCAAAAACATTAGAACTTTCCAAGAAGGCGAGTATATGTTGGTCATAATCAAAAACCTAAAAATTCTAGACATTATCTAGGACTGCTGGGATTCAAACTAGTTCTACTGAAAATATTTTCAACTTGGAGTCCGACATAGGCTCCAAAGTGCTAGTGGTGACCGCAAGGGCATCTGCAATATGATTGTGTTCTATATGAATCAAAGTGATTCCAAAAGTGTCAAAATTCTGAATCAAATTCCAAACTCTATTTTTGTAGGTAGCCAATCTTTTGTTATGGCAAGTATATTGGCTATGAACCTACTTGATAATTACTTTAGAATCCCCCATCACCATAAGATATGTGACTTTATTTTGATGGGAAAACATTAAACCTCGAGCAAGTGCTTCATACTCTGCTACATTATTAGTGAATCCAAATTGTAACCTGTAAGAAGCAAAGTAAGTCTTCCCCTTTGGATTGGTTAATTTTATCCCTGCTCCACTTCCTGATTTGGACTTAGAGCAATCAAATTTTAGACTCCATAATTTATCTAGAGTTGGGATCTCTTTCTTCTTTAGGGCCACATGTATTTTCTTGCTAGAAGTATGTGGCAGCTTAGACTAGTGTTGTTCATCAAGTGTTAAAGGTAACTGGGGGTATGGTTCACCAAAAGGTTCTCCTGGATTCAAAATTTGTTTAGGAACTAGTTCCTGAGCCTCTTTTTGGGTTAGATCATGACTTAGTACATTTTTCACCAATTCCTTAGGCATTGGAAGGGTTTTTGGGGTAGGTGTAATTTGAAAAGACCGAGGTTCCTCAGTCTCTCTTTGTAGTTAAGAGCATAGAACCTGTGTCTGCTTGAGTTGAGAAGATGATTCTTTTTAAGCAAGACTGGCTCTCGTAAGGATGGTTGAATCTTTTGATTTAAATGGAAATTTATTGGTGGAGGTTTGAGATTGACATTCACAAGTTTCCTCAACCTGGGAGAGATGATTTAAGATATCTACACAGGGTTGACAAGTTAACTCAAAATGATTTTGGTAATGGACCCTACACCAATTGGGAAGCAACAAACTCCACATATCCACCTCCTCTCCCAGTACCATCCTATCATGTTGCAATTTTTTTATTACGACTTGCTGATTGCCTATAATCATTAGGTCATTTTGTTCTGGAAGTGGTGAGTCATCATAATGGAGTATAGAAAAAGTCATGATTTCCTCCTGCTTGTAAACTCCTATCTTGGTTTCAAAATAGGCCACCTCATTGGAAGTATCATATTCAATAATCATATGATTTAGCCTAGGTTCTCTCTCAATTCTGATATGTGTTGCAATCCCTTTCCACGGGAGCCACATGTGTGAGAAATAAAAAGAAAAATATCCACCGATACTCTTCATTAAATCTCTGCTTGAGAGCATACCATATGCTTCTGGGATATCAACAACTTGGATATCCATGTAAGTTTGGATCCTTGGATCAGATCCAACCTATACATGAATATTCTTAAGATTTCCTACCAAATTGACTTCTATTTTATCCAATTGGATAACTTTTTTATTCGTCTGGAGTGGACTCAAACCTAACTTCCTACAAATTGAAAAGGGCATAACATTTCCCGACACCCTAGAATCTAATAGACAGTAATGTAAATTCTTTCAAAAAATTCTTAAACTCAAAAGGAAAGGTGCAGTGCCAGTCTTACCTTTATAGGGTGTTGCATTCATCTCATTAGTGGTAGTCGCCTTTTCTTTTCCTTTTGACTTGTCTGCTTCCTCCAAGGCTTTCAAAAAAATTCCTTTTGAGCAGGGCACCATTTCATAACATCAAATAATGACATTGAAGTTTTCTACTTCTGCATCTCTGTAATGAAATCAAACTTGAAATTTTTATTCACCTGATACTTAGGAAAAGAAGGTGGGTTACTGGTGCAGGAGCACCTAGGCAACACCAGGAGCTCAAGAGTGAATTGATGGTTTAGATGTTTTCCTTCATGGAATTTTATTTGTTTTCTATTTTTTCAAATAAAGGTCATGCTGACCATAGGTGAGCAATAGCAAGTTTTAGTCTAATGTTGAAGTTTGGCAATTTTTGCAATCGTTGACATTTTTTGCAAAATAAGGCTCTTTTTGAGTTTGAGCGGCCAAAAGGTGCCCATTTGATGAATAACTATTTTAGAAGCATATATAAATGTTTCCTTGACCTTTTTGTAAGCTTGGAAGTTCATTTGTACAGACTATTTTGTTGGAAGTTGAAGAAAAACAGTGTTTTTGTCATTTTTACTGGTTTTTGCTCAAGAACAGTGCTAAAATGGATTGAATATGCTACTGTTAGAGTTGTGGGATGTAGTATAGGTTTTTTACAAGCTTTGTGAGTCATTTTTTAGCTTTTTGAATTCATTTTTCATCGTTGTTTGTAATTAATTTGAAATTAGCCTGTTGCTGGCCTGAACATGTAGTTTTGAGAAATTGGAGGTTTAGAGCACCTTCCCACCATAAAAATTGTATGGAATTTTGGGAAATGTGCCTAGACTCCATGCCTATACATATGGTAGAATTTAGGAGTTGTGTGGTTGCAGGAGTTGCTAGCAAGATGATGCCCTAGGCGAGCCAGTGCAGGTCTGGCTAGGGAAAACAATGAGAAAAAGTCTCATATCTTGCAAGGGAATTGAGATCTTGGAGAAATTATTTTTGGAGAATTTTGTTGGAGGTCTTGGAATTGCATGGTGATCAGGGGGAGGCTCCACCAATTCATTTGGAGTGAGAATTTTTTGACAGTCCAAAATCAGCCAGAAAAGTTAGGAAACCCTAGGTTTTTAACCATTTTTGTGTTTGAGCTGTGTATGGCCTGTACAGGCTCAGAACCTCAAGAATCTTTAAGGTGTGGGTATGGGAATCACAAACCCCAAATTAAAAATCCAAGTCCTTTGGTGGGTTTTGAAGAAAATTTCATTTTTCTCTGTGAAGAGGCCTAATTGGGGGCTTTAGGCTTGTAGCCTTTTTAACCCTAGGAGGGGACTTTAAGAAAGCGATGGTTAGTTGGAGTCTTGTGTTGGAATAGGAACCCTAGTTTGATCATTTTGAAGCTATTACAATGTCTACACACCCCTGCAAGAATCAAGTTAAGTGTGGAGAGAATTTGGTCTTTAAGGGAGAGTAAGGGCCAATGGAGAGTATATGGCGCAGCACCAAGGTTGGCTTGGTAGAAGGGAAGCTTGTTGATGGAAGAGGGGTTGCGAAGACAAACCAGGGGCACCTAGTCATGAGTAGGGACCTATAGGTTAGATTGGTGAAGAAAAACACCAAAGAGGTCTTACAAGGAAAGGCCTAGAGCAGGAATCTGTGATTGATTCCTCCAACCCCACTCCCTATTAGATTGGTATCAGAGCAAGTTAAAGATTTGGGAAATAAACTTGTATGTCAGACCCTGAGTCTAGTGATTCTTCCACCATGGTGACAAATGCAGAACTGGCCAAGATGGTTGAAGAGCAAGAAGAAGACAATAAACAATTGAGGGAAAGAATAGCCCAACTTGAGGCAGCAGTGAGGAGTGCACAGTTTGAGGGAAGAATACCAAAGGAAGAAGAGATTGCAGAGGAAGATAAGACCCCTGCACCTGAACCTGTTTTGAAGGAGGAGCCTTTCTTGAAGGCATTGAAAGATTTGAGTGGGAAAGCACTTGAAGGTATACCGCTTTTTAGTGGAAAAATGGAACCTGATTTAGTCATGGATTGGATAGAAGGAATGGAAAATCATTTTGAGTGTGATGGAGTCACTGAAGCATAGAAGGTGAAGGTTGCTAAGTCAAGATTGAGAGGATCAACCTTGACATGGTGGAAGTTTATTCAGACAGAGAGGGAAAAAGAAGGAAAACAACCCATATCAACTTGGAAAGGAATGGTCACCAAGGTAAAGGAAGCCTACATGCCAGATGACTATGAGATTCAATTGCACAAGAAGAGGAAAAGTCTAAGGCAGAAAGACCAAGATGTAAACACTTACACTGAGGAGTTTCAAAAACTCTGCATGAGATCTAATGTGATAGAGGATGAGAGTCTCATGGTGAAGCTAGATACCTTAATGGTTTGAAATGAACATCCAAGAGGAGATGGCTCTTTTGAGTCCTAAGACAGTACACCAATGTTACTGAATTGGCTAACAAGATTGAGGAAAGGAACAAAAGGAAGTAAGATTAGGCTTCTAAGGGCAGAGGCAAAGGCAGAGATCAAAGAGATCAAAGAGGGCAGCAAGGTGGCTACCAAGGAAGAGGCAATGACCAAAGAAATGAAGGAGATTCTAAACTCATAGAGCATGGAGAAGAAACATCTTCTAGAGGAGGATATAATAGAGGTAGAGGACCCTCAAGGAGGTTCAAATGCAGGAAGAGGTTAATGTAGGGAGTAATTTTATTTTGCAAACATGAAGTGTTACCATTGCAACTGGGAATAGGTCACCCTGTTTATAGGTGCCCAGAGAAAGCATCCTCTTCTAGCAATGAAAAGAGAGTGGCCTATGCACAAGAGGACACCATGAGTCCTAAAGCATCTGAGATCAGTCATATAGAATCTGAGGTAGGAGAGAATCTGATGTTTAACAGAGTTCTGATTAGACAGCTAGTAAAGGAGGAACCTAAACAAAGAAGAGCTCTATTTAGAGTAAGGTGCAAGATACTTGGTAAAGTATGCAAGGTTATAGTAGACTCAGGTTCAACAGACAACATAATCTCAGAGGAGGCAGTAAAGAAACTGAAATTAGAAAAGTCACCTCATACTAACCCCTACAAGGTCACTTGGCTAAACAAAGGGCAGAGTGTTTTAGTTAATGAGCAAGTAACGGTGGAATTTTCTATTGGAGGATATAAAGATAAGTTGGTTTGTGATGTTTTACCCATGGATGCATGCCATCTACTATTGGGCAGACCATGACAGTATGACAGAAGTGTTAAGTATGATGGGAAAGAGAACACCATATCATTCAAGAAGGATGGGAAGACTTTCAAGTTGCAGTCACTGTTAGAAGAGGATGAAGGACAGTCAAAGGCACCTAACATCATGTTGAGTAGTGGTAAGGAGTTTCTTACCAACCTACACCAAGGGGATGAAGGATATGTGGTTGTGTTGCAACTCAAAGAGGAAGATAAGGCTAAAAAGATGCAAATTCTACCGTATGGTACGTCCAAAAGTTTCTTGATAGGTACAAGAGTATAGTCGCGATGGTACACTCTGCAACTCTACCACCAAGGAGAATTACAAGTCAAATTGACTTCATAATTTGGGAGCTTCATTGCTCACCAAAGCAGCATACAAACTTTCTACACTGAAAGCAAAACCCTAGAGGTAGCTAGGCAAGTGCAAGAATTGGTGGATCAAGGATTGATTCAAAGAGCATCACCTTGTGTAAAGGCTGGTTTATGTTCAAGAAAGGAGGTAAGTGGAGACTTTGTAATCGATTCTAGGAACTAAATAGGATCACCATTAGGTATAGGTTTCCTATTCATAGAATTGAAGACTTGATAATTGTCTCTTTGAGGTGTCGGGCTCACAAAGTTGGATCTCAAGAGTGGGTACCATCAGATCAAAATTAAGGAAGGTGATGAATGGAAGACATCTTTTAAGACAAATGATGGGTTATATGAGTGGAAAGTGATGCCATTCGGCCTCTCAAATGCCCCTAGCACATTCATGCTGCTCATGAATGAAGTACAAAGGAATTTATAGTATATTTTGTGTAGTAAAAATCTTGGATGACATCCTCATATAAAACAAGACAACAAAAGAGCATTTGAAACATGTGGAGAAAGTTCTTAGAAGGTTACAAGAAGAGAAGTTGGCAATTAATCTAGAGAAGTGTGAATTCTTTAAGCAAGAGCTAGTCTATTTGGGTTTTGTAGTGTCCAAAGGATCATTGAAGATGGATCCAAGCAAGGTGGAAGCCATCCTAAATTGGCCTACACCAACCACAGGGATTGAGGTAAGAAGTTTCCATGGATTGGCTCAATTTTATAGGAAATTCATAAGGAATTTTAGTGGTATATGTGCACCAGTCTTAGATACAATCAAGGGTGGTTTAAAAAATAAGTTTGTGTGGACTCAAGAAGCTGAGAAAGGGTTTGAAAAACTGAAACAAGAGGTGGAAACTCAACCAATTCTCTTATTACCTAGCTTTGACAAGTTGTTCATAGTTGAGTGTGATGCAAGTGGAGTAGTTGTAGGAGGAGTACTTAGTCAAGAAGGTAGGTCTATAGCCTTCTTTAGTGAAAAGCTCAATGAAGCCAAGCAAAATTACTCTACCTATGATCTAGAATTATATGCTTTAGTGCAGTCCCTTAGGAAGTGGAGGCATTATTTATTACCCAAAGAGTTTGTGGTCTTTATTGATAACCAGGAACTTAGTTATATCAACACCCAATAGAAGTTAAGTAATAGGCATTTGAAATGGATGGAATACATCCAAGCTTTTAATTTTACCCATCAAGCAATAAGAAAGGGCAGCAAACGAACAAGGTGGTAGATGCATTAAGCGTAAGGTTGCTGATAGTGCAAGAAATACGTTCTCAAGAGCATTGGTATTAGAGAGTTTCAAGGATCTGGCATGGAGAAGATGAAGACTTTGCCGAGGCCTTATAAGGTACAGTTCTAACTTTGAGAACCATTTCCATTGCCAATATTTAGAGTATACTTTGCAAAGTGGGTTGTTGTTTAAGGGAAATCAGTTATGTGTTCCAAGAGGATCAATGAGGGAAAATCTGATTCAAGAAAAGCATAATGGCAGTCTTAGTGGGCATTTTGGCATCAATAAGACCTTAGAGCTAGTACAAAGATTCTATTATTGGCCTAAGTTGGCAAGAGATGTTAGAAGGTATGTGGAACAATGTGTTGTGTGTATGAGAGCTAAGGGAGGAGCTAGCAATGTTGGTTTATATCAACCCCTGCCCATTCCTAACAGACCATGGGAGTGTGTGAGCATGGATTTTGTGGTAGGCCTTCCTAAGACCAAGACTAGTTTTGACAGTGTTTATGTCATGGTAGACGATTTAGTAAGATGAGTCATTTTATTCCCTTATAAACTACTCATGATGCTAGCTACATAGCTCAATCTTTTCTTCAAGGGGAGGTTGTATGATCCATGGCTTACCTTTAAGCATAGTTTCTGACAAAGATGTGAAGTTCATGAGTCACTTTTGGAAGACTCTATGGAGCAGATTGGGACCAAACCTGTCTTTTGGATCAGCTTACCATCCTTAGACAGATGGTCAAATAGAGGTGGTTAACAGTGGTGCTTGGTAATCTTTAAGGTGTCTAACTAAGGAATATGGACATGGGATGCGGTTATTCCCCAAGCTGAATATGCCTATAATGACAAGTAAACCAGACCACAGGGAAAAGTCCTTTTGAAGTTGTTTATGGAATGCACCCAAGAGGCATTTGTGAGCTCAAAGACCTTGGATCTATGGAGAATAGGAGTGGACGTGCAGAAGATTTTAGTTAGACCATGAAAGAGATTCAAGAGCACGTCAAGAAAACAGTCACAGCAGCAACCCAAAAGTTGAAGGAGAAAGTTGATTTGTCAAGGAAGGATGTACAATTTGCAGTAGGGTACTATGTCATGGTCCACCTTAAAAAATCTAGATGAAAAGAGTGGGACCATGCAAGGTGTTAGCCAAGTATGGAAATAATGCTTACAAGGTGGAATTACCAGCAGACCTAGGCATATCTCCAGTTTTTAATGTGGCTGATCTGATCAAGTATAGTAGACAGCCACTCCATTACGGACCGTAATAGCGTGGAGATATTCACAGATGTCGCCATCGATGACACTACCAACGACAAGCTGGGCCAGCAGGTAAGATCTTGGAGTCAAGAGTGAAAAAGCTACAAGGCACAAGGTGTACATGGAGCATCTTGTCAAAATGGAAGAAAGCGATGAATCCGGGGTTACCCGGTAGAAGAAGCACACTTTAAGAAGCAAGGGAATTGATATGTCTCCATCTCTCTCCTCAAATTTTAGCTGTTTGTGCTGAGAGGGGGGAGACGGGAGGCAGGAGCACCTAGGAAACACCAGGAGCTCAAGAGTGAATTGATGGTTTAGATGTTTGCATTCATGGAATTTTAGTTGTTTTCTATGTTTTCAAATAAAGGTCGTGTTGACCATAGGTGAGGAATAGCAAGTTTTAGTCTAATGTTGAAGTTTGGCAATTTTTGCAATTGTTGACAATTTTTGCAAAATAAGGCTCTTTTTGAGTTTGAGTGGCCAAAAGGTGCCCATTTGATGAATAACTATTTGGGAAGCATATATAAAGGTTTCCTCGACCTTTGTGTAAGGTTGGAAGTTCATTTGTACAGACTGTTTTGTTGGAAGTTGAAGAAAAATAGTGTTTTTGTCATTTTTACTGGTTTTTGCTCAAGAATAGTGCTAAAATGGATTGAATCTGCTACTGTTAGAGTTGTAGGATGTAGTATAGATTGTTTACAAGCTTTGTGAGTCATTTTTTAGCTTTGTGAATTCATTTTTCATCATTGTTTGTAATTAATTTGAAATCAGCCTGTTGCTAGCCTGAACAGGCAGTTTTGAGAAAATGGAGGTTTAGAGCACCTTCCCACCGTACAAATTGTACGAACTTTTTGTAAATGTTCCTAGACTCCATGCTTGTACATATGGTAGAATTTAGGGGTTGTGTGGTTGCAGGAGTTGCTAGCAAGATGATGCCCTAGGCGAGCCAGTGCAGGTGTAGCTAGGGAAAATAGTGAGAAAAAGTTTCATATCTTGCAAGGGAATTGAGATCTTGGAGAAATTATTTTTGGAGAATTTTGTTGGAGGTCTTGGAATTGCATGGTGATTAGGGGGAGGCTCCACCAATTCATTTCGAGTGAGAACTTTTTGGCAGTCCAAAATCAGCCAGAAAAGTTAGGAAACCCTAGGTTTTTAACCATTTTTGTGTTTGAGCTGTGTACGGCCTATACAGGCTCAAAACCTCAAGAATCTTTAAGGTGTGGGTATGGGAATCACAAACCCCAAATGAAAAATCCAGGTCCTTTGGTGGGTTTTGAAGAAAATTGCATGTTTCTCTGTGAAGAGGCCTAATTGGGGGCTTTAGGCTTGTAGCCTTTTTAACCCTAGGAGGGGACTTTAAGAAAGCGATGGTTAGTTGGAGTCTTGTGTTGGAATAGGAACCCTAGTTTGATCATTTTGAAGCTATTACAACGTCTACACACCCCTACAAGAATCAAGTTAAGTGTGGAGAGAATTTGGTCTTTAAGGGAGAGTAAGGGCCAATGGAGAGTATATGGCGCAACACCAAGGTTGGCTTGGTAGAAGGGAAGATTGCTGGATAGAAGAGGGGTTGGTTAGACAAACCAAGGGCACCTAGTCATGAGTAGGGACCTATAGGTTAGATTGGTGAAGAAAAGCACCAAGGAGGTCTTACAAGGAAAGGCCTAGAGTAGAATCTGTGATTGATTCCTCCAACCCCACTCCCCTATCGGGCCACTCTATCTCCGAGAGAGTCCCATGGACCCTTCGTGGTGGTGGGCTATTATCTACATTTTGGTTTGGTGAGACAATGTTATTAGGAGGAGCAGATGTGGTGAATGCCCCTTTATTTTTATTTCTGAGGAAATGGCCTCCCTTGGTTTGAAAATCCTGGGCATCATAGACATCTTCTGTTGGTTCATTCTCTTCCTAATTGGGAAATGAAGTTCCTTCATCAAAGATATCATAGGCCATAATTGTGTCCATTGATCCCCCAGACTTGTTGGATGCACCTTGAAATGGAGCATCAACTTGGGCTATCTTAACCATTTTTTTCATCTTCGGGAAATTCACCTTAGAATGAACCATAGTATCATGTAGCCTACACCAATTGGTCATAAGGTTGAGGTCTGCCACATTTGCAGTGTGTGGATTTTCATCTCCTGCTTGAAAATTGTGGGAAACTCCTCTGTTATTGGGTCTAGTATTCCATGGCCTATTGTTGTTAGACCTTTGATTTTATGCTTTATTCTGATTTTGATAGTTTTGGTTAGAGGAATTTTGGTTTTGGAAATTCCTATTGGTGTTCTGGTTGGTGTTATAATTCATTGGAATTTTGGTTGAGTTTTGATTGAACTTTGGTTAGAATAATCATCGGTGATTAGAATACCCTCCCTGATTTTGAAAACCTTGGTTCTAGTTCTGAGGGGGATTCTATATAAGTTGAGCCATGCCATTAAACATTTGAGATAGGGTATTTTTGAGAGTCTCCATCTCATTTTTTAGTTGGAGAGTCTTTTCAATTTCTATAGTCTTTTCTACAGAGGGCTGATTAACAGGATTTGATCCTCCAACTTGATTTTGGTAATTTTGAGTTTACTGGGAGGAACCTAGGGACCATTGGTGAAGAATGGTAAGGGAGGTGAAGCTTGGGATTCAAACATAGGTCCTTATTTGGAGTAGGACATCCCTAGGACCGTATTCAATAAAGGGAGTGGATTGGGAATTTGGTATCCTAGAGGAGGTTTAAAACTCCTCCTAGACTCTCGGATTGCAAACTTATCTATTGTTGCAACTAGATGCCGAGGTGATATACTTTAGCCAAAGAACTAATTTCGGCAGGCTAATATGTCCTCTTCAAGAATAGGCCAATCAAAGGATCCACGACCCTTAAGTACACCAAAATGGCAATGTTCTCAACAACCAAATAAGGATCCTGTAACCTTTGGTACATTCTTTGGAACCTTGTATTGAATAAGGGAAGTGGTTCATGATGCTCTTTTCATATTGCAGAAAATTGGTGGTAGAGAATAGCAGGGTCTACATAGACCCGAAACTAATTAATAAAAACATTTTCCAAGTTTGTCCAACTTAGAATCAACCCTTAGGGTAAATTTAGATACCAATTGCATGCCATGTCACCCAAAGAATAAGGTAACAACCTGTAGACAACATCATGATGGGCCACCTGAGCACGAGTACAGGCATCCTTAAATTCCTGTATGTGCTCCTCGACACTTCTTGATTCTCCATGCATGTACTTGATACAAAACCTATTAGGGTTCTTGGGGAGATCATGTATTCCCCTAGCAATAATCCCTAGAGGTGAGGGGTTATTGACAAAGAATTCCATGGGTTGTGGTGGTGGAACTGGTCGAGTAGGTGGTGAAACAGGTGAGTTTGGCCAGTGAGGTAGTGTAGGTGGGTTTGGTGGAAACCCAGGTGGAGTAAGCAGTTGTGACAATGGTGGGATCAAGACTCTACGAGCCTGGGGTCTATTCCTAACAGGGGTTTGGAGTTCAATGAGTGGTTCAAGGTTCTGAGAAGATCTAATAACTCTCTCATACCTATCTAGTGAGAATAAACCAAATTGAGCCAACTTGTTCCTTAGGCCCTCCTTCTAGTGCCATATTTGTTGAGGGTCAAAATAGCACAACAACATTAAACAAAATATTACTATTCTATTTTTCCTCAAAAAGAAAGAAAACACATGGTAATCTAACTCCCAAGGTCCTGGTAATTGGTTCTCAATTATGCTGATATCACTCAATGGTTAATAAAACTCTAATGTGCAAGGGGCCTTTTATAGTAACAAGGAACAAAACTACATGAAGTCAACTAATCTACATTTTGGGGGTTTAAATAAAGAGAAAAATATAGATCAGAGCTTTAAAATTAGTAGAATATGAATAAACTACTTAACATCCAGACATGCATATCAATAATGTGTGTTCATTCACCTAACCACAACTACAACAAGATATAATCCACATAATAAACCATACAACTACATACATCCATAGTGCTAATTCAATGCCATAACCATTCACTAAACTTTACTTCAAAATAGATCATTCACTCATCATTAAACATAGATCAAATAGACATAACAATAACTTCATTCATAGATAACCCAATGAGATAATCTTTAAATCCAGTTTCCTCTATTGATTCTCATCAAATAGAAAAAATTTAGGCACATCAAATCACTAGTACATGGATTTATCATCCATCATTAAACTTATCATATAGGTCCAAACTTGATAACATAAAAACTTGTATAAAACTGTAAAAATTATATCTAAATTCAACTGAACTTCTTAAAAGTATCTTTGCTAATAACAATGAAATCCTAGAACTAATCACTATTCACTATCATTAGGTGGTTGATCTTTCCTCAATTAGACGACCTTTACAAAATGGAACCAAATAATACATATATTCCCAACATGCATGAATTCCTCCCAATTTAGAATCTAGATCCACAAATTAAGGAATAGGAACTGTTGATCTCTTGAGTTAGAAGGCTAGAGAAAAATGTTGAACAAATTATGACTTTCCAAAGAAGAAGGTGGAACTGAGAAAGGGAACCGGAGTTGAGTCCACATCCAAACCCTACAAAAGAGGAGAGAAGGGAATGTTGTGTCTGGTGAAGAGAGCCAACTCACTTTTGTGTTGCATGCTCAAGGATGTACTCATCATAACTGGACAACAGCTATTGAAGAGTATCCCCATTAGGTCCATCCAACAAATCATCCTCAAACTTAATCCTATTTAATTATCCTGAAACCAATTTATGTACCTCCTTTAATTTGATTACCTCTCTTCTAGTGACCTTCACTTCTTTCCTTATGTCCATAAACCTATCCAATAACAAATCATCTCCAACATCCCCTTTTTGCATCACCTCTTCAAATCTACTCCTCCACTTCTCCCTCATCTTATCCAAAGTAAGACCCCCCTTGACCGAGGTATCCAGATTGACTAAAATAGTCACAATTGCCTCTAAGTCATGAATCTGTTGATTCAAGTCCTTACTCACTTCTTGAATCTCATTTTTATGCCCATGAGCAGACTTGGATTTATATCCTATTATACTCATAGTTTTCTCAACAAAATCCACATCATCATTCTCAAGAACTGAATGCTCAAGAAAATTTGACTTAGGTACCTTGCTAATGTCCTCAAGCTTCTTAGCATGCTCTTTATATTCTTCATCTTGCTTATCTAGATCTTTAGAATGTTGATCTAAATCCCTTTCCAAGTCAATAGATGCTCTATGAATCTTAAAACCATTAGCAAGCATGTCATCAACCTCTTGATTGAGCTTGTCCAACCATCTTTCCATCATTCCCACTTTACTTTTCATCTGAACCAAATCATGAATCTCTTTCTTTGTTAGTAGGATTGGGGATTCAGGGGCAACAACTTGTTGAGAGATTGGAATTGAAACATCTTTTAAAAACCTATGCAATTGATCTAATTTAGCCTTAAGCTCATCCTTCTTTCTCTTGTCCTTGATCATTTGAGACTTGGTAGAGGAAGGCACAATATCTATTAAGTTCATTTGATGATTTCTTGTAGGCCTTCCCAAATTAACCATGCCCAATTGATAATCAATCATCTACATATCCTCTCGGTTCTTATCCACCATTGGTATTGCACACTTAGCAATGATCTCTCATGCGTCAGTAAGCTTGGTGGAGTGAAGAACCCTAGCCTTCTTCTTGGGCCTTTCCTTCTCAATCTCTTTCATCATTTCATCCTAGTTCAACAGCTAGGGTTGAACTATTTTCTTCCTTTCTAGGTCAAGCTTCAACCAAGTAGGAGCAATAGGAGTAGTAGCTACTTGGAAAGAAGAAGATGTAGCAGTAGTGGAAGATAGAGGTTGTAAAATTGTATTTCCAGGCTAAGAGTCAACTTCTTGCACATTTTGTCGATTACTCTGTGCCTTCTCTTGTGCAAGCTTCTCAACCTCTTCCTTATCCTTCCACTCCTATAGTTTCTTTGCTTCCAATTCCTTCCTTAGAAATTCTTCTTCCAACTTTCTTTCCTCTAACAGTTGATCTTGTTTCCTTTTCAGCTCTTCAACATAGTCCCATTCCTCTTTGGACTTATTCTCATATTCAACAATCTTAGCAGCCTCTTTCTCTTTTTCCAAACGTTCTTGCTCTTCTCTCTTCTTAAGAGCTTCTTCTTGTGCCTAGAATTTGACCTTAAGAGCTTCCTTTTCCCTTCTTTGAGAAGCTTTCTCCTTTTTAATATCATGAATTTTCTGTTGCAAAATCAATTTATCTCTTTCTTCCTTCATCTTAAGCTCCTACTCTTTTTGTTACTACTGCTAAACCAATTCATCAGCCTTAATGCTTGGATAATAACATATCCTATTCTTTAGCATATTCTTCTTCTTGTTTAGCTAATGCCTCAACTTTTTCTTTGGCATCAGCTTCCCTTTTGGCATCCTCAAAGAGCTTCGACTGGTCTTCCTCTATCAATATATGCTCGATCCCTGCATCATTTGTTACATCAAGAGATGTTACTACATGAGCCTCCATATCAAATGGAGTATTTTCAGAATTAGTAGCAATATCATGTATCTCAATTCTTGATTCCATTTCCTTTAGTAGCCCAGCTTCCTTATGGAGAGTTCCCTTTGGGGATTCCTGACCCGGTTGTTGTGTAATAGAGGGTTGAGCAAATACCTCTCCTACAACGGATATGGAAGCACCAACTTGTGCAATTATCTCACCTTCTTGCATCTCTAGGAGGTCTTGGGAAACCACTTCCTCTTCTGCATTAGAAGGCATAAATTCCAATGCCTCCTTTGGAGGCATTATTCTCTTTGTCCTTTTGTATTCTTTGGTTCCAACAACCTTTCTTTTCTTGGATGGCTAAGCCTCAATCTGGTTAACCCTAAATTTGACCTAGTGCATACTTTTGTCCAAGACTAGTCTCCCAATCTACTTTATATATAAGGACTCTTCCATATTCCAGTCCATTGGATCAAGACTTTTAGTGCCTATGTTCTCAACCTCATATTGGGGATCTAAAGTTACCCCATCATCAGATAAAGTATCTAGGATTTCTTCCTTAATCCCATACTCAACCATGAGTTGGATTGGAACTCTTTCATAATTTCTCCTTCAGATATCATAATCATTTTGTAGATCCATCCAAAAGTCCAACAAATTGAAATTCTTTTCAAATAGACTAGGAAGAAAAGCCTGCATCTTGTTCCTAGGGTCATAATTCTTCTTAGAAGTGTACAAGCCCAATTTCAAATAAACTAATTCATCACAAATAGCATTACCTGCCATAATGTGTGGACAACTAAACTCTCCCAACTTCATTGGAAACTTATGGCAACCAGTCTTGTGTTTGGTGCCAAATTTGAAATTAACCACCAAAGCCTGATATATAAACTCCATTAAAACAATTGTATGGCCACAATAGCTAGGAAGAAAATGAGGATGACCATCAAAGCCTCCTAATCTAAAGTAAGTGAATGTGGGGTATGGGATAAACCAGTGTCCCAATTCATTTATAAAAGCCATTACCTCCCTGATTAATCTATACCCAACATCTCTAGTGAGCCTGTTAATACCAACATAAATGAGGGCATCATTAAACCTCCTATAGTGTAGCTCTGATGCTTGAAATGTGATATAATTATAGTGCTCCCACACCTTCTTTTTCCCTTGGACTTCTCCCAATATGACAACTATATTGAACAATCTAGTAAAAATCCCCATCCGAGCAACTACATAGACCACATAAGAGGTCATAAAGAAACTCTTGGTTTCTCTTACTCTATGCATCTGATTATGTATAATTTTTGACACCACCATTGGCCAGTCAAACTATTGTTTACCTTCCAAGATAGAATAGATGAATGGGAACATCCATTCTTTAAACTTTGAAGCATCCATTTTTCCAAACACCCTAGAAAGCAACATGATTATGTCCTAAATTTCTTTATTGAAATCTACACTTTTTGGCTAGTCAGGAAGCTTGGTTAGAGAATTTTTCTCTATCCTCATCCAATGCTTATTCATGTAGGATATATTAATTTCTTTGTTGCTACTGTAAAGCTTTAGAGCTTTTGCTTCATTCAACTGCTTAGGATTTTGTGGAATAGGTGCATCAAAAATGAAACTAAACATTTGAGATGTTAGATCAATAGTGCAAGGTGTGCCAATCTAGATTGAGAAATCCTTTCTACCCTTGGTGTAACATCTTCATTGAAAATTCCATCAACCAACTCCTCAAAGTTAAAAGGGCCTAAGTTGGTGTTTGTGATATCTTCCCAATCAGAATCAACCTTGTTGGTGGTAAGGGTAGCCTCCTTATGTTTGCACCTCAAAGTATAGGGAAGTTGTTCTACTTTAATATTTTTCACCCTAGCCCCCTGCCTTGAAGTTTTTGCATGTTGGATCCTTTGAGAAGCCTCATTTGATGCTCCAAACATTTCTCAAACTCTGCAATAAACTCTTGTGTTAGATGATCAACACATAGAAATCAATACATCAGTCCATACCTACCTCTATCTCCTTGAAACAACGTTTGAACTTAACCAAACTTCAACCTTTATCAGAAGCAAAACCATAGAAGCACCAAGGATATGAAACATTTTTTCAACACTGGCAGGGTTAGAACCGAAATTAGGACAAAACCAGAATCGAGACCAAAATAGAAACCAAACTAGAAACTAAATGCTAGTTCTAAGTTCAACTTCCAACATGGCTCCAATTCTACTCAAGGACAAGCATAAGGACTCAATACCGTAATGAACAAAAGTGGAATCATTTTAGGAATGATTCCCAATAGAAAACAACTTCGGGAATGAGTTTGTTCCTGTGTCCACTCCCTCCTTGATTCAATATGCAAAATAGATGGTATTTTCAAAAGACACAATCAACCAAGTTTAAAGACCTAGGTCACATGGGCTTATGAGGAAATTAGAAATAGAAGGGATTAACCCCCAAATAGCTCAACCATATGAAATCCAATTTAAACCATAGGAAAGACTATTTTGTAAAGGTTGTCGAGCAAACCCTAACTTGCTTGACATGTTGACTTTTAAAATAGGGCATCGCAAAAAAAACCAATGTAAAAAACATATATTCAACATAGGTTTGAAACAAGAAAAATGTTTCCAAAATTAATTCCATCATTGAAGCACAAAAAATCCCTCACAAATCAAAAACCCTACTGAAGAATTAGGGCACGACAAAACACACCTGTCATGAAAGCAACAGCAAAACAAACAACAACAAAAAAACGGAACGAGAAAGAAAGAAAAAGACACAAGAAACAAACCAAGAAAAGGAACAAGAGTTGAGAAAAGAATTCATAGAAACAAGAATTTTGTGAACATGCCAAAACAAAACACAACACAAGACCAAATGGGAAATAGAAGAGAAAAGAAACCTACCTTAAAACACTCTCAAGAAATGATTGAAATCTGACTAAGATTTGCTCTACAATTCGCTTCCACAATCCAACCAATCCTCTCAAAGTTATTTTGGCTTTGGAATGCTTAAACATCTCAAATAGAAAAGATAATGAGCCAGTTAAACATGATTAGGAATTTAAAATCAATTTGTGTGTGCGAAGAGGCTGCAATTAATGCCATTAATATGGTAGGTCAGAGGCAGAGAAATAATGTGAACAGACAATTAAGTCCCGTGAACACCTAAAGCAAGGTGGAAGTGGACCTGGGTCTAGAACCAAACAAGAAAGCTTTGATAAGTTCCTTATTGAACTCCAAACCCGATCCCAGTCCCACAATAATGACAATGATGAAGAAAAGAAACAGGGGCATGGTCGGAATCAAAACTAGAACTGGAACTTTCACAAAGTTCAAAGTTCATATCTAATTCTGGTTCTGCTCCCAACCAATAAACAGGAAATGAAACAAAGATGAGAAAACACGAAGGGAAGAAGGAACAAAATGAAAACTAGACCCAACCCAAACAACACAAATGAAACAAACACCACAATGCAAATGAGCAGAATCAAAATCAAAACATGAACAAAATATGGAATTTTTAGAAAGTTCCAAGTTAGGTTCCAATCTCGGTTCTACTTTTAGATAGGCAAAACAAGATGCAAAGAAAATGAAAAACAACCCAAGAGAGAAAAAAACTCGAGAGTGTCAGACAAACCAATAGAAAACAAAAGGAAACAAGGAAGAGAAGGCAGACCCAGAGTCATAACAAAACCCAAACTAGGAACTTTGGAAAAGTTTAGAGTCCAACTTCGGTTCTAGCTCCACTTCTGACAAAATGAAAGAAAGAAATACTTAGGAGAAAAACAAACAACTCCTAACACCCAAACCAAAACCAAAGACAAAACGAAAACAAGGGGGACCCATTTTGTTCCAATGGGTCATGCATACAAGCACATGTATATCAAGGAGCTATTGCTTAAGCATTTCTGTTCAAATATTTTGGCTCTGGGGTCCTCTACCATAAGCTGGTAATGCCCTTGTGGATGCACATTTATTATTACATGGATGATTTGAGCTGACTGTTTCCAGAATATTTTGCTGGAAATTTACATATAACAAATTGAATCTTAGTATATATATAAATGATCAATTACATCATTTTGGTGTGTGAGTAAGATGTGTTGATGTGTGTTGCGATTATTGAAGGGTGATTGAGTGATTATGCATAGTTTCACTTGTGCATTAAGGATTTTAGTTTTGGAGAAGAATAGAGTAGAAGAGCAGAATCACTCTAAGGTCTAGAATTCAAATTGTTGACGGAATCCATAACTATAATAAAGAAATTGTAGATGCTACTTTATCAATTCAAATTCAAAGGACCAAACCCTTGTAAGGCAACATCTTCTACTTGGAGCAGAGCCTTAGGTAGTGTGCCTAAATGCAATTGTTCATTTTGTAATCTTTCTTTGAGTATACTCTTTAACAATTTATTGTGGATTGACCCCACCATGGTCTTTTCCAATAAAAGGGTTTCCAAGTGTAAAAAATCCTTATGTTATGGTGTTGTGGTTATTTATCTTATGTGCATGCATTTTTATTTTGGTTGAATGTTATCAACACTTTAAGGATCAAATTAATAAAGCTAAAAATTGCACAACACTGATTCACCTCCCCTCTCAGTGTTGCTTGATTCCAACACTCCCATCCCAATGCCCTCTTTCTTATACCAAGCAAGCTAATTTCTTCATCTTGGCTCAAGTCTTTAGGAAAAGACTATTGCATTGGTTTGATTACGGTAGAAGGCATATTTCTTCTCTTGCACTGTACATTATTCTTTACCATACTCACAAATCCCTGGTTGAGTAATAAAATTTACAAGTCCAAGCTTAGCCTCTCTGCAACAATTGATGTCTTTAGGAAATCGACACATGATGTTAAGTGTTCCTTTTTACTTAGTCATTGTGAAAAATTTGATACCTTATACCTTCCCATGAGCAAAGAGAAGTAATCACTGCCATATAAAATGTGTGTGTGTGTTACCTTGTTGCTTGTTGGGAATATTTACCAGATGCTTGTGCTCTGGTCATGTACCTCTCTCACCCTAGTCACCTTTCTATTTTGGAATCCATAGTAGACATTGCTTGTGGTGAATAATTACGTATTTCCCCTAATCCACACTTGGAATTAATGCCTTGTTGAATGATAGGAAGAACCTAAATCCTCTCTAGTTATTTGATTTGTGGAGTTGAATATCCCCACAGTTTGGTTACTAGCCAACTATGTGAAGTAGGAAAATACATTGATAATTAATTTTCAATAAACTAAATATTACTTGCATGCATCACACCATGTAAATTAGTGAATACGGTTGTTTTGGTGTTTGAATTTATTGTGATCCGAATTCTCATAATTATATATATGTATATATATATATATATGTATGTTGTTTATATATATATATACATATAGATATTTATATGGATATATATATATACACAAATATCCATATAAATATAGATATTTATATGGATATATATATATATATATATACATAGAAGAATTTCCATATAAATATCTATATGTGTGTGTATATATATATATGCATATGCATGTATAACTATATTATGATGTTAGAGAAAGAGAAAATCTGCCTGTGGGATTTAATGAATTATGTTCATTGTTGAAATTGGAAATTAAATAGAGAAGAGAGTTATTTTACTTAAATAAATGAAAGGTTATTTTATATGGGATAATAGATTATTCTTGGTTTAAGACAAATGATTGAAAATGTAGTGATGGTATTGTAAAATTACTTGCTTTCTTGATTATGTCACTGAATTGAGTTATGGTATGAAGTAAAGTTAGTGAGTAATGGAATTGGGTTGATTGTGAGTTATTGTTTGATGGTTAGGTCATTGTGTGGGGTGGCTATTGAAAATCTTCCAAAGGCTAGGGGAAATTTTCTTCTTGATGGATTCTATGTTATTCATTTGAGATATGATTGCTTATGCATTGAATGAGTTCACGAGGGTTATTAGCCTTGCATGGTATATTCTCCACTATGAATGGGACTTGTGTGTGGGATGGTTTGTGCCTCACCATTTTATGCATGCTTATGACATTTTGTGATTTGTGCAAGTTGGCTTTGCCCTCTCAATTTCATTGGGTCTCCTAGCTGCTAGTAGGGGAGTGGCTCTTAATGGGGGCCGATGCACAAAGTGGGGCTAGGGTAACCCCTATGGGAGTTTCTTAACTTAGTGATAATTTAAAATGAATTAGGGGTTGGGTAGTTTACACATTAACCAAGATAATGCCTCACTCAGGGATTGAGTGCTTGTTTAGGCTTGATATGAGTGGGAAGGCCTAGAATGGAAAAGATTGGTTGCCTTGTCCTCTTGAAAGGTATGTTGATCATGCATGAGTTTGTATGGGGGATGGTGATTCGGTAAAGGCTGCTAGGGTAACTGAAGATAGGGGCTGGTAGCCTAGGAAGATACACTAGGGTAACCCATAGCAAGCTATGTGATGACACTCCTCCCTACTACAACCTAGTATTCCCTTGCCTCATGTCTTCCTTTGATGTTTGTGGGCCTCTAGAAGTGATGTCACTGTCGTGTGATGTTGTACTATACTTGTACATTGGATTCATGTTAGCCTTTGTGTCAATCATCTATCTCTTGACTATTTTGTTGTAGTGGAATCTTATTGCTATCTCCTAGCATGGGGGGTAGACCTTAGGGTTCCACATGGTCAGGTGGAATGTGCCTTTTACTCCATTGGATTCCATCACTTTTGTTCATGCTTGTGGTGACTACTAGATATGAAGACTTTTGCACTTGTTTTAGTCCATGTGTACTATCTTGTAATTTGCATTGCAATTATCATCCAAATTTGTAATCATGCAATGAAACCCCATGCAATTCCCTTCCCCTCCATTTGGATGGCATTTTCATTGTACTAATATAATGCTGTCCACTGCTGGACTCCTCCCATGCAATGGATAAATGTAAACGATGCGCTATTGCACATGTTGCCACCTTGGATTGGACGGATGTTGTTACATTGTTGATAATGAGGGTGGATAATCCATGTTGGCTGATCCTTAAATGCGACGAATAAAATGAAACCCACATTGCCGATAACTTATTTCAATGCAATGACTTGCTTTCCCTTAGCCTAGCTATGTGGATCCCAGCAGGCTACTACCCACCTGACCCTAGAGGACCGTGAGGCGTGAATGCAAGCTATTTGTGATTATCTTGTATCCACCTAACATTGTAATTCTCCATAAGAAAAAACCCCATTCTGCAAGGCCTTGTTACGTTGTCCCTTCCAGGGTCTCCATGGCAAAGGCCATAGCTCACTCTTTCCACAGATATCACAAAAAAACATTTCCTGCCACACCTCCTCCAGACCCTGCTTCAGCTTCTTGTGAATAATGCCATTGTAAAATTCATGTTCTACATACACAAGTTCTACCCTGGATGAGGTTGATTCTATTGAGTAGGAGAGAAATAGGTAAAAGAATAACCCTCAACCAAAGCCATGACTTGTATTTGTAATCAAAACTATGATTTCAGGCTCTTTTTTGAAATGCATCTTGTAGACACTCAAAATAGCCTGATCGACATAATGCATTTGATTCTTATTAGCTAACTTCGATTCTTCCTTGATAATTTCTTTACTAACCAATTAATTGAATAATATTTATTTAATTAAGTCATCAAAATTCCTCTTTGATTAAATAAATCAACTTTATTTAATTAAATCCTAATGTTTCCTCTTTGATTAAATAAATCAACTTTATTTAATTAAATCCTAATATTCCTCTCTTTTGGATTAAATAAATTGACTTTATTTAAACTTAATGTTTTCCTTTAATTAAATAAAACAATTTTATTTAATTAAAATCTCATCGTTCTCTCATTTTAGAATAAATCAAATTTATTTAATTAAATTACTAATCTACCAAACATCCTCTCATTTGATTTAAATAAATTCAAACATTTAAATTAAATGTCAAGCACCAATTGTTTATCTAAGCACTAACTCAGATTAATTAACTCCAACACTAATCTCCCATTCCTCTAACTTTTGCAGTTACAAATCAATTCATTTGATTTACTAAATTGTTCCTATTTTCTTTCATTCAAATATGGCATATTCTTGGAATATTCTGTACTTATTTGAATTCCCTCCCTTCCCAAAGGACTTATCTCCAACTTGGCATTGTGCCTACATGTCCTTGAGCCAATTCTGTATATTAATTCCTCTTACATGTCACCTCTTCGTTAAATTCAACAAATTTCACCTACATGCATTTAATATGCATATTTGTTCCAAAAATGTGCTCCACTCTCCTTCATTAGCATGTTGAAGGGCACAATGTGCCATTGGTCCCTTCTTTAATCCCACATTCATCCTATTCTTCAATCTTCAACTCTTCTTCATTATAAATAGAGGCCTTCTCTATTGATTTGAGGACACAACTTCATGCAAATACATTATAGACAAGTTCATCCACAATCATCCAAATTTTGATGTAGGGTTATTATCCACAAGTTTATGCAAGTTCATTCACATTTTCATCCAATTCATCATAGAATTCATCATCCATAGCTAGGTTATTGGCATTTTTCATCAAGGATCAATCAATCATCATCAAGTTTGTTGAGGAATTGGGAAAGGGATTCTTTCCACATCAAAGAAGCACCAATTCCCCTATGGGATGTTGGTTTGATCATTCGAATGAGATTTCAGAGCTTCTTTATTTGATATTTTATGTTGTTTTCTTGTTCTATGCTTGAATGAATTTCATAGGGATTGTTTGGTTTAAACTTGTTTGGGGACTAATATTTTTTTGTTTGTCCATGTTTGAATAGGTCTAGGCTGAAGCGTTCATACATCCAAATTCTATTATACCTTAAAGCATAAATGGAATTCACCAAAAAAATTGGAAAAAAATGTTGCAGATGCTGAAACTTTTATGCAAAAAATATAACATCAAACTTCCTCTTTATACTACTTGAAAAATACTTTACATATTTTCAATTGATATCTAGGTTTTATTCCCCTCTTCATCAACTTTCAAAAATATTTGGAATTTTTAAATTTCATTGAGAAATGAATGAGATATCACCATTTTACTAAGACTGCATTAAACTGATATAGAAAAACATGATTTTAAAATCAAAACCATATACCGCTTCTAACAACTCGCCTATGCATACATTTTGTTCATATAATATTGTTCATTATTCCATTGGAATTCAATCTTCATTGAAGGAAGCTCCATGGATTTCACGAGCACAAAGATCAATGTTGCTTTGATACCATATAAGGAAATTTGAGCATAAATTATAAAAGCTAAAATAAAAAATTTACACACATAATATTATGCTTCTATCACTATTCATGTTGAATAAGATATTACAAATATATAATATGAGATATCTAACTCTTATAACAACTCCACTTATTTCTCACACTAAATCTAGGTGGTTTGTTCAACCACCTTTATTCTCTCCCTCCTATTTTCACTCCTAAATCTCTAAGTGACTTGTATTAACAACTCACTTATATTATTATTCACACAAAATTACACACTTATTATAATATAATATTAAGTTGTTTCTCAACAACTTAATATTAACTTACATAAATTTATTTTATAACACATTAATAAAGTTAACTCAAACACCCATGTGAACACTAATTCCTAATAGACATACACCTATGTCCAAATTATAGTTACATCCAATTCAAAAATTAATTACAACGACTTCAAAAATTAATTAAAAAAATATATAACAAAAAAATATGAAAAAATATCCATGCACTAGATATTGATGTTAGAAATCTATATTTTAAAATTATAATTTTATCCTTTCTAGAAAAAAGTAATGTTGGATGGCATAGACGTTACTTTTTGAAAAATGTTGTTAACTATTTAAAACTAATTATTAAAGGAGACGTTGAAATATTCATGATTTATTTAAAAAAAAAAAAAGAATTTACACACAAATTGCCACAAATCACTAGTTTGCATCATCTTTAAATTCTTAATGGTTTAGTTGCCATATGTCTCAAAAAGTGAAGATTTAGTTAAAAATATTGATATAAATGCTCATCTTGGCCAAAAAATTGGAACCCATTATTGTGGGATTACCCAGTTTTGGGACATAGAGACCCAAAATAGATTTAGGAGATGGAGGATGGGGATGCTTAGCTTTTGGATTAATAATTATGGATGCTATTTTGGATATTTCATTTGAATGTATTGCATCTTTTTTCTTTATGATCCACATGGTTTTGATTTCTCTTTCGTGAGCCTTTGTGTCCTTTTTGATTGATTGGACTTTTGGAATGGATTTTTTCTTTTCGTTCTCATGTCTTTTTGAGGGGACATGGTGATCTCTATATCCATGTGGTTGTTTGGATTTATGCATTTCTATTTTGGCATCCAAATTACTTCCAATAGGAATAGTAGGGGTGTGAGGATATGGGTGATGTAGAGAGAATATGAATGGAGTGATGGAATTGGGATGCTAGATAGGATGTGTGGTTATGTGTCTTTGTTGATCATGATTGGGGATTAGGAGAGTGGGATGTTTATGATGGGTGATAGGTATAGATAATTTTCAGATGAAGGGATGTGTATGATAAGATGGAGGATGGAGTTTTGGGATATAAGGGCCTAAAATATACTTAGTAGATGGAGGATGTGTAATGGAAGACTATGGGACATAGGGACCCAAAAGGGATTCGAAGGATGAAGGAGGGATAGCAATAATGTTTTTATGTGTGTATGATGGAGGAGGGATGGTAACAATTTTTTTGGAGGGTTGATGGTATGCACCTATTGTTCTTTTGGGCAAGGCTCACTTAGGTTGTACAAAGGTTGTACTAACATTTTTGCATTGGGAGTCTTGAGGTATGTAGCCAAGGCCTTGCTCTCATGGATTCTCTTTGATATGGATAAGCTCCAGTCTACCTTGCTCATGAAGGCATAAGCCTTTTCCTTTATAGTTCATGGTATTGAGAATGTGGTTTATAGTAGGATACCTATTATTTTGGAAGCAAGTTGTGATTCCATTATTGGGTGGAGGAGGATAGGTGATGGATATGCTTTGTTCTTCTACTACAAGAGAACCACCATGGGTGAATGTAAGAGGACCAAGGGGATATGGAGATGGTGTTGGGATGCATGATTATGGGAACCATGGAATAAATAATTGAGTAGGATGGGGTAGACTAGGTGGGTGATTAATATTAGAGGGAAAGTGGGAGAGTTGGAAGTGTTGGTGTGAATTAAATTCTTGTACCTAGTAATTTATCTCACTAGGTAACTATGGAACTTATTCTTGTAAGTATTATCTTCTTATCTTGGTAGCACTCTTCATTTCTAGCTTTCCAAATTACCCATAAAATTTTAATAGAAAAAAGTAACCAAAACTTATTTGTATCTTTATCTAATTTTTAATGTACCCCATTGAAATTTCAGTCCACCCTACTTTCCCTACTTCCCCCATCCATTTAAACTTGAACAAAAAATAAACCAAATCTACATTTTAAAAAAAAAAATCATAAAAATGTGCATAACAAATTCATGCATTTTACAAATTTCATAAATTTTTAGACTATTAATAGTAGAGATACTTGGAAGTTTAAATGTAATAACAAAAACCATATGAAGTAGGTCTTTTTTGGTTCCATAGATTCATTCCAAATCCACTTAAAAAGGTTAGTCCATTTTTTATCTTCTATCTCTAATTTCCAACATTTATTCAAGTAGTTAATCATTTCCTTGTTATTAGATAAGGATTTATAAATGTTCTTAGTTTTAACTTTATTTAACTTAGTTCCATCAACCCATTTATACCTATCCAAATCTTTGGATCTTGGTTCATGTTGAGTAGTAAAGTCTATTTTTCAGAAATGATTCTCTTAAAGTAGTATATGTTCTCCAATGGAATTGGGGCAGTTTGAATTCTTTCTTTAGGTCTTCATAAATTTTAATCTATTTATTAATTACTATATCTTTAAAATTTTTAATTCCTCTTCTATTCCAATCTTTGGCCGAGCATCCTTACCAAAGTGCAAGAGGTTTTTCTTTATGCTATAAATTATATCATATTGAATCATATTCCCCTATTGTCCCACTATTTTTTACCAAATTTCTACCCTGCTCCCAAGCCTTCCAAAATCTTTTAAAAATATTGGATCCAATTGGGGTCATTGGGAAGTGTCCAAACAAAAAGTCATTGAGGGGAAGGTGATCCCAATATTCAACATGCTTTGGGGAGGCCAGTTGAATTTTGTTTCTTACTAGGACCTTCCATGCTTCACTGCCATGTAAGGCTTTAAAGAACCACTTTATAGCAAGTTCTAAGCCATCATTCTTAAGTTATTTTAGGTCAAGACCCCCATCAAATTTATTCATACAACCCTAGTCCCACTTCACTGATGCTTTTTTTATTTTTACCCTTCCCATCTGACCATAGAAACTACCTTATTCTTTTATGAATATCATTAATTTGGTAATTATTGGTTAACCACACAGAGTAGTATAGGTTATAGGAAGATTTTTTTTGGTAGACCTGAATCCTCCCAACCATGGAGAGGTGGTTTTTATTCCAATTATTTAATTTTGTATCAATTTTTTCTTTGATCCAATTCCACATGTTCTTTAGACAAGGATTGATGGAAAATGATATACCCGAGTACCTCACTTGCTTGTTTATTCCCCCCCACTGGAACCCAAAGTTAGCTAGTCAATATGGGGGATTACTTTCCCAACAAAGAAGGATGGATTTTTGCTCTAGATGCTTCACAAAAGATATTCATTTTATGCATTAGATTTATAAAGTTAGTTTTTTGAAGATGAACAAATAATGTAGTGTCGTCTACAAATTGGGCATTTAATAGTTACTCTTTGTTAAGAAAGGTTACCTCTTTATCTAAGGTCTTTTAATATCTTCCCTTAGTAGATAGTACATCACTTCTAAGGCTATCACAAATAATGAGGGGGATAGAGGGAATCCTTGTCTTATAGATCTCTATAAATGGATCCTTTTCAAAAGAGATCCATTTACATCCACTTGTGCCATTGCATCCTTCATTAAAGTTTTGACCATTTGACATAACTCACTAGGAAAGCCAAATGCCTCCAGGATCAATAATATAAAAGGCCACTCAATTCTATCATAAGCCTTCTCAAAGTCTATCAAAATTAGACCTATGTTTTGATTGTATTTTTTTGCCTAGTCCATAGCTTCCTAGCTAGTTAGTAAATTCTCTCGGATGTATCTGCCTTTGATGAAACCTATTTGGGTATTTCTAATTATTGAGAGGAGAATGTCTACAATTCTTAATGTTAGTATTTTACAAGATTTTTATAGGAAACATTAAGTAAGGAGATTGTTCTCCAAATTTTTATTAGTGTTTTGTCTATTGCAACTATGTTGCAGGTGTTGTCATTGATGTCAACAAAATGAAGATTGTTGATGGTGTTGGCATTGATGTCAGCAAAGTGGTAGTGTGTGGATGGTTGCATATGCTACAATCTATATGTTGATTAGAATTATTATGTATGTTTTTGGATGTCATGAATTGATATAAAAGTTGTTCTATATTTCCTATTTCTCATGTATAAGTGAATGATGTTTTGAATGTTGTATTCACTATTTGTTGATGTAAAATGTATAAAATAATTTATTATAGTTAGTGGCTAAGGAAGCTACATTGGAAAGCTCTGGAAAATTATCTTCATTCCTCTGTATTTAAAGATATGGTTCTACGGTTTAAAAGGTAGAAAAAATCAAGTGTGATGCGCGTGCGTTCTCATTTTCATAACATAGAAGTTACCACATAGTTTTCCTAAGTTAGCAATGTGGAGACTGTGTTGTTGTAGTCATGGAGGGTTCAAAGAAATGCTTCGTATTTCTCTGCATTTTTTGTTGTGATCTTTTAGTTTGGAGGTTGAGTTTGAAATGTCTATCTATCTTCTTCCTTCAAGTTTTAGTTTCTTATGTGCACTACAATTCGAGCTTTCAATTTTTTATCTAAAGACAATGTTGTCTAGGTTTGCAAGAGATACTAGTTTTGTGCCTATTTTTTTCCACCGGGATAATGTTTTATGAAGTTGTAAAAGGAAGGCATGGAAATGTTTTTAAATATAATTTTATGCTTTTAATTTAATTCATGTGATGTTATCTGGTCTCTCTAGTACCACTTGTGGTCTAGAGTTAATATTTGGAGGGTTAAGTGTTTACTGGGCCAACTTGGTACATTGAGTTGCTTGCGCCAAGTTTTGTAGTATGCATAAACATGGGATTGAGTGTAGAGTTAAAATAAGTCTTTCTTATCTCCTAGCTTGGACTGCATTTAATTTCCCTTTCCCATAGATGTCTTAGAGCACACTCATTATGCCTATTGCATGTTCCATGTTTATACATTTCAGTTTGGCCAACAAGGAGAAAATTTTTGAAGCTTGTTGAAGATATAAATGGAAGACCAAGAGTGTGATCAAGTTTGTGTGATATATGTTGAGTGTTCAATGTATATGCCAAAATTAGTGCATTGAAGGTAGAGGAATGAATGTGAATGTGTAGAGAACTGCTTGATGTATTCTGAAGGTAGTGAGTCAGAGGCAATAGAGGTGTTGCAGAGGCAGTTGTTTATCTAATTCATCAAGTCTTGTATTATGAGTTTGTAACCTCTTTTCTATAAGTGTTATATTTGGGAGGGAGTTGTAAACTTCCTTTGGTTGATGCCATAAAATAGTTGTAAATCTTGTTTATCATTGTGAGGCTGGATTTGGATAGTAGCTCCAAGAAAATTTATCACTATGATTTTTCCCCTGTAGGTTTTTCCACATAAATTTGGTGTTGTGTTTGCATGATTGTGTTTTGAATGATTTGTCTAGTTAAGATAGTAATAATTTTTATTGATAAATTTGAATTGGTTTAATTTGAGAGATATATTGATTCACCCCCCTCTTAGTATATCAGTGTATTCTAACAATTGGTATCAGAGCTGAGTTCCTTGGTGCATCCTAATAGCTAAAGGTAAATATTGGTTTAGAACACATGGCTCAGAAGGAGTCCTCTTCTAAGGCACTACAGTTTGATGGAAACAACTATACCTTCTAGAGTGTGAGGATGGATGCTAATCTCTCATCGCTAGGTTATGATGTTTGGAGAGCTGCCAAGGATGATTATAGTAAACTTGCTCATCCTATCACTAATCCAAATACAAAAAGGGCTCATGAGAATTATTCTATAGAGAGACAATGTAGAAGTTGTTAGATCCAACTCGTGAGTCCAAGAACACCAAGTATGCAAAGGACACTTACTACAGAAGAGTATAGGAGAAAAAACAAGTGTTGCTTGAAGCTCAGAATATTAGAGACTCATTACTCGTAATAACCATCAATATTATTTACAAAGACCAACTTAAATAGAGACTGCAGAAAACCTAAAGAAACTTAATAGGTAGATATTTAATAATTATTATAAATTATTAAATGTCACAATATTCTCTAAAGTGAATTACAGTGACTTAATTAATATAATTAAGTGAAAACCTTTACTCTAACACCCCCCCCTTAAGATGAGCAAGAGTGTAGCTACAAACATGTGCAAGAAAGCAAAGGTAACTACAATGCATGAAACAAAACAAGGGTCCCAAAAACTAGGCCTGATCAGGTACCCGAATACAACCAAATCTCTATAAAGTGGAGAAATAGAGGAAACCTCATGGGAAAAATTCTACTCCAAAAAGAGAAAGAAAGGAATGAAATGTACCAACGAAAGAAGGATAGAGGATTACGATAATTTCTATAGATAGCTCTTAATATATAAGTACATATACAATGGTCTCCATAGGAGAGATAGAAAGAGAGAAGAAGGCCCCCCCACAATGAAGAAACTCCTGTCACAATGGTAGATGCCTGATGTAGAATCCAAAAGGAGATCCTAAAGCGGCAAATGATATTCCTCCCCTTGGGAAGAAATGGATCCAAAGGACGATGTTGAAGAAACCCTGTGAAGAGTGATGAACCAATTTGTCTCAAGATGTGTGCCATGATAGGATGTTGAAGAATCTCGCTGTCTGAACTGAAACAAATGATGTCAAATCCAAACGGATGTGGAGAATCTTGAAATGCAACCTATGAATGCACTGATAATGGTGGGTGTACAGTGGTAACCTGACTGTCAAGGTAGAGGAGATGAATGTCCTCAAAATAATCCTCCAAATCTACAATATAGGACTCAACAAACAAGAAAGATATGTCTGCAAGATAAGATTCTCAGAGGTAGCGTCTAGAAGGTGAATGATGTCCTACCCACTAAAGCAAGAATAAGGAGATGCCGATAGTCTCACCAAGAGTAGGAACGGTATGCCTTTGATCCACTGTAATGGGCAGTTCACACTTCAAGTTCCCAGCATCATGATCAAAGCGTATTATCTCCAAGCAATGGGTAAGAGACAATCTGAAGTAGGATCCTCTGGGAATGGAGAGAGATTTGGGTCTCCATAGATCTCCCAAAGACGTGTCCAAAGTGGGTGAGGATAATCAATGTCTGATATATCCAACACAGTGTCATGATCAACACTAGACAATATAAGTCCTACTATGTGATCTCTAATGATATCCCATGCTAATTTTCCCTCTGAAGTGGCTGGTTCAGGTATGAGATCATACAAATAAGGCAAAATATTAAGCCACCTACAATGTGTAAGTATACCCTTTGCCCATGACTCATAGTTACCCCGTTCCAAAATAACAACTAAAGGGTGAGTAGAAAAACCCATGATAACTCTTCAAATGAAAAAAAATTAGAAATCTGACCTTACTTCATTTAGATCAAATTAATATAACCCATCCCACGCAAACATAACCCATGTAGGTGCCAAAATGTCCAAGTAATTGAGCAAAGTGTAAAAACACACAAAGCTGAATAAAATTTATTTAGATTTTCAATGAAATAGACCCAGATTCAGCCGTCATCACACACTCCTTCTCAACGCTTGCACACAAAACAGAGTCCTAACGCAGTTATGCCCCGAAGTGCAAAACATGTTCTGGCTTGGCTAAGGAGCGAACACCGCGCCAGAAAAAACATGATATCAAACCTCACCATCAGATCGCTTTAGAACCGCCTTTTGATGCCATTTTCATTCAAGATCGAAAATGGACCATTTAATGCATCACCCAAAGCAGCTAAAAAATTCCCAATTAGTTCCATCAAGACTGGGGCTGTGGGCAACAGCCCTTAGTCTCACTGAAAAGGACCACGCAAGAAATGTGGCATGACGAGGCAATCAAAAAGACTGGGCAGATGGATGGTGGCACACCGTGGCGTACAGTGGCGCTGGGTTGCCTCGTCGCAGGAGCTCCGAGACGGGTTGAAAGGTCAGGTGGCTGGGGTGGTCATTGGTGGAGGTGGCGGCCCGATGGCTATTGGCCGGCAAAACACTACTGTACGCTTTGGCCAAGCATATGCAACTTCCTTATAAGGGAAGAGTTTTAATAAAATCAAATCAATTTAAAATTGATTTTTGTAAACTTTTTTTGAAATTTTTGACCTCAAACGGCGTGCCCTGGGGTCGTACGGCTCTGGGGTAAATTTTTTTTCCTTTCTGATTGACTGTGGCCAAAATAGACTTGCTTTATATGAAAATGGGGGTTTTTGGGTGCTACGAATCCAACGACAAGGTCTGTTTGGGCCCAAAATGAACCCAAAAAATGAAGTAAACCTAGATCCACAAGAAAACAACCCAAAAACTGTGAAAGCCTGATCAAACCCTCGTAGCTCCAAAATCTTCAAAACAAGAATAGGCTACAACAAGTCTGCTCTGATACCATGTAAGATTTGATGAAAAACAAATCTATTAAGCCCAAGAAACCTACATGAAAAAAACTTGTCACAAGGAAGAAATCTGTAGGAAATAAACAAGGGTTTTGCTCTGACAATGTGAAAGTTTATTATCAGCGAAAATAATTTTTTTTCAAAAATATACAAAGGATGAATCCTTATAGAAGGAGATCATAAAACCTAATAGGAAACCCTAATAGGTAAATAGGCATTTAATAATTAGATTTAATTATTAAATGACTAATGCAAGTGCATAAAGGGAAATCTTAAGAGGTAGTAAAGTTAATTATTTACTCTGCTATCCTAAGTGAGCTAGAAAATTCAGAATTTGTTAAAGTAGTGCAATGTAAGACTGCCAAGGAGATATGGGATAAGCTCAAGAATCTCTTTTACCTGGATCTAAAGAAGATTTTTGGTCCTCTATCTCCATTTCTTAACCAAATCATTTTAGCCCTAATCTTTTGTCCCTATATTTTTTATGTTTTATAATTCCTCAATTCATTTTTGGTGTGAGAAAAAACCTCATCGAGGCTTTCATTTTTTGGGTCTATTTTTAGGTTTATCTCTATTTTTAAAATATTTTCTTGAAAGGAATTCTCAACCTTTCTTTTTTCAGTTTTTTTTTTTATTTCCTATAGTTTTGAAGATAGTTCTCTACCCCTTGACATTATTTTCCCATATTTCTATTGCAAACTCATCTTTGAAGATCCATTTATTTAATTCTCTAAAGGTATAAATTACATCACAATAGTCCTCATATTTTATCAAGGATGTATTTAGTATAAAATTTTCTTTCTTTTTAGGACCTTCTAATATTTCTTTTTCTATTAATATTCTCACCTTTATTGGGCGATGATCAGATAATGTATATGGATGCACATTTACTCTATCTCCATTTTCAATTATGTCAAAGGTAAAAACATTATTATTTGCATAGAATCTATCTAGTCTAGAGTAGATTTTTTTTTCCTTTTTGGAAGTTACACCAACTAAACCAAATCCTTTTTTTCTTGTTTTAATCTTTCTATTGGGTCAAATAGGTTAAGCTTTTTTATTTTATTTTATACTAGTAATATTTTTCCTCCCCTTTCCAACCCATATCTATTCCATCATATTTATCTTCATTGTTCTCAATCTTATTGAAGTCTCCATCTATTATCCATGGAAGGTCTTGAAGGTTATAACACCACTTCCATAGTTATACTCTCTCTAGATGCATTTGGAGAATAAATTGAGAAAATTCTAAATTTCTTATCATTTTTTTCTAGGATTAACCATACAGATCTATTGTAAGGTGAGATCCCATGATCAACCACAGAGTTCCTCCATTTTTTTAACAAGAAAGTGACAAACTCGCCCTTTTTATTTTTCATGTTTGGAGAAGTAATGAGTAGATTCCTTCAAAATAAATTTAATATTAATTTTGAGAGAAAAGTTAATTGCCTTAACCTCTTGCTAGAAGACAACATAGTTTGTCTAAACATCAAGGCTTAAGAATTTCCTAACAACATATTTTCCATCTAGGGACTCAATTCCCCTTACATTCCAACTTAAGCAATTAAAGATTGTTTGAATCCATTATTCGTGGTTCCTCTTCAAATTTCTTGAAGTTATCAAAACATTTAGGTAATTTCTTTTCTCTTGGCTTCTATTTTGATTAAGGATCTCCTACCATATTCCTTTTTTATCTTCTTTATCTTCTTATTTTTGTTACGATCCATTATTTTCCTCTAATAGGTTCAATGTTAACATTAGGAGAACAATTTTCTCCTTCAGTTGGGTTTATATCTCTATAGGAATACCTTTTACCTTATAAATTTATTTGTTTGGGTTGTTCATGGGTGTTGCCACAATAGTGGTTTACGATTTCGGGGAGGAATTGATTTTAGCTGAAATCACATATTTTTAGAAAATATAATGATTTAAGCCTTGAAAAGTTCCATTTAAAGAATTCCAATTGAAGAGGGCTCTTGATCAACCACCTTAAATCAAACCCCTCGATAGAACCCGCTTAGTTTTAAACTGAAAATCATAGAGTCCTCAAATTTTATCAAATATAAAACCACTTTATATAATTTTAGATCAAATGAATCTATTTAAATTTATTTTTTAAAGTAGGTAGTCGCTACTATAAGCTTCCCAAAATAACTTGCCAAATTTAATTTCATTATTATATTTATTTTTATTTCGTGAATGGTATTTCACTGTACGGTTTCCTATGTTCCGCATATGTGGAAAACAGTGCATTATTAAAAAAAAAATTAAAAAAATATTATTGTAGAGATATTGAAGTCCCTTGATCCAACAAAAAAAATTGAATTTCAATATACATAAAAAGTTATTATATCATTGCTTAAGTGTCTCGAATTATAATTGGTTTGAATTCAAATTTTGATTGAAGAAAAACTATTCATTAAAACTTATCTAACCAAGGAAGCACTAGATATCAGAGCTGCAAATCCAAATTGAAAGAATTAGAATTTACCTTCCATGAAAAAAAGGCGTTATATGGTGAGCGCCACTTGTAAAAGTGTTGTCAAAAAACTAGTTTTGAGGAGATGGAAAGAAGTGTTCCGACCAATTTTCTAAAATATATTTAGAATCTAGAGACAAAATTTTATGAAACTCTAGTTTGCATCATTTTCAAATTCCTCATGGTTTAGTTGCTATAGGTGCCTGAAAGTGAAGATTTAGTTAAAAAAAATATATTTCAGTGTCTAGTTTGGCCAAAAATTGTAAACCACTATTGTGGGATCACCCTCACATTGGCCCCCTTTGGATCCAAGTTACTCGACCCCTCCCAAATTTTTTTATACTTTGTCTCTTTTTCTACAAGAATATATGTATTTACATTATTTTCCATGTCTCCTATTCTCATTTTTAGGTCAAAAAGGAGAGAATGACTATTCACATCTTTCTTCATATTTGTTTCTTTTCTTCCATTTTTTTCTCAAGTTCTAATAAAATTCCTTTATCTTCCTTTCTTAAGGAAAAGTATTGAGCAAGGTTTACTTGCTCAATATTTTTCTTCAACAATAGGAGACTTTCATTACTATCTTTTTTCTTGAGTCTTCAAGTTGTTTCTTGATGAGATATTATCATCATTATTACAGTCTTTATTCTTCTTGTCTAAGGCCAAATTTTGAGTAGGGGTATGTTGCTCATTATTAGTCTTAGGCAATATGACTTGTTTAGGGCTCCTTAATTTTTCAAATTGTAACTTTGCTACTCATTTTCTTTGATTCAATTATGGAATCTAGATCTTGGGAGGGTTGGGAGCCTCTTCCTTAATTGATCATTTTATGATTCACATTTGTATTGTGTGATTTTTTTGTCATTCAGATAGAAATCAAGATTATTTGGAATGTTTTTTCCATGACTGCAGTTTTGAGAGATCCTTTGCCTTATTTTTTCTAGAGTTCAAGTTCCTAGGAATTTTTGTATGCCCAAATTTTGATTATGAAGTTTCCTTCAAAATAAGCATCTATTCGACATGATGCTCTTCCATTAGAGGCATTTGGAGAAAAATCATTACTTCAAACAACCCTTTTTTCTCTCTAATATCTGAGAGAGTAGTTTTTTCCATTAGGGATTCTTTCTCTAGAATATTATAATTAATCCCAATTTATCTTGGTTTTGATCTACCAACAACTTCCTTATAGTTTTTGTTAGGGTTCACACACCCTATTTCTTCATTATTTAATTTATCTATTGCCTTAATAGATTTTGAAATCTTTCTCAAATAATCTTTTGCCATTGATTTTTTTGTGAATATTTTACTCAAGCTAGGGTTTAAGCACCTATGGTCATCATTCTTTGATTTAACTATTTCCCTACAAGAATTTGTAATATTTTTTATATAAAATTTTGATATTATCTTTTTTGTTGTTAATTTGTCTAAGTTAGGGTTTGTCTATTCATCATTTTTTCTTTTGTTTACTATAATTCCAATGATATTTGGATATTTTCTTTGAATATGACCCTACATCTAGCATTAAAAAAAAGCATTTAAAGTAACCTAGTATTTCAACCCCTCAATTCATTGAACATTTTTGAATTTCTATTTCCATCTAATCTGGAAATTATTTGCCAAGGGTAAGGGCTAATAACAACCTTGCATCCATATGAAAAAGTTTTCTCTTAGCTTCTTTTAATCTTAATACTTTTCCAAAATGAGAGACTAATTGGAGCAAACATTCACATAATAGAGGGGGAATGTCCTTTATTATTACCCATCTAGGGTTTGATAAATCAAATATTTCTTCATTTATTGGTTCTAAATCCCATTTAATAGCCCAAAACATGGATTTCCCAATGCTCCAATATTCTTTTTGTTGGGAAAATGTGTCTCAACCTTGCAATTACATAAGGTTTACTATTGATAGGTAACTGTAGGGGGGCATGGGGGGATCGTCCCCCTAATGGGGGATCGAGGTAGCACCCTCAAAAACCAAATATTATGTATATTTTATTATTGTAAATCTGGATCATTCATCATTATGTCTCAGATTTGATGGCTGGGGTTTTTTTCGGTTGACTTTCAATCTAGAAGGTAATCCTATTTTATGAGGGTGTTGTATTACATGACTATGTATTGTGATTTATTATGAGAGTCTAATAGTGTTCATGTTGCCTTTGGATCTCTAGTTGGTGATACTCGTGTGAGAATCTTGCTCTGCAAGTATATTGTAATATTTGTGATTTTTGATAAATATGTTGGGTGACTTTTGGAGTGGGGGTTTTTTGTGAAAGGTTTTTTCCAACATAAATCATTGTGTTGTGGTATGCATGATAATTATGTTTATTTATATTTAATTTTATGTAATTATTAAAAATATTTGTAAAGTTTTGCATATTATCCTCCTCTCAATATTAGTGTAGGAAGTTGTTATGCTACCTTGGCTTCCTTACACTTTTGTAACTACTTTCGACTGCATTTGTTGATTTTTCAAGAAGATTATAAATAGGCCTTTTGGACTATTCTATAAAAGTTTACATGAATTCCTAATTTTTAAACCAAATGTTCTTTATCCACTCATCCAAGTATTTTCTTGTAGACAAATTATTGGTATCAAGAGCTACAAAAAATAGCCACAGTTTTTAATCTAACTTCCACTCTATTAATCACAAAAAGCATTTTAGTATTTGGGGCAACTGTAATTTTCCTTGGTAATGGAAGAGAATACTTACCTTCTCTTCCATTTCTCTCTGGTCACTCTAGGAAAATCCTTCACCAATTACCATAAACTTTGTACCCTCAAGCACCAAAGAGACTATTGAGTGAGTAATGATGTTGTTGAATTTTTTTAGGGTTTTTCTTAAAGTGTTATCAATTGTTGATTTCATGGGGGAAGGGTTGGAGGCCACATCAACCTCCTCCATTAAAGGATGCAGTGTCACCACTTCCTTACCTCAGATGCATTAAAAAGGCTTGATTAGTGACCCCAAGTTCTCTCTAAAGGTTGAGAAGGAGAAAAAAAGTAAAAATTAAAATTGTGCCAATAGATTTTGAGAATCCACTAAATTAGAAGAATAGGGGAAAAGGATTCATAAAACAAGAATGGTCGCAAGCCATTACACCCATGTCACCCACTTGTAGAGCCTTGATTTCCATGCTCCCTCCTCCTTTTCTCAAGATCAACAAAAAACCATCAAAATCTAGTCTACACTTTATCTTTTGTGGTTGTCTTCTCTTGAAACTCCTGGATCTAATCTGCACACATGAAAAGGGGAAAATTTTGTACTATATAGGGAATTTCCTAATTCAAACTCCATTTTTGTATTTCTACCTCCATCTACAACAATTGAT
>VDFB02086081.1:389626071-389840996 GCA_007258455.2 Sequoia sempervirens
CTCTCTCTCTCTCTCTCTCTCTCTCTCTCCCCCCCCCCCTCTCTTTATCTATCCCTCCCACCCTACCTCTAGATATGTCCCTCTCACTCCACCCCCCTCTATCTCTCCCTCTCTTAGGTCACTCCCCCCCACACCCTCTCACTCTCACATTCCCTCTCCTACTCCATCTCTCTCGCACTCCCTCTCACCCCCCCTCACACTCTCAAGTCTCTCCCTTTGGAAACCTACCTAGATAACTCTCTTTGTATTTCTCTCCCTCTCTCTCTCTCTCCCTCCTCTCTCTCTCTCTCTCTCCCTCTCTCTCAATTCTCTCTCTTCCTCTATCTCTCCCACCCTACCTAGCTAAGTCCCTCTCACTTCAACCCCTTCTCTCCCACTCCCTCTCTCTTAGACTCTCGCTTCCACCCCCTCTCCCTCTCTCAAGACTCTCTCTCACTACCTCTCTCTCTCTCTCAGGTCTCTCCGTCCTTCTCTCCCTCCCACCCTACCTAGACATCTCTCTCTCTCTTTTGAAATTATGCCTCCCTCTAAAGAAATACATAAATACATACATACATACAAGCATAATACATATGTACATACGATCCTACATACATACAATCATACATGTACATATGTAGATACAATCTGACATACATATAGGCATACATATAATATACATGCATTGATATATGCATACATACATACATGCATACATACAAACATATAAATATATAAACATACATTTAATAGAGTAGCATTTAACATAAAGCAAGACACAATGCAAGCACACTATACCACACTCATGTTATGTCTTACTAGACATGTCTCACACAAATGCAAAAAACCATGTCAAAACTAAGATATAATGTGAGCATGTCATATCTTGCTTTGGTAATACCTAAGCCTTAGGCTTGGTATTTGCCTTGGAATACCAACCCAAAGGCTTGGAGGGCCTTCCCAACAACCAAAGATGTGTTTTTGCAAATTCTACAATATTTCACATAATCAAGTTTGTGCTCACTGTCAGGATTGCACATGTTTCAATGTCAAACAATTCAAACACCTGGGTAATGTTAGGTTCTCTCTTATATCCAACGATGTAATTTTTTTCACTTTCTGACAATGTTAAGCCTTTAATCTATAATTTATTTTGTTTGTGTGTCTCTTTTTTAGCAAAAAGCAGTGTTTAGTGTTTTTTCATTATAAATTAACCATTCATCAAAATTTCAAATAAATTACATTTTTAGAAACTAGGCTCCATTCTACAATTTTTATTTTTTTAAAATTAAATTAGTTTCCAAAATTTGTAGGGGTAGCACAACCAAAATTCTATTTTTAGGAAGTGTCCACTTAGAAAATTAGTAAAAAATCAAATATTCATAAAAAATTATTAGAAAAATTGTGCATCAACTATATACTGTTAGCTAATTTATCATTGGAGTGATTTTAAAAATACTAAAAAAAAGTTCACCGTGTTAGGGATGTACAAAAGTTGCTATGTTATGTTTTTTTGACAAAAACAACACCAATTTCTATACGTTGCTTTTTTGAACCCCTTAATTTCAACCATTTTCAAAATAATTAGTAGTTTAGAAAGTAGACATGGAGCACTTCGATCTTTTTTTTTGTTGCATCTCAAAATTTTGAATGTAACTATCCTCAATTTCACATCCAAGGTCAGTATTTCCTGATTTTAGAAAATAAGTGGCCACTTAAGCCCCCTTTTTGGCCCCCCATCTTTTTACACTTACCCTTAACCCATCTTGTAATTTAGAGCTAACTCATGACCCCTTGGACATGTGTCATCTTGACTAACTCCTGCAAGAGGCCCATATATTTCTACTCTCTTTTATTAATTGATATATGGTTTAATCATAATCAAATAACACTATTCTCCTTCTAATTTTATGGCTTATTTACCTATTTCCTATGTTAGGATAGATTCATAGTCATGAAGTGGTCTAAATCACTTATGTACCTACAAAAATGATCCCCTAACTATTAAAACTCAAATTCAAATCTAGGGCTAACTTCTCTTTTCTTTATGTTTGTTGTGTCTTGACCTAAGGTGCAAAGACATTTTATTTTACTCTTAGTCTTGCATTTAAAGGGGTGCACCTAGCTTACTTTAGATCATTTGTTTATCATCATCTTGACCAAACCATTACATGTTAGACCTTGTTTTAGAGCTATTAATTGTTATATACATATATTATAAAAGGAATGTTTATTAGAGAATTTAAATTGCATAAGAATTTAGGGCATCTTGCATGTTTAAGATTGATGTCATTGACCTTTTAGTTAGTTTCTAATTTAATATCCCCATATGGTTTGACACAAGGGAAGCAACTATCACTACCAAGTGCAAACAAGCAAATACCAAAAAAACTAGTTTTTATGTAAGGCTAGATTCCAATGACATTTGGAGATTTTATAGATATTAGATTCATAATTCCAAATTAAACTCATGAGATAAATGTAAGATTCACACTTGCAAGATCAATTCCATAATTGTAGAAGTGGTCCAAGTGTACAATAAAAATATTTACTTATTCAGAAACATTAATTTGATCATCATTGACATCCCTACGTAGTGAGAAAAATTATAACCCAACATTTCTTACAATTTATATCATGATTTTATTATTTAATTTAGTCATAAAAGTGATCTAGATCACGTACAAACTCACAAAAATGATCCCTTAACTTTTGAATTTTAAATTCAAATATAGGGATGACTTTACCTCTCTTTGTGAGTGCCATGCATTCAATCAAGGAACAAAATAATTTTGGATGACTCTTAGTGTTGTATTAAAGGAGTAACCATAGTTTATTTTAGATCATTTTGTTTATCATTGCCTAGATTTCATTAGTGCATGCTACACCGCATGTTTGGAGCTATCAATTGTTATTCGCTTAAATTATTAGAGAGTATTTATCACATCATTTACATTGCACAAGAATCTAGGGCATCTTGTATGTTTGAGAGTGATGTCTTCAATCTTTTGTCTAGTTGTTAAATGATTATCCATACATTGTTTAACACAAGGGAAACAATTATCCTTGCCAAGTGTAAATGAATGAACATAAAGAACTAGCTTTTATGTGAGTCAAAATTGAGGACACCAAGGCAAGGTGAAAATTGTTGGTATGAAATTAACATTTGCACATTATCATTAGTTTATTAGGGAGTCTTTATTAGAAATTCATTTTTCTATTATTATTTTGTCGATCTTGTGACATGCATTAGAAGATTGCTTTTCCACTTTGTTTATTCTTGGCAAATGTGGATGCATATCTTCTTGTTCTTTTCATTTGTGAATGAATAGATACAATTATTCATGGATTTTGCATTAATTTCTCTGGTTTTGTTCTTGTGTAGCAATGGTCTTTGTGCACCCTAGCTTATGTAGAGCTACCTATCAACATTAACAAAAGTGATATTTAAAAAATTTGTAGAGCTTAGATTCATAATTCCAAATCAAATCCTTGAAACAAAAATCAGATTCACACTCACATGATTAATTTTATAATTACAAAAGTGATCCCTAATAACATTCAAAAAAAAACATTCATAGAAAACATCAATTACATTTTAACACATAGTACTTCACAAAATAGTGAACAAAAATCATAATCTAATATTCTAACAGTATTTTTTATTATTTTATTTAATACATTTATCAGCACATCCCAACTCTTTTTATTTAAATTATATTTTGAATGATCATGGTAATCATTTACTTATGCTTAGATTTATGTAAAATGCAGTTTATTCACCCTTGTAACATCAAGTTAAATGACAGACTACGAGCGTTTTGATAATGACCAGGCCGTGCGCAATTTATCTCTAGGGCGATGGATTTTAAGAAAAGATAACATCGACAGGCTGCATCCATTGTGGTGCCAGCCGAGCTGTATTGAACCTCCGATCTATTTTCCCGAGGCAACCGGCCAGCCATCAACGTTAAGGTCGTACACACGTGGCATATCCTCGTCAAAGTACCAAGGGATCTGCCTGTTGTGTGTTTGTTTGTATAGGCTGGACGGTGGACCTCTTCAGTTTTATGGGGTTCTTCCGGTGGAGAAGAGAGATAGAGGCCATAGAACGGGAGCAGGCGAATGAGCATCCATGAGGATCCGGAAGCCCTCTATTGCTTCCTTATCGTCTTCTCCCAGGGAAAAGGAGCTTCTCCTTCACGATGCCACACGGGGGCTTCACACGCGCCCTGCTCAAAACTGGAGGAATGTATTGCTCGGATACAATGCACAAAGCGAGGCGATCCGGGTAAGCTTCAGATCCCACCTCCTCTTTTCTTTTGGATTCCTTTACGTAGGTAGCACCCATGCCGGTCACATTCTGCATATCTTAGTAGAGTGCAAAAATGTTGCCCTCTAGGTAGGCGCCACCATAATGTATGGTTCCACTGTAGATTTATCTTTCCTCTGAGCATATTAACTCGGCGGTACGTGTGGCTTCGATTAAGGAATTGGAAAGATTTATTGCGGGGAAGGGATGCGTAACAGAGGAATCGATACCTCAGTCTAAACATGTGGGTATGTATAGTGGAAGTATATAAATTATGTTGGGGGTTAAAATCTCGCAGTCTCTTCCTCAGCCATAGCGATTTTATCAGGAACAGCAATGCAGAATGAGGGCACCAGTTTCCCTTCTATAGGGCGGCGAGAAACTACAAATTCATATTCCCTGTGCAAAAATGCCTGAAATGCTAGACTGGATGAGCTTGGCACCTGTGCAAGCAGATTTAGAAGTAGGGTTATTATCTTATCGGGCAATTCTATTCGTGTTTTCTTTCGACTCAGTTGCAAAAGTAGGAATGTTTGTCGACGGGCTGCTGCAAACGGGATGGGTATTTGGGAATATCAGTAGTGCAGTACCAATTTATGATTTTTTGTCCCTCTTTTGTATCACTCATCAAGGCTTTGGGGTTGTATTGTTTTGTGCAGGTAGGAAAGGAAGGCGAGAAACCCTATTACAGATCCAGTGGGATTTTGAGGTGCCCCTATTTCTTCGTCTTCTTTTTCCAATTCAATAAAAGCAGACCATTTTTTCGACACGTAATCGCGGACTTGTTTCTGCAGAATTCGAGAGGATAAAATGCGACTCCTTACAAATGATGGTATTTGTCTTAGCCTGCTCCACTGTAATCCCTATTCATTACTTCTACGTCTTCACTATTTGAAACTTATTCCAAAATCTGTGCATGAATAATTGTAGGGGCGTGCATGAAGGAAGAGAACTCAAGCAAGGCACAGCGAGAAGTGGTGGTCGAAGGCGAAAGGGGTGTGCCAAAACTGGGTCTGTTGGAAAAGTCGTTAGTGTCGATGGCGCAGGGCGTAAAGAGGAAACGAACTAGAGTTGTGCGGTCCGCCAAATTATACGATTCCACTTCAGTGAGGAAGGAAATCAAACGACCAATGGCTGAAAATGATAAAGACGACATTCGATTTCAGTGCAGGAAAAGGACGTGCCCTGGGAGAACTCTCGTGGGATATTCTGTGTGCGAGCACCATGTTGGTAAGATGAGATTGGGGTCGTTTAATGGAGTTGTGGTTAAGGGTACGAAGATGAAAGAACTGCGGCTCATTGAGGCGGCCTGTAAAGGTGTACATAATAAGCGTGAGGATAGTAGAGGAAGCTGCGTCTCAGACGTTTGAATTGTGGTACATGTGAGTGATTTTGGAAGGCAGAGAATGAAAAAGATTGTTAGTCCATTCTCCTCTGTTCGGCGACAAATTATTAATATAGTTAACTTCATTTGACATGTAATACTTTTAATTCAGTTGCAAATAAACCGTGGAATTGTAATTTGGCTGTATTTTACATTTTTTCTGCCTGTAATGGTTTTTTGTTTTTGTTTTTATAATATATCTTAGGTGATGATGTCTCAAGTTGGGCATTTGTTTAATTATATTGATTAAAAAGTTTTGTGTGTTTTGGGTAGATTTTTAAGAAAAATGAAGGTGAATTATTATTCTGTCTTTTTTAAAATGGATTTTACTTTTCTTTTATATACATTATCTGAAGTAAATTATAGATAAACTTAAATAATGATAATAATAATAATAAATGTTTTCTTAAAAATACTAATTATAAAATTTGACCAAAATTTATTGTTTAATTTTCAAATTTTCAAATTTTCAAATTAAAAATTATATATTGTCATTATTGTTATGAATCAATTTATTGTTCCATTAAGTTAGAATATAAAACCGTTTGTCACATTGAACTAAAATTAATAATTATTAATGAATGTGTCATATAATGATTATGTCAAATCTACATATTAATATATTAACATATACAAAATATATCTAAAGTGTATCTTATAAGTGTTGTATTTTTTAATTGTTTATTATTATTTATATTCAAATAACTTTAATGATAATTGATAAATTTATTTTAAGAATATATATATATATATATATATATATATATATATATATATATAAATGCTTAAAAATATATATATTTATATAATATTATTTTAATAATATTAAATATACAATTATTAAGATTTACATATTTTTAATAAGGAATATATCTTATAATGTTAAAATTCTAATATGTTTAATTTTTATTTTTTATTTTAATATTTTATTAATATATTATTAATATTATTTTTTCTTTATAAAAATATATCTTTAAAAAATTTTATGTTTTACTAATACTTTTAATATAAAATTTGAAAATACCAAAAAAAAAATTAATTTTAATTATTGAATTATTTTAAAGATAATAAATTTGTTTAAGAAAAGCATTTTTTTAATATTTTATAATATTTTTCAATGATATTATTTTAAAAATATTAAATATACAATTATAAAATCAATATAATTTATATTTATAATAATAATATTATTAAAAAACACATTAAAAATTGAAACAAACATATTATTATTATATTTATTTGAATTTAAAACTATTTATTGATATGTTTTTTAAATTATATAAGTTAAATTATTAAAAATAATTTAAAAAGCAATTATCATTGCATGTTTATGTCTTGACTTCTTATAATACATTAAATAATTATAATTATAAAAATGTTACTATTAATAAATGTATTATCTACACTTTTGTTCTATTAAGTTAGAATACATGATAATAATGTTATAATAATAAACATTAATGTGTTATTTATTTAAATATCTTATTTATATATAAAAAATTTCAAAATATGTCTAACTTGTATCAAATATGTATCTTCCATTAGGCTAAAATATAGGCATGCTACTCCTATAATATAGACATGATGCTCTTACAATATAAGCATGCAATTTATTCATTACCAATAGATTATTCATTGTCACAAACCATCCTTTAAGGAACCATCTTCAAATAAGACAATTCATTAGCCCTAGTGAGTCATGTTAGGTAATTAATTATCAAAACTTACATTTAGTTATACTATAATTAACAATTTAACTTGCATTTAATTTTATTCACCTTAACAAAATTTACATTTAATTTATATTAAATGTAAAATACTATAATTGCCATATTATAAAGGAAAGTACTATCCACTACGTGGCACTTGTTTTAGTGGTAATGGGATGTTAGGCTTGCTAATTCAAGCTATATGTTCTCTAGTGATGATAGTATTTTCATTATCATTATTGTAGAGATAAAACATATTGATTTAATGAATTTGATACATAATTAACATATATATATATATCTTTTAAAAATTTATATATTATAAGTCAAGAAATATCTTAGTTAAATATATATTTTTTAAATAATTATGGTGGGAAGATTGGTATAGATGATAAATAATTTTAAAAATAACAATTTAACTTTCTATTTCCATGTGAAATTAAGTATTATTATTTATAAATATAAAATTTTAAATAATAAAATAAAATAAAAATTTATCATGTTCTTTATATTTTCTAGTAGTTATCCCCATATATTTCTATTATAAATCTTTAAAAAAAATTAATTTCACTTTTTTATTTTATTCTTTATTTATTCTCAAAAATTCTTTCATCTTCACTTATGTTTCCAAAAATATAAAACTCAAAACAATAAAATTAAATTAAAATTTTACCATGTTATTTTAGTAGTTATGGGTTAAGTAGGACTTGTTTTTATTATAAATCCTTAACACAATGTCTATTATAATGAAAATAAACATTTTAATAATTAATGACTATGATTTACTATTGAAAAACACGATAAGGAAGAGTTTTTATGTACACAGGTTCTTCACATCCACTCATACACATAACATCTCTCAATGAAATAATAAAATTTAGATTTAAATATAAGGAATTGAGTGAGATTAATTGAGATTCAAATTAAATATGTAAAAATAGAATTAAGTAGATTGATGTAGGATTTAGAAATAGTTTTGATGTTAGACCTAAGACAATTGAAAGGTGAAAATTTAAAGATCTATAATGAGGTTGCACTTGTGATTGAATCTACCTAGTACAATTTTGTGAAAGTTTGAATGTCTAGGATGAGGGTAAACCCATGCTTAGGTCACTTAGAAACAAAAATCATGATGATGTGGTTATGTTATGATGCAACCGTTTATAAAAGCTAGGAAACCTTAACTCAAAAACCATAACTAATATATCTCCATAGTTTTTATTGCAAGGGCTTATAATCATTCTCAGCCTTTGTCATATATTACGACACTATTCAAGCACTTCACGAATGCACCACTAACATGGGAATTACTATAATAATCTCACTTATTTTTCTCTAAGCTATTTAGACATTACTCAGATCTCTATTTTCCCTTTATCTTCTTCTTCAAATGAATTAGACCTCCCTCTATGTTGAAACTTCAATCATGTAGAACATTCTTGGTTAGCCCAAGATAAGAGTTATGATTCCAAAATCTAATCTAATCCTAGACATGAATCATCATGGGACCAATAAAATCTATTGGAACACAATGTATAGACATCCTTATGTTGATTTAACATCCTAGTAAGTGTAATCATCATTTAAAATATGAAATGAGCACATAGATATATTTAGAGTGCTCAACTAATGTTCTTGTTGAGACTTGGGCGATATTAACTTGTAGAAATTCCTTGTAGGAATTTCTCTCTATAGAGTACAATATGATGAATTTTAGGCATTGTGGTAGAATATACATGTTGATTTTAATGTAGTGGTATTGTGGCAGTAAGTTGTGGTACATAATATATTGTTGCTTTAAACATGTGGTAGTTCTATGAGAGCAATCAAAAGTCACTTGGAAGAGATCTCAATTTCATATGAAAATAATTCTTGCTATGTTGAAAGCATTTAATAGTGATGTATGAGCACTTGTGAAAAATCTAGAGTCTATGAGACACAATTTGAGAGCAAGATAATATTTTGGAAGATGGCACAAGGTACTAAAAATAATAAGAACTTATGTTATGTTTCTATGTGTTACTATGAGTGTGGATTTGGTATTGGTGGCTATACTAGAAAATATTAACTTATTAACAATGTAAAGTGTAACTATTGATTCATAGTATGTAGTAGTAATTATGTATACCAAGTGATTATCTATGTGGAGATATCATGTTTGTAAATATATATGATAGTTTGATGTCATAATATGGTCAAACTATACTCTTGGTAAATTATAACTGTTGATTGTATAATTAGATTGATTGTATTCCATGTTCACATATCTATGTGTATCATTTCATGTCAATGTGCCAAGATTAGAAGGATGGATGGTTATATAGACTAAATAGGTTAGTATTGGATTAAGCATTATTGGTGTGAGACATTAGAGTGATTGTAGAAGTATATCATAAATTGAAACTCTAAAATTTAAGGGTTCATTATTGTAGCATAAAAAATTGTCACCCTTGATAATTTCACATTAGGTTTTGCTCCCTCTATGTGCTTGGACATAATTATGAATTTAATTGCCTGTTTTATGAATATCCTTAGAAAATTAAACAAAGGGAAATAAAAGTACAATAATTTAATATTTTCCCTTGACACTTTGAGCCTTGAAAATAATGGGTCTAGTCTAGTGCACCCCATGCCCTAGACCACCTATTTTTGGATTTACAATTTGAATATGTCGATGTTAGTATTTTATTATTTGAATTTCAATTTCATTTTTTGACTATCAGTATTTGATTTTTGAGAAATTAGAATAATTTCATATAAATACTAGTCATTTTCACCATTTCAATCCTTGCAATTTTAGAAGATCAAATTGAAGATCCTAAAATCAACCAAGACAATTCTAGGGTAGATTTAACAACATTACTACAACTTTTTTATCAATCAACTTAAATTTTGCAAGAAATCAAGAAGAATAAATAAATCTATGTGCACAGAGTTATTATGACCAATCATGCCAAATAATAAAGATGTATTGAGTTATCCTCTACACGTGAGTTGCAAGAATCTATTATTTTTTATGAGCTAACCTTTTGAAAGTCTATCAAGCAAACATGATAGATCCATCAACTAAATTTTGTGGCAACTTATGTGACATCACTTCATCAAGGGTTTTTACATCAAGGTAATATTATCATTTATCAATTTCTTTAAATTATTGTTGTTTTGGCCTCTAACCAACCTAGGGAATGCCCTCTTGATAATCATCAATTGTTGTACATGGAGGTAGAAATACAAAAATGGGGTTTGAATTAGGAAATTCCTATATAGTACAAACTTTTCCCCTTTTCATGTGTGTAGATTAGATCCAGGAGTTTCAAGAGAAGACAACCACAAAAGATAAAGTGTAGACTAGATTTTGATGGTTTTTTGTTGATCTTGAGAAAAGGAGGAGGGAGCATGGAAATCAAGGCTCTACAAGTGGGTGACATGGGTGTAATGGCTTGCGACCATTCTTGTTTTATGAATCCTTTTCCCCTATTCTTCTAATTTAGTGGATTCTCTAAATCTATTGGCACAATTTTAATTTTTACTTAGTTTCTCCTTCTCAACCTTTAGAGAGAACTTGGGGTCACTAATCAAGCCTTTTTAATGCATCTGAGGTAAGGAAGTGGCGACACTTCATCCTTTAATGGAGGAGGTTGATGTGGCCTCCAACCCTTCCCCCATGAAATCAACAATTGATAACACTTTACGAAAAACCCTAAAAAAATTCAACATCGTCATTGGCTCAATAGTCTCTTTGGTGCTTGAGGGTACAAAGTTTATGGTAATTGGTGAAGGATTTTCCTAGAGTGACCTAGAGAGAAATGGAAGAGAATATAAGTATTCTCTTCCATTACCAAGGAAAATTACAGTTGCCCCAAATACTAAAATGCTTTTTGTGATTAATAGAGTGGAAGTTAGATTAAAAAGTGTGGCTATTTTTTTGTAGCTCTTGATACCAATAATTTGTCTACAAGAAAATACTTGGATGAGTGGATAAAGAACATTTGGTTTAAAAATTAGGCATTCATGTAAAATTTTATAGAATAGTCCAAAAGGCCTATTTATAATCTTCTTGAAAAATCAACAAATGCAGTCGAAAGTAGTTACAAAAGTGTAAGGAAGCCAAGGTAGCATAACAACTTCCTACATTAATATTGAGAGGAGGATAATATGCAAAACTTTACAAACATTTTTAATAATTACATAAAATTAAATATAAATAAACATAATTATCATGCATACCACAACACAATGATTTATGTTGGGAAAAACCTTTCACAAAAAAAACCCCACTCCAAAATTCACCCAACATATTTATCAAAAATCACAAAGATTACAATATACTTGCAGAGCAAGATTCTCACACGAGTATCACCAACTAGAGATCCAAAGGCAACATGAACACTATTAGACTCTCAGAATAAATCACAATACACAGTCATAATACAACACCCTCATAAAATAGGATTACCTTCTAGATTGAAAGTCAAACCAAAAAAACATCAACCATCAAATCTGAGACCTAATGATGAATGATCCAAATTTACAATAATAAAATATACATAATATTTGGTTTTTGAGGGTGCTACCTCGAGCCCCCATTAGGGGGACAATCCCCCCAAAATCCTCACGGAGAGGTAACCCCCCATGCCCCCCTACAGTTACCTATCAATAGTAAACCTTATGTAATTGCAAGGTTGAGACACATTTTTCCAACAAAAAGAATATTGGAGCATTAGGAAATCCATGTTTTGGGCTATTAAATGGGATTTAGAACCAATAAATGAAGAAATATTTGATTTATCAAACCCTAGATGGGTAATAATAAAAGACATTCCCCCTCTGTTATGTGAATTTTCGCCCCAATTAGTCTCTCATTTTGAAAAAGTATTAAGATTAAAAGAAGCTAAGAGAACACTTTTTCATATGGATGCAAGGTTGTTAGTAGCCCTTACCCTTGGCAAAGAATTTCCAGATTAGATGGAAATAGAAACTCGAAAAGGTTCAATGAATTGAGGGGTTGAAATACTAGGTTACTTTAAATGCTTTTTTTTTATGCTAGATGTAGGGTCATATTCAAAGAAAATACCCAAAGATCATTGGAATTATAGTAAACAAAAGAAAAAATGATTAATAGACAAACCCTAACTTAGACAAATTAACAACAAAAAAGATAATATCAAAATATTATATAAAAAATATTACAAATTCTTGTAGGGAAATAGTTAAATCAAAGAATGATGACCGTAGGTGCTTAAACCCTAGCTTGAGTAAAATATTCACAAAAAAATCAATGGAAAAATATTATTTGAGAAATATTTCAAAATCTATTAAGGCAATAGATAAATTAAATAATGAAGAAATAGGGTGTGTGAACCCTAATAAAAACTATAAGGAAGTTGTTGGTAGATCAAAACCAAGATAAATTGGGATTGATTATAATATTCTAGAGAAAGAATCCCTAATGGAAAAAACTACTCTCTTAGATATTAGAGAGAAAAAAGGGTTGTTTGAAGTAATGATTTTTCTCCAGATGCCTCTAATGGAAGAGCATCATGTCGAATAGATGCTTATTTTGAAGGAAACTTCATAATCAAAAGTTGGGCATACAAAAATTCCTCGGAACTTGAGGTCTAGAAAAAATAAGGCAAAGGATCTCTCAAAACTACAGTCATGGAAAAAACATTCCAAATAATCTTGATTTCTATCTGAATGACAAAAAAATCACACAATACAAATGTGAATCATAAAATGATCAATTAAGGAAGAGGCTCCCAACCCTCCCAAGATCTAGATTCCATAATTGAATCAAATAAAATGAGTAGCAAAGTTACAATTTGAAAAATTAAGGAGCCCTAAACAACTCCTATTGCCTAAGACTAATAATGAGCAACACACCCCTACTCAAAATTTTGCCTTAGACAAGAATAATAAAGACTGTAATAATGATGATAATATCTTATCAAGAAAAACCTTGAAGACTCAAGAAAAAAAGATAGTAATGAAAGTCTCCTATTGTTGAAGAAAAATATTGAGCAAGTAAACCTTGCTCAAGACTTTTCCTTAAGAAAGGAAGATAAAGGAATTTTATTAGAACTTGAGAAGAAAAAAGGAAGAAAAGAAAAAAATATGAAGAAATATGTTGTGAATAGTCATTCTCTCCTTTCTGACCTAAAAATGAGAATAGGAGACATGGAAAATAATGTAAATACATATATTTTTGTAGAAAAAGAGCCAAAGTATAAAAAACTTTGGGAGGGTCGAGTAACTTGGATCCAAAGGGGCCAATGTGAGGGTGATCCCACAATAGTGGTTTACAATTTTGGCCAAACTAGACACTAAATATATATTTTTTAACTAAATCTTCACTTTTTGGGCACCTATAGCAACTAAACCATGAGGAATTTGAAAATGATGCAAACTAGAGTTTCATAAAATTTTGTCTATAGATTCTAAATATATATTTTTTAAAAGAATTTGGAATCCAATTCCACTTCTTTTTCCATCTCCCTCAAAAACTAGTTTGTTTTAGAAAACACCATTTTTAAAAAGTGACGCTCACCGTATAACGCATAACTTTTTTTTCATCAAGGATAAAATTCTAATTCTTTCGAATTTAGATTTGCAACTCTGATATCTAGTGCTTCCACTTGGTTAGATATTTTTTTAATGAATAGTTTTTCTTTAATCAAGTTTTGAATTCAAACCAATTATAATTCAGACATAGCGCGACCGTATAACGCGTAACTTTTTTTGTATGTATTGAAATTCAATTTTTTTTGTTGGATCAAGGACTTCAATATCTCTAATAATATTTTTTTTAATTTTTTTAATAATCTGCTATTTTTCCACATGCGAAACATAGAGCTTAATTTTTGATGAAAACCTACATTCACGAGAAATAAAAATAAATATAATAATGAAATTAAATTTATTTAAAATTATACTTTTTGGGAAGCTTATAATAAGGACTACCTACTTGCAAAAAAATAAATTTAAATGAATTCATTTGATCCCCCAAAGGTATATCAAAAGTGGTTTTATCGCATTTTGATAGGTGTAAAGGAGACTCCGTTATAGGTATGGTTTAAAACTAGCGGGTTCTATCCAAAGGGGTTTGATTTAAGGTAGTTTGATAAACCCTCTTCAATTGGAATTCTTTAAATGGAACTTTTCAAGTCTTAAATCATTATATTTTCTAAAAATATGTGATTTCAGCTAAAATCAATTCCTCCCCGAAATCGTAAACCACTATTGTGGCAACACCCATGAACAACCCAAACAAATAAATTTATAAGGTAAAAGGTATTCCTATAGAGATATAAACCCAACTGAAGGAGAAAATTGTTCTCCTAATGTTAACATTGAACCTATTAGAGGAAAATAATGGATCGTAACAAAAATAAGAAGATAAAGAAGATAAAAAAGGAATATGGTAGGAGATCCTTAATCAAAATAGAAGCCAAGAGAAAAGAAATTACCTAAATGTTTTGATAACTTCAAGAAATTTGAAGAGGAACCACGAATAATGGATTCAAACAATCTTTAATTGCTTAAGTTGGAATGTAAGGGGAATTGAGTCCCTAGATGGAAAATATGTTGTTAGGAAATTCTTAAGCCTTGATGTTTAGACAAACTATGTTGTCTTCTAGCAAGAGGTTAAGGCAATTAACTTTTCTCTCAAAATTAATATTAAATTTATTTTGAAGGAATCTACTCATTACTTCTCCAAACATGAAAAATAAAAAGGGCGAGTTTGTCACTTTCTTGTTAAAAAAATGGAGGAACTCTGTGGTTGATCATGGGATCTCACCTTACAATAGATCTGTATGGTTAATCCTAGAAAAAAATGATAAGAAATTTAGAATTTTCTCAATTTATTCTCCAAATGCATCTAGAGAGAGTATAACTATGGAAGTGGTGTTATAACCTTCAAGACCTTCCATGGATAATAGATGGAGACTTCAATAAGATTGAGAACAATGAAGATAAATATGATGGAATAGATATGGGTTGGAAAGGGGAGGAAAAATATTACTAGTATAAAATAAAATAAAAAAGCTTAACCTATTTGACCCAATAGAAAGATTAAAACAAGAAAAAAAGGATTTGGTTTAGTTGGTGTAACTTCCAAAAAGGAAAAAAAAATCTACTCTAGACTAGATAGATTCTATGCAAATAATAATGTTTTTACCTTTGACATAATTGAAAATGGAGATAGAGTAAATGTGCATCCATATACATTATCTGATCATCGCCCAATAAAGGTGAGAATATTAATAGAAAAAGAAATATTAGAAGGTCCTAAAAAGAAAGAAAATTTTATACTAAATACATCCTTGATAAAATATGAGGACTATTGTGATGTAATTTATACCTTTAGAGAATTAAATAAATGGATCTTCAAAGATGAGTTTGCAATAGAAATATGGGAAAATAATGTCAAGGGGTAGAGAACTATCTTCAAAACTATAGGAAATAAAAAAAAAAACTGAAAAAAGAAAGGTTGAGAATTCCTTTCAAGAAAATATTTTAAAAATAGAGATAAACCTAAAAATAGACCCAAAAAATGAAAGCCTCGATGAGGTTTTTTCTCACACCAAAAATGAATTGAGGAATTATAAAACATAAAAAATATAGGGACAAAAGATTAGGGCTAAAATGATTTGGTTAAGAAATGGAGATAGAGGACCAAAAATCTTCTTTAGATCCAGGTAAAAGAGATTCTTGAGCTTATCCCATATCTCCTTGGCAGTCTTACATTGCACTACTTTAACAAATTCTGAATTTTCTAGCTCACTTAGGATAGCAGAGTAAATAATTAACTTTACTACCTCTTAAGATTTCCCTTTATGCACTTGCATTAGTCATTTAATAATTAAATCTAATTATTAAATGCCTATTTACCTATTAGGGTTTCCTATTAGGTTTTATGATCTCCTTCTATAAGGATTCATCCTTTGTATATTTTTGAAAAAAAATTCTTTTCGCTGATAATAAACTTTCACATTGTCAGAGCAAAACCCTTGTTTATTTCCTACAGATTTCTTCCTTGTGACAAGTTTTTTTCATGTAGGTTTCTTGGGCTTAATAGATTTGTTTTTCATCAAATCTTACATGGTATCAGAGCAGACTTGTTGTAGCCTATTCTTGTTTTGAAGATTTTGGAGCTACGAGGGTTTGATCAGGCTTTCACAGTTTTTGGGTTGTTTTCTTGTGGATCTAGGTTTACTTCATTTTTTGGGTTCATTTTGGGCCCAAACAGACCTTGTCGTTGGATTCGTAGCACCCAAAAACCCCCATTTTCATATAAAGCAAGTCTATTTTGGCCACAGTCAATCAGAAAGGAAAAAAAATTTACCCCAGAGCCGTACGACCCCAGGGCACGCCGTTTGAGGTCAAAAATTTCAAAAAAAGTTTACAAAAATCAATTTTAAATTGATTTTTTGAAGGTTTTATTAAAAACCCTTCCCATATAATAGGAAGTTGCGCGCCTTGTAATAGCGGCCACCCGTGGCGAGTGATGGCTGCCGGCCAATAGCCATCGGGCAGCCACCTCCTGTCGGCCACCACCCGACCACCGTAGGCCTTCGGCCCGTCGAGACTCCGCAAACGAGCAACCAGCGCGCCGCTTTACGCCACCGGGGTGTGCCACCATCATGCCACCGGTCTTACCCGGTGCCTCGTCATACCACCGGCCTAGCCCGTGGTCACTTTCGGCCGGACCGGGGCCTGGCAGTGTGATGGAGACTTAGTGGGAATTTTTAGCTACTTTGGGTAAAGTGCGTATTAAATGGTCATTTTTCGATCTTGAATGAATAGGCATCAAAAATTTGGTTCTAAGCCCGATGTCGATGGTGAAGGTTTGATATCATGTTTTTGTTTTGATGTGAATTGGCTCTTATTGAGAAAGCGAGAACATGTTTTACGCTTCGAGGCATAGCACCTGGTTGAATACATTTTGTGCAAAAAATAGAAATTGGAAAGGTGTTGTAGTGATATTTCCAGATCTATAGTCTATTTCATTAGAAAATTTACCAAGTAAATTTTATTCAGCTTTGTGTGTTTTTACACTTTGCTCAATTACTTGGACATTCTGGCACCTACATGGGTTCTGTTTGCGTGGGATGGGTTTTATTAATTTGATCTAAATGCAGTAAGGTTAGATTTCCCTTTTTTTTTTAGTTGAAGAGTTATCATGGGTTTTTCTACTCACCCTTTAGTTGTTATTTTGGAACGGGGTAATTTTGAGTCATGGGCAAAGGGTATACTTACACATTGTAGGTGGCTTAATCTTTTTCCTTATTTGTATGACCTCATACTTGAACCAACCACTTCAGAGGGAAAATTAGCATGGGATATCATTAGAGATCACATAGTAGGACTTATATTGTCTAGTGTTGATCATGACACTGTGTTGGCTATATCAGACATTGATTGTCCTCACCCACTTTGGACACGTCTTTGGGAGATCTATGGAGACCCCAATCTCTCTCCATTCTAAGAGGATCGATTTAGATTGTCTCTTACCTTTCTTGGAAGAGATAATAATACACTTGCTGATCATGATACTTTTAGAGGAACGAGTGTTTAGACACCCTTACATATTCCGATGGATTAGAGGACTGTCTCACAGTTCCTACTCTTCAGACTAAGACTTCATCAACATCTCCTGTTGTTCCTGATTTAGTGCAGCAAGACATCATTCACCTTCTAGACATAGCTACTTTGGAATCTTATCTTGCAGACATATCTTTCTTGTTTGTTGAGTCCTATATTGCAGATTTGGAGGATTATTTTGAGGACATTCATCTCCTCTACCTTGACAGTCAGGTTATCACTGTATGCCCACCATTATCAGTGCATTCAAAGGTTGCATTTCAGGATTCTCCACATCCGTTTGGATTTGACATCATTTGTTTCAGTTCAGACAGCGAGATTCTTCAACATCCTATCATGGCACACATCTTGAGACAGATTGGTTCATCACTCTTCACAGGGTTTCTTTGACATCGTCCTTTGGATCCGTTTCTTCCCAAGGGGAGGAATATCATTTGCCGCTTCAGGATCTCTTTTTGGATTCTACATCAGGCATCTACCATTGTGACAGGAGTTTCTTCATTGTGGGGGGGCCTTCTTCTCTCTTTCTATCTCTCCTATGGAGACCATTGTATATGTACTTATATGATAGAAGCTATCTATGGGGGTATCATGTAATCCACCTCCTATCCTTCTTTCATTAGTGCATTTCATTCCTTTCTTTTCTCTCTTTTGGAGTAGAGTTTTTCCCATGAGGTTTTCTCTATTTCTCCACTTTATAGAGATTTGGTTGTATTTGGGTACCTAATCAGGCCTAGTTGCCGGGACCCAATTTTTTCTTTCATGCATTGTAGTTAAATTTGCTTTTTTGCACATGTTTGTAGCTACACTCTTGCTCATCTTAAGGGGGGGTGTTAGAGTAAAGGTTTTCACTTAATTATATTAATTAAGTCACCTTTATTCTACTCTTAAGATTTCACTTTAGTGGCATATTGTGACATTTAATAATTATATTAATTATTAAATGTCTACCTATTAGGGTTTCTTTTTAGGTTTTTCTTGATCTCCTTTTAAGGATTGATTTTTGTAAATAATCATTGGATTGTTCTGATAATAGATCTCTAATATTACAGAGCTTCAAACCCTCACTTGTTTTTTTCTCTATACTCTTCCCTGTGATAGGTATCCCTTTGCATGTAGGTGTTCTTTGACTCTGAAGTTGGATCTGACAACTTCTACATTATTTTCTATAGAAAAATTCTCATGAGCCCTTTTTTTATTTGGATTAGTGATAGGATGAGCAGGTTTACTATAATCATCCTTGGCAGCTCTCCAAACATCATAACCTAGTGATGAGAGATTAGCATCCATCCTCACACTCTAGAAGGTATAGTTGTTTCCATCAAACTGTACTGCCTTAGAAGATGACTTCTTCTGAGCCATGTGTTCTAAACCAAGATTTACCTTTAGCTATTAGGATGCACCAAGGAACTCAGCTCTGATACCAATTGTTAGAATACACCGATATACTAAGAGGGGGGTGAATCAATATATCTCTCAAATTAAACCAATTCAAATTTATCAATAAAAATTATTACTATCTTAACTAGACAAATCATTCAAAACACAATCATGCAAACACAACAACAAATTTATGTGGAAAAACCTACAGGGGAAAAAACACAGTGAGAAATTTACTTGGAGCTACTATCCAAATCCAGCCTCACAATGATAAACAAGATTTACAACTATTTTATGGCATTAACTAGAGGAAGTTTACAACTCCCTCCCAAATAGAACACTTATAGAAAAGAGGTTACAAACTCATAATACAAGACTTGATGAATTAGATAAACAACTGCCTCTGCAACACCTCTATTGCCTCTGGCTCACTACCTTCAGAATACATCAAGCAGTTCTCTACACATTCACACTCATTCCTCTACCTTCAATGCACTAATTTTGGCATATACATTGAACACTCAACATATATCACACAAAATTTATCACACACTTGGTCTTCCATTTATATCTTCAACAAGCTTCAAAAAATTTCTCCTTGTTGACCAAACTGAAATGTATAAACATGGAACATGCAATAGGAATAATGAGTTGGCTCTAAGACATCTATGAGAAAGGGAAATCGAATGTAGTCCAAGCTAGGAGATAAGCAAGACTTATTTTAACTCTACACTCAATCCCATATGTTCATGCATACTAAAAAAGTTGGCGCAAGCAACTCAATGTACCAAGTTGGCCCAGTAAACACTTAACCCTCCAAATATTAACTCTAGACCACAAGTGGTACCAGAGAGACCAGATAACATCACATGAATTAAATTAAAAGCATAAAATGATATTTAAAAACATTTTCATTCCTTCCTTTTACAACTTCATAAAACATTATCCTGATGGAAAAAAATAGGCACAAAACTAGTATCTCTTGCAAACCTAGACAACATTATCTTTAGATAAAAAATTGAAAGCTCGAATTGCAGTGCACATAAGAAACTAAAACTTGAAGGAAGAAGATAGACAGACATTTCAAACTCAACCTCTAAACTACAAGACCACAACAACAAATGCAGAGAAATATGAAGCATTTCTCTAAACCCTCCATGACTACAACAACATAGTCTCCACATTGCTAACTTAGGAAACCTATGTGGTAACTTCTATGTTATGAAAATGAGAACGCACGTGCATCACACTTTATTTTTTCTACCTTTTAAACCGTAGAACCATATCTTTAAATACAGAAGAATGAAGATAATTTTCCAGAGCTTTCCAATGCAACTTCCTTAGCCACAAACTATAAGAAATTATTTTATACATTTTACATCAACAAATAGTGAATACAACATTCAAAACATCATTCACTTATACATGAGAAATAGGAAATATAGAACAACTTTTATATCAATTCATGACATCCAAAAACATACATAATAATTCTAATCAACATATAGATTGTAGCATATACAACCATCCACACACTACCACTTTGCTGACATCAATGCCAACACCATCAACAATCTTCATTTTGTTGACATCAATGACAACACCTGCAACATACTTGCAATAGACAAAACACTAATAAAAATTTGGAGAACAATCCCCTTAATGTTTTCTATAAAACTCTTGTAAAAATACTAACATTAAGAATTGTAGACATTCTCCTCTCAATAATTAGAAATACCCAAATAGGTTTCATCAAAGGCAGATACATCCGAGAGAATTTACTAATTAGCTGGGAAGCTATGGACTAGGCAAAAAAATCCAATCAAAACATAGGTCTACTTTTGATAGACTTTGAGAAGGCTTATGATAGAATTGAGTGGCCTTTTATATTATTGATCTTGGAGGCATTTGGCTTTCCTAGTGAGTTATGTCAAATGGTCAAAACTTTAATGAAGGATGCAATGGCACAAGTGGATGTAAATGGCTCTCTTTTGAAAAGGATTCATTTATAGAGATCTATAAGACAAGGATTCCCTCTATCCCCCTCATTATTTGTGATAGCCTTAGAAGTGATGTACTATCTACTAAGGGAAGATATTAAAGACCTTAGATAAAGAGGTAACCTTTCTTAACAAAGAGTAACTATTAAATGCCCAATTTGTAGATGGCACTACATTATTTGTTCATCTTCAAAAAACTAACTTTATAAATCTAGTGCATAAAATGAATATCTTTTGTGAAGCATCTAGAGAAAAAATCCATCCTTCTTTGTTGGGAAAGTAATCCCCTAGATTGACTAGCTAACTTTGGGTTCCAGTGGGGGGGAATAAACAAGCAAGTGAGGTACTCGGGTATATCATTTTCCATCAATCCTTGTCTAAAGAACATGTGGAATTGGATCAAAGAAAAAATTGATACAAAATTAAATAATTGGAATAAAAACCACCTCTCCATGGTTGGGAGGATTCAGGTCTACCAAAAAAAATCTTCCTATAACCTATACTACTCTGTGTGGTTAACCAATAATTACCAAATTAATGATATTCATAAAAGAATAAGGTAGTTTCTATGGTCAGATGGGAAGGGTAAAAATAAAAAAAGCATCAGTGAAGTGGGACTAGGGTTGTATGAATAAATTTGATGGGGGTCTTGACCTAAAATAACTTAAGAATGATGGCTTAGAACTTGCTATAAAGTGGTTCTTTAAAGCCTTACATGGCAGTGAAGCATGGAAGGTCCTAGTAAGAAACAAAATTCAACTGGCCTCCCCAAAGCATGTTGAATATTGGGATCACCTTCCCCTCAATGACTTTTTGTTTGGACACTTCCCAATGACCCCAATTGGATCCAATATTTTTAAAAGATTTTGGAAGGCTTGGGAGCAGGGTAGAAATTTGGTAAAAAATAGTGGGACAATAGGGGAATATGATTCAATATGATATAATTTATAGCATAAAGAAAAACCTCTTGCACTTTGGTAAGGATGCTCGGCCAAAGATTGGAATAGAAGAGGAATTAAAAATTTTAAAGATATAGTAATTAATAAATAGATTAAAATTTATGAAGACCTAAAGAAAGAATTCAAACTGCCCCAATTCCATTGGAGAACATATACTACTTTAAGAGAATCATTTCTGAAAAATAGACTTTACTACTCAACATGAACCAAGATCCAAAGATTTGGATAGGTATAAATGGGTTGATGGAACTAAGTTAAATAAAGTTAAAACTAAGAACATTTATAAATCCTTATCTAATAACAAGGAAATGATTAACTACTTGAATAAATGTTGGAAATTAGAGATAGAAGATAAAAAATGGACTAACCTTTTTAAGTGGATTTGGAATGAATCTATGGAACCAAAAAAGACCTACTTCATATGGTTTTTGTTATTACATTTAAACTTCCAAGTATCTCTACTATTAATAGTCTAAAAATTTATGAAATTTGTAAAATGCATGAATTTGTTATGCACATTTTTATGATTTTTTTTTTTAAAATGTAGATTTGGTTTATTTTTTGTTCAAGTTTAAATGGATGGGGGAAGTAGGGAAAGTAGGGTGGACTGAAATTTCAATGGGGTACATTAAAAATTAGATAAAGATACAAATAAGTTTTGGTTACTTTTTTCTATTAAAATTTTATGGGTAATTTGGAAAGCTAGAAATGAAGAGTGCTACCAAGATAAGAAGATAATACTTACAAGAATAAGTTCCATAGTTACCTAGTGAGATAAATTACTAGGTACAAGAATTTAATTCACACCAACACTTCCAACTCTCCCACTTTCCCTCTAATATTAATCACCCACCTAGTCTACCCCATCCTACTCAATTATTTATTCCATGGTTCCCATAATCATGCATCCCAACACCATCTCCATATCCCCTTGGTCCTCTTACATTCACCCATGGTGGTTCTCTTGTAGTAGAAGAACAAAGCATATCCATCACCTATCCTCCTCCACCCAATAATGGAATCACAACTTGCTTCCAAAATAATAGGTATCCTACTATAAACCACATTCTCAATACCATGAACTATAAAGGAAAAGGCTTATGCCTTCATGAGCAAGGTAGACTGGAGCTTATCCATATCAAAGAGAATCCATGAGAGCAAGGCCTTGGCTACATACCTCAAGACTCCCAATGCAAAAATGTTAGTACAACCTTTGTACAACCTAAGTGAGCCTTGCCCAAAAGAACAATAGGTGCATACCATCAACCCTCCAAAAAAATTGTTACCATCCCTCCTCCATCATACACACATAAAAACATTATTGCTATCCCTCCTTCATCCTTCGAATCCCTTTTGGGTCCCTATGTCCCATAGTCTTCCATTACACATCCTCCATCTACTAAGTATATTTTAGGCCCTTATATCCCAAAACTCCATCCTCCATCTTATCATACACATCCCTTCATCTGAAAATTATCTATACCTATCACCCATCATAAACATCCCACTCTCCTAATCCCCAATCATGATCAACAAAGACACATAACCACACATCCTATCTAGCATCCCAATTCCATCACTCCATTCATATTCTCTCTACATCACCCATATCCTCACACCCCTACTATTCCTATTGGAAGTAATTTGGATGCCAAAATAGAAATGCATAAATCCAAACAACCACATGGATATAGAGATCACCATGTCCCCTCAAAAAGACATGAGAACGAAAAGAAAAAATCCATTCCAAAAGTCCAATCAATCAAAAAGGACACAAAGGCTCACGAAAGAGAAATCAAAACCATGTGGATCATAAAGAAAAAAGATGCAATACATTCAAATGAAATATCCAAAATAGCATCCATAATTATTAATCCAAAAGCTAAGCATCCCCATCCTCCATCTCCTAAATCTATTTTGGGTCTCTATGTCCCAAAACTGGGTAATCCCACAATAATGGGTTCCAATTTTTTGGCCAAGATGAGCATTTATATCAATATTTTTAACTAAATCTTCACTTTTTGAGACATATGGCAACTAAACCATTAAGAATTTAAAGATGATGCAAACTAGTGATTTGTGGCAATTTGTGTGTAAATTCTTTTTTTTTTTTTAAATAAATCATGAATATTTCAACGTCTCCTTTAATAATTAGTTTTAAATAGTTAACAACATTTTTCAAAAAGTAACGTCTATGCCATCCAACATTACTTTTTTCTAGAAAGGATAAAATTATAATTTTAAAATATAGATTTCTAACATCAATATCTAGTGCATGGATATTTTTTCATATTTTTTTGTTATATATTTTTTTAATTAATTTTTGAAGTCGTTGTAATTAATTTTTGAATTGGATGTAACTATAATTTGGACATAGGTGTATGTCTATTAGGAATTAGTGTTCACATGGGTGTTTGAGTTAACTTTATTAATGTGTTATAAAATAAATTTATGTAAGTTAATATTAAGTTGTTGAGAAACAACTTAATATTATATTATAATAAGTGTGTAATTTTGTGTGAATAATAATATAAGTGAGTTGTTAATACAAGTCACTTAGAGATTTAGGAGTGAAAATAGGAGGGAGAGAATAAAGGTGGTTGAACAAACCACCTAGATTTAGTGTGAGAAATAAGTGGAGTTGTTATAAGAGTTAGATATCTCATATTATATATTTGTAATATCTTATTCAACATGAATAGTGATAGAAGCATAATATTATGTGTGTAAATTTTTTATTTTAGCTTTTATAATTTATGCTCAAATTTCCTTATATGGTATCAAAGCAACATTGATCTTTGTGCTCGTGAAATCCATGGAGCTTCCTTCAATGAAGATTGAATTCCAATGGAATAATGAACAATATTATATGAACAAAATGTATGCATAGGCGAGTTGTTAGAAGCGGTATATGGTTTTGATTTTAAAATCATGTTTTTCTATATCAGTTTAATGCAGTCTTAGTAAAATGGTGATATCTCATTCATTTCTCAATGAAATTTAAAAATTCCAAATATTTTTGAAAGTTGATGAAGAGGGGAATAAAACCTAGATATCAATTGAAAATATGTAAAGTATTTTTCAAGTAGTATAAAGAGGAAGTTTGATGTTATATTTTTTGCATAAAAGTTTCAGCATCTGCAACATTTTTTTCCAATTTTTTTGGTGAATTCCATTTATGCTTTAAGGTATAATAGAATTTGGATGTATGAACGCTTCAGCCTAGACCTATTCAAACATGGACAAACAAAAAAATATTAGTCCCCAAACAAGTTTAAACCAAACAATCCCTATGAAATTCATTCAAGCATAAGAGCAAGAAAACAACATAAAATATCAAATAAAAGCTAATGAAATCTCATTCGAATGCTCAAACCAACATCCCATAGGGGAATTAGTGCTTCTTTGATGTGGAAAGAATCCCTTTCCCAATTCCTCGATAAACTTGATGATGATTGATCGATCCTTGATGAAAAATGCCAATAACCTAGCTATGGATGATGAATTCTATGATGAATTGGATGAAAATGTGAATGAACTTGCATAAACTTGTGGATAACAACCTTGCATCAAAATCTAGATGATTGTGGATGAACTTGTGTATAATGTATTTGCATGAAGTTGTGTCCTCAAATCAATAGAGAAGGCCTCTATTTATAATGAAGAAGAGTTGAAGATTGAAGAATAGGATGAATGTGGGATTAAAGAAGGGACCAATGGCATTGTGCCACTTGTCAACATGCTAATGAAAGAGAGCGGAGCACATTTTGAACAATGTGCATGTTAAATGCATGTAGGTGAAATTTAAATTTGAAGAGGTGACTTATGTAAGAGGAATTAATGCCAAGTTGGCTCAAGGAAAGGACATGTAAGAGCTTTTAATGCCAAGTTGGAGGATAAAAGTCCTTTGGGAGGGAGAATTCAAATAAGTGGAATATTCCAAGAATATGCAATATTTGAATGAAAATAGGGTAATTTAGTAAATCAAATAAATTGATTTACATGTACAACTTGCAAAAGCCAGAGGAATGAGAGATTAGTGTTAGGAGTTAATTAATCTAGGATTAATTAACTTAGATGAACTTAGTTCATTGTGACATTTAATTTAAATGTTTGAATTTATTTAAATCAAATGAGAGGATATTGGTAGATTAGTAATTTAATAAAATAACTTTGATTTATTCAATTAAATGAAGAACATTAGGATTTTAATTAAATAAATTTTATTTATTTAATTAAAGGAAGAACATTAGGATTTAATTAAATAAAGTTGATTTATTTAATCAAAGAGGAATATTAGGATTTAATTAAATAAAGTTGATTTAATTAATCGAAGAGGAAACACTAGGATTTAATTAAATAAAGTTGATTTATTTAATCAAAGAGGAAACATTAAGATTTTATTAAATAAAGTTGATTTATTTAATCAAAGAGGAATTTTGATGACTTAATTAAATAAAGATTATTCAATTAATTGGTTAGTAAAGAAATGATCAAGGAAGAATCAAAGTTAGCTAATCAGAATCAAATACATTATGTCAATCAGGCTATTTTGAGTGTCTACAAGATGCATTTCAAAAAAGAGGGAAATCATAGTTTTGATTACAAATACAAGTCATGGCTTTGGTTGAGGGTTATTCTTTTACCTATTTCTCTCCTACTCAATAGAATCAACCTCATCCAGGGTAGAACTTGTGTGTGTAGAACATGAATTTTACAATGGCATTATTCACAAGCAGCTCAGTTTGAAAGTCTAGAGGAAAGGCCATGGCAAACATTTTGTGATATCTATGAGAAAGTAACAAGCTATAATGCCCCACCATGAAACCCTAGAGGAGAACATGCTAAAACACCTAAAAATGAGAATTTTTTTATGAAAGTACAATATTCGTAAGATTACAAATAATACAATAACTTGCATTCACACCTAAGTCCTCTAAGGTCCATGAGTACACTACTAGAATCCCATTAACTAAACTAAAAAGAACTGTAAATCATTACATTAAATAAATTCCATCAACAATATGAGTTTCATTTTATTCATCACATTTAAGAGATCAACCAACATGAATTATCCATATCATATCAACAATATAACAACATCCAAATCAATCCAATTAACTAACATATGCAATACCATCATTTACATTATCCATTACATGAGAGAGTCCAACAATGAATTTACAACATTACATTAATACAATAATGTTTCCTCAAATAAGAGGGAAGAGTACATCAGAGTTTCATTACATGATACAACTGAATGATAGTACAATACAAGTACAAGAAAGATAGTACACATGGACTAAAACAAGTGCAAAAGTCTTCATATCTAGTAGTCACCACAAGCATGAACAAAAGTGATGGAATCCAATGGAGTAAAAGGCACATTCCACCTGACCATGTGGAACCCTAAGGTCTACCCCCCATGCTAGGAGATAGCAATAAGATTCCACTACAACAAAATAGTCAAGAGATAGATGATTGACACAAAGGCTAACATGAATCCAATGTACAAGTATAGTACAACATCACACGACAGTGACATCACTTCTAGAGGCCCACAAACATCAAAGGAAGACATGAGGCAAGGGAATACTAGGTTGTAGTAGGGAGGAGTGTCATCACATAGCTTGCTATGGGTTACCCTAGTGTATCTTCCTAGGCTACCAGCCCCTATCTTCAGTTACCCTAGCAGCCTTTACCGAATCACCATCCCCCATACAAACTCATGCATGATCAACATACCTTTCAAGAGGACAAGGCAACCAATCTTTTCCATTCTAGGCCTTCCCACTCATATCAAGCCTAAACAAGCACTCAATCCCTGAGTGAGGCATTATCTTGGTTAATGTGTAAACTACCCAACCCCTAATTCATTTTAAATTATCACTAAGTTAAGAAACTCCCATAGGGGTTACCCTAGCCCCACTTTGTGCATCGGCCCCCATTAAGAGCCACTCCCCTACTAGCAGCTAGGAGACCCAATGAAATTGAGAGGGCAAAGCCAACTTGCACAAATCACAAAATGTCATAAGCATGCATAAAATGGTGAGGCACAAACCATCCCACACACAAGTCCCATTCATAGTGGAGAATATACCATGCAAGGCTAATAACCCTCGTGAACTCATTCAATGCATAAGCAATCATATCTCAAATGAATAACATAGAATCCATCAAGAAGAAAATTTCCCCTAGCCTTTGGAAGATTTTCAATAGCCACCCCACACAATGACCTAACCATCAAACAATAACTCACAATCAACCCAATTCCATTACTCACTAACTTTACTTCATACCATAACTCAATTCAGTGACATAATCAAGAAAGCAAGTAATTTTACAATACCATCACTACATTTTCAATCATTTGTCTTAAACCAAGAATAATCTATTATCCCATATAAAATAACCTTTCATTTATTTAAGTAAAATAACTCTCTTCTCTATTTAATTTCCAATTTCAACAATGAACATAATTCATTAAATCCCACAGGCAGATTTTCTCTTTCTCTAACATCATAATATAGTTATACATGCATATGCATATATATATATACACACACATATAGATATTTATATGGAAATTCTTCTATGTATATATATATATATATATATCCATATAAATATCTATATTTATATGGATATTTGTGTATATATATATATCCATATAAATATCTATATGTATATATATATATAAACAACATACATATATATATATATATACATATATATAATTATGAGAATTCGGATCACAATAAATTCAAACACCAAAACAACCGTATTCACTAATTTACATGGTGTGATGCATGCAAGTAATATTTAGTTTATTGAAAATTAATTATCAATGTATTTTCCTACTTCACATAGTTGGCTAGTAACCAAACTGTGGGGATATTCAACTCCACAAATCAAATAACTAGAGAGGATTTAGGTTCTTCCTATCATTCAACAAGGCATTAATTCCAAGTGTGGATTAGGGGAAATACGTAATTATTCACCACAAGCAATGTCTACTATGGATTCCAAAATAGAAAGGTGACTAGGGTGAGAGAGGTACATGACCAGAGCACAAGCATCTGGTAAATATTCCCAACAAGCAACAAGGTAACACACACACACATTTTATATGGCAGTGATTACTTCTCTTTGCTCATGGGAAGGTATAAGGTATCAAATTTTTCACAATGACTAAGTAAAAAGGAACACTTAACATCATGTGTCGATTTCCTAAAGACATCAATTGTTGCAGAGAGGCTAAGCTTGGACTTGTAAATTTTATTACTCAACCAGGGATTTGTGAGTATGGTAAAGAATAATGTACAGTGCAAGAGAAGAAATATGCCTTCTACCGTAATCAAACCAATGCAATAGTCTTTTCCTAAAGACTTGAGCCAAGATGAAGAAATTAGCTTGCTTGGTATAAGAAAGAGGGCATTGGGATGGGAGTGTTGGAATCAAGCAACACTGAGAGGGGAGGTGAATCAGTGTTGTGCAATTTTTAGCTTTATTAATTTGATCCTTAAAGTGTTGATAACATTCAACCAAAATAAAAATGCATGCACATAAGATAAATAACCACAACACCATAACATAAGGATTTTTTACATGGAAACCCTTTTAGGGGAAAAACCATGGTGGAGGTCAATCCACAATATTGTTCTGAGTATACTCAAAAGAAATGATTACAAAATGAGAATGCACTTGCATTTAGGCACACTACCTAGAACTCACTACTCAAAAAATGAAAGGCCCACTGCCTTACGAAAGTTTGGAATACTTCCAAAGATTTGAATTGATAAAGTAGCATCTACAATTGCTTGATTACAGTTATGGTTAGGCTCAACAATTGAATTCTAGATCTTCTGACTGATTCTACTCTTCTACTCTATTCTTCTTTAATCCAAACTAAAAATCCTTAATGCACAAGTGAAACTATGCATAATTTCTCTTCTGAACTTTTGACATTCGCAACATACATCATATCACATTGAAAACACACCAAAATGATATAATCAATCACTTATATATATCTGCCACCAAGAATTCAATCGCTATATGTCAGCTTCAACAAAATAAGAAATATTCACAAACAATCAACTCAAATCATCCATAATAATCAATGCGCATCCACAAGAGACGGCCACAACATAGTGAGGACCCAAACCAAAATATTTGAACAAAAAAATACTTAAACAATAACTCCTTAAATATCTACGACATGTACTTGTTATGCCTTGCATAACCACCCCATTTTGTTTTGGAACAAAATGGGTCCCCCTTGTTTTCGTTTTGTCTTTGGTTTTGGTTTGGGTGTTAGGAGTTGTTTGTTTTTCTCCTAAGTATTTCTTTCTTTCATTTTGTCAGAAGTGGAGCTAGAACCGAAGTTGGACTCTAAACTTTTCCAAAGTTCCTAGTTTGGGTTTTGTTATGACTCTGGGTCTGCCTTCTCTTCCTTGTTTCCTTTTGTTTTCTATTGGTTTGTCTGACACTCTCGAGTTTTTTTCTCTCTTGGGTTGTTTTTCATTTTCTTTGCATCTTGTTTTGCCTATCTAAAAGTAGAACCGAGATTGGAACCTAACTTGGAACTTTCTAAAAATTCCATATTTTGTTCATGTTTTGATTTTGATTCTGCTCATTTGCATTGTGGTGTTTGTTTCATTTGTGTTGTTTGGGTTGGGTCTAGTTTTCATTTTGTTCCTTCTTCCCTTCGTGTTTTCTCATCTTTGTTTCATTTCCTGTTTATTGGTTGGGAGCAGAACCAGAATTAGATATGAACTTTGAACTTTGTGAAAGTTCCAGTTCTAGTTTTGATTCCGACCATGCCCCTGTTTCTTTTCTTCATCATTGTCATTATTGTGGGACTGGGATCGGGTTTGGAGTTCAATAAGGAACTTATCAAAGCTTTCTTGTTTGGTTCTAGACCCAGGTCCACTTCCACCTTGCTTTAGGTGTTCACGGGACTTAATTGTCTGTTCACATTATTTCTCTGCCTCTGACCTACCATATTAATGGCATTAATTGCAGCCTCTTCGCACACACAAATTGATTTTAAATTCCTAATCATGTTTAACTGGCTCATTATCTTTTCTATTTGAGATGTTTAAGCATTCCAAAGCCAAAATAACTTTGAGAGGATTGGTTGGATTGTGGAAGCGAATTGTAGAGCAAATCTTAGTCAGATTTCAATCATTTCTTGAGAGTGTTTTAAGGTAGGTTTCTTTTCTCTTCTATTTCCCATTTGGTCTTGTGTTGTGTTTTGTTTTGGCATGTTCACAAAATTCTTGTTTCTATGAATTCTTTTCTCAACTCTTGTTCCTTTTCTTGGTTTGTTTCTTGTGTCTTTTTCTTTCTTTCTCGTTCCGTTTTTTTGTTGTTGTTTGTTTTGCTGTTGCTTTCATGACAGGTGTGTTTTGTCGTGCCCTAATTCTTCAGTAGGGTTTTTGATTTGTGAGGGATTTTTTGTGCTTCAATGATGGAATTAATTTTGGAAACATTTTTCTTGTTTCAAACCTATGTTGAATATATGTTTTTTACATTGGTTTTTTTTGCGATGCCCTATTTTAAAAGTCAACATGTCAAGCAAGTTAGGGTTTGCTCGACAACCTTTACAAAATAGTCTTTCCTATGGTTTAAATTGGATTTCATATGGTTGAGCTATTTGGGGGTTAATCCCTTCTATTTCTAATTTCCTCATAAGCCCATGTGACCTAGGTCTTTAAACTTGGTTGATTGTGTCTTTTGAAAATACCATCTATTTTGCATATTGAATCAAGGAGGGAGTGGACACAGGAACAAACTCATTCCCGAAGTTGTTTTCTATTGGGAATCATTCCTAAAATGATTCCACTTTTGTTCATTACGGTATTGAGTCCTTATGCTTGTCCTTGAGTAGAATTGGAGCCATGTTGGAAGTTGAACTTAGAACTAGCATTTAGTTTCTAGTTTGGTTTCTATTTTGGTCTCGATTCTGGTTTTGTCCTAATTTCGGTTCTAACCCTGCCAGTGTTGAAAAAATGTTTCATATCCTTGGTGCTTCTATGGTTTTGCTTCTGATAAAGGTTGAAGTTTGGTTAAGTTCAAACGTTGTTTCAAGGAGATAGAGGTAGGTATGGACTGATGTATTGATTTCTATGTGTTGATCATCTAACACAAGAGTTTATTGCAGAGTTTGAGAAATGTTTGGAGCATCAAATGAGGCTTCTCAAAGGATCCAACATGCAAAAACTTCAAGGCAGGGGGCTAGGGTGAAAAATATTAAAGTAGAACAACTTCCCTATACTTTGAGGTGCAAACATAAGGAGGCTACCCTTACCACCAACAAGGTTGATTCTGATTGGGAAGATATCACAAACACCAACTTAGGCCCTTTTAACTTTGAGGAGTTGGTTGATGGAATTTTCAATGAAGATGTTACACCAAGGGTAGAAAGGATTTCTCAATCTAGATTGGCACACCTTGCACTATTGATCTAACATCTCAAATGTTTAGTTTCATTTTTGATGCACCTATTCCACAAAATCCTAAGCAGTTGAATGAAGCAAAAGCTCTAAAGCTTTACAGTAGCAACAAAGAAATTAATATATCCTACATGAATAAGCATTGGATGAGGATAGAGAAAAATTCTCTAACCAAGCTTCCTGACTAGCCAAAAAGTGTAGATTTCAATAAAGAAATTTAGGACATAATCATGTTGCTTTCTAGGGTGTTTGGAAAAATGGATGCTTCAAAGTTTAAAGAATGGATGTTCCCATTCATCTATTCTATCTTGGAAGGTAAACAATAGTTTGACTGGCCAATGGTGGTGTCAAAAATTATACATAATCAGATGCATAGAGTAAGAGAAACCAAGAGTTTCTTTATGACCTCTTATGTGGTCTATGTAGTTGCTCGGATGGGGATTTTTACTAGATTGTTCAATATAGTTGTCATATTGGGAGAAGTCCAAGGGAAAAAGAAGGTGTGGGAGCACTATAATTATATCACATTTCAAGCATCAGAGCTACACTATAGGAGGTTTAATGATGCCCTCATTTATGTTGGTATTAACAGGCTCACTAGAGATGTTGGGTATAGATTAATCAGGGAGGTAATGGCTTTTATAAATGAATTGGGACACTGGTTTATCCCATACCCCACATTCACTTACTTTAGATTAGGAGGCTTTGATGGTCATCCTCATTTTCTTCCTAGCTATTGTGGCCATACAATTGTTTTAATGGAGTTTATATATCAGGCTTTGGTGGTTAATTTCAAATTTGGCACCAAACACAAGACTGGTTGCCATAAGTTTCCAATGAAGTTGGGAGAGTTTAGTTGTCCACACATTATGGCAGGTAATGCTATTTGTGATGAATTAGTTTATTTGAAATTGGGCTTGTACACTTCTAAGAAGAATTATGACCCTAGGAACAAGATGCAGGCTTTTCTTCCTAGTCTATTTGAAAAGAATTTCAATTTGTTGGACTTTTGGATGGATCTACAAAATGATTATGATATCTGAAGGAGAAATTATGAAAGAGTTCCAATCCAACTCATGGTTGAGTATGGGATTAAGGAAGAAATCCTAGATACTTTATCTGATGATGGGGTAACTTTAGATCCCCAATATGAGGTTGAGAACATAGGCACTAAAAGTCTTGATCCAATGGACTGGAATATGGAAGAGTCCTTATATATAAAGTAGATTGGGAGACTAGTCTTGGACAAAAGTATGCACTAGGTCAAATTTAGGGTTAACCAGATTGAGGCTTAGCCATCCAAGAAAAGAAAGGTTGTTGGAACCAAAGAATACAAAAGGACAAAGAGAATAATGCCTCCAAAGGAGGCATTGGAATTTATGCCTTCTAATGCAGAAGAGGAAGTGGTTTCCCAAGACCTCCTAGAGATGCAAGAAGGTGAGATAATTGCACAAGTTGGTGCTTCCATATCCGTTGTAGGAGAGGTATTTGCTCAACCCTCTATTACACAACAACCGGGTCAGGAATCCCCAAAGGGAACTCTCCATAAGGAAGCTGGGCTACTAAAGGAAATGGAATCAAGAATTGAGATACATGATATTGCTACTAATTCTGAAAATACTCCATTTGATATGGAGGCTCATGTAGTAACATCTCTTGATGTAACAAATGATGCAGGGATCGAGCATATATTGATAGAGGAAGACCAGTCGAAGCTCTTTGAGGATGCCAAAAGGGAAGCTGATGCCAAAGAAAAAGTTGAGGCATTAGCTAAACAAGAAGAAGAATATGCTAAAGAATAGGATATGTTATTATCCAAGCATTAAGGCTGATGAATTGGTTTAGCAGTAGTAACAAAAAGAGTAGGAGCTTAAGATGAAGGAAGAAAGAGATAAATTGATTTTGCAACAGAAAATTCATGATATTAAAAAGGAGAAAGCTTCTCAAAGAAGGGAAAAGGAAGCTCTTAAGGTCAAATTCTAGGCACAAGAAGAAGCTCTTAAGAAGAGAGAAGAGCAAGAACGTTTGGAAAAAGAGAAAGAGGCTGCTAAGATTGTTGAATATGAGAATAAGTCCAAAGAGGAATGGGACTATGTTGAAGAGCTGAAAAGGAAACAAGATCAACTGTTAGAGGAAAGAAAGTTGGAAGAAGAATTTCTAAGGAAGGAATTGGAAGCAAAGAAACTATAGGAGTGGAAGGATAAGGAAGAGGTTGAGAAGCTTGCACAAGAGAAGGCACAGAGTAATCGACAAAATGTGCAAGAAGTTGACTCTTAGCCTGGAAATACAATTTTACAACCTCTATCTTCCACTACTGCTACATCTTCTTCTTTCCAAGTAGCTACTACTCCTATTGCTCCTACTTGGTTGAAGCTTGACCTAGAAAGGAAGAAAATAGTTCAACCCTAGCTGTTGAACTAGGATGAAATGATGAAAGAGATTGAGAAGGAAAGGCCCAAGAAGAAGGCTAGGGTTCTTCACTCCACCAAGCTTACTGACGCATGAGAGATCATTGCTAAGTGTGCAATACCAATGGTGGATAAGAACCGAGAGGATATGTAGATGATTGATTATCAATTGGGCATGGTTAATTTGGGAAGGCCTACAAGAAATCATCAAATGAACTTAATAGATATTGTGCCTTCCTCTACCAAGTCTCAAATGATCAAGGACAAGAGAAAGAAGGATGAGCTTAAGGCTAAATTAGATCAATTGCATAGGTTTTTAAAAGATGTTTCAATTCCAATCTCTCAACAAGTTGTTGCCCCTGAATCCCCAATCCTACTAACAAAGAAAGAGATTCATGATTTGGTTCAGATGAAAAGTAAAGTGGGAATGATGGAAAGATGGTTGGACAAGCTCAATCAAGAGGTTGATGACATGCTTGCTAATGGTTTTAAGATTCATAGAGCATCTATTGACTTGGAAAGGGATTTAGATCAACATTCTAAAGATCTAGATAAGCAAGATGAAGAATATAAAGAGCATGCTAAGAAGCTTGAGGACATTAGCAAGGTACCTAAGTCAAATTTTCTTGAGCATTCAGTTCTTGAGAATGATGATGTGGATTTTGTTGAGAAAACTATGAGTATAATAGGATATAAATCCAAGTCTGCTCATGGGCATAAAAATGAGATTCAAGAAGTGAGTAAGGACTTGAATCAACAGATTCATGACTTAGAGGCAATTGTGACTATTTTAGTCAATCTGGATACCTCGGTCAAGGGGGGTCTTACTTTGGATAAGATGAGGGAGAAGTGGAGGAGTAGATTTGAAGAGGTGATGCAAAAAGGGGATGTTGGAGATGATTTGTTATTGGATAGGTTTATGGACATAAGGAAAGAAGTGAAGGTCACTAGAAGAGAGGTAATCAAATTAAAGGAGGTACATAAATTGGTTTCAGGATAATTAAATAGGATTAAGTTTGAGGATGATTTGTTGGATGGACCTAATGGGGATACTCTTCAATAGCTGTTGTCCAGTTATGATGAGTACATCCTTGAGCATGCAACACAAAAGTGAGTTGGCTCTCTTCACCAGACACAACATTCCCTTCTCTCCTCTTTTGTAGGGTTTGGATGTGGACTCAACTCCGGTTCCCTTTCTCAGTTCCACCTTCTTCTTTGGAAAGTCATAATTTGTTCAACATTTTTCTCTAGCCTTCTAACTCAAGAGATCAACAGTTCCTATTCCTTAATTTGTGGATCTAGATTCTAAATTGGGAGGAATTCATGCATGTTGGGAATATATGTATTATTTGGTTCCATTTTGTAAAGGTCGTCTAATTGAGGAAAGATCAACCACCTAATGATAGTGAATAGTGATTAGTTCTAGGATTTCATTGTTATTAGCAAAGATACTTTTAAGAAGTTCAGTTGAATTTAGATATAATTTTTACAGTTTTATACAAGTTTTTATGTTATCAAGTTTGGACCTATATGATAAGTTTAATGATGGATGATAAATCCATGTACTAGTGATTTGATGTGCCTAAATTTTTTCTATTTGATGAGAATCAATAGAGGAAACTGGATTTAAAGATTATCTCATTGGGTTATCTATGAATGAAGTTATTGTTATGTCTATTTGATCTATGTTTAATGATGAGTGAATGATCTATTTTGAAGTAAAGTTTAGTGAATGGTTATGGCATTGAATTAGCACTATGGATGTATGTAGTTGTATGGTTTATTATGTGGATTATATCTTGTTGTAGTTGTGGTTAGGTGAATGAACACACATTATTGATATGCATGTCTGGATGTTAAGTAGTTTATTCATATTCTACTAATTTTAAAGCTCTGATCTATATTTTTCTCTTTATTTAAACCCCCAAAATGTAGATTAGTTGACTTCATGTAGTTTTGTTCCTTGTTACTATAAAAGGCCCCTTGCACATTAGAGTTTTATTAACCATTGAGTGATATCAGCATAATTGAGAACCAATTACCAGGACCTTGGGAGTTAGATTACCATGTGTTTTCTTTCTTTTTGAGGAAAAATAGAATAGTAATATTTTGTTTAATGTTGTTGTGCTATTTTGACCCTCAACAAATATGGCACTAGAAGGAGGGCCTAAGGAACAAGTTGGCTCAATTTGGTTTATTCTCACTAGATAGGTATGAGAGAGTTATTAGATCTTCTCAGAACCTTGAACCACTCATTGAACTCCAAACCCCTGTTAGGAATAGACCCCAGGCTCGTAGAGTCTTGATCCCACCATTGTCACAACTGCTTACTCCACCTGGGTTTCCACCAAACCCACCTACACTACCTCACTGGCCAAACTCACCTGTTTCACCACCTACTCGACCAGTTCCACCACCACAACCCATGGAATTCTTTGTCAATAACCCCTCACCTCTAGGGATTATTGCTAGGGGAATACATGATCTCCCCAAGAACCCTAATAGGTTTTGTATCAAGTACATGCATGGAGAATCAAGAAGTGTCGAGGAGCACATACAGGAATTTAAGGATGCCTGTACTCGTGCTCAGGTGGCCCATCATGATGTTGTCTACAGGTTGTTACCTTATTCTTTGGGTGACATGGCATGCAATTGGTATCTAAATTTACCCTAAGGGTTGATTCTAAGTTGGACAAACTTGGAAAATGTTTTTATTAATTAGTTTCGGGTCTATGTAGACCCTGCTATTCTCTACCACCAATTTTCTGCAATATGAAAAGAGCATCATGAACCACTTCCCTTATTCAATACAAGGTTCCAAAGAATGTACCAAAGGTTACAGGATCCTTATTTGGTTGTTGAGAACATTGCCATTTTGGTGTACTTAAGGGTCGTGGATCCTTTGATTGGCCTATTCTTGAAGAGGACATATTAGCCTGCCGAAATTAGTTCTTTGGCTAAAGTATATCACCTCGGCATCTAGTTGCAACAATAGATAAGTTTGCAATCCGAGAGTCTAGGAGGAGTTTTAAACCTCCTCTAGGATACCAAATTCCCAATCCACTCCCTTTATTGAATACGGTCCTAGGGATGTCCTACTCCAAATAAGGACCTATGTTTGAATCCCAAGCTTCACCTCCCTTACCATTCTTCACCAATGGTCCCTAGGTTCCTCCCAGTAAACTCAAAATTACCAAAATCAAGTTGGAGGATCAAATCCTGTTAATCAGCCCTCTGTAGAAAAGACTATAGAAATTGAAAAGACTCTCCAACTAAAAAATGAGATGGAGACTCTCAAAAATACCCTATCTCAAATGTTTAATGGCATGGCTCAACTTATATAGAATCCCCCTCAGAACTAGAACCAAGGTTTTCAAAATCAGGGAGGGTATTCTAATTAGGGTGGTTATTCTAACCAAAGTTCCAATCAAAACTCCAACCAAAATTCCAACTAGAATTATAACACCAACCAAAACACCAATAGGAATTTCTAGAACAAAAACTCCTCTAACCAAAACTATCAAAATTAGAATAGGGGATACAATTAAAGGTCTAACAACAACAGGCCATGGAATACTGAACCCAATAATGGATGAGTTTCCCACAATTATCAGGAGATGAAAAGCCACACACTGCCAACATGGAAAACCTCAACCTTATGATCAATTGGTGTAGGATACATGATATTGTGGTCCATTTTGAGGTGAATTTCTTGAAGACGGAAAGATGGTTAAGATAGCCCAAGTTGATGCTCCATTTCAAGGTGCATCTAACAAGTCTAGTGGATCAACGGATACGGCTATGGCCTATGATATCTTTGAGGAGGAACTTCCATTTCCCAATTAGGAAGAGAATAAAATAGTATCAAACTCTCAGAATAAAGGTAACCCACCTTCTTTTCCTAAGTATCAGGTGAAGAAAAATTCCAAGTTTTATTTCATTACAGAGATGCAGAAGTAGAAAACTTCAATGCCATTCTTTGATGTTATGAAATGGTGCCCTGCTCAAAAGGAAAATAAAAGGTGACTACCACTAATGAGATGAATGCAACACCCTATAAAGGTAAGACTGGCACTCCACCTTTCCTTTTGAGTTTAAGAATTTTTTGAAAGAATTTACATAACTGTCTATTAGATTATGGGGTGTCGGGAAATGTTATGCCCTTTTCAATTTGTAGGAAGTTAGGTCTGAGTCCACTCCAGACGAATAAAAAAGTTATCCAATTGGATAAAATACAAGTCAATTTGGTAGGAGAACTTAAGAATATTCATGAATAGGTTAGATCTGATCCAAGGATCCAAACTTACATGGATATCCAAGTTGTTGATATCCCAAAAACATATGGTATGCTCTCAAGCAGAGATTTAATGAAGAGTATCAGTGGATATTTTTCTTTCAATTTCTCACACATGTGGCTCTCACGAAAAGGGATTGCAACACATATCATAATTGAGAGAGAACCTAGGCTAAATCATATGATTATTGAATATGATACTTCCAATGAGGTGGCCTATTTTGAAACCGAGATAGGAGTTTACAAGTAGGAGGAAATCCTAACTTTTTCTATACTCCATTATGATAACTCACCGCTTCCAGAACAAAATGACCCAATGATTATAGGCAATCAACAAGTCCCAATAAAAAAAATGCAATAGGATAGGCTGGTACTGGGAGAGGAGGTGGATATGTGGAGTTTGTTGCTTCCCAATTGGTGTAGGGTCCATTACTAGAATCATTTTGAGTTAACTTGTCAACCCTGTGTAGATATCTTAAATCATCTCTCCTAGGTTGAGGAAACTTGTGAATGTCAATCTCAAACCTCCACCGATAAATTTCCATTTAAATCAAAATATTCAACCATCCTTACAAGATCCAGTCTTGCTTAAAAAGAATCATCTTCTCAACTCAAGCAGACACAGGTTCTATGCTCTGAACTACAAAGAGAGACTGAGGAACCTCAGTCTTTTCCAATTACACCTACCCCGAAAACCCTTCCAATGCCCAAGGCATTGGTGAAAAATGTACTAAGTCATGATCTAACCCAAAAAGAGGCTCAGGAACTAGTTGCTAAACAAATTTGAATCTAGGAGAACCTTTTGGTGAATCGTACCCCCAGTTACCTTTAATACTTGATGAAAAACACTATTCTGAACTGCCACATACTTCTAGCAAGAAAATACATGTGGCCCTAAAGAAGAAAGAGATCCCAACTCTAGATAAATTATGGAGTCTAAAATTTGATGGCTCTAAGTCCAAATAAGGAAGTGGAGCAGGGATAAAATTAACCAATCCAAAGGGGAAGACTTACTTTGCTTCTTACAGGTTACAATTTGGATGCACTAATAATGTAGCAGAGTATGAAGCACTTGATTGAGGTTTGATGTTTTCCCATCAAAAGAAAGTCACATCTCTTATGGTGATGGGGGATTCTAAAGTAATTATCAAGTAGGTTAATAGCCAATATACTTTCCATAACAAAAGATTGGCTACCTACAAAAAGAGAGTTTGGAATTGGATTCAAAATTTTGACACTTTTGGAATCACTTTGATTCGTATAGAACACAATCATATTGCAGATGCCCTTGCAGTCACCGCTAGCACTTTGGAGCCTATGTAGGACTCCATGTTGAAAATATTTTTAGTAGAACTAGTTTGAATCCCAGCAGTCCTAGATAATGTCTAGAATTTTTAGTTTTTTTATTATGACCAACACATACTCGCCTTCTTGGAAAGTTCAGGTGTTTTTGAAGGACAAATAATAAATGAGTTAGAAAGAGGTCATGGGGATTGGGATCCTGAGAGTTGTGATACTAAAGGAATAATTAATTTGAAAAGTAACAACATTCCCAAGGGGATGGTAGCTTTAGAAAGAATATTTGATTCTGATCCTCGGGCTTGGGAGAGAGTGCCAATGCAAAGTGATGGAGGGAAGTATGAATCTATTAATTTGGCTGATTCAGGTCCTAAAAGAAATGTTCTTATAAGCAAGACTTTCCCTAAGGAGATCAAAAATGAAATAATTAAGGTGTTAAAAGAAGACATTGAAGAAATTTTTTGGATTTATGAAGATTTAAAGACTTTTGACACCTCTATGATCACGCATACAATACCTTTGAAGCCAGAAACGAAGCCCTTATGTCAAAAGTAGCACCCGATCAATGATTTGATTGAGACATTAATATAGAAAGAAGTGCAAAGTCTTTTATCAAAAATAATCATCTTCCTAGTACGACACTCCACTTGGGTTTCCAATTTATTTCTAGTATGTAAGAAAAGTGGGGAGATCAGGCTATGTGTTGACTTCAAGAACCTAAACAAAGCCTCGAAGAAGGATAACTATCCACTTCCTTCTCTTAATGAGGTATTACAAATTGTCAATGGATCTCAGATGATGTCATTCTTGGATGGCTATTCTGGGTATAACCATGTGCTTGTCAGCCATGAGGACAGGATGAAGACCGCCTTCACTACATAGTGGTGGACATTTTCCTATCGCAGAATGTCGTTTGGACTTATCAATGTTGGAGCTACATATCAATGTGCCATGGACATAGAATTAAAGGATATGATAGGTAAGTGTATCATAATCTATGTAGATTACTTAACTATTTTCTCTAAGAACAAGAAGGACCGTGCTGTTGATCTAGCAAAAATCCTTAAGAAATTATAAACTATGGAGTCTCTCTAAATCCCAAGAAATCTATTTAGGCCATGTGATATCAGAAAAGGGGATATCCATAGACCTTGATAGAGTTGAAGCCATCTTGAAATTGACAATTCCAGGAAGTAAAAAGGAGGTGAGATCCTTCTTTGGAAGGATTAATTTTGTAAGAAAGTTTATAACAAGATTTGCAAAAATAGAATGGAGCAATGAGAAAAAATTTGCATTCTCATAGATTAAACAATCAATATCTAAGGCACCAGTCTTAACTAACCTAGATTATCTAAAGCCCTTCTATATCTATTTATTCGCATCTAACCATTCATGTGAAGTTGTTCTAACACAAAGAAGAGGAGAGGGAGATGAGAGGCCAATTGCTTTTATGAGCTCCCTGTTAAAAAATGAAGAGTTCAGGTACCCACCTCTTGATAAGAAAGCTTTTTCATTGGTCTAAGTAGTAAATAAATTGAGACATTATATCCTCAGGAGCTAGGTTGTTGCCATAGTTCTTGATCTAGCTATCAAATCTTTACTTACGCAAAGTAAGTTAGGGGAGAGAAGAGGAAAATGGATGGCTATTTTTCAATAATATGATTTAGAAATCCATCCAATGAAGCTCGTTCAAGGAAAGAGATTATCAAATTCTATGGAATATTTTGACAAAAATATCACTTGCCAATAGTATACAGTGCAGTTATTCACCAATGATTTGTGGTATATAGATTTAATCTCCTTCCTTCTCAATAATAACTACCCAGAGGGGATGAATGCTACCCAGAGGAGAGAAATAAGGATGAAAAGTGCTCATTACATACTCAAAGGAGGATCCCTGTATAGAATAAATTATGAGGGAGTTTACTTGTGATGTTTATATCAACAAGAAGCCACCATGCTATTGCTGAATTTCATGGAAGACATGGAATAGGGCATGGATTAGCAGATTCATTGGCTCGTCAAATTCTTAGGTTAGGTTATTATTGGCCCTACGTGTTTAGGGATGTGCATCAACATGTTAGAACATGTCACACTTTCTAGACCTCTGCACCTAAGGAGTGCAATCCTGCAATGCCCTTGCAACTAGTCTATGAGGTAAGACCATTCGCCCAATGGGCTTTGGATTTTGTAGGGGTAATTAATCCTAACTCTTCTATAGGAAATAAGTTTATCTTAATAGCTACAGACTACTGCACACATTGGATTGAGGCTTAGCCATGCAAAAACAACACCATAGAGGTGGTTATCAGATTTTTGAATGACAACATTATTACCAGGTTTGGAGTACCCTTTGCCTTGGTATGTGATAATGGCCCCACTTTTTCATGTGTTGAATTTATACAATGGGCCTATGAGCATAAAATCATTTTGAAATATTCATCCAATTATTATCTATAGGGAAATGGGGTAGCAGAGTCTACCAATAAGAACCTGTTGGAGGTAATAAAGAAATTGTTGGTAAACAATCCTAGAGACTGGCATACCCAGTTTAGATTTTCCTTATGGGTAGATTGAACCAGTATTAAGGTTTCTCTAGGAAATTATCTATTTAAATTAGTCTATGGGCAAGACCCAGTTTTCCCCATACACTTGCATATACTTGTTCTCAAGTTTATGCAGGAGTTTTATACAAAGGATGGTCAAATTGAGGTAAGATTAAATAACCTTTTAAACATGGAAGAAGTAAGAGACACTACTTTACAATAGTTCTCCAAACATTAGGTTGCTGTCAAGCATTGGTTTGAAAAAAGAGATAAGATCAAAGCATTCAGGATATCAGATTTGGTGTTGTTGTGGGATAAGGCTAAGGAGAAAAAGGGTGACCACCAGAAGTTTGATAGACTCTGGTTAGGTTTGTATCAATAGCTGAGATCTTGGGTGAGAACTATTTTTTCTTGATCACCTTAATGGGAGAACTTGTTCCATTTCCAGTCAATGGACAGTTTCTCAAGCATTACTTTAGTTCGTAAAGGTTTGAGTTTTGAATTCATTGTATATATGTATCTTGTGTAATTATCTATTCTTTGTTTATATTAGTTGTTTGTTTGTCTTTTCTCTCTTTTTATTTGTTTCTTTTTTTGTTTTTTCTTTGTTTTTGTTTTCTTCTTTGGGAGCCCTCTTTTCTTTCCATCTTGAAATGTAGGGGTTTTCTATTCAAAGTATGTCATAGGCACTAGGAGAGAAATTTATTTAGGAAATTTTCAGGCATATCTGTCGAGAGATTTTGTTCTAAAACTTATGTCTTATGGTCATTTTAGCATGGTTCTGAAAGCTATTAGGAGTAAGGTATACTATAGATAACTTCATGAAGTATGATTGAAATCTGTCACAAAATAGATAAAACATTTGACTACAAATTTCCTATTCATCTCAAGGTGATTATATCTCTGATTCAAGTGAACAATATGATTCCCCAAAACTATCATAGGATCCAATATAGTTCTCAACCCATATTTTAGACTAGTAATGTATGAGTATTGAGAAGGTTTTTAAAATAATTTCCACAAGTGAAGCCTATAAAATAAAGAGAAAAGAAAACTACTAAAAAAAGGAAAACTCAATACTAAATGGGTAATTCAAGTATCTCTATCAGGGCTATGGACACTTGGCTGGTAGTAGAGAAATACTTTGAGATAATTAGAGGTATCTCCATTGGGGCTATGGATGCTTGACTGGCAATAGAGAAATGCCTAGGATTTTTGTGCATGGTAGTTGAAGGGATCAACCTATGTAGCTTGGATCTTAGATATAGTTGTTTAGGTGTGGAGAAATTTTGTATGAAGAAAGATGCACCATATAAGCACACACTTAGATTCAAAAGTAGTTTTTGTTGATTTACATTTGAGATTCCAAATCAACTTTACTTAAATATTTTGATCATACTTAAGTTAACATGTTTCATAAATCAAAGGTTTTTGGGTGACTGAATTCTTCAATATCTTCAAAATGGGTAAAACATTTTCCCAATCGAGTCGCCATTTTTTATGCCTTGCATAACCACCCCATTTTGTTTTGGAACAAAATGGGTCCCCCTTATTTTTATTTTGTCTTTGGTTTTGGTTTGGGTCTTAGGAGTTGTTTGTTTTGCTCCTAAGTCTATCTTTCTTTTGTTCTGTCAAAAGCGGAGCCAAAAATGAAGTTGGACTCTAAACTTTTCCAAAGTTCTTAGTTTGGGTTTCGTTCAGACTCTGAGTCCACCTTCTCTTCCTTGTTTCCTTTCATTGTCTTTTGGTTTGTCTGGAACTCTTGGGTTTTTTTCTCCCTTGGGTTGTTTTTCATTTTCTTTGCATCTTGTTTTACCCATCCAAAAGCAGAACCAGGATTGGAACCTAACTTGGAACTTTCTAAAAATTCCAGATTTTGTTCATGTTCTGATTCTGACTCCGCTCATTTGTATTGTAGTGTTTGTTTCGTTCGTTTTGTTTAGGTTGAGTCCATTTTTTGTTTCATTCTCGCTTCCCTTCATGTTTTCTCATCTTTGATTTGTTTCATGTTTCTTGGTTAGGAGTGGAACTGGAATCGAACATGAACTTTTAACTTTGTGAAAGTTCCAATTCTGGTTTCGATTTTGATTTCATCCCATTTATTTTCTTTGTCATTGTCCTTGTTCCAGAACCGGGATCGGGTTTGGAGTTCGATAAGGAACTTTTCAAAGCTTTTTTGTTTGGTTCTAGACCCGGGTCCACTTCTGTCCTACTTTAGGTGTTCAAGAGACTTAATTGTCTATTCGCATTGTTTGCTTTGCCTCTAACCTACCATATTAATGGCATTAATTGCAGCCTCTCTGCACGGGCAAATTGATTTTAAATTCCTAATCATGTTTAACTGGCTCATTATCTTTGTTATTTGAGACATTTAAGCATACCAAAGCTAGAATTACTTTGAGAGGATCGATTGGATTGTAGAAGTGACTTGTAGAGAAAATCTTGGTTGGATTTTGGTCATTTCTTGAGTGTTTTAAGGTAGGTTTCTTTGCTCTTTCGTTTCCCATTTGGTCTTGTGTTGTGTTTTTTTTAGCACGCTCATAGAAGTATTGTTTCTATGAATTCTTCACTCATCTCTTGTTCCTTTTCTTGGTTTGTTTCTTGTGTCTTTTTCTTTCTTTCTCATTCTTTTTTGTTTTTTTTCATTTATTGTTTTGTTTTTTTGTTTGTTTCGCTATCACTTTCATGACAAGTGTGTTTTGTTGTGCCCTAGTTCTTCACTAGGGTTTTTGATTTGTTAGGGTTTTCTGTGCTTGAATGATGGAATTCATTTTGGAAACCTTTTTCTTGTTTCAAACTTGTGTCGACTCTATTTTTCTGTGTTGGGTTGTTTTCTGTGATGCCCTAATTTTTAGAGTCAACATGTCAAGCAAGCTAGAGTTTGCTCGACAACCTTTACAAAATAGTATTTCCTAGGGTATAAATTAGCTTTCGTATGGTTGAGCTATTAGGGAGTTAAGCCCTTCTATTTCTAATTTTCTTATAAGCCCATGTGACCTAGGTCTTTAAATTCATTTGACTGTGTCTTTTGAAAATACCCTCCCTTTTCCATATTGAATTGGCGAGAGCGGCCCTAGAATGAACTCATTCCAGAAGTTGTTTTCCATCGAAAATCATTCTACTTTCAGTAATTACGATATTAAGTCCTTATGCTTGTCCTTGAGTGGAATCGGAGCTAGGCTGGAAGTTGAACATGGAACTAGCATTTAGTTTCTGGTTTAGTTTTTATTCTGGTCCTAGTTATGGTTTTTTCCTAATTCCGGTTCTGACCCCGCCAATGTTGAAAAACTATTTTATGTCCTGAGTGCTTCTATGGTTCCGATTTTGATAAAGGTTGAAGTTTGGTTAAGTTTAAACATTGTTTCAAGGAGATAGAGGTAGGTATGGACTAATGTATTGATTTATATGTGTTGATCATCTAACACAGGAGTTTATTGCAGAGTTTGAGAAATGTCTGGAGCATCAGACAAAGCTTCTCAAAGGAGCCAACCTCTAGAAACTTCAAGGCAGGGGGCTAGGCCAAAAAAGATTAAAGTAGAATAGCTTCCTGATACTCTGAGGTGCAAACATAAGGATGCTACCCTTACCACCAACAAGGTTGATTCTGATTGGGTGGATATCACATACACCAACTTAGGACCTTTAAACTTTGAGGAGTTGGTGGATGAAATTTTCAATGAAGATGTTACACCAAGGGCACATAGGATTGCTTAGTTTGGATTTGCACACAATGCACTATTCCCTTTATCTGTTCAATGTCTAGAATTGGTATTAGCAATTGTTGGCACTTACAATCTTGCTACTAGGTAGTGTATGGTTCACAAGGGAATGTTATTATTGATCTAGCATCTCAAATGTTCAGGTTCATGTTTCATGCGCTCATTCCACAAAATCCTAAGCAGTTGAATGAAGCAGAAGATCTAAAGCTTTACAGAAGCAACAAAGAAACCAATAGATCCTACATGAATAAGCACTGGATAAGGATAGAGAAAATTTTTCTAACCAAGCCTGACCAACCAAAAAGGGAAGATTTCAATAAATAAATTGGGGACATAATCATGTTGCTTTCTAAGGTGTTTGGAAAAAGGGATGCTTCATAGTTTAAAGAATGGATGTTCTCATTCATCCATGCTATCTTGGAAGGTAAAAAATAGTTTGACTAGCCAATGGTGTTGTCAGAAAGTATACATAATCAGATGCTTAGAGTGAGAGAAACCAAGAGTTTCTTTATGACCTCTTATGTGGTCTATGCAGCTACTCAGATGGGAATTTTTCTTGGATTGAATACAGTTGGCATGTTTGGAAAATTCCAAGGGAAAAAGAAGGTGTGGGAGAACTATAATTAGCTCACATTGCAAGCATCAGAGTTACACTGTAGGAAGGTTAATGATGTCTTCCTTTATGTTGTCATTAACAGGCTCACTAGAGATGTTGGGTATAGATTAAGCAGGGAGGCAATGGCTTTTATCAATGAATGGGGACACTAGTTTATCCAATACCCCACATTCACTTACTTTAGATTAGGAGGCTTTGATGGTCATCCACATTTTCTTCCTAGGTGTTGCAGAAATACAATTATTTTAATGTTGTTTATATATCAGGCTTTCGCGGTTAATTTCAAATTTGGCACCAAACACAAGATTGGTTGCCATAAGTTTCCAATGAAGTTGGGAGAGTTTAGCTATCCACACATTGTGGCAGCTAAGGCTATTTGTGATGAATTAGTTTATCTAAAATTGGGCTTGTAAACTTCTAGGAAGCATTATGATCCTGAGCACAAGATGCAAGCTTTGCTTCCTAGTCTATTTGACAATCATTTCAATCTGTTGGAGGACTTTTGGATGGATCTACAAGATGATTATGATCTCTAAAGGAGAAATTATGAAAGACTTCCAATCCCACTCATGGTTGAGTATGGAATTAAGGAAGACATCCCAAAAAATTTATCTAATGATGGGTTAACTTTGGATCCCCAATATGAGGCTGAGAACATAGGCACTAAGATTCTTGATCCAGTGGACTGGAATATGGAAGAGTCCATAGATATAAAGCATATTTCCAGACCAATCTAAGAAAGAAGTGTGCATTGAGTCAGTTTGAGGGTTAACCAGCCTGATCCTCAACCATCCAAGAAAAGAAAGGTTCTTGAAACCACAGAATACAAAAGGACAAAGAGAAGAATGCCTCCAAAGGAGGCATTGGAATTTATGCCTTCTAATGCAGAAGAGGAGGCGGTTGCTCAAGACCTCCCAAAGATGCAATAAGATTAGATAATTGCACAAGTTTGTGCTTCAACATTAATTGCAGAAGAGGTATCTACTCAACCCTTTGTTACACAACAACTGGGTTAGAAATCCCCAAAGGGAACTCTCCATAAGGAAGCTAAGCTACTAAAGGAAATGGAATCGGGAATTGAGATACATGATATTGCTACAGATTCTAAAAATACTCCATTTGATAAGGAGTCTCATGTAGTAACATCTCTTGATGTAATAGATGATGCAGGGACTGAACATATATTGATAGAGGAAGACCAGTGGAAGCTCTTTCACGATGCCAAAAGGGAAGTTGATGCCAAGGCACAAGCTGGGGCATTAGCTAAACAAGAAGAAGAAGATGTTAAAGCATAGGATGTGTTATTAGACAAGCAACAAGAAGTGGAGGCTCAAGTTAAGGCTGATGAATTGGTTTAGCAACAATAAGAAAAAGAGTAGGAACCAAAGATGAAGGAAGAAAGAGATAAATTGATTTAGCAATAGAAAATTCATGATCCTGAAGAGGAGAAAGCTGCTCAAGGAAGGGAAAATGAAGCTCTTGAGGCCAAATTCAAGGCACAAGAAGAATCTCTTAAGAAGATAGAAGAAAAAGAACATTTGGAAAAAGGGAAAGAGGTTGTTGAGATTGTTGAATGTGAGAAGACGTCCAAAGAGGCATGGGACTATGTTGAGGAGCTGAAAAGGAAACAAGATCAGATATTAGAGGAAAGAAAGTTGGAAGAAGAATGTCTAAGGAAGGAATTGGAAGAAAAGAAACTGCAAGAGTAGAAGGATAAGGAAGAGGCTGACAAGCTTGCACAAGAGAAGGCACAGAGTGAGAAAAAAAATGTGCAAGAAGTTGACTCTCAGCTTGGAAATACAATATTACAACCTCTATCTTCCACTACTACTACTTCTTCTTTCCTAGTAGCTACTACTCTTGTCGCTCCTGCTTGGTTGAAGCTTGACCAAGAAAGGAATCAAATAGTTCAACCCCAACCATTGAACTAGGATGAAAGGACGAAAGAGATTGAGAAGGAAAGTCCTAAGAAGAAGGCTAGGGTTCTTCACTCCACCAAGCTTACTGATGTAGGAGATATCATTGTTGAGTGAGCAATACCAATGGTGGATAAGAACCAGGAGGATATGCAGATGATTGATTATCAATTGGGCATGGTTAATTTGTGAAGGCCTACAAGAAATCATCAAATGAACTTAATAGATATTGTGGCTTCCTCTACCAAGTCCCAGATGATCAAAGACAAGCAAAAGAAGGTTGGGCTTAAGGCTCAATTAGATCAATTACATAGGTTTTTAAAAGATGTTTCAACTCCAATCTCTCAACAAGCTATTGCCCCTAAATCCCCAATCCTACTAACAAAGAAAGAGGCTGATGATTTGGTTCAAATGAAAAGTAAAGTGGGAATGATGGAGAGATGGTTGGAAAAGCTCAATCAAAAGGTTGATGACATGGTTGATGATGGTTTTAAGATTCATAGAGAGGCTCTTGATTTGGAAGGGGATTTAGATAAACAATCCAAAGATCTAGATAAGCTATATGAAGAATATAAAGAACATGCTAAGAAGCTTGAGGACATGAGCAAGGTACCTAAGTCAATTTTTCTTTAGCATTTAGTTCTTGAGAATGGTGATGTGGATTTGGTTGATAAAACTATGAGTATTATAGGATATAAATCCAAGTCTATTCATGGGCATAAAAATGAGATTCAAGAAGTAAGGACTTGAATCAACAGATTGATGAGTTAGAGGAAATTGTGGCTATTTTAGTCAATCTAGATTCCTTGGTCAATGGGGGTCTTACTTTGGATAAGATGAGGGAGAAGTGGAGAAGTAGATTTGAAGAGGTGATGCAAAAAGGGGATGATGGAGAGGATTTGTTATTGGATAGGTATATGGACATAAGGGAAGAAGTGAAGGCTGCTAGAAGAGAGGTAATCAAATTAAAAGAGGTACAAAAATTGGTTTCAATAGAATTAAAGAGGATTAAGTGTGAGGATGATTGGCTCGATGGACCTGATGTGGATACTCTTCAATAGGTGTTGTCCAATTATGATGAGTACATCCTTGAGCATGCAACACAAAAGTGAGTTGGCTCTCTTCACTAGACACAACATTTCCTTCTCTCCTCTTTTGTAGGGTTTTGATGTGGACTCAACTTTGGTTCCCTTTCTTAGTTCCAACTTCTTCTTTGGAAATTCAAAATTTGTGCAACATTTTGCTCGAGCCTTCTAACTCAAGAGATTAGTAGTTTAGTTTCATCAACAGTTCCTATTCCTTAATTTATGGATCTAGATTCCAAATTGGGAGGAATTCATGCATGTTGGGCCTATATTTATTATTTGGTTCCATTTTGTAAAGGTCAGCTAATTGAAGAAAAATCAGCCACCTACCGGTAGAGAATAGTGATTAGTTCTAGTATTTCATTGTTATGAGCAGAGATACTTTTAAGAAGTTCAGTTTAACTTAGATACAATTTTTACATTTTTATACAAGTTTTTATGTTATCAAGTTTGGACCTATATGATAAGGTTAATGATGCATGATCAATCTGTATGCTAGTGATTTGATGTGCCTAAATTTTTTCTATTTCATGAGAATCAATAGAGGAAACCGGATTTAAATATTATCTCATTGGCTTATCTATGAATGAAGTTATTGTTATGTCTATTTGATCTGTTTTTAATGATGAGTGAATGATATATTTTGAAGTAAAGTTTAGTGAATGGTGATGGTATTGAATTAGCACTATGGATGTATGTAGTTGTATGGTTTATTCTATGGATTGTATCTTGTTGTAGTTGTGGTTAGGTGAATGAACACTCATTATTGATATGCATGTCTGGATGTTAATTAGTTTTATTAATATTCTTCTAATTTTAAAGCTCTGATATATCTTTTTTCTCTTTATTTAAACCCCCAAAATGTAGATTGGTACTTCATGCAGTTTTGTTCCTTGTTACCAGCAAAGGCCCCTTGCACATTATAGTTATATTGACCATTTGAGTGATATCAACATAATTGAGAACCAATTACCAGGACCTTGGGAGTTAGATTACCATGTGTTTTCTTTCTTTTTTTAGGAGAAATAGAATAGTAATATTTTGTTTAATGTTGTTGTGCTATTTTGACCCTCAACAATACTATATTCACTAAGTCAACATTCAAATACTAATGAATAGAATATTAGTTCACCGAACCTTCTAACTTCCACCCAAATTGATATGAGGCACCAAGATTTAAAAATAACATATATTATGCATCGAACAATACTTCCTAAGATACAAAACACAAAATAATAACAAAAAATTTGCATATGAATCGAAGAACATGAAATTATTGGATGCTCTATTCTAGCTTAATAGATAATCATTAATCTTCAATCTGTCTGCCAGTATGAGCAAATTGCAATGTGTGGATCAACTAGTTGACAAGGGTTCCCATCAATGACAACACTAGAAAAAATGTGCAGTGTCTCTTGTGAACAATCTCCCCCTTTGGAATTGATGGCAACAATTAGTGAAAAATGACTAAGTGTCGGATCAGTACCAACAAAATAACACTACACTGCCAACCAAAACTCCAAAAATATCTTCATCCACAACTCAAAACTAGAAATCCCCCTTAGATGAATATACATTTTTCACTTTTCTATTCTCCCCCTTTGAAATCAATGGCAAAGATGGGGAATCTACATACAAAACTCCTATAAAAAAACAAAAACTTCAAACTACATATGTACAAGATTTTTTCAAAATGACTTACACAAACTTGAAGGTATTTGCAAAATTTTCTTTAACAGGTTCAAGCTTGTGTCCCAACACTTCTTGAGGCTTTCCAGAATAGTTATGTGACCATAGAGTAAATAAGATTGCACTTCTGCAGATTTAAGGGTCACTAGATCACTGAGTGCCATAGCATCTTGTGCTTCTTTCAAAGCATTCAACATGGTTTCCATCTTTGGAACAATTAGCCCTCTAAGTTCACTAGCTCTTTCCAAAACTCTATCATTATCACACTTCAAACTCTTTATTTTGTCAAGTAAGGATATAACTTGACCTTCTTGCTCTCCAACAGAAATAGTTAAAGGATCAAAAGCATCAGAAATAGCAGCTAACTCCTTCTAATGATACTTAACCATCTTCTTATTTTCCTCAATAAGTTTTGTCATTAGCTATCAATCCTTTCAACCTATCGATCTTCCTAGCATCAAATTCCTTCTAAACTTTGACCAAAAATGATTTCTCAAGTGACTCAAAATGAGTACTTACCGAATTTATAAGTTTCTTTAGCTCACCGGAGGAAGAACCAAATGGATCCTTAACATAAGTAGGCATGATCTTCTCCAAAATGCTAGATGCTAGGTTCAATAACTCACTATCCTGAACGTGAGACTTCAGAATTTCTTCCCTAGCCTTAGCTTGTGAAAATGATGCAAATTTCATTTTCTAAATTAGGGACAAGGTGGACAAATGAATAGGAGCATCTTCTAACTCAAGATCAAATTCTTCCTTTTGTTCTTCTAAAAACTTCTTCACTACTTCTACAATGTCTCTTGCTTCTACTAGAACTCCCTTAACTTAAACCTTCTTTTCCTCAACTACTATTTCCACAACCATAGATTTTTGCTTGTCATTTAGAGCTTCAACGTGTTCAACTAATATCTCCTTTTCCTTAACGGACACAATTTTAGGAGCTTCAATCTCCATAGGTTCTTTTGTATCATGTACATCAAGAGGAATCTATGTGTCCTCAATTGTAACCTATTCATTTACCAAACCAAATGAAACATCTTCCACATTCTCTTCTTCTGAAAAAACACCAATTCTATTCTTTAATATAACTTTCTTCAAAATGCTTTCAGTTTCTTTTTGTACTTCTTCAGCTTTACCCAACATAAGCTTGTTTATTATTGTTTTTCTTTTGAACTCTCTTTTTGCTTCTTTTAGGATTGAATTCATTTCTTCAACAAACATTACCAGATTTAGATTTGCAATAACCCCTTCTCTTAGTTGCTCCTCTTTAGTTCTAGCATTAACTCTCCTCATCTTTAAAATTTCATACAATTCTTTAGGAAACTATGCCATTATATAAATAAGAGTCATATTGAAATTGTTCAAATATTTTATTGTAGCCTCCTCAAGGACTCTTTGACCAATAGTATCAAAGGTAACATACACTTTAGATAGGGGGTTAAGATTTCCATCCTTAATTATACCTCTTTCAACTTCCTCTACTACCATACCTATTTTTTCAAGCTTCATCTTCTTCTTTGCTTCCTCCTCTTCACTAGAGGGCTTGACTATTGTTGCTGTAGGGGTGCTCATATGCTTTATTTCTCTAACTCCTTCATCAGATTCTATCTTTTCATCATCTAAAACAAAATGTATACACTTGTGTGCTCTTATCCTTCTTCCTTTTACAGATGCCTTAACTTGAGCTTTTGCAGGCGTTAACTTCTTTGCATGACCAAATAGGAATGTTGAGCTCCTTGTTGATCTAGTTCGAGCAGAGGATGCTACCAGACTAGTAGATTCATTTTTAGCATGCTCTTTTCCTTTTTCAATTTTAACTTGTTCGCCTTTCCTTCTAGCTTCTCTTATAGCTTCTATAGGTATTCCCATGCTCTCTACGAATACTTCCACTTCTTTTCTCACTCTCCGAACTATCATTGGTTTCTTCAATTTCTCATGGACTTGCATATTTTTCTCTGCATATGTTCCAAACCTTTCTTCAGAAAGATCCAAAGGCTTACTCAATAGATGTTGTGTGTATAGCTCCAAGATTATTTCCTCAACTTCATAACCCATTGGCATAATCCAGATGGTTCTAGGTTTTGTCGCTTCCATCAAGAACTGATCAATATCCACCATAAAATAGATTGTATCCTTATACTTTTCCATAATAGAAGTGGGAATTCTTTCCCTTGCTTGCATTATATTCTAATTTTTTTTGAGATATCCCCAGATTGCAGTTTTCTTGGCTTGCAAATCACCAAGGCTGAATAACATGTCTCTAATCTAAACAACAACATGCTTATTGCTTTTCCCATGCACTTTTCCAACTCCCAAAAATTCATCCATGAAATAAAAGAACAAAAATAGCAATAGATTATCGTATTTAAAGGAATTCTTCTTATCTTTCTTAATATTACCCTGATTTTCCATAAGCTGACTTTGAAGCAATTGACATAAATCATACTCTACATTCTCCTTTACCATTTGATAGGATGTATACATGGTAGTACCAGATACAAAAATTTCTCAGCTGGAGTGATATATCTTATAACCAATGACCATCGAGACAAATTTCACACCCACATCAATGATGTTATCAATTGTCATCACTCTTTTATCAAATACAAAAATAGTTGCATCAGTGACAGTTTTATTTTTCACAAACTTCAAAATTGACAATCCACTGGAGGAATTTAAACCTGTAACAATACTTATAGCCTCTTTTGTAATCTTGAAGGGTTGATTTAACCACATGAATTTAGCATGAACTCAACTCAAGATGTACCAGACCCATTTTTTTCATCAAACATGAGGAATTTCACAATATGCATGAATTTCTTTTCCTCTAAGGTTTTAAATTCAGGCTTAACACATAAATCCTCTCCAATAATGTGTTTGGAATACAAATTTAGCAACTGCAAGCTTCCTAACTCCTCAATATTAGCATGAATGTATGCCCTAATATCTTTAATGTGCAAAACACCATGCGAAACAAATGAAAATGCACCTAAGGGCTCAATCTCAACAGACTTGAAAGGATGCCACTTAAACTTTGGATGGGGTCTATCCTTGACTTCAACTACCAATGGAGCAGCCATTTTCACAAATTCATAGGTTTACAAGCTTTCCCAAAAAATACCTTTTAGCCAAATTAGGGTTTGAACATTGAATCTCCTTCACACTTGAATTCTCACCAAATGTTGCCAAAGTTTGCTTCAAAGTTATTTGTACTTCTTCTTCTCAAAATGAAAAGTGGCAAATGAAGGATAGAAATAAAGTTTTATCATTCACACACCTAACCTTTTTGACGTAATAAATGATTTTTTCCTAACTCATCCAGATACCCTGTTTCCATACACTGTAAAAGATAACTCTTATGCAAACCGTCAATTCTACATAAATACTCTCTCCAAGTGTTCAATAGAATCTATAGATCATTAATGCAAACACTAAACTCATCCACATCCCGATGTTGATTTCCTACAAGGGGTTTGAAAGATTTTCTTGACAATTCCCCCTAGGCCAGAGGCCTTAACCTAATTCCTAGAGGAATTACCAGAAGTTGATTCTGGTGCTAGCTCATTTCCTACAATAGAGGGACTCTTCTTCACCCATTTCTTCTTCATCTGCTTCCTAATATGATCTGTAGTAACTTTCCCTTTTCCTTTTTCATCCTTCTACATGTTTCTTCTCTGATTTACCATACCTCTTCTACAGAATCGCAATATGACCAGTTTTGTTGCAATTGTAGCACACCACATTTCTTTTTCTAGACCATTTGTTCCAATGTCTTTCTCTTGATCTGCACTAGTTAGCAATATGGCCAAATCTATTGCATGTATAACATCTAACATTTCTATAAAAAAAAATCATCATATTTATGCATTCATTTGACTTATGACCATACTTGTTACAATTAAAGCACTGACTAGAGAATGATGAACCACTTGAATTCATTCTACTTCTGCATTGAGTCACCATATGACCAAATTTATTGCAAACATAACAGTTTACATTAAACCTTTGATCATTAGGTTGTCTTACTGGATACCTTACAGTGTTGTTCATCTGATTTCCTTGTCTAAACCTCCTTTGTCCAGATCCAAAACTTTGTTCTTCCTCATATTCAAGCCCTCACTTGTCACCATCCGTCCTCTAACTTTTAATCAGTTCATCAAGCTTGGCTGAGCTAATATTGAACTTCTCCTTGAATTCATTTGCAGTAGCAAGTTCATCTTTGAGTTTTCAAGCTCTTCCTCATTGTGTTTGGATTGTTCTAACTCAAGTTCCAATTGAATGAATCCATTAATAGTTCGACTGCATTATTCGTATTTCTCTTTTAGGGATTGGGAAAGCTTTTCTTCATTCCTCTTCTTGTCTTGAATTTCCTTATTCATCTTGATCATAATACATTATGTCTCATGCTTCAGAACTGCATTATCCCTAGAAAAATTTTCACATTCTTTTGTCTTATCTTTTAGGGCTTGACTCAGTTGTTCATCTACAATGTGTTTATTTTCTTCCTACTTGATCTAATCATAGAGTTACTTTCTCTTCTCTCTGGACTTGTTGATTTTTTCTTTCAATGACTCAATGAATCTCTCAACATTCATGATATTGCTTGTAATTCTTAGAATTCATATTTTGCTTGAACAAGATCATCTAGGGACACCATAAGTTGTTAAAGACTACTTGAATCCATTGAAACACTTTCCAAGATCTTCCCCAATATTTTAAGCTTCTTTCGAGGAATTGAACTTTGATACCAATTGTTGGAATCAAGCAACACTGAGAGGGGGGGTGAATCAATTTTGTACATTTTTTAGCTTTATTAATCTGATCCTTAAAGTGTTGATAACATTCAACCAAAATAAAAATGCATGCACATAAGACAAGTAACCACAACACCATAACACAAGTATTTTTTACGTGGAAACCTTGTTAGGGGAAATACCACGGTGGAGGTCAATCCACAATATTGTTCTAAGTATACTCAAAAGAATATATTACAAAATGAGAATGCACTTGCATTCAAGCACACTACCTAGAGCTCACTACTCAAAAAATGAAAGACTCACTGCCTTACAAAAGTTTGGAATACTTCCAAAGATTTGAATTGATAAAGTAGCATCTACAAATGCCTGATTATAGTTCCAGTTAGGCTCAACAATCGAATTTTGGACCTTTTGACTGATTTTGCTCTTTTGCTCTTTTCTGCTTCAATTTGTACCAAAAATCCTTAATACACAAGTGAAACTATGCATAATCACTCTAGTGACCTTCTAAGATTCACAACATACATCAACTCACATTGAACACACACCAAAATGATATAATTGATCACTTATATATATCCACCACCAAGAATACAATCACTATATGTTGACTTCAACAAAATAAGAAATATTCACAAATAGTTAACTCAAATCATCCATAATAATTAATGCGCATCCACAAGAGTTTGCCACAACATAGTGAGGACCCAAACCAAAATATTTGAACACAAAAATACTTAAACAATAATTCCTCAAATATTTGTGACACACTATATTCACCAACTGGGCCTCCAAATACTAATGAACAAAAAATTAGTTCACCAGACCTTCTACCTTCCACCCAAACTGATACAAGGCACCAAGATTTACAAATAACACAAATTATGCATTGAATAATACTCCCTAAGATCCATAACACAAAATAATAACAAAAAATCTGCATATGAATCGAAGAACACGAAATTACCAGATGTTTTGTTCTAGCTTAATAGATATTCACTGATCTTCAATCTGGCTGCCAGTATGAGGACATTGCAATGTGTGGATCGACTAGCTGACAAGGGTTTCCATCAATGACAACACTAGAAAACATGTACAGTGTCTCTTGCAACATGGAGTTCTGAGCAGGGTTAACAATATTCTAAGGAATGTCTGACATAAGTATGCAAAGATTTGGAGACAATATGAGGTGTATACTTCAATTGAATACCACAAAGGAAAAACATACAAAGGAGTGCAAAGATTCAACTTAATACCATTTAGTTTCCTAGGGGAAATACTTCAAAAGTGAATTCCAGACAATGTTGATGGCATCAAGAGTAAAATAATTCGCAAACACTTGAAATACAAAACTATAGAAAAAGCTTGAAACAATATACTAGCACAGTAGCAATACTTGGAAATGCAATTTCTGATTGTTCTAAATCATACTCACAAATACAAGGGTGATCCCACAATACTGGTTTACAATTTTTGGCCAAACTAGACACTGAATTGGTTTTTTCTAACTAAATCTTCACTTCCGGGCACGTATAGCAGCTAAACTGTGAGGAATTTGAAGATGATGCAAATTAGTGACTTGTGAAATTTTGTCTATAGATTCTAAATATTATTTTTCAATTTTTTTTGGAATCATATTGCACTTCTTTTTCCATCTCCTTCAAAAACTAGTTTTTTTCAGTAAACACCATTTTTAAGGAGTGACGTTCACCATATAACACATTTTTTTTTTCATGAAGGATAAAATTCTATTTTTTTCTAATTTAGATATGTAACTATGATATTTAGTGCTTCCAATTGGTTTCATAGTGTTTTATTGAATATTTTTTCCTTAATCAAATTTCAAAGTCAAACCAATTACAATTCAGAAATAGGTAGACTGTATCACACAACTTTTTTTGTATGTATCAAAATTTATTTATTTTTTTTGGATCAAGGACTTCAATATTTGGTGCACTCATATTTTTCATTTTTTTTTTTATAATCTTCTATTTTCCACATGTGCAAAATAGAGAGCTTTCGGTGAAAAACTACATTCACAAGAAATTAATAAAAATTATATAATAATAAAATTAAAATTATTTAAAATTATAATTTTTGGGAAGCTTATAATAAGGAATACATACTTACAAAAAATAAATTTTAAATGAATTCATTTGATCCCCCAAAAGGTAAAACAAAAGTGGGTTTTATTAACATTTTGATAGGTGTAAAAGAGACTTCGTTATAGGTATGGTTTAAAACTAGCAGGGTTCTATCCAAGGGGGGTTGATCTAAGGTAGTTTGATCAAACCCTCTTCAATTGGAATGCTTTAAATGGAAATTTTTAAGGCTTAAATTATTATATTTTCTAAAAATATTTGATTTCAGCAAAATATAGAATCTCCTAGAAATTGTAAACCAACTTTGTGGGATCACCCATAGGCACTTTTGTTCAAACCAACATACAGATTTCAAGCATTTATTCCAAAACAAGAAGAAGGTTGAAGAAAGAGGAACCTTGAATAATTCAATTGACTAAGCTGGAAGCTAATGCAGAGCTCTCTACCTCCAATTAACAACTACAACCTCTTCTCCAATTTACAGCTCCAACCTCTTCTAAATCCAACAACCTCTATAGAAACCCAAATCCAAAACTCTCAAAACCAGAAGAAGAATTTTTTCTAGAACCAGAGAATTATTCATGACAGAGAATCAAGATTAGTTTCTAGAGGATAACCAAAAGCCCCTTTCATTTTGCAATATAACTAATTTATGTACTATTTCCCCTAATTCACTGTTGTTGCAAGCTCTTCTTTAAATTAATTATTTTATTTCATTTTCCCCACTACTGACAACTACCACTAATTATTATTATTTTATAATTTAACCTTTCCTTATAATTTGCAAACAATTACATCAACAATAAAAATATTTAATTTATTAATTCAATCTTTCATTTCAATTTTGTTTACACACACTATAGTTAATATACATTTATTTATTTAAACTTAATAAAGGTATTATCAATATTTTCATTTATTAACACCACAAACATATTAAAGAATTTATTTTAATTATCAAAACAGTTTAAACTTTAATAACTTTATTTTAATGCAATAAGTAATCCCCAAGCAACAATCAAACAATTTAAATCAAATAAACCAAATGCCAGAAAATACTGGCAATACTGACCAACCAAACTGGCATACAAATAAGGTGAGTCATGGAGGGGCACTACATCCTTCCCCCCTAAGATTTGCTTTACTCCTGGAATTTTCAAGATAAGAGTAAAACATATGTAAATATAAGCAACATTTATTATCAAGCAAATCAAATGTCAAACAATTACTTGACCACCATCCAAAGTAAAAGAAGAACTTAAAACGACATGGATTGACTACAAAACTAATAGGGTACTGACCCAAATACTCATCCTCTCTAAGAATGATGACTAGGGTAGGGGACCTTTTGTCATCTTTGTTTCAACAACATTTACATTGTGTTTTAAGGCACTCTCAGACCTACTAATTCAGGTGGAGTTGATACCTAGTAGTTGCATCTTGCAACAAACAAAATGATCGAACATATATATATTCACATAATCAAGCACACTGTGAAAGGAAATCGTAGCGTAGTAGGGTACTCACGAATGAGTAATGCGACATTGTCCCTTTCACCAAGACACATATGAAAATAATAATCGGTAATCAAATCATCTTTTAAACTATCCACTACATGAAAGAATATTTATATGTTGATCATAACAATGCATCTAATGTCATGTAATACACCAAGCTGATTTGCTACATCAAAATGACACACTTTCCCAAAACACAACATATTTATGCACTCAAATCACACATTTTTTATTAAATTTTCCCTTAATTACACACAAGACATTCCACTTTATTCATTAGAAACTACTATATCTCATAACATATTCAACACAAATCATGATTTTACACCTTTTCAAAAGCATGTAAACACAATTTATCATTTCATAAGCACAAAATTCTAGATTTAACACACATTCTTCACATAAACACACAAATCCACATCACTGGGAGTAACTTCACAAGGCTACAAAAGTGTCCATAATGCATCCCCAATAGAAATAATATTGGTGCATTGCACACTACACCGAGGGTCCTATCCTTTCCACTAGTTTTCTACACCATTGGACAAACACCACCAAAAGACAAGTCTCAGGTTGCTAAGTGAGGATGACCAAGAGGAAAAACATAGACTCAAGAGTACAAAAAACTAAGTCAAAACAATGGGCTCATATGTATCCAGAGTTCCTAGTGTATGAACTTGGGCTCTGATACCATGTGTAATGCCCTCCCACGAAACCCTAGAGGACAACACGCTAAAACACCTAAAAACAAGACAATTTTTTTTTCTGAAAGTACAATATTCACAAGATTACAAATAATACAATAAATTGCATTCATAATTAAGTCATCTAAGGTTGTGACTACACTACTAGGATCCCATTAACTAAACTAACAAGAACTATAAATCATTAGGTTAAATAAATTCCATCAACAATATGAGTTTCATTTTATTCGTCACATTTAAGAGATCAACCAATATGAATTATCCATATCATATTAACAATATAACATCCAAATCAATCCAATTAACTAACATATGCAATAACATTATTTACATTATCCATTACATGAGAGATTCCAACAATGAATTTAAAACATTACATTATTACATCAATGATTCCTCAAATAAGAGGGAAGAGTACATCAGATTTTTATTACATGATACAACTAAATGATAGTGCAATAAAAGTACAAGAAATATAGTACATGCAGACTGAAACAAGTTCATAAGTCTTCATATCCAAGAGTAGTCACCATGAGCACGAACAAAAGGGAGGGAACCCAATGGAGTACAAGGCACATTCTACCTGACCATGTAGAACCCTAAGGTCCACCCCCCATGCTAGGAGATAGCAATAAGGTCCCACGACAAAAAAATAGTCAAGAGATAGATGATCGACACAAAGGCTAACATGAATCCAATGTACACGTATAGTACAACATCACATGATAGTGACATTACTTCCAAAGGCCCACAAACATCAAAGGAAGACATGAGGTAATGGAATACTAGGTTGCATTAGGGAGGATTGTCATCACGTAGCTTGCTATGGGTTACCCTAGTGTATCTTTCTAGGCTACTAACCCCCATCTTTAGTTACCCTGGCAGCCTCTACTGAATCATCAACCCCCATACAAACTCATGCAGGGTCAACATACCTTTCAAGAGGAAAATTTAGTTGATCTTTTCCATTCCAAGCCTTCCCACTCATCTCAAGCCTAAACATGCACTTGATCCCTGAGTGAGGAATTATCTTGGTTAATGAGTAAACTACCCAACCCCTAATTCATTTTAAATAATCACTGAGTTAAGAAACTCCCACATGGGTTACCTTGGTGCCACTTTGTGCACCGACCCCTATTGAGAGCCACTCCCCTACTAGAAATTAGGAGACCCAATGAAATTGACAAGGAAAATCCAACTTGAAAAAATTACAAAACCTCATAAACATGCAAAAGAAGGCACAAAACATCCCACACACAAGTCCCAATCATAGTGGAGAATATACTGTGCAAGGCTAATAACCCTCGTGAACTCATTCAATGCATAAGAAATCATCTCAAATGAATAACATAGAATCCATCAAGAAGAAAATTTCCCCTAGCCTTTGGAAGATTTTCAATATCCACCCCACACAATGACCTAACCATTGAACAATAACTCACAATCAACCCATTTCCATTACTCACTAACTTTACTTCATACCATAACTCAATTCAGTGACATAATCAAGAAAGCAAGTAATTTTACAATACAATCAGTACATTTTCAAGCATTCAACTTAAGCCAAGAATAATCCATTATCCCATATAAACTAACCTTTCATTTATTTAAGTAAAATAACTCTTCTTTATTATATTTCCAAATTCAACCATGAACATAATTCATTAAATCCCATGGACAAATTTTATCTTTCTCTGACATCATAATTTAGTTATAAGCACATATACATACATACATATATATATATAGATATATATATATATATATATATATATATATTAGTGTGTGGTGTATATATATATGTATGTATGCACACACACACACACATATATCAAACTATGTTTTTATTTATTTTATTAATACAAAATACAACTTTCAAATTAATAATGCATATACAACTTACATTTGTTTGAAAAATGAAGAACATCTCATTTTGTTACTTTTTGTTTATCATTGATGTCACCATGATATATGAGTTGCAACTAGAAGATCAAGTCTAAAGTTACTCAAGTATTCTAGTCTGGTATCTAAACCAGTATTTTGCTTAAATCCTCTGGTATTTTGATCCGCATTTGTTTTCTGATGATTATTGTTGCTTGCATCTTTGGGAAATGGTTTGCAGATGTTGGGAGCACATACATTTGAGATTTCATGTCTCTGGTGCTCATACAAAATGTTTTTTTTATTTTTGGTTTGAAATCTATTCCTCGTTGACTTCTTTGGCTGACTTCTTTGGTAAATTGTGTAAAGGTGAAAATAGTTTTGTTATGCGCATATATGTGCAACCTATTTTAGGTCCATGTCGGCTTGTTCAAGTATGTGGGTTATCTTTTTCTAAGCTTGTAGCCGACATATAGTATTTTTGGTAAATATGAAGTGCATCTAATTAGGCCAACCTAATTGATGCTTGTGAAGAGATGGGATAAATATATATATAATAGATAGTTTTTGAAGAAGTGTGTGTGATGAAGTGAAGCTGTGCGAACATAATGAAATGTGTTAAGTCTGTTTATTGAGCTTTATCTAGAACTGAATCTGCACTCATTAGGTGTACTCTGTCAGTTCATTTTTCCTGGTTGGAAGCCATTCAATCATTGTAATTTTGTAGGAACCGAGCCTTTGTTTCTGGATAGTGGGTCCTAGCACTGAGCCACCCATTTTTGTACTACTCTATAACTGGTTATATAATATTGTGAGCTAACACTCACCGTGTTTTTTCCCATTTGTATTTTCCACGAAAAAATTTTAGTGTTCTTGTGTTCTCTAATCTTATGCTCTATTAATGGTTTTATTTATTTTTGCTATAGTTTACATTGGAATAATTGGATGGTATCTGATCAGAAAAATTAAGATACTGATTCACCCCCTCTTAGTATCTTGGATCTTTAAAAATATTTGCATTAAAACATCATACACATATATTTAAACAACATACATACATACATACATACATACATACATACACACACACACACACACACACACACACACACACACACATATATATTGTAGACATGGAAAATGTACTGATTGATCTTATACAACTGATCCCGATTTTACTAACACCACTTTGTCTTGAATAATCTCCTTTGCTAACCATTTAATTGAATAATATGTATTTGATTAAATTCATCACATTTCATCTCTTAATTAAATAAATCAATTTTATATAATTAATTCATCATCTCTTGTTAACTAAGTAAATCATTTTATTTTATTAAATCTCTAAAGTCATTATATTAAATAAAATAAATTAATCTTTATTTGATTTAATCTAACACCATCTTCTTTAATTAAATAAATAAAAATCTTTATTTAATTAGGTCTAAACCATGTTCCTCTCATTTTGATTTAAGTTAATCCAAAAGCCTAAGTCAAAATGATCAAATCAACTAATCTCCTTTTAAATTAATCAAATCTTGATTAATCCTAATCTTAATCACTCAAATCCTCTAGATTTTTCAACTTGCTCATGAAAATCAATTTATTTGATTTATTAAATCTTTAATTACTTTCAAAAAGGCATCAAAAGAGAATATTCTCCAAGTTTGAAAAATCCCTCCAAAATGGTTTGTACATCCAACAAGGCATTTAAACCTCTTACATGTCCTTTTTCCTTGAGCCAAGTGGCATTAACTTCATTTTCTCCTCCCTCCAACTTGTCATTTCATCCATTTTAAAATTCCACCTAATTACATTTAATTGCACATTCACTAAAATGTGCTCCACCTTTGTCCACTCACATGTTGACAAATGGCTTTATGCTATTGGTTGGTCTTTTGTCCCACATTCATCCATTTTGTATCATCCTCCATCTTTCAAATCTATAAATAAGAGTCTCCCATTTGGAATTTGGATCCATAACTTCATGCAAAGACATTATCTTGAGATTTTGAATTTTCCCATCCATTGTTCATCCATTTTCTCATTTTCATAGCTAGGTTATGCAGGAATTCAACCAAGGACCATCAAATCTTCATCAAATCATCATTCAAGCTTACAAGGGATTAGAAAAGGGCCATTTTCCACATCAAAATGACACCAATTCCCCCATGGTATTGAGAGTTTTTTTGCATTAGATAGGATTCAAAGGCTTTTATTGGTGTTCATCATTCCACTTCTTTTTTTCTACATTTCAAATGAATTCTATGGGGAATGTTGATTTAACTTGCATAATAGACTAATGATGTGTTGTTTGAATTTTTTTTGTAGGTCTAACATCACCATTCACATTTTGGTGCTAGAAGGAGGGCTAGCTTGAAGAATTTAACATGTTTTTTTTAAAAATTCTATGGCTTTTTAACTTTTTGTGTCTATAGGAAAAGTATGTTGCTAACAAAGAAACTACACCACTATCAGTCCAGTGGCACAATATAGCACCACTATCAAACTCCAAACTTTGGTAGTGAGTCATTCCCACCCAAAAATTTAAATTTCAAACTGTGATGTTGGGCCATTTTTCTGTCACCAGATGTCCAAAATCCAAACAACACCGCTTGGTCAATACAATGTCGCATTTGTGCTCACTTTTTCTATCACAAAGCACTGCTATCAGTCCCAGTGGCTCTATATAAAGCCTTTGACTTCTTCAAACTATGTTGCTTCTGTAGACTATACCACCGGAGTTGGGTAAAAGTCACTTTTCAGATTATTTTTAACATGTGTTTTTTTCATTTTTGTTGCTTTTGACTATTAACTAGTTTTTGGCCTCTATTTTTGTAACTTTAACCAATTTTTGTAGGTTGGATTGATCAAAAAGTGAAGGGAACAAAAGCAAGTCTCCTTATGATGCCATCATTTCATCATATCAAGTGTTTTTAAACACTTTGGAAAAAAAATTATAATCCCTTTTCTAAGGATTTTCTATCTTTTGTGCTTTTAGGAATCAATAGATTTCAATTTGGGTTTAAAAAGAACAAGACAAAAGGATTAAAAAGAACCTTAGGCAACTTACTAGATTTTTTTAGGCTTAACAATTGAACAAACAAATGTCACATTTCCTTTTGGTGCTTAAAAAGAATCCAACTATTGCATGGAAGGATTAAAAGGAAAATGTGCTTCTATGTTTTGTAATCTCTTATCCAAAGTAATATCATCTAAAAGACATATGAAATTATCTTTCTCCTTGCAATGATCTTGAGAATCAAAAGGATTTTTGTGATATTAATTTGTATAAGTGATTATCTCCACACTTCAATTTGGGATTCTTAAAATTGAACAAAATCTTCCGAGTGTGAGTGGAGTATATTGCCTATATTCTCTCTTTGTTTCCTAACAAAGATTGATCGAAATACAAATGTACTTGCTCACTTTTGTCTATCCTTAGAGGGCTTTCCTTATGGGAAAAAGTAATCACCCAAGGGAATGACCCAATCGGGAACATGCTAAATCCAAGTGACTTCCAACCAGTATATAAGTGTGGGTACTTGAGGAAAATTCAAGTATCATGAGGATTTTTCCAACAAGAAGGGAAAAAATGGTATCTTGCCATATGAATGATCCCCCACAAACACAACTCCTATACTAGAACCACTTGTTTAAAAGGCCCAAATCCTTAATCTATTTGTTGGTGCAAGAATGGTCATTCTGAAGTTGTCCCACATTTTTACGGCTCTTAGTAGAGATGAGAAGTATGCCATGGGAGTTTCATAGGTACTAATGCTTGGCTGATCCGAGAAGCAAGTGAACTATAAGGGGGAGCTTGTGTGGTCAAGCATCTAATCATCTAGTAAGAGTAGGCATAGCTAGATTTATCCAAGTGGGAATTCAACAAATATTTCCTTTGTATCCATATGGTTGTGCATGTTCTTGGAATTAAAACACTTTGCTCAAGGATCTTAAACATTGGAAAACAAACATTCAACATCATCATCAAATTTCAAACCCTTTAGGAAGCAAATATCTTTGACAAAATTCAAGTGTTATTGCTTTCCCTAGGGATTCTATCCTTAGAGGCTTCTAATCATTTGAATTTATATCTCCATTTTCTCACTAAAGTCAACAATAGGGAAAATTTTCCTTAATTTCCTTGATTTCCACATGATGGAATTTGTGGGATGAGAAGAAATTGGGACATTGGACATTTAGTTTGAAAACCTAATCAAGAATTGTTTTTGGTAAAAAGGACTCACTGAGCAAAGAAAAGAAAAAATTGGACCTCACACATGTGCTCTTTCAAATGATTTCCCGAAAGATCAAAATACGAAAACCAAAGTCAAAAGGTCTTAGTCAAAAAGCTCGCAATAAAATATTGTCTATGCTTTAAAAATTTAGAGAAAGATTGACCTTCAACTTTCACAAACGTGCATCAAGGAACAATCCAAATTTGTATTCATTTTACTATTGTCAAAACCCAAGTCTCTTTCAAAGGTTTGAGTATCTCACATAGGAAGTATTGCATGTTCTTCAACACCTTGGTCTAGTAAACAAAGTCTCTCTAAGTCTCTTAGGAATTTAAATCAAAACTCTCATCCATCCTTCAAACATTAAAAATCACCTCACCAACAACTCTTGGAAATCTTGAAAAAATGAACTTTATGCTAAACTTTGGGAAAATCCTCTTGAAATCAAAAATCAAAACAAATCTAAATCATCTTGTTTGACTATGTGTGTGTAGATAAATCCTTCTTTGCACACTTAGTAAAATTATCATCTTGTGGACAAGTTCACTCTAGGACAACATCCAACCTCTTAGATTTTATGAGTTCATTATCCCGAATCAAAATTAAAATCAAATCAAATCAATTAAAAATCAAAACCAAAGTCCTAAAGTTTAGCATCCTCCTCAAGGTTTCCTAAGAGTTTCGATCATTCACCAATCATCCATATCTCATCATCTCATCACCATCCTTTTGATCCTTAGTATCTTAGACTTTCTTTTTTGTACCTAAAGATTAGATCAATCCAAAGAATTAGAGGTTCATCTCTTACATTCTTGAAAATTGATTCCTTTTTTTATGGTTCAAACTAGATCGCAACACAAGAAGAAAATGGAAACGAACAAAGAAACATCAACATTGAGTGACTTGATTCAAACCACTTCTGAAATCAATCTTGTTGGATCAAACAATCCCCTACCTAATCTTCCTCTATCATCACAAAATCCTCAAGAGGAAGGTCAATTGGAAGACGTCACCAATAATTTCTTAGGGATGACACAAGATGAAATCATCTAGATGGTCCAAAATCTTGAAACTCACCGAATTGTTAATACCATGATGAGGCTCAATCCCTCCCAATACACACTTGAATTGGAAAAAGAAGGGGCTAAACTCCCTTTTGATTATGATGTAACAACTATTTTGGAGAAGCCTCTTGGGATTATGCCCCCAATCTCATCCACACCTCCATTTCAAAGCATGACTCAAAGCATCCCACAAATCACATCATCCATTGCTCCAACTCAACCAATTTTGAATAAGGCAAGCTCATTGCTCCATGCACTACAAACACACCCCCTTGTGAACAACCAAGATTTGGACATGAACACTATGTTGGGTCAATCTATCCCATTGAATTTGTTACACCCACATGTTTCGCTCACCTTTCGAGACCCCAATGACCCATCATCATCTTTTCACACAACACCTATATATCCTCTCAACACACAAACCTCTCTCCCTATGACTTCGCAAGGAGGAGGTGGGATATTTGCAATAGGGGGCATCTTTGACCCCTCATCTTCATCATTTCCTCAAGGGATTACACTACCCATTTTTCCACTGCTTCCACCCTTTCCATTAACATCCACACCACCCCTTGGTTTGGGGATACCTCCTTTACCACCACTCAACCAAAATAAAAACAACCCCCTAATCATAAATCAAAACATCATACCAAATCCTCCAATCTTTCCATCGATATTGCAACAACATATGGCAACCATCCAGGAAACCTAAGCAATCACAACACCATCCATAAATGCGATCTCTCAAGGACCAAGCATATCAATTGCACCATTTACCACACAAACCCCCATCATCAATACAAAGACACCTCTCATCACAACAACAAACACCATTTTGAATCCACCACCACCACCTCCAAAATCAAACAAAACGAACCCATATAGCATCACATTGCAAGTAGCTCAATAGGCTGCCTATCAAAAGGCACTCCAAAAAATTAAAAATGAACAAGCTACATAGCTAGCCGCTCAACAAGCACAAGCCACTCAAGCAACTCAAGCCACACAACAAGAATAACAGGCTACTCAAGCCCAAGCCTTATTACAACAATAGAAAGCTACCCAAGCTGCTCAAGCCACTCAAGCTACACAAGCCACACAAGCTACACAGGTTGCACAAGTTTCCCAACAAGTGCAAGCTCAAGCAAAAGCTCAAGCTCAGGTGCAAGCCCAATACCAAGCTCAACAAGCACAAGCACAAGCTCAATACAAAATATAAAAAAGAGGAGAATATAAAAATATGATATAAAATATGGATTAAAACAATTTTAATTAATTCTTCCCTATTTTACTTTATCTGCATTTTATATCACAACTTCCAAGGATCTCTACTTCCAAACCACCGCTTATCGCACCATCGCAAATGCATTGCAAAGAAAGAAAAATCAACTAGAAATAGGTGATAGTGAGGAGGGAACAAAAAAAATTAGCAACATGTGATGTACATTACACCATTGCTAATTCTATGCAGGTGAAGCCAAAGCAGTCAGCGATGTGCGATGTGATACTCCTCCATGTGTTTTGGCCATACCAACAAATGTTTATAGTGATCAATAAGCTGCTCTATCCTCCTATTGCACAAAGATGTTTCCTCAAACAATTTTGATACATTTTCACTAAACGTATAGGCTACTCCCTGCCACAATTCTATGTACCTCTATGAAAATTTCATTTTATAAAATCAAATTGACCCATTTCAGCCAGCATAATGGTTGCCCCTATTTGTATCGTATCAAAGCTACTAAGCCAAGATAACCAAAGACAAGAAACAAAATAGACATGTAATGAATAGAAAGTGTTGTAGCATCAAAAAGTTGCAATGATGTAAGAAAAACTTCTGTCAACAAATCCATAGAACCCACACTCGTAATAATGCTTGAAGTGCCATCACCCTAAAGCATAGTGGCATTCATGTTGTGTGCAAGACCTTCTTTGGCTAGAGTAGATTTAGACATGTTGGAAAGTGTCTTGAGATCATTTGTTAAATTGGTATTAGCCATAGCCATAGTCATAGTTGATTCTAACATATCAGCAGTAAGCAATGCACCACCTTTTGTGACTGCAAGTTGGGATGCAATTGACAGGACCATTCTTCCTAGATGGAAAGGTACAAGAACTACAACACCAAGAAATATGGTATTACTTTCCAGTTTTGTTACTGCATTTTCAACCAAGTGAAATATAGGCCCTTGCATTCCCACAAGTTCATCAAATGGTACATCCTCAACACCATCTGCATCATCTCGTATGAGTAACCACCTTCCTTCCTTTTCTCCCTTTTGCTCTAACTAAAAATATTCCCCTATCATATCCATATTCTCATGCAAGCACTCCTCACTTGATGAGAATAATTTTCCCCATATTGTTTAAAAATATGCCCTCACTTATTCCTTATATATTATTATTTAAGTCATGAAAATGATTTAAATAACAAATGATTATTTTCAAACTCAAGAACAACATGGAAACTTGATGAGGCAAGCCAAGTCCCTTGTGGGCCCAGCTAAAAAATTTTCACTTGAAAACAACCGAACCCTAAAATTGATCTAAAATTTCCTCAATATGCACTTGGACCAAGAACATGCAAAATGTAATCACTAAAATTTGATTTTTCAACCAACTTGCAAAATGACCAAAACAAGCCCAGGACCTCTGAAAATTGCCCTAAAAAACTAATCAAATGGCCACATGAGACCATGGCAACTAATAGGCATGTAGTCTAATATATTTGGAATCATTCTGCAAAGTGGATTCTCTTGACGCTTCTGGGAGTGCATGATTTTAATCACCCAAGTTGATAACTTAGCTGTTTCCACATTATAACATGCCAAAACCCCTTTCAAACCCTATTTGAAATCTATTTTGAAAAAATATCAAATGACATCATGAGGGTTTGAAACCTTGCACAGTGGACCATTGAACTACCAAGAGTTCAAGTAACCAATTGGTTTAATGTGCAGGTCAATAGGTTGAAAGATTAAAAAAAATAATGCAGGGCAACTTTAATCAGTTTAACACTGATTTTTCCAGTAGAACTGAACAATCTACATTTTTTTTTGACCTGGAAAAGACATCAAAAAGAATCTAGAAGCCCTATCAATTGGAAAATAATCTCATCTAGATACGAAGAATCACAGAAAAATATGAGCTTGATGAAATAGTCATCTAGGTGCAAGAAATAAATGTTCAAAGTGAGCTCCTTGAAACACTTTTCACTATGTAATTTACAAAACATAACAAATTGCAAATGGTTTGAACTTGGAAAACATGTTAAATGAGGTCCTAGGGATCTAAAAATGTACTTGGGGGTACAAAAAAATGTTGGGAATACAGGGGAACAAGAGGTTCATCATAAAAATAAACTAGGTGCAAAATGCAAGCCTCTAAAGTAGGCTATTCAGGCTTTTCTAAAAATGTGCACATAGTAAACCCTTGTTGACCCCTCAAATCAAGTGCCTCAAAAATGCATCCAATCTAATTATAGGATGTTGCAACTTGATCAATATGCTTACTCATAAGAAAATAACATGATCCCAAAGGCATTTCTTATAAAATTCACCCGGGCTCCAACTTGGAACTCTCCAAAGTAAGCTACTTAAAAAAAATATTAGGGGCATCTCTAAGTGATGCATCTAATTTCCATTCATAGGCACTTAAAATTTCTTTCAAATTTGAAGGTTCCAAAAGTGGCTCTTTCTAAGGATGTATGCCCCCTACAAGCATAGCAAGGATCTAGATCTCTAGGAGTACACCAAGTGCCTACTCCATTGGGCATTAGAGTCACAAGGGTCCACCTCTACCCCTTATCATTCTAGTTTGAAAAATCAAACCATGATTGATGACCCAAGACCACCAAAAAATGAAGGCCTCAACTTACCTCTATCATAAATTTGATTTTCTTTTGATTTTATTGAGGCAAATCTAAAGATCTGATTGGAATCCAACTAATTCAACATATTAATCTTTCTCATCTAGCCACTACACTCAACACTATTAGTGCATTTACTATCATTAAGCATTTGAAAATCATGTACAATCTAAAAATACTGGTTTTTATGTGACAAAAACATGTTATGCTCATCAAACATAACACTCTCGTGTTGAACATAACACTCTTAATAATTCAACTCATTGTAACACTTTATGGAAGTATGTTCAAACTAAGAAAGAAAAAACTTATTCTCTAACATGTAGTTGGTATCATAGACCTCACACAGATCTATAGTTTGCATATCAAATATGGGGTTCTCAAAAGAACATTCAAACAAATCATACACATCATGCAAACTATCTCCACATGTATGAAAAGGGAGTGATTCATACACATTTACCTCTAGTAACTGCAATTTAGGATGCTCATATCAAACTTTACTTACATATTCATTGTTTCCATCCTCTTCCTTAGCATCTGCATCATGCGAGCAACACAAACTTGTATCATCATTATTTGATAGTTCACCAAAAACTTGTATCCTTGATTCGAAAGCATGCTCAATATTTTCTATCAAGTCAATGTCAAAGCTCATATAAAAAAATTCAGAATAATTCTTATCCACATTAGAGAATACACAGTCATGTAAATTTTAGCTAACATCCACATGTACATCTGTGTATTCAACATCTAATGCACCACTATGTTCACATAGCTTATCATCTGCATATGCATTATAACTTGATAAAATAATTGGATTAAGTGTGGAGGGAGAATCAAAAAAATATGTGTCATACTTGACACTACCAAGAATACAATCACTATCAAATTTTATGTGAGTTGGGCACAAATGTGCATACCTTTGAAATTCCATAGTTAACAAATCTGAAATTTATTCATTGCTAAGTGAACATGCTTCTTCACCCATATCTTCCACTACCTCTTTCTCTTGGTCCTCATTAGAACTTCCAGCATCATTTAGTTGCAAATTAAAACCCCCAAGGTTGTCATCTGCATCATTGCAATCTAAAGAATCAATGGATTCATCATTACAAACACTATTTTCATCATTTGGAGTTAAATCTCCAACAACCTTGTCAAAGATGCAGTCACAATCTGATGTAGCATTCACACTTTCTAAAGATTCATCTCTGCCATACATATGATTCTTATGAGAACCACTTTGACTTGCACATTCAACTTCTATGGATTGATCACAAACCCCACACTCATTAATTTGAGAAACATTATCATATTCTAATGTATCCCCATCGTATTCAGACATAACATACTCATCACCAACTCTATGAACCTCAACATCTAATGCATTTTCAGGTTTAATATTCTCAATAATATCAATCCAATCAAGAATTTGACTAATTCTTTCTAGTTTCAAATATTTTTTCCACTGGACTAAACTAGGTTCATAAGCTTTCAAAAATAAATATATGCATATAGATTCCTTAGGTTTGAAACAACTGGGGATTTCCTTAGCTACAATTAAAAACCTCAGAAATAATTCTTTAGGTGATTTATTTTCTATTCTTCTTAAATTTAACAATGCACTGGCATGCATCATGGAATCATTACTAATTGCAACTGGCTTAGGATGTATCTAGGGCTAATCATATGCAAGACATTGAGATGAATTAATTGGGACAATAGAACTACATTCATCTTGAAGATTAGACTCGTCATCTATCTCATTCTTTGACTACACACATAATGTATGTTCAACTTTTGGGGTAAACACACACTGCATACTTTTATCAAAATATCTAAAGAACGAAATCTTAAGGTTCTTCCAAGAAAATACACTTTCCAAGGGAAAGCTACTAAACCATTCACTTGCATCCTCCTCAAGAGATCTTACAAACAATTTCATGTATGGATCCTCTGCACAAATCTGATTATCTTTCATGAAATCATAAAATGACTATACAAGTTGAATGGCTGACTCATCTTCCCTCCCATAAAACATAGGCATGTACCTCTTTAATTCAATAGGGAAAGGATTTGGATAACCTTGGACATGACTGAAATTCAAATGGTTATACTTTTCTAAGAAACAAAATCTTCTCTATTGACATGACTGAGAATTCTAACTTGACATTACATTAGTAGGAAGCATACATGGATGGTTACATTGGTGATACATCTCTACTTGTGCTTTCACAAGCTCATTATATCAACTTATGCAATCAATAACTTAGAAGTATAATATTCAACATGTTGTTAAAAAAATATCTAACTAAAATTTGCATCAAAGAAGTATATAAAACCACCCCTAATAATTCCTTTTTTAGTGACATTCTTCACTTGATAAGGAACATGATTTGAGCTTAGAACAAAAATACTTGGATATTGCAGTAGTTGTTTCTTTCTTTCTGGTTGGAGAGTTGAAGACCTTCTTGAATTCTCAGGTTCCTTTTTCATAGATTCACTACCTCCTTGTAGATGAATAATTTCAATTAGATGGAATCCATTTGAGACACATTTTCATTCTAGGTTTTTCACAACAAAAGAGTCACACTCTTCTTTTCATATTAGCAAATACTTTGACTCATTCATCCCTAATAGAGTTGCCATTTTGCTAGTTCCCAAATCTCCACACATCAAACTCTAAATATTTTCCACTTCTTAGCTCAAGCTCAATGGAAGATTCGACCAACAGAGTGGGAGACTATCTCTTATCTCCCCTTCACTTTAGGTTCTGCTGCACCTAGGGGGTATTCCCTCATTCACAATCAATAGATATAGCTTTCCATTACTAGGAAAAATGTTCTCATGTATTCACCCAGATTTATAAGATTAACCCCAGATTGTAAATATCCTTGGATTATCTCCACTAGTTAAATCTTAGAACATGCATCAACTAAACCAAAACAAAATAAAACATAAAATGGTATGCATTATTTTCTTTTATATTATTGGGTTTCCTCGACCTTTGAGTAAACAGATTCTAGATCAATGCTATTTTTTGGGCAACAGAGTCAAACTCAACAATGTCAATGTTTCCTTATGGCAATAGAAATTCGTAACCAGGGGATTGAAAATAATATAATTGCTACCTAAAAATAATTTGTCCAAGAAAGAGAATCACCCATGACCATATGCTTCACTAATCCCTTGATATTACATACTTTCCTCCATGTTTGATCTAAAACAAATTTAATCTATTGCTTGAATAGATGCAAAAAACCAAACATGCAACATAGCAAATGTATATTGAAGAACTTATAAACTGTTAGCCACCTTGTTCAAAATAAAAATAACAATACTCAAGGAGATAGTCATTAATCATCCACACAAAATTTTCTACTCATATAACTCAACTTGGAAAGAAAGCTACCATTCAAAAATATTCATTTACATGGCAAAATACACTTCTACAACCCAAAAATCTAGTCACCTTCTCCTACAAAAAATACCTCCCAAACATGTGGATAGCTTGTATCCAAAGCCCATAAATATCTCTCATACAAAGAGGAACAATATGCTCTCTTATAGACACAAGAGCACGTTGTCCTAACATTTTTACATTCGGGTAGTTACATGAGTCTTACACAACAAGTCGCTGCAAATGAGCCTGGGGAAAATACAAAATATAAAAAAAAGGATATAAAAATATGATATCAAATATGCAACAAAACGATTTTAATTAATTCTTCCCTATTTTACTTTCTCCACATTTTATGTCGCAACTGTCAAGGATCTCTACTTCCAAACCATCGCTTATCGTACCATCGCAAATACATTGCAAAGAAAGAAATATCAACTAGCGATAGGTGATAGCAAGGAAAAGAACATCACACATCACCAATGAAAAGAGGAGAGAAGAAAAAAAATCAGTAGTGTGTGATGTGCATTACACCATCGCTAATTCTATGTGGGTGAAGCCAAAGCAGTCCGCGATGTGCGATGTGATGCTCCTCCATGTGTTTTGGCCACACTGGAAAATGTTTACAATGATCAACAAGCTACTCTATTCTCCTCCTGCTGCACAAAGACATTTCCTCAAACAATTTTGATACATTTTCATTCCATGCATAGGCTGCTCCCTACCACAATTCTATGTATATGTGTGAAAATTTCATTTTATAATATCAAATTGACCCATTTTAGTTAGCACAATGGTTGCCCCTTGTTGTATCAATTGAACCCCAATCCTAGACCTACACAAACAGAAGAAACAAACACAATATTAGATCAAATGTAAGTGAGAATCAAGATTCCCCATGAAATCCATTTAAATTACAAAGAACAAGAAATGAAAGGAAGAACATAAGAAAACATAAACAAAAGCTATCAAATCCTATTCAAAGTAGAGAAAACTCTTGATCCCATGGGGGAATTGGTGCCAATTTGATGTGAAAATTGGCCCTTTCCCAATTCCTATGATGCAATGTTGATAAGTGATCCACTTTTTTGAAGATTCAATTGAGCTCCATGATGAAAAATCTGCATAACCTAGCTAAGACCTTGATAAAATTATGGAAATAGATATACTTGAGGATGAAATTGAGTATAGTAGACTTGCTCAAATTGTGGATGGATAAATGAAGAGAGAAGCCTCTTATTTATAGAAAGACAAGATGGAAGAATGCCCAAAATGAAGCAATGTGGGATCATTCAACATCCAATGGGCAAGTGCCACTTGTCAAAAGGTGAATGGGAAAAGGATGTGAACATTTTGATGAAAGTGCCCATAAATGCAATAAGGTGGAATTTCAAAATAGTGAAATGACAAGTTTGAGGGGGATGAAAATGAATTAAAGTCCACTTGGCTCAAGGCACAAAGACATGCAAGAGGGAATGAATGTCTTGTTGGAAGGAAAAGTCCACTTGGAGGGATTTCAAATTTGAAGGAATATTCCCCTAAAGATGCCAAGTTGAGAGAAAATAGGGATTTAATAAATTAATTAAATGTACTTTCATGTGTAAGTGGAAAAAGCTAGAGGATGGGACATGGATTAGAGTTAGCATTAATTAGGATTTGATTAATTAAGATGATGTTAGGTGATTTGACAATTTTGACTTAGATTTTGGGGTTTAAATAAATCAAAGTTGACAGGAAAATGATTTAGACTTAGTTAAATAAAGAATTTGATTTATTTAAGTAAAGGGGATGATGTTAGATTAAATCAAATAAGGGTTAATTTATTTAATTTAATAAGATGACTTTAGAGATTTAATCAAATAAAATGAATTATTTAATTAAATAGAGATCAAAGGCTTAATTAAATATTGATTTATTTAGCCAGTATTGGCATGGTGTGATGGTTTATTGGTGGCATTGTTGTTCTTGCCACCAAGGTTCAAACCCCATTGGGGTGGTATTGTTGAATGGTTGTATTCGGTTCATAGCTCTGGTCAAAAGCGTTTACCCCTTGAATAAAAAGAAATATTGATTTATTTAATTAATGAGAGAGAATGAATTAATCAAATAAAATTGATTTTTTTAATTAAGAGTGAAAAATTGATGAATTTAATCAAATAAGGGTATTTGATTAAATGGTTAGACAAAGGGATGATTCATGACAAAACGGCGTTAGTTAAATCATGATCAAGTGTGTAATGTCAATTAGTACTTTTTACGTGTCTACATTTTTCCCCTCTTTGAAGTGATGTACGTGTTGTGTTGGTTCAAAGAATAAACATGCCTTGATCAAAAGCCAAAAAATTATTGATTTTTAAAATTGCCCCACTGTTGTCCTAGTGAATGAATTATGCTACCATACTACCCCCTCGAGAGATTGGACAAAAATTTCAACTTTTTGGGTGAACTCATGAAAAAAAGAGGAAAAGGTGCCCGATAGGTCTAGAAAGGCTCCAGGAGGCCAAAAACACACAAAAAATGTGACAAAACGATGCAAAATGACCCTCGACTGGTCAAAAATAGGATCGGGGGACAAAAAACCCTAGCTGGACAGCTAAACGGGGTCAAAAAACCCTAAGTTTTAGGCTTAAATATGCCTCGAGGGGCCACTTCCAATTCATTTGTACATCTAGCCTTTTAATATTTTGAACTTTTGAGCTCTGACCTCTTCACGAGATGGCACAATGATAGCTTCCTTGACACATTTTGGATTGAGCATGCACATACCAAAGACTACCTGGCAATGGACCACCGATGAGTCAACTTGACCTGACCTCATTTTTCAATTTTTTTGTGTGCATTTAATAGCTTAGAAGTTAGGTATTTTAGCAACGGTCCAATATAGCGCCACCAGAAACTCTTTTTCAGTGTCACGTGGCCTCAAACTATGTCACAATCGCAAATATCGATGCCATGATGCAATTTGGAATTAGGGTTCAAATTCCAAACTGAACCACATATTTGAAGTGCGCCATGGTAGGCCTCTTTGCAAATTAGGGTTTTTTATTAAATTGAGTCACTCCTCAAACTGCAATGTCGCGGCGGAGTTTGAGAGTTAAAAGCTCCTAGCAGTGCAGTTTGGAACTTTCAAACTACGCTACACCCACAAATAGTGACACACAAGTCTTTTCGAGTACACCGAGACAAATCAGGATCACGATTTTTTATGAATTTTGACACGATGGCTTTCCTAATGTAGGAGGAGGTGTCGATACTTCACTCACACAAGCATAGCTCCTAGTATCTTTTTGGCATTTTGTAGGGTATGCCTGAGCAACAACAGGAGCATCTAGGGGTGATCGAACTTTGGTACATTGCCTATGCACCAGCTATGAGGACACATTTGGGGATGATGGAAATGCTCACAGAGTGGTGGCACAACAAGACATCCTCCTTCCACTTTCTGACAAGTGAGGCCATAGTCACATTGGAGGACATGTGGCAGATTCTTAGATTACCCATCCACAGAGAGCATGTGATATATGATGTGGATGTCAGGAGGGAGGCCTGCTATGACGTGATGGACCTCAACAAGATTTTCTTTTGCAAGGGCCAGATCGAGTTGGAGCGTCACAAGCCTGTCGTGTCACCCTTTCATTTGGTTATAGCAACTATCATATTGGTTCTTGTTGCACCAGGTCGGTGGGGCTGATACTTCAGTCCTGGATGGGGGCTCACTTGGGAGTGGATGGTCTTGTGAAAGGTATGCTTTACGTTGGGGCCAGTACTATTGGCTTCATTGTATAGAGATGTATATGAGTTTGCATACATTGATGGTAGAGCCAATGGGGTGGGGGTCACACTCCTTCATATATGGGCTTGGGAGCACATCGTTGTGCTTCGTTCGAGAGTTTTTCTAGTCGATATGGAGCTAGATGATCTAGTTTTTTGGTGATACGGTGTTTCCTTTATGCACACAGGACAACACAAGATTCTCCACTGGAGGAGATTCCTTGATGATATGTGAGCCTTCACATGGCGGCCATATCTTGGATGGCCTGCCTGGTTCAATGATGTGCAACAACTCTTTTTCACTCAGTAGGACAGGATGATGCAGGGTAGGGAGCACACTATGCTTGAGAGGTACTTGCCAAGAAAAGTACACAGACAGTTTGGGGACCACCAGGACAGGCCTAATGACCAATATGTTATGATTTTTGCACGTATAATGATTCAACCCTCATGGGGCTGATATATTCTTACAGTCAAGGCTGTGCAGAGTTTCATGCAGCTAGTGGCCAGGCCATGGCCGTATGATCAGGGTCAGGCAGATGCAGGTACTACACAGACATATAGAGATTGGTTCTGACCACCTCTTCGATTGATAGTATACGCACACCATCCACATAGCATAGGGCCAAAGGTAAAGGAGTAGGTTGAGGCTAGGACCAGGGAGGCCGAGGGGGTAGAGACAGAGATGAGCACAAAGATGGGCCACCACATTAGCTAGATCAGGATAGGGGCCAATAGGATTAGCCCCACCAAGATGACCCAGGATAGGACTAGGACCAGGGGTGATAGGATGAGTAAGACGAGCATGATGGCTAGCCACCATGGGACCAGGGACCTCCACCACCAACCAATCAAAGAGATTCTCTGATATTGCAGCTACAAGCTCAATTGGTAGGCTTATAGGGACAGGTGGTTGCCTTGATGGCAAAGTGGGGCCAACTAAGATAGGAGAGGGACCGGGCTGTCCAGTAGAGGCAAGCTATAGAGATTAGAGTTGCTTAGGAGATCGACCACTGTCAGCAGCTAAAGATCATGTCCACCTCTTCCTCCAAAAGCTTAGTTTCATTACAAGCATATAGAGACGTAGTCAAATAGGCTAACTATTATAGGGCCCATTATCATCAGGTTGTTCCTCGAGCATCCTAGGTCTCGTATTTTTCACAGTAGATAGGGTACATAGCCCCTGAGGACCACAGAGAGAGACAACCTGGCGAAGGCGAGCGTAGCTAGTAAGGTTATCCAATTTTTTAATCAGAGACATGATTATTTTTGTGCCCCATGGGCCATTGTACTCTATTGACATACACATGCATATTTTGATTTAATTTTTTGTATCATGACAGTGTACATTTTTTTTTATGATATGATGATTCGATGTGATATGATGTGTTCCTATTCTATTTATGCATTATGGATTCCTTTACTTTCTATATGTGATGCAATGATGTTAAATGATGGATGCATTTATTTTTCAATATTTTTTTTGTGATGATGCAAAATGCAATGATTGTGTGACTAACAAATCTATATTATGCCCCTAATGGATGATGATGAATTGCAATTTTTCTCTTTTCATTATCTTTTACCATGCATTATATGGTAATGAATTTATGATGCTTATTTCATGATGATCTTATGCAAATGATGCATATATATGTTTTATGGATATTTTTGATGATGTTTATGATATGATGAAAATGATGTTTTATATGATTTATGAATATGATGATGCAAATAAATGCAAATGTGTAAATGATGACATGTTTAGAATAACCAATCTATATTATTAAAATGATGGAAATGCAATGCATGTGATATAATTTAATATTTCCTATATGATATGATATGCAATATGCAGTATGCTAATGGTTTGTGGATGCAGGATGGATGCATATATGATGATGTGTAATTAACTATAATGGTACCATGTTAGCACAGAAAGAGGATAGAAGAAACCAAGAGATTCCAACAAGACACAAGATGATGGTTATGATGATGATGATGATTTTCTTGTTGAGCAGTTGGGATTTTAAAAGGGCCAATTACCTTATGTTTGGTTACACATGTGGTATGATGCATCAAGGTATAAAAAACTAGGATGGTGTTGCACCTAGTATGATGGACTTTGACTCAACAATCAGATAGGAGTAATCCTATTCACACCTGGCATACGAAACCTTATTTAAAATGCAGTTCAGATATTCTAAACATCTCATACCAAAACATAGGAAGGCAAGCCTTCCTATGTGGTCAATAGGATACCTAAAACATCCTCCCTACACCCAAACAAAGCACACATGAACACAGTTATATTAAAAGAATATCCAACAAGCACAATAGATAAAAGGATAATGGTCGTTTCCCCATTCATTTCTCTCTAAATCCATTTGTTTGGACATCATCAAGAGGTCATTGGAATGAGCACAATAAGATAAGCCAAAAGACAAAGATAAAATAAACAAACAAGCTAATGTTCTTCATACCGCTAGCCAAGACTAAACTACGGTGATGCCTGATGTTGATGTCCATTGTAGGAAGGATGCATCCTAGGACATGATGATATCAACTGATTGATTTGGGATTGATTGGATGTTAAGCTATTGACACAAAGAGTTGACCAGCTTGTTTACCTACTAACCTAGAATTGAGACCTTGATGCTTGAGTTTTCACTTTTAACCTGCTAGATTTGTTTCTAACTATTTCACCAAAGGTTGGGGGTGACGATGATTTATTATGAGTGATGTTTATTGTGGGTGAAAGAAAGATGGGGATGGATGGATTTTTTGGGTTTTTCTGAATGTTTTTTATATTTTTGAAATGCTTTGAGGTTGTTTTGGTATTTTTGAGATTTTTCAAATGTTTTGGAATTTTCTGAAATTTTGACCAAGATACTAACCTAAAGACCTATCCTAGGGGCCTCAAGGGTTGATCAACAAATTAGCATTGCCTACGTTATACATGTATAGACCACATAGTTTGATTGGTACAAACTCAATTATTGATGAGATATCAATAGATGGACTGACAATTTATTATGACAAACTCCTAAAGGACTGACCTAAGTATCTCAGGGGATGATAAATAGATCAACCTTGCCTATGTTCAAAGCTTAGAGATGATGTAATTAGACAAGACGACTTTGTTTTTGACTTTTTGACTGGATTTTTGACCTATTTTTGGATTTTCTTAGTTTTGTGAATGTTTTGGATTTTTGGATTTTTTTATGTTTTTGGATTTTTTAATTTTATGATGTTTTTGGATTTTTTATTTTTGGGATTTCAAGAATATACATGAATCTTATTTGATGAGAACATGCCCCCAATGTGATGCAATAGACTACTCTGATAAAGGAAAGATAAACTGACCTTGAGAATGGGCTGAGTAAAACTATGAGGGATCAGGCCATGAACACAAGACCAAGCTATAATGCAGATGCAGATGGGTGACAGATGGAGATATGGAATTTGATGGATGATGGAAGCGTAATGGATGGATGATGCAGACCAAACAATGGAGATCCTAGTGGATGGAAAGTACTTATTTACACAAGGCACTTGTTTGCTAGGTTTTCACCAAGATACTTGTCCAAAGCACCACCGAAGTGGTTTTCACTAGAGGATGATTTTTCTCATTAGTATTTTTAATCCATTTTTTGAATTTTTTTTAGATTTTTTTCTTTTTTATTTTTTTGTTGTCACCAAGATGCCTGTTTGCCAGGTTTTCATCAGGGTGACCATTTTTTTAAGGATGTTTTTTGATTTTTTTGATTTTTTGGTACTATACCTTGAAAGATTTAGACATTAAACTTTTTGAGATGGGAGCTATTGATGGGCTCTTGTAGAGGTTCCCCTTCGGGTGTTGATAACTGATATTCCCCTGACTTGTAGCTAGCTGTGATAACAAATGGTCCCAACCAGTTGGGTTCAAATTTTCCTTTGCCGTTTGGATTTGGAACATTCTTCTGATTCTCTTTTAGCACAAGTTATCCAAATTGGAATGTCTGAATCCTGATCTTCTTGTTATAACTCCTCTTGAGTCAATTCTGATATACCTGTAAATTATTTAAAGCATCCATACGCCGCTCATCTAGCAGCTCTAGCTCATTTAGTCTTGATACTTGGTATTCTTCATCCGTGATGAGGTTATGAAGTGACATTCTTAGTGTCAAGAGTTCAATCTCGATGGGTATTATGGATTTTGATCCATAGACTGGGGAGAATGGAGTGGCACCTATGGGTGTGTGAATGTTGGTTCGATAGGTCCATAGGGCGGGATTTAGTTGTAGATTCTAGTCACGACCTACATCATTGAGTGTTTTCTTGAGGATCTTTAGAATGGTTTTATTGGTGGATTTTGCTTGGCCATTTCCTTGGGGATAATATGGAGTGGAAAATTGACGTTGGATTTTGAATTTTTTGCATAGGTCACAAACATCCTGATTCTTGAAGGGTGTTCCATTATCTAAGATAATGGCTTGTTGGACACCATAGCGGCATATTAAATAGTTCAGGATGAACTTAGATATCTGCTTTCTAGTAATGTATGTCATGGGTATGGCGTCCACCCATTTGGTGAAATACTTAGTGATGGTAATGATAAACTTGTGGCCACTGGATGAGGTGGGAGTATTTTCCCAATGAGATCAAGCCCACACTGTGAAAAGGACCATGGTGTGACAATAGGATGGAACTCTTGAGTTGGAGCATGGATGAGGTCCCTATGCTACTTGCATTATAGACACCTTCTAATGTAGTCATGTGCTTCTCTTTCCATAGTAGGCCAATAGTACCCTATCAAAAATTTCTTGGCCAAGGTCATTCTGATCGAGTGTGAACAAAAAATACCATTATGTGCCTCAGTTAATGTAGTCAAGGATTCTTCAACATTTAGGCAATGTAAAAAGGTTCCTTCTATGCTCCTACGATAAAGGGTTACTCCTAGGATGAAAATTTGAGATGCTTTCTTGACAAAGGTTTTCTTAAGATTTGAGGTTATGTCAGCTGGGGGGACTCCTATTCTTAGATAAGTGTATATGTCATGGTACCATGAATCACTAGGACCAATGATTTCAAACATAAATTCTAACTCTGGTACCTTGAATGTAGGCATGAGAAGCTGCGCTACAAGGAATTCCTACTTTGGGACATTGTGAGGGATATCCAATAGGGATCCAATTATCACTATGGCATCTACCACTTTGTTGTTTTCTTTAGGTATCTACTCGAATGTGATCTCGATGAAGGATTCCTTAAGACTTTCCACCAATATCTTGTATGGAGTTAGCTTGTCATCCTTAGTCTAATACTCATCATTCATTTGATTGATTATTATCTATGAATCCCCATATACCTTGAGAGCCATGATATGCCATTACACTACTATTCTGAGTCCTATGGTTAGAGCCTCATTTTCTGCGATATTGTTTGTGCTGGGAAATGACAACTTGTAGGACCTTGGTATGTAGTCTCCCTGTGGAGTGATGAAAAATGCCCCGACTCATGATCCATGTTGTGTGTAGGAACCATCAAAGTACAAATTCCAATGTCCTGTTATGCTCAAGTTGAAGATGGATTCATCTAGGAACTCTAAAATTAACAGATTCTCTAAATACATTGGTGCTTCTGCCAGTTCTATAATAGCTTGCCCTTTGATAGTCTTCTGCTCTACGTACCCAATGTCATACTTTGATAGGATCATAACCCACTTGGCCATCCTTCCTATGAGCATTGCTTTGGAAAGAAGATACTTGAGCGGGTAGATCTTGGCAATGAGTTTGATTTTGTGTGTCAACATGTAGTGTCTAAACTTCTATGAGGAAAACACCACTGCCAGACAAGCCTTTTTGATGAAGGAATAATTTAACTCATGCCCTACCATGGTTCTGCTAATGTAGTAGATGGCCCTCTATATTCCATTTTCATCATGCTGAGCTAGGAGAGCACCAAGAGCTATTGTTGTTGATATGTAGAGGATTAGAGGCTTTCCTTGGATTGGTGGCATAAGCACATGAGGTGTGAGAAAATATTCTTTGATCTTGTTAAAGGCATGATCACACTTGTCATCCCACTTGTATGCTACCCCCTTGTGGAGTAGGTGAGAATATGGGATTGGATTGTCTACTAATTGGGCTATGAGCTGACAGATTGACTGGAGCTTGCCTTGTAGGCCTCTTAGTTGCTTCAAAGTCTTAGGTGCCTCCATCTCAAGGATTGCCTTTACCTTACTAGGATCTATTTCAATTCCTCTCATAGACACAATGTATCCCAACAACTTCCTTGATTGTACACTGAAGATGCATTTCTTTGGATTAAGGTAGACTTTTTATTCCTCCAATCTATCGAAGATGGCACTCAATGATGCTATGTGGTCCCTCCTCTTTCTAGATTTTTCAAATATTTCATCGACATAATCTTCCACAGTCTTATGGATCATGTCATGAAAGATTAAGGTCATGGCCCTTTGATATGTTGCTCAAGCATTCTTTATGCCAAACGACATCATGTTCCAACAATATATCCCCCATGGATAAGTAAAAGTTGTTTTATGTTGATCTTCTTTGGCTATCATGATTTGGTTATACCTAGAGAATATGTCCATCAGTGAAAGCATCTCATGTCCCATAGTCATGTCTACAATAATATCAATGTTGTGAAGCAGGAAGTCATCTTTGGGACATGCCTTGTTTAGGTCTCTAAAATATGTGCATATATGGATGCCCCCATTGGGCTTTGAAATAGGAACTAGATTTGATACCCACTTCGGATAGTCAATTGGTCATATGAACCCTACATCAAGTAGCTTCTTCAATTCCATTTTGACTAACAAGGCTATTTGGGGATGCATTTTCCTGAGTTTTTGTTTGACAAGCTTCGCTTCAAGGTAAACTGCTATATGGTGGACCACAATCTTCGGATCAAGCCCGGGCATGTCCACATAGATCCATGAAAAGTTGAATTTTCTCTCCCTTAAGAAATATTTTAGGAGTTCCTATTCTTCTAACATTAATGATTCAACATAAAGTGTGATATGTGAATTTTTCTCTATTCCCAAGTTGACTGGGTTACACTTTTCAGCTAGAACAGTTGACTTTTCCTAATGTAGAGCACTGAGGGGAAGATTGAATCCTTCATTCTCTAGCGCCTCAAAGAGATTTTCAACATTGGATACATCATTTTTTTTACTATTTTAGGGTCAGAGAGTGCCACAGTGTGGTTTTCACTCAAAGACTTTGAGATTATTCTCAAGTTTTCACTTTTGTGACTAAAGGATTCAATCATCTCCTTGTAGTAAGCTTGTGTGTCCAAAATAATATCAAACCCAACCTTGTGATCTTTGCATGGTATTGTGTCTCATAGTCCCATGAATTATGAGAGTTCCTCATTGTTTTCAAAAGTATCTAAAACTAGTGGTCCTCGTTGGTTGTAATTGATGAGCTAGGGGTAAACTAGGTTGATTTCATGGGTTTGACTGGTTAACTCAAATGACACGGTACTTGTAGACACTAAAAAATGTCCTAAGTATGTGAACATTAATTCACCTTTTCTTGGTCATTATTCTTCGATAATTGAATAACGCTAATTATTCAATTAGGTGTGACTGCATTCCTCTATTAATTAAATAGTTTTTAATTATTTAATTAATTCACCTTCTCATCTTTATTCTATCTTGATCAATTAAAATTATTTAATTGTGTCGCTAATGTATCCCTTTCTTCAATAATTAAATAAATCATTTTTTATTTAATTATTTATCTTTCATCTATAGTCAAATAATAATAGTAATCATTATTTGACCTTTTATTCTTCTATAATTAAATAACTGTCAAAATTATTTAATTGTGTTTCATTCCTCTCTTTTGGATAAATAATTCAAATTAATTATCCATGTCTAATTTCCATCTCTCCATTTAATTAAATTGATAAATTTAATTAAATGGTCCTCTTTTCATTTTCCCTAAATAAATAATTTGGATAAATTATTTATTTTCCATTCCACTTGTCATTTTCCTCCATTTTGAATAAATTATTTAAAACAAATTATTTATGCACCTCCACCTAGTCAAAGATGCTCTGTCATAATCCTCTATCATAACATTCATTTTTGTCATAGCCTGCATGCCTTGCATGCCTGTCATAGCTGTCAGCTGTCATAGTCGTCAACGCCATAGGTTTTCCATGCATGGCATATTCTTGGTGCATCAATTCTAGACCGTTGATCTTGACATCTTTTCTGAGACTTAATCTCAACCATCCATTCTGTAACATCTCTCTCATGCATTCTCATCCATTGATCTTGGAATCTTTCTAGAAGATTAATCTCAACCGTCCATTCGAATGGTTGTCTATAAAAGCAACCTTCCTTCTCCATTTTGATTTTAACAGCTATTTTTCTCCAACTTTCTTGCTACCATTTGTAGGTTTTGCACAAGTGTTTCAACAAATCTAAGGGCAAATTTGCATAACAAGAAGAAGGAGAGCAAGAGAAAGAATCAATTATAATGGGGAGTGATTTCTTTTATGTTTTGCATTTTTGATTATCTCTGTTATTTGTTCTCTTGTTTGGATGTGGTTTAATAGCTTAGAAGTGTTGGCTGTCACTTTTATCTATGCTATTTGATTTCTAACCCCATCTAACATTTGATGAATCATGAGGATAGAGGAATTCATAAAAATCCTAGGTAAGTAAGTTATGGTATCTTCCTCATCACTACTACTACAAACATCAGTTATGTCAAATGTGAAGTTTTCTATGACTCAGCTAGTAGATATGGGTGAGCAAAGTTTGACTGCTATTGGTTGAGGGGGAGTCTTGAATGCTTTAATTAGGGGACCTCATCCACATATGGTTATACTTAGAGGGGTACATATGAGGCCAAGATTTTCTATTCATGTCTCAAGAATAATGGGTACTAGGAGCCCGTTATCATTTTTCCCAAGTCTCTGGTTTCTGTCATAGCCCATTGTGAGCATCATTTGTAAGTCTTTACTACTATCATCCATGTTGGAAAGAGACACTGTAGTTACTCTTTGGTTTTGTCATTGATGGAAATCCAAGTCAGTAATCAAATCCGTATGACACCATTTTCTCCCACCAACAATCAAATTGAAGTCAGTCAGGAAGAACAGAGTATCCAGCAGATTGGTATTCAATGATTCATGTATAGATTTCTAGGTGTTACTTTGAGTTGTGAATCTCATGAGAAGTTCATCAGTACATTTATTATGTCATCCAAAAATCTTAGTACCTTGTACCAGGCCTTGTGTAAGTTTGGAGATCTGGTTGGTAATTTTTTGCTTCTCTATATTTTGGGGCTAACTCAGTTGTTAAAATATATTGTGGATATTCAAGGAATATTTATTCAAATATCTTTATGTTTAATCATTATTTTTTGGGCCCAAGCTAAGCTATAGCCGACCATTTTGGATGCACATTGAATTTTACTTATGATTTGAGTCAACAAGTTGCAAATATTTCTAAGTCTTATTAAGTTGTCTTGTAGTGATTAAATCCTTAGTCACATATATATATATATATATATATATATATATATATATATATATATATATATATATATATATATATATATATATATATATGATCTATTATATCACTTTAATATATGAAGAAGGAATGTCAATGTGTGTTACGAATATCTAAAGAGTGTTAGAGTGATTTCTTGTGCAGTTTCACTTGCACATAAAGATTTTGTGGTGTGAATCAAAGCAAAGTAGAGTAGAAGTTTAGTATCAGTTAGAAGGACGTAAGATCAACATTAGAGCCTAACTAGAACTATAATCAAGAATTTGTAGATGCTAATCTTTTAGTTCATTCTCTTGGATCTAATCCAAATATTTATAAGGCAACGAACCTTCCTATTTTGAGCAGTGAGCTCTAGACAATGTGCCTTAATGCAAGTGCATTCCCATTTTGTAATCTTTCTTTTGGGTATACTCAAAACTTATTGTGGATTGGCCATTCACTGTGGTTTTTCCCCTAATAGTGTTTCCATATTAAAAAAATTATGTTATGGTTTTGTGGTTATTTTCCTTATGTTTCTACATATTACTTTTGGTTGAATGTTTTAAGTGGACTAAATATCATCAAAATAAATTTAATTTTTGTAGAACACTGATTCACCCCCCCTCTCAATGTTGCTTGTTTCCAACAATTGGTATCATAGCTAGTTCCTCGAAAGAAGTCTAATAGCTTGGGGAGATCTTGGAAAGTGGTTTTAATGGATACAAGAAGTCTTCAACAACTTATGGTGGCCTTGGATGATCTTGACCAGTCAAAATCTGAGAACCAGGAATTGCAGGAAAATCTTGAGAATGCAGAAAAATTCATCTAGTAACTAAAAGACAAGATCAATGAATCAAGAGAGAAAAGAAAAGAATTGTGTGATCAGCTCAAGAAAAAGAACAAAATCATGAAAGATGAACAACTTAGTCATGCCTTAAAGGAGAAAACAGATGAGTGTGAAAGGTTTTCTAGAGAAAATGCTGCCCTAAAGCATGAGATGGAATCTATCATAATGAGGATGACAAAGGAGATTGAAGATAGAAAGCAGAATGAAGAAAAAATTACTCAATCCTTGAAAGAAAAATTTGAACAATGCAGCCAATTGGACAATGAATTGGAACAATCCAAAAACAATGAGGAAGTGCTTGAAACACAACTTGATGATCTCATAAATGAACTTACTACTGCAAATGAGTACAAGGATAAATTCAAAGCAAGCTCAACCAAGCTTGATGAACTAATTAAAGGTCAGAGGACTGATGGTGACAAGTGAGGTCTTGGCTATGAGGAAGGTGAAAGTTCTGGATCTAGACAAAGGAATTTTGGACAAGGAATATTTCGGCAAGGAAATCAGATGAATGGAGATAGAAGGAATCTGGTGAGACAACTGAATGCTCAAAGATTCAATGGTTACTATTTTACCTACAATAGTTTTGTACATATGGCCTCTCAGTGTAGAAGTAGGATGAATCAAAGTGGAAAATCATTCTCAATTAGTGCTTTAATTGTAAAATTTTTGGCCATAAATCAAATGAATGCAAAGCCATGATGAATAACTTTCATAGAGATGTTAGATGTTGGGTTGGCTAGTGGTTTTGTTGATGAATAACTTATACTGAAGGTTGGGTTGGCTAGTAGTTTTGATCCTTTGGTTGGGCGTATGGTTTTTTTTCCCTGGTGTGAAGGTCAGAACCAAAGATTTTGGATTCATAATTCTAGTTTTTCATCAAAATGCTATGGAGCATTTCCCCAGTGAGTTGCCATTTGTTGTGCATATTTTGCACACATGCCCCATTGTAGGCAGGGACCCCCTTTTTTTGCTCCCGACAAGCTGCTTTGCTCCTGTCTTGTTTTGTGCGCCCCATTTTCCAAGCCCAAATTGGTCATGTGCCTTCAAATGATCAAATCCCCCTGACCAAATTCACCTACATGGGTAATTCAAATCTGCCAAGAAATAAAGTCCTCCGCCCCTTTTCTTTCTTTTGTCTTGTTTCTACTGACTTGGTCCTGGATCGCTCGATTTGGATTTTTCCACATTTTTTACTTTGGGGCCAACTTCTTGGTGAATTTGGGATGTGTTTGGGGTGCCTAAGTGAACTACCAAATTTTTGTCAATATTCCATTAAGTTTTTTTGGTTTTAGAACTTTCCCTCCATAACTCCCTCCTTGGCTATTTTGGAAACATTTGTGGACCCCTATCGGTCTGGTTTCCACATTTTTGACTTCCGAGCTAACTTTTTGGTGGACTTGGGATGTGTTTGGGGTGCCTAAGTGAACTGCCAAAGTTTCATCAATGTTTCATAAAGTTTCGGTGGTTTCAGAACTTTCCCTTCAGAATTCCCTTCCTCTTTGGCTATTTTGGAAACACCCGTGGACCCCTATTAGTCTAGTTTCCACATTTTTGACTTTGGGGACAACTTTTTAGTGGATTTGGGATGTGTTTGGGGTGCCTAAGTGAACTGCCAAAGTTTTGTCAATGTTCCATTAAGTTTTAGTGGTTTCAGAACTTTCCCTCTGGAACTCCCTCCCTCTTTGGTTATTTTGGAAACATCCATGGACCCCTATCAGTCCGGTTTCCACATTTTTGACTTTGGGGCCAACTTTTTGGTGGATTTGGGATGTGTTTGGGGTGCCTAAGTGAACTGCCAAAGTTTCATCAATGTTTCGTTAAGTTTCAGTGGTTTCAGAACTTTCCCTCTGGAACTCCCTCCCTCTTTGGCTGTTTTGGAAACATTCGTGGACCCCTGCCAGTCCAATTTCCACATTTTTGACTTTGGGGCCAACTTTTTGGTGGATTTGGGATGTGTTTGTGGTGCTTAAGTGAACTGCCAAGGTTTCGTCAACGTTTCATTAAGTTTTGATGGTTTTAGAACTACGTCCCCCTTTGGCTATTTTGGAACATCTGTGGAGCCCCAGCAACCCAACTCCTTTGTGGTCGTTTCTGGGTCTCCATCCCTCTTTGGCTGTTTTGAACATTCATGGAGCTCCGTGCGGCCTGGCCTCCGAAGTCCGGCCCCTCCATGGCTGTTTTTCAGGACTCCGTCCCTCTTTGGCCGTTTTGAACATTCGTGGAGCCCCGGCAGCCCAACCTCCAGAGGCTGGCCCCTCCATGGCCATTTCCAGGACTCCGTCCCTCCTTGGCTATTTTGAACATCCGTGGACCCCCATTGGTCTGGTTTCCACATTTTTGACTTTGGGGACAACTTTTTGGTGGATCTGGGATGTGTTTGAGGTGCCTAAGTGAACTGCCAAGGTTTCGTCAACGTTCCGTTAAGTTTCAATGGTTTCGGAGTTGCGTCCCCCTTTGGCTTTTTGGAACATCCGTGGAGCCCCGGTAGCCCAGCCTCCAGAGCCCAGCCCCTCTGTGGCCATTTTGAACATTCATGGAGCCCTGACGGCCCAGCCTTCAGAGGCTAGCCCCTCCGTGGCTATTTCTAGGACTTCATCCCTCTTTGGCCATTTTGAACATCCGTGTAGCCCCGGCGGCCCAGCCTTTAGAGCCCGGCCCCTCCATGGTTGTTTCTGGGACTCCATCTCTTCGTGGCCATTTTGAACATCCATAGAGGCATGGCGGCCCGACCTCTGGAGCCCAGTCCCTCCATGGCCATTTCTGTGACTCCATCCCTTTGAAGCCATTTTGAACATCCGTGGAGCTCCGGTGACCTAGCCTCTGGAGCCCGGACCCTCTGTGGCTGTTTTCGTGACTGCGTCCCTCCATGGTCGTTTTGAGCTTCCATTTTTTCTCAAATGAGTCCAATCTTAAGGAATTTTTTCTTAGCACTCTTCCTTTCCCTTTTTCCATGTGCTATAATTGAAAAATCTTGGTTTTTCTATGTTTTGTGAGGTCTGGGAACTTCCCTTCCGGTTTGTTGTCCCTCATTCACTGCTCACCCCCTTGGGCCCACATTAATGTTTATGGTCCAAATGAGCTCCAAATATGAATATTATGATCTTTTGATGATGCATGGATGGATCTAACAAGGATTTTGCAAGATTTGACTAATGTTTTCCTCAATTTGTGTATGAAAGAACTTACGACACTTCATGTATGCAGGATTCAAGAAGCCCATTGCGGGTCTGTCGAGGAGACCCATTGAGAAAGTTGAACAACGAGAAGTGCATCGCTCCTATCACCATTCATTTCATGTTCATCTCTCCCCCTAGCACCCACCAATAGGGTTAGCATTAGAAGAAGCCCTATGCCAAGGAAGTCAATGACAAAAATGCAAGGGGGTGGCCTTGAAGAAAGCATAAGGTAGTTGTTCGCTCGAATCAAGGGAAACCAATCAATTGATTCTAATCGTCAACGGGCTCATTTGATCCAAGGAAGAACACTACAAACACATCAAGTAAGAAGGCATCTTTTAGGAAGTTTTAGCTATAGTAAAAGGGCAATCAGCTAAATGATGAAATTGCTATAGTGACTGGCACTAGATGACAAAACAGAGAAAAGACAAGAAATGTATTTTTAAATTTTTGGATAATGGGGGGTAGGTGATACCCTAATGTAATCAAATCTGGGCCACACAATGTAATTCAATCCTAGCCATTCATTTGGGCTTTGGAAAACTATAAATAGGGGCTTGCCCCTCATTTGTAAGGGTTGGAGAACTGATGTAAAGACATTCTTCAGCAATAGAAAGCAACACTGCATGATTTATGGGTGTTCCTTTTGAGTTTTCTCTTTATGTATGAATGGTTCAAATTCCATAGTAGTTTTAGTTGTAGATTCTTGAATGGAGGTGATAATGGAAATTGTTGTTATGGTATTTGATGAACTTTCAGCCCATACTTTTAGAACTTGTTGATGACAAATTGATGTGTAAAGTTAGCCTGGGCTTCTTGATTTCAATGTTGCAACTTAGTTCAATCGCATGTGCATGATGTGCATATGCAATTTGAAAATCTACAGTCCTTAGAAGATTGCACTGGTTTTGTGCAGTTGTAGGTTTCTCTTGTCCAAGAAAAACCCAGTTTAGGGAGTTTGTCTACTATAGCAGCCTCGATGATCACTGTTCATTTGTAGTTTCAAATCCAGGAACCTTCTCTCTTCCCTACCCTTTTTCCTTTTTTTTTAAAAGTACCTTAGGAAAGGTTCATTGCACATTGTAAAACTAAATTCAATGATAAAAATGGAGTTCAAGACTGTTGTTTGAACCTACATCAAATACGTAACAACTTCTCCATCTTAGGAACTCCATTTCAAGACCCAAATTCCCATGCTTTGTAACTCATTTGTAAGTCTGCCTTGTGATTCCAACAAATCACATCAAGCAACTGAGATATTCCAAGCACTGTTAAGACCTAACATTAGAGACCTTGGGATAGTGTTCTGCAATTTGATTGTGGAAGATTGTCTTTCAAGAGAGGTAGTGCAACTATGCACTGCCTGTGTTGAGAAGTGCATAAAAAACACATCAACACTAACCAATGCAGATCAAGGAAAAATCAATGGAACAGTTGGTCTAAACAAAAAAATGTTGCATGTTACAACTGCAACAAAGTTGGGAATATTGCCAAATTTTGTTGGAACAAAAGAGGTTTGGTAAGACAAAATACACAATAGGATGTTAAAGGGAAAGAGAAAGACACTATAGATGTGAACAGGAGGCAGATGCTAAATAAATGGGTGAAGAAGGAGCCCTCTGTTGAAAAAATGTCCTTGCACCAGAATCTGCTTCTAGTAATTCCTTTGGGAATTAGTTTTGGGCCTTTGGCCTAGGGGGAGCTTTCAGGAAAATCCTTTAACCCCTATAGGAAATTGATATTGGAATGTGGGCTCGTCCACTAGGTGGATAAATTCTTTTTAGATGTTGTTCAATCAATTTGAGAAGGTATTATGTAGTATAGAAGATCTGTAGAAGGTTTATCTATCTCTGTGCATGATACAGAGTAATCGGATGTACTGGAGTTAAGGCATTTATTGTAGGAAAAAGGGTTAGTTGTGCAAATGATAAAAAGCCACTCATATCCTTCATTTTTCTTTTTTCATTTTGAAAGAGAGTAGTTTGAAGAATCCTAGGAGTGAACTTTGCTGAATTGTGGGAAGATTCAGAGTGCAAAGAAGAATCTTCAATCGAACCTCAATCTGGGAAAAAAAGTTTTTTTTTTCAAAAAGCCTGTTAATTTTTGAGTTTTTAATCATGGCCACTCCATTGGTTGTAGACGTCAAGGAAAAGCCCTATCCTAAGTCTAAATGGTACCCTTACAAGTCTATTGAGACCGAACCCTTAGGGGCATTTTCATCTGTGTCATACAAATTTTTCCACACAAAGGATATTAGGGCATATATTCATGCGAACATTGAAGAGTTAGGAACCTCTCAAATAATGAAATTTGTACTCCCATCATATAGTTGGAGAAGATTTTATTGTAAAACTAAAATTTCAAACCCTAGAAGAGAAGAAATTTGCATAGTTTGTGATATTTCTCATATTTGAGGAAAACAAATGGGTGAGATACATCTTGAGTCATTTTCATGACGAGTTCATGTGGCTAAATATACCCTTCAAAATCACAAAAGAAGCTATATGTGTAGTAATAGGTCTAAATTCCACTGGTAGATTTCTAGTTTTGAAATTCGTAAAGAATGACAAGGTTATTGAGGCAACAAGTGTGCAGTGTGATAGAAGGAAATGACAATAGAAGACATTACTGAAGTAGATGTGAAATTTGAATCAATGGTTATTGGTTAAAAGATATACCATTCTAGCTAGGCTAATTTTGTATTTGGTATGGCCATCTATGCAGCTTATGAAATGGTGAAGCATAATACAGAATATGACTTGTGTGAGCTACTCAAAAGTCAATTGATGGAAAGAAGAATACTTTCAAATATGGTAATCTCCTATTGTGCTTACTTTTCTATTTCATGAATGTAGTTTTGAGCATTGGAAAAGTTCATTGGAAAAATGATGAGCTTATAGATGTTCAGATAAGGAACAAATTGTTTGGAATTGGTGACCATCAAGTCAGGAACACTACCGTATGGGGTTACTTCAAAAAAAATTAGGATATGATGCATGCCAGAGAAAGAATTCCCACTTCAATTGTGGAACAATACAAAGATACTATATGCTTCATGGTGGATATTGACCAATGTCATTTGGAAGTTGTTGATCCCAGAACAATTTGGATCATGCCAATGGGACACGAAGTAGAGGAAAACATTCTGAAGATGTATGCAGAACACTTGTTGAATTCACCTTTGGATCAGGGAGAAGAGAGGTTTGGAACATATGCAGTCAAAAGTATGCAGGTTCATGAGGAATTGAGAAAACCGTGTTAATCATGAGAGTAAGAAAAGAAACAAAAGTTTTTTTAGAAAGGATTGGCTTACTTGTAGAAGCCTTGAGAGAAGCAAGAATGAGGAGAGATGAGGCAGAAGTAGTAGAAGAAAAAGAAAAAATAGAGTTTGCTAGTCCTAGTGCATCCTCTATCACACTAGATCTACCAGGAGTTCACCTACAACAAAGCCAACTCAAGACAAACATTCTAGTAAAAGGAAGAAGAAAAAAAGTACAAGAACATATAAGCCTATTTCAAAAGATGAGGAAACTAAATCAGAAGAAGTCTTGAGAGAAGTAAAAGCTACTGGAACTCAGGTTGTTGAGTTAAAACCTTTTAGAAAAGATGAGAAGGAAAAGAAGGCTAAAATTGATAAACCTAGTATGTCAGTTGGTGAAGTTGTGAATGTAGTTGTCAAGGATGGTAATCTCAAGACCCTCTATGAATTGTATGAAAATTTTGATGAATATGGTCAGAGAATTCTAGAAGAGGCTACAATAAAACATATCAACATTTTTAATAAATTTCTTATTGAGTTTATGTTTGGCCTACCCAAGAATCTATATGATATTTTGGAATCGAGAAGATTAAGTGCTAGAATAGAAGAAGAGAATTTGAGAAAGAGAGTTCTTGCAGATTTTTGTCTAGAAATGTCAATTGAAGAGATGGATTCACTCATTGAAAGAGCTAAAAAGGAATTTAAGAGCAAGACAAGGGTGAATAAACTCATGATTGGTGAAACTGATGCTATGGTTGGTGAAACCAAGGAAATTTTGGAAGAATTTTTGTCAAAGAATAAGACTAACATTGAGGAAATGTATACTGAAAATGTTCTAGGAAATGTGGAAGTGAAAGAGGAGGTAAATGTAAATGAGGAAGAGAATGTGAATAAGGAGAATATGAATGTATCTAATCCTCCAAAAGTTGAGGATATTTCAATTCCTCTTAGTATGGAAAATACAGAGACACCTATGGAAACTAAAGTTCCTAAGGTGGCATTAGCTGAGGAGAAGGTGGTGCAAAGTGAAGAGGTTGAAGTGTTTGAAAGCAATCCAATAACAATCTCAGAAGAACCTAAGGCTAGAGAACAAAAGGTTCAGGAAATCAAAGTGGAGGCAAGAGACACTTGCAAGGCAATGAAGAGATCTTTGGTGGAGCAACAAGAAGTTTTTGATCTTGATTTGGATGAAAGTTCAATCAATCTATCTACTTTGTCTCCAATTTAGATGATGAAGGTTGTATCAATTTCTCAAGCTAAGGCCAGTGAAAAGATTCTAAAGTCTCACATAGAGGATAATAAATTGCTAAATCTTGCATCTGGAGTTCTACATAAATTAATGCCTACTCATGTTATGGACCCATCAGGTTCCTCTTTTGACAAGCTAAAGAAGCTCATAAATGTTGTAAATACTCAATTTGAGTCTCTTGAAAAACCTACTGAGGATCAAGTACAAAAGGAGATTAATAGGAAAAGACTTAGTCAGTTGAAGGCAATGATTGCAAAAGACAAGATTTTGTTAGCTACTTGCATGAAGAACATTCAAGGTTCTATATCTGAAGCTGGAAAAGCCTACAAGTCCTGTTTAGCTCTATCTAAGTTTATTGAAGGTCATGAGAAAAAGGTGAAGGATCTGGAAAATCAATTAGCTACCATTTCTACTACTTTTGATCCTTTAATTGGTTATGTGGTTCAACAAGAAGGTCAAGTAACAACCCTAATTGAAAAAATAAGATGTTTAAAGAATGAAAATGAATGAATTGTTGGGAGAGTATGTGAACTCAGGGGAAATTTTTTTTGAAGATTGAGATAATGGTAAGTGCTTTCAAGGAAGCAAAAGTTGTTGTAGCAATTAGTGACCCAGAGAATCTTGAAATTGTAGAGGCTCAATCCTATTTAATGTGTGGTCACATAATAGTTTTGGAAAGTCTCAAAAAGGTTTGTGATGACAATTTAAGAGTGTTGAAGCAAGATTTTGCAGACATTTTCAAAATTTTGTAAGTTACAAGGTTGTGCCTGTACAGTTTCAAAATTTTGTCTTTGTTTCCCAGTTTTTGCCATCGATGTCAAAGGGGGAGAAGTGTACAGTGAAAAATGTATAGTCATTATAGTGGGAGTTTTTTTTAAGGTTGACGTTTCTTTTTGAAGTTTTGTAATGGCAGTGTTACTCATGTTGGTTTTGATTTGACACTAAGTCATTTTTCACTAAGTGTTGCCATCAATGCCAAAGGGGGAGATTGTTGGCAAGAGAAACTATAGTTATGCTTTGGTGTTGTCATTAATGGAAACCCTAGTTGGTAATCAGATCCACATGACACCATTTTCTCCCATCGACAGTCAGATTGAAGTTAGATAGGAAGAACAAAGTATCCAGAAGATTGGTATTCAATGATTCACATACAAATTTATAGGTGTTACTTTGAGTTGTAGATCTCACGAGAAGTTCATTAGTGCATTTATTATGTTATCCAAAAATATTAGTACCTTGTACAAAGCCTTGTGTAATTTTGGAGATCCGGTTGGTAATTTTTTGTTTATCTATATTTTGGGGCTGACTCAGTTGTTAAAATATATTGTGGATACTCAAGGAATGTTTATTCAAATATCTTTATGTTTAATCATTATGTTTTGGGCCCAAGCTAAGCTATAGCCAACCATTGTGGATGCGCATTGAATTTTACTTATGATTTGAGCCGACAAGTTGTAAATATTTCTAAGTATTATTAAGCTGACTTGTAGCAATTAAATACTTAGTCACGGATATATATAGATGATCGATTATATCACTTTAATATATGAAGAAGGTGTGTCAATGTGTGTTATGAATATATGAAGAGTGTTAGAGTGATTTCTTGTGTAGTTTCACTTGCGCATAAATATTTTGTGGTGTGAATCAAAGAACAACAAAGGAGAAGTTCAGTATCAGTCAGAAGGATAGAAGATCAACATCAGAGCCTAACTAGAACTGTAATCAAGCATTTGTGGATGCTAATATTTTAGTTCATTCTCTTGGATCTAATCCAAATATTTGTAAAGTACTGAGCCTTCCTATTTTGAGCAGTGAGCTCTAGGCAGTGTGCCTGAATGCAAGTGCATTCCCATTTTGTAATCTTTCTTTTGGGTATACTTAGAAATTATTGTGGATTGGCCATCCACCATGGTTTTTCCACTAAAAGGGTTTCCACGGAAAAATTCTCATGTTATGGTGTTGTGGTTTTTTTCCTTATGTTTCTGCATATTACTTTTGGTTGAATGTTCTAAGTGGATTAAAGATCAGAATAATAAAGTTAATTTTTGCAAAACACTGATTCACCCCCCTCTCAATGTTGCTTGTTTCCAACAATCCATAGGTAGATCAGTTGTCGGTCTATTGTCTTGGTACAGGAGATGGGATGGGTCCTCCTCGATTACTTTCCACCTTATATCTCGTCAAAATTTGAAGCTAGAAGATCCTGCTATGAATGTTTGGGATGTTGAAGAGTCATTTGATTGTGGTCATCCTCGTGACTTGCGAGATTGTGGTAACTCTCCTACCACAAAAGTATTTTTTGGAATTGTATAGTGCCCACATCCATTTTCCTAAATAATTACCTTGATATCGAAGATGGCGGGGATGGCGAGTGTCTTTTTCATCGAAGTGGAGGCGAGAGTAGTTGGGTCAATATAAGGAGTTGATGGGCCTTCATCATTTTTAGGCACTTGGGGAATTTTGTAATATTTTTCCTCTAGGCTCTTGCAGTAAGAGAAGGGTTCAAGATCCCCATGGATAGTGATCTCTTGGCCTTGGTATGTGAACTTGACACTTTGGTGGAAGGTTGATGCCACTACTTGCATCCCATGGATCCATGGGCACCCCAGGAGAATGTTGTAGGGAAAATCAAGGTCAAGCACCTGACAGGTGGTTTCCATAGTTGTTGGCCCTACTTAAATACGGAGTTGAATAGTGCCCAGAGATACTATTTCTTGATCATTGTAAGCCTTGATTGTGATTCCTTTTCCTTTTTCAATGGAATCTTCTAAGATTCCCAAATTCTTTATGAGCTTGAGGGAACAAATATTTAACCCTACACCTCCATCCACCAAGACTCTCTTGAACTTGTTCTTATGCACCAGGACCTCCATATGGAGTGCATGATTGTGAGATGGTTGAGCGATAAATTCTTGATCAGAGAATGTAAGAAGATTTTGGGTTATGATGTTTCTGACCATAGCTTGGAATTTCTCAACATCAAGATCCGTGGAGATGGTGGATGAAGCCAATGCTTCTTCAAGGATCTTTTGGTGGGCTAATGAAATTTTTAGCAACTCCATGATGGAGATATGAGTTGGGGCTCTTTTCAATTGGTCAAGGACATTATTGTCACTAGGAACAGATCTTGGGTTGGATGTGGGTGCTCTAGGAGGCTAAGATGACGCTGAGATGGTGATTTTTCCACATCTTGTGGTGACTCCACAATCAAATTGGGCTCCTTTGATGGTGATAACAGTGCAATAATCATCTAGGGATGTGACAACATGGTCATATACATGATTCACACTTTTAAAGGTTCCCTTCCCCTTATCATTGTTATTTTTCCCTTTGTTATGATTATCCATCAAATTCGTGTAGATCTTAAGATTTTGATTTCCTGCTGATTGTTCCACATTTATGATTTTATCATAAATGATGTCTTGAATTAATTTTTCAACCTCATACAATTCACAGTTGGGTGTCCCTTGATCTTGTGGAAATCACAAAGGTGATTTTAATTGTACCACGATGGTTTCACCAAGGGATCTTGATAATTGTCATAAGTGAGGATTGTGATGAGTTTTTCTGCCACTAAAAGATGGCTTTAGCTGATTCCCCAAGGGCTATGTACTTCTGCTTGGGGGAGTTTTTGTTTCCCTGGGGTGTCCCCCTTTGATCATTCACATTTTTGATTGTTTGATTGCTCGGCTACTAAGTTACATTATTAGCTTGATGATTATTTTGATTGTTGTTTTGGGGTTGTTGTTGGGGTGTGGGTGTGTTTTTTCGAGGAGCACTGATGACAACTTTGGCATCTACAACACCATCATTGATAATATTGCTTTTTTTTTTCCCAAGTGCGAGGTTTTTCATTATAGTTCATGTATGGGTGATTGTTTTGTTGTTCAGGATATGCAGGTGACCATGATAAGGGTTCATTCAATGTTAAGTGCTTTCAAGATCAATTGGTCATATGTGGTGATAGCTTGCACCTTGAGATGGAATGCCAATGCTCCTTTGAGATTGGAGATGATGGTACAAACTAACATCCGTATCGATATTGATTGCATATTGTTTTATGAATGTGTCTACTATCTCTTAGAATTTTTTGGTGTTAGGGGGAAGGCGAGAGAACCATTCCATGGCTTGGCCAACCAAATTTCTAGGAAATAGCTGCATCAGATATGTATCATCATATGCCACTTCGATGCAATGCACTTGGAATTCCCTGATGTGATCCTCAGGGTTTCCCATCCCATGGTATTTATCAAATTTGGTGATCTCAAATCCCTTTGGGAATGGTTTCATTGCAAGACTCTTGTCAAATGGATAAGGATACAAGTTTCTAAGTGTTTTTGTGGTTTTCCTTGATTGAAGATCAAGCACTTGTTGTGAGAGAAACTTGATTTGTGTTGTCACATCATTTTGAAAATTAGGGGGTGGAGTGAAGGTGTTTTGTGGTGGTTCAATTTTTTGCAGGATGGGTGGATTGATTGTTGTTTTGGTGGATGGTGCTTGCACATTTTGTTGTGCCAAGTATGCTTGCAATTGTTGTTGTACCAACAATGCTTGTTGTTGGTATTTTTGATGTTGTGCTAATAATGCCTGTTGTTGAGATGCTTGTTGCTATTGCACCAACAACACTTGTTGTTGGGTTACTAGTCAAGCTACTTCTCTTTCCTCTTGGTATTGTTTCAACACTTGCTGGTATGTTTTTTTTGGGCTACTTATTGTTGCATGAGGTATTTTGCTTGTGCCTATGCTTTTGCTTATGCTTGCACTTGTGCTTGTTCTTGTGCCTGTGATTGCGCTTGCTGAGCTTGGTATTGGGCTCGAGCTTTCACTTCTGATTGTTGGGAAGCTTGTGCAATATGTGCAGCTTGAGTAGCTTACATTGCTTGAGCGGCTTTTTGTGCAACTAATTGTGTTTTTACTTGTTCAACAGCCAGTTGTGTAGCTTTTTTAGTTTTGGATTTGTTGGTGTGCCTTTTGATGGGAAGCTTGTAGAGAAGCTTCTAACACAATGCTATATTGGTTTGATATGTTTGTGTTTGGTGGTAGTGGTGGTGGAGGTGGTGGCAGATTCAGAATAGTGTTTTTTGTTGTGGTGATAAGAGGTATCGTTGTATTGATAATTGGGATTTGGGTGGTGGATGGTGTGATCTATATGCTTGGTCCTTGAGAGACCATGTTTTGAGATATTTGGGGGATGGTTGATAATATGATGATTTCCATCTATTGTTGCGATGTCGATGGCAAGATGGGAGGATTTGATATGATGCTTTGATTGATGATCAGGAGATTGCTTTGAATGAGTGGCGGCAATGGAGGTATCCCCAAACTGAGAGGTGATGTTGATGTTGGAAGCAAGGATGGAATGGGGGGAAAAGTGAGTGGCATACTCCCTTCAGGAAATGATGAAGATAAAGGGTCAAAGATGCCCCCTAGTCTGAATAAGTCACCTTCTTCTTGCGAGGTCATAGGAAGAGAAGTTTGAGGTGTTGCGTGAAATGATGATTATGGGTCATTGGAATCATGAAAGGTGAGGGGGACATCTGCATGTAATGAATTTTGGGGTACGGTTTGCCCCAAGATGGTGTTTGCGTCCAAATCTTGATTACTCACAAGGGGGTGTGTTTGTAGTACATTGATAAATGCACTCCCCTTGTTAACAATGGGTTGAGTTGGAGTAATGGATGATGTAATTTGCAGAATTATTTGGGTATTATTTTGAATTGGGGGTGTGGATGAGATTGGGGGCATGGATGAAATTGGAGGCATGACCCAAAAAGGTGATTCCACAATGGTGATCACATCAAAATTAGAAGGGAGTTTAGCCCCTTGTTTTTCTAATTCAAGCATGTATTATGAGGGATGGAGCTTCATCATGATGTTGACAATTCTATGATTTTTAGGATTTTGGACCATTTTAGTGATCTCGTCTTGTGTCATTCCAAAGGAATTATTGGTGATGTCCTCTACTTGAACTTCCTCTTGAGGATTTTGTGATGATGAAGGAAGATTAGTTAGGGGATTGCTCGATCCAATGGGATTCATTTGGGAATTGGTTTGACTTGGGTCACTTGAAGTTGATGTTTCTTTGTTGGCTTCCATGTTCCTCTTGTGTTGAGATCTAGTTTGAACCATAAAATATGGATCAATTTTTCAAGAATGTGGGAGATGAATCTCTAATTCTTTGGATTGATCTAATTTTAGGTACAAAAGATAAAATTTAGGATGATTTAAGGATCAAAGGTGTGATAATGAAATGTGTGAAAGATGGGTGATATGGATGATTGAACTCTTCGAAGATCTTGAGGGGATGCTAGACTTTTGGAACTTTTTTGGATTCTTGGATTTTGTTTCGGATCTTGATTTTGGATTATTGGATTCATGGATTTTGATTTGACCTTGATTTGGTTTTGGATTATTTTAATTTTGGATAATGAACAAGTAGATCCTAAGAGGTTGGATGTTATCTATGGGATAGACTTGCTCATAAAATGATAATTTGACTAAGTGTAGGGAGAAGGATGCATCTACCCACACCTAACCAAACAAGATGACAATTCAACTAAGCATATGGAGAAGGATGCATCTACATATACCTAGCTAAACAAGATTTATTTTTGATGTTTTGATTTCAAGGATTTTGATTCAAGGATTTTGATTCATGGGTTTTCCACAAAAGTCTAGCATGAAGGATGATTTCAAGATTTTCAAGAGTTTTTGGTGAGGTGATTTTGGTTTGATGTTTGAAAGATGGATGGAGGTTTTGATTTGATCCTATGTGTACCTAAAAATAATCTTGTTTACAAGACCTAGGTTTTGAAGAACACACTTTACTCTAAACAAGATGCTCAAATTCCCGAAAAAGATTTAGATTTTGACAATAATAGAACGAGTACAAATTGGAATTGTTTTTTGAAGCTCTTCTGTAAAAGTTGAAAAGCAATCTTTATCTGAATTCATAGAGTGTTGAGAGATGTTTTTGATGATCTTTTGGACTAAGAGATTTTGACTTTGGTTTTTGTATTTTGATCTTGCATGAAATCATTTGAGACACATGTGTGGGGTTCAATTGTTCTTAGCTTTGCTTAGTGACTTCTTTTTACCACAAACAGTTATTGATTAGGTTTTTCCAAACTAAATGTCTAATGTCCTAACTTCTTATCATCCCACAAAGTGTATTATGTGGAAATCAAGGAAATTAAGGAAAAATTTTCCTATTGTTTAATTTAGTAAGCAAATTAAGATATAAATTCAAATGTTTAGAAACCTCTAGAGATAAAATCCCTAGGGAAAGCAATAATGTGAATTTTTTCAAAGATATTCACTTCCTAATGGGTTTGAAGTTTGATGATAATATTGAATGTTTGTTTTCCCAATGTTTACAAACAAGAAAAAAATTTTGTTTCCAAGAACATGCACAAATCCTATAGATATGAAAGGCTATATTTGTTGAAACCCCACTTGGACAAGTCCAACTACACCTACTTTTAGTGAATGGTTAGATGCTTGAACCCACTGTCTCCCCTCCATGACACTCACTTATATGGGGAAACCAAGCATCCGTACCCATGAAACTCCCATGGCATACTTTCTATTTCTACTAAAAGTTGTAAAAGTGTGGGGTGGCTTAGAAACAACCATTCTTGCACCAACAAATAGATCAAGGATTTTGGCCTTTTCTAAACAAGAGTTTTAATGCGAGCATTTTGTTCATACGTGACCATCCATGTAGTAAGATACCATTGTTGTCCTTCTCATCAGAATAATCCTCATGATGCTGGACTTTATTCCAATACCCACACTTATATCCTTGGTGGAAGTCACTTGGCTTTAGCGTGTTCCCGGTTGGGTCGTTGCCTTGGGTGATTACTTTTTCCCACAAGGCAGGCCCTCTAAGATAGAAAAAAGTGAGCAAACATATCCATAGTTCGATTGATATTTGTTGAGAAACAAAGAGAGCACATACAATATGTTCCACTCACACTCGCATGTTGTGTTCAATTTTTAATCTGAAAATGAAATGTGGAGGCAATCATTGTACACAACTTATGATCACCAAAAATCCTTTTGATTCTTAAGATCACTGTGAGGCACAAGAGAAGCGCATACGTCTTTTTCAGTTGTATTATTTTGGGTAAGTGATTACAAGAAAAAGAAGAACATGTTCATTTTATCCTTTCAAAGCAAAAGTGACTTATTTTTAAGCACCAAAGGAAGTGTGAGATTTTCATTGTTCAATTGTTAACCTTAAACAAAATCTAGTGGATTTTCCTAAAGTTCTTTTTAAGCCTTTTGTAGCAAAAAATGAAAGATTTTTATTGTTCTTTAAGAGCCCAAAATAAATTTAGTATGTCCTAAGCGCATGGAAGGCAACAAATGCTTAAGAGAGATTATAAGTTCTTGAAAAGTGTTAAAAAAATTGATATAATGAGATGGTGATGTCATTATGAACCTTCAACTTCATTTTCCTCCTTCACCTTGATTAGAACAACCTGCAAAAACTTATTAGAAATGCAAAACATAGGTTAGAAAATTAGTTAGTAGCACAAAATAACCAAAATAGAAAAAGCACATGTCAAAAAAATAGAAATTTGACTTTTTTACTCCACCCCCGTGGTGCAACCTACATATGCGGTGATGTTTGATAAACTTAGCAGTGTTGTATGGTGCCGCTAAATCTGCATATGGTGCTCTACAATAGAACAAAGAGCATGATGGCGGTATAGTTTGGAGTTTGAAAATCATAGCACCAAAAAACTAGACCAATGTCGTAGTTTAGAAATTTGAATTTTTGGGCGGGAATGTTGCAGCAGTGAAATTTGGAGTTTGCAATGTTGTTGTATGGAACCGCTAGATTGATAAAGGTGTAGTTCCCTATAAACACCAAAAAATAGAGAAAGGTATAGAATTTTGTGAGAAAACATGATTAGAACTTGAGATTTGTCCTCCCTCTAGCACCAAATGTTGAACACCAATTGTAGACCTGCACAAAGACAAGAAAAAAACACAATATTAAATCAAATGCAAGTGAGAATCAAGAGTCCCCATGAAATCCATTTAAATTGCAAAGAACAAGAAATGAAAAGAACATAAGCAAACATAAAAAAAAGCTATCAAATCCTATTCAATGTAAAGAAAACTCTTGATCCCATGGGGGAATTGGTGTCAATTTGATGTGAAAATTTCCCCTTTCCCAACTCCTATGATGCAATGTTGATAAGTGATCCACTTTGTTGAAGATTCAATTGAGCTTCATGATGAAAAATTTGCATAACCTAGCTAAGGCCTTGATAAAATTCATGGAAATAGATATGCTTGAGGATGAAATTAAGTATAGTAGACTTGCTCAAATTGTGGATGGATAAATGAGGAGAGAAGCCTCTTATTTATAGAAAGAAAAGATGGAAGAATGCCCAAAATGAAGCAATGTGGGATCATTCAACATACAATGGGCAAGCGCCACTTGTCAATAGGTGAATGGGAAAAGGATGTGCACATTTTGATGAATATGCCCATAAATGCAATTAGGTGGAATTTTAAAATAGTGAAATGACAAGTTTGAGGGGGATGAAAATGAATTAAATGCCCACTTGGCTCAATACACAAGGACATGTAAGAGGGAATGAATGTCTTGTTGGAAGGACAAAGTCCACTTGGAGGGATTTCAAATTTGAAGGAATATTCCCCTAAAGATGCCAAGTTGAGAGAAAATAGGGATTTAATAAATTAATTAAATGTATTTTCATGTGCATGTGGAAAAAGCTAGAGGATGGGACATGGATTAGAGTTAGCATTAATCAGGATTTGATTAATTAAGATGATATTAGGTGATTTGACAATTTTGGCTTAGATTTTAGGATTTAAATAAATCAAAGTTGAGAGGAAAATGATTTAGACTTAGTTAAATAAATATTTTGATTTATTTAACTAAAGGGAATGATGTTAGATTAAATCAGACAAGGTTTAATTTATTTAATTTAATAAGATGACTTTAGAGATTTAATCAAATAAAATGAATTATTTAATTAAATAGAGATCAGAGGCTTAATTAAATAAAATTGATTTATTTAATTAATGAAAGAGAATGACTTAATCAGATAAAATTGATTTATTTAATTAAGAGAGGAAAATTTATGAATTTAATCAAATAAGGGTATATGATTAAATGGTTAGACAAACGGATGATTCAGGATGAAGCGGTGTTAGTTAAATTAGGATCAAGTGTGTAATGTCAATCAGTACTTTTTTACATGTCTACAGTATCATATCAAAGCTACTAAGCCAAGATAACCAAAGACAAGAAGCAAAATAGACATGTAACCAATAGAAAGAGTTGTAGCATCAAAAAGTTGCAATGATGTAAGAAAAACTTCTGTCAACAAATCCATAGAACTCGCACTCGTAATAATGCTTGAAGTGCCATCACCCTGAAGCACAGTGGTATTCATGTTGCGTGCAAGGCCTTCTTTTTATAGAGTAGCTTTAGACATGTTGGAAAGTGTCTTGAGATATTTTGTTAAATTGGTATTATCCATAGCCATAGCCAATTCTAACATCCTAGTAGTAAGCAATGCACCACCTTTTGTGACTGCAAGTTGGGATGCAATTGATAGGACCATTCTTCCTAGATGGAAAGGTACAAGAGCTACAACACCAAGAAATATGTTAGTACTTGCCAGTACTATTACTACATTTTCAACCAAGTGAAATACAGGCCCTTGCATTCTCACAAGTTCATCAAATGGTACACCCTCAACACCATTTGTATCATCTCATATGAGTAATTGTCTTCCTTCCCTTTCTCCCTTTTTCTCTAACTGAAAATATTCCCCTATCATATCCATATTCCCGTGCAAGCACTCTTCACTTGATGAAAATAATTTTCCCCATATTGTTTAAAGATATTCCCTCACTTATTCTTTATATATTATTATTCAAATCATGAAAATGATTTAAATAACAAATGATTAATTTCAAACTCAAGAAAAACATGGCAACTTGATGAGGCAAGTTGGGTCCCTTGTGCACCTAGCTAAAAAAAATTCATTTGCAAACAATTGAACCCTAAAATTGATCTGAAACTTCCTCAATATACACCTAGACCAAGAACATGCAAAATTTAATCACTAAAATTTGTTTTTTCAACCAACTTGCAAAATGACCAAAACAAGCTCAGGACCTTTGAAGAACTGCCCTAAAAAACTGATCAAATGGCCACATGAGACCATGGAAATTGATAGGCGTGTAGTCTGATATATTTGGAATCAAGATGCAAATCATATTCTCTTAACATTTCTTGGAGTGCACAATTTTAATTGCCAAAGTTGACAACTCATCTATTTCCACACTAGAAACTGCCAAAACCCCTTTCAAACTCGGTTTGAAATCCATTTTGAAAAAATAGCAAATGACATCATGAGGGTATAGAACCTTGCATAGTGGACCATTGAACTACCAAGAGTTTAGGGAACCAATTTGTTTAATTTGTAGGTCAATAGGTTGAAAGATTAAAAAAAAGAATGCAGGGCAACTTTAATAAGTTTAACACTGATTTTTCTAGTAGAACTGAACAATCTGCATTTTGTTTTGACTTGAAAAAGACATCAAATGAAATATGGAAGCCCCACTCACTAGCACATAAGCTCATCTAGATATAGAGAATCACATAAAAATATGAGCTTGATGAAATAGTCATTTGGGTGCAAGATATAAATGTTCAAAGTGAGCTCCCTGAAACACTTTTCATTGTGCAATCTGTAAAACATATCAAATTGCAAATGGTTTGAACTTGGAAAACATGTCAAACGAGGTCCTAGGGATCTAAAAATGGACTCGGAGGTATAAAAAAATGTTGGGAATACAGGGGAACAAGAGGCTCGTCATAAAAATAAACTAGTTGCAAAATGCAAGCCTCTAAAGTAGGCTATTCAGGGTTTTCTAAAAATGTACACATAGTGAACCCTTGTTGACCCCTCAAATCAAGTGCCCAAAAAATGTACCCAATCTGATTATAGGATGTTACAAATTGATCAATATGTTTTCTCATAAGCAAAGAACATAATCCCAAAGGATTTTTTTATAAAATTTATCAGGCTCCAACTTGTAGCTCTCCAAAGTAAGCTACTTAAAAAAAATCTCAGGGGTATCTCTGAGTGATGTAACTGATTTTGATTCATAGGCACTTCAAATTTCTCTCAAATTTGAAGGTTCCAACAATGGCTCTTTCTAGGGATGTATGCCCCTTGGAGGCATAGCAAGGATACAGATCTCTGGGAGTAAACGAAGTTCCTACTCCATTGGGTAGCATAGTCAAAAGGGTCTACCTCTCCCCCTTATCATTCTAGTTTGAAAAATCAAACCATGACTGATGACCCAAGGCCACCAAAAAATGAAGGCCTCAACTTACCTCTATCATAAATTTGATTTTCTTTTGATTTTGTTGAGGACAATTTCAAGATCTGATTGGAATCCAACTAATTCAACTTATTAACCTCCCTCATCTAGCCACTACACTTGACACTGTTAGTGCATTTACTATCACTAAGCATTTGAAACTCATGCACAATCTAAAAATACTGGTCTTTATGTGATAGAAACATGTTATGCTCATCAAACAAAACACTCTCATGCTGGACATAACACTCTTCATGATTCAACTCACTCTCACACTTTATGGAAGTCTGTTCCTGCTGAGAAAGAAAAAACTTATGCTCTAACATGTAGCTGGTATCATAGACCTCACATTGATTCCTAGTTTGCATATCAAATATGGGGTTCTCAAAAGAACATTCAAACAAATCATGCACATCATGCAAACTATCTTCACATGTATGAAAAGGGAATGATTCATACACATTTACCTCTGGTAACTGCAATTCAGGATGCTCATATAAACCTTTACTAACATATTTATTGTTTCCATGCTCATCCTTAGCATCTGTATCATGCAAGCAACACAAACTTGTATCATCATCATTTGATAGCTCACTAAAAACTTGTATCCCTGATTCAAAAGCATGCTTAAAATTTTCTATCAAGTCAATTTCAAAGCTCATATAAAAAAATTCAGAATAATTCTTATCCACATTTTTGAATACATAGTCATGCAAATTTGAGCTCACATCCACATGTACATCTTTGTATTTAACATTCAATGCACCACTATGTTCACATAGCTTATCATATTCATAGGCATTATAACTTGACAAACTAACTAGCTTAAGTGTGGATGGAGAATCAAAAACATATCTATCATACTTGACACTACTAGGAATACAGTCACTATCAAATTTTATGTGAGTTGGGCACAAATGTGCATACCTATGAAATTCCATGGTTAACATATCTGAAATTTGTTCACTACTGAGTGAACATTCTTCTTCTCCCATATCTTCCACTACCTCTTTCTCTTGGTCTTCATTAGAACTTCCAACATCATTTAGTTGCAAATTAAAATCCCCAAGGTTGTCATTTGCATCATTGCTATCTAAAGAATCAATGGATTCATCATTACAAACACTATTTTCATTATTTGGAGTTAAATATCCAACAACCTTTTCAAAGATGCAGTCACAATCTGATGTAGTATTTACACTTTCCGAACATTCATCTGTGTCATAAATATGCTTCTTAAGAGAGCCACTTTGACTTGCACATTCATCTTCTATTGACTGATCACAAACCCCACACTCATTAATTTGAGAAACATTATCATATTTTGATATATCCCCATCATATTCAGACATAACATCCTCATCACCAACTCTATGAACCTCAACATCTAATACATTTTCAGATTTAATACTCTCAATAATATCAATCCAATCAAGAATTTGATTAATTCTTTATGGTTTCAAAGATTTTGTCCACTAGACTAAACTAGGTTTATAAGATTTTAGAAATAAATCAACGCATATAGATTCCTTAGGTATGAAACAACTAGGGATTTCCTTAGCTACAATTAAAAACCTCAGAAATAATTCTCTGGGTGATTCATTTTCTAGTCTTCTTAAATTTAACAATGCACTAACATGCATCTTGGAATCATTACTAATTGCAATTGGCTCAGGATGTATCTTGAGCTGATCATATGCAAGAAATTGAGATGAATTAATTGGGACAATAGAACTACATTCATCTTGAAGATTAGACTCATCATCTATCTCATTCTTTGACTACACACATAATGTATGTTCAATTTCTAGGGTAAACTCACACTGCATACTTTTATCAAAATATCTCAAGAATAGAATCTTAAGGTTCTTCCAAGAAAATACACTTTCCAAGGGAAAGCTACCAAACCATTCACTTGCATCCTCCTTAAGAGATCTTACAAAAAAGTTCATGTATGCATCCTCTACACAAATTTGATTATCTTTCATGAAATCATAAAATGACTGTACTTGTTGAATGGCTGACTCATCTTCCCTCCCATAAAACATAGGAATGTACCCCTTTAATTTAATAGGGAAAGGATTTGGATAACCCTGGACATGACTGAAATTTAAATGGTTATACTTTTCTAAGAAACACAATCTTCTCTATTGACATGACTAAGAATTATGACTTGAGATTACATTATTGGGAACCAAACATGGATGGTTACATTGGTGATACATCTCTACTTGTTCTTTCACAAGCTCATTACATCAAATTATGCAATTAATATCTTAGAAGTATAATATTCAACATGATCCTTAATTGTTTCTACATTGGAACCTGCCAAAACCCCTTTCAAACCCTGTTTGAAATCCAATTTGGAAAAATAGAAAATAAGATCATGAGGGTCTAGAACCTTGCACATTGGACCATTGAATTACTAAGAGTTTAGGGAACCAATTTTTTTAATGTGTAGGTCAATAAGTTGAAAGATTAAAAAAAATATTGCATGGCAACTTTAATTAATTTAACACTGATTTTGCTAGTAGAACTGAACAATCTACATTTCATTTTGACCTAGAAGAGACATCAAATAAAATCTAGAAGCCCTGACAACTGGCACATAATCTCATCTAGATATGGATAATAACATAAAAAAATATGATCTTGATGAAATATTCATGTGGTTGCAAGATATAAACGTTCAAAGTGAGCTCCCTGAAACACTTTTCACCATGCAATTTGCAAAACATAGAAAATTGCAAATGGTTTGAACTTGGAAAACATGTCAAATGAGGTCCCAAGGATCTACAAATGGACTTGGGGGTACACAAAAGTGCTGGGAATATATGGGAACAAGTGGTTCATCATAAAAATAAACTAGGTGCAAAATGCAAGCTTCTAAAGTATCCTATTTAGGCTTTTTTGAAAATGTGCACATTGTGAACCCTTGTTGACCCCTCAAATCAAGTGCCTCAAAAATTCATCCAATCTGATTATAGAATGCTTCAAATTTATCAATATGCTTACTCATAAGAAAAGAACATGATCCTAAGGGAATTTATCATTGGGCTCCAACTTGTAGCTCTCCATAGTAAGCTACTTAAAAAAAATGTCAGAGGTATCTCTAAGTGATGCAACTGATTTTCATTCATAGGCACTTCAAATTTCTCACAAATTCTAAGTTTCCAACATGGTATATGGTTCAAGGGTTAGGTTTGAGGGTCCAATGTATAGGGTAGAGGGTATAGGGGTTGAGGGATTAGGGTTTAAGGGTACTTGAGGGTAGAGGGTTTAAGGGTTGAGGGTTGAGGGATTAGGGTAGAGATTTTACTTGGGTTTAAGGGACTAGGGATTAGGGTAGAGGGTTTAATGGTTTAGGGTTTAGGGTATTGGGTTGAGGGTATAGGTTTGAGGGGTTAGGGTAGAGAGGGAGGGATGGATTAAGTGTTGAGGGATTAAGGGTTGAGGGTTGATAATTGAGGGTTGAGGGAAATTTAATGCATAGGGTAGAGGGTAGAGCTGGTAGTGGGTGTAAGGGTTTAGGGTTTAAGGGTTGAGGGTTGAGGGTTTAAGGTTGAGGGTAGAGGGTTGAGGGTATATGGTTCAAGGATTAGGGTTGAGGGTCCAATGTATAGGGTAGAGGGTATAGGGGTTGAGGGATTAGGCTTTAAGGGTACTTGAGGGTTGAGGGTAGAGGGTAGAGGATTGATGGTTTAAGGGTTGAGGGTTGAGGGATTAGGGTAGAGAGTTTACTTGGGTTTGGGTTTAAGGGTTGAGGGATTAGGGTCGAGGGTATAAGAGGGTATTGGGTTGAGCATAGAGGGTTTAACGGTTTAGGGTTTAGGGTATTGGGTTGAGGGTATAGGGTTAAGGGATTAGGGTTGAGGGTAGACGGTAGAAGTTTTAAGGGTTCAAGGTTGAGGGATGTTAAGGGTTGAGGGTAGAGGGTTTACCGTATAGCTAGGTTTGAGGGTATATGGTTGAAGGTCTATTATGCTTGAGGTTCCAATGTAGAGGGTAGAGGGTATAGGGTTTGATGGTTTAGGGTTTTGAGGGTTGAGGGTTGAGGGATTAAGGTTTGAGGGTTGAGAATTGAGGGTTGAGGGTTTAATGTATATGGTAGATTAGAGGGTAGAGGGTAGAGGGTTTAAGGGTCAAGGCTTGAGGGTTTAAGTTTGAGGGTAGAGGGTAGAGGGTTTAAGGGTCAAGGCTTGAGGGTTTAAGTTTGAGGGTAGAGGGTTGAGGGTATATGATTGAGGGATTAGGGTTGAGGGTCGAATGTATAGGGTAGAGGGTATGTATATGGTTGAGGGTCCAATGTATAAGGTGGAGGGTATAGGGGTTGAGGGATTAGGGTTTAACTAGGGTTGAGGGTTGAGGGATTAGGGTAGAGAGTTTACTTGGGTTTAAGGTTTTAAGGGTTGAGGGATTACAGTTGAGGGTCACTACAACAAATCCCTATGATTAGCTCCCTTTTTTGCTTCCACCCACTGCTTTAATGTATTTTTCTCCAATTTTTTAAAAAATTCGCACTATTTATCAGGATGGCACTATATATTTTTTATCACTATCAACAATAAAAATAATATTAAGTTTCTAGTTAGTGTTGAAACCATTTAAAAAATTTATTGTCACTCCTAACAAGAATTATTAAGCCTTATTTTTCAAACCACTCAAATAATTTAAACCATTTAAGCCTTGAATACATGCAATATATACATAGATCTCAATAAGGCCATGTAGGTATACATAATGTCTTGAAAATTTCATATAGTGTTATAAGGTCTACAATGTCATATATGCATTTGATGAATGTCTAAATAAATTCATATATGAATATAATTTTACACATTGGTAAAATATAAATACATACATAAGGCCCTTGGTCATAACACTAAAGTGAATTCCTTGTTTAAAGTGTTCCCATAGTAGAACATGGCATGTCACCAAGACAATGCTATATCGAAAAGAGTCTTATTATAGTCTCTTCGACGCGAGCATAAAGGGTTGACGTGAAATGTAGATGAGATTCCTGAATGTCTACGATACATATTCAAATGTATTCTCACCAGCCTAAAGAACAATATGTCTAAGAGACTTGGACATGTCAAGGAGAAAATCTAAAATGTTTCAAGGAAATAGAAAAACATCTCTCAGACATGGAGAGATTATCATAAAATAAATGATAGCTCATTGGTAAAATAACATAGACAAATGGAAATTTCGAAAATACATTAGCATGTCGAGGAGAGAAATAAGAGAGTATCTTTGACATTCAAGGAGAAAAATATTGGTGAGACATAGAGACATTGAAAAAACATTGGACAAGGTCTCAATGACATCCTAACAAGGATATGTCGAGGAGACATAGGAGTATCGAGCAGATAGTATCAAAAGTCTCCCTGACATCCTGGAACAAGTGTAAACACATGCTATTTATGAGACTAAGAGACATCGGAGAGAGGTGACTATAGGTATCCTCGACATGACAAATTCACATAGAGATCATTAGCAAGTAATACCGTCAAAGGAAGATATAAGGATATGTTGAAGAGACATAGGCTTCTCAGCGAGATATATCCACCAGTCTCATCAACAAAAGGGGGACCATAAGGGAAGAAAATGAAATGTAAATATTGAAGAGACCTTGCAACATCAAAGAGAGAAATCTAAATGTCTCTTAGATGCTTCTCAAAAGATGGTCAACGATATATTGAAGAGAAATATAGACATTGTGATTAAAATATATTCGACAAAATATGAAATAGTTATCACTAGATTGATTTGACTGATGAAGTCATTGAAGAGACAATTGCTATTAATGTGCAAGTTGATAAGAACGGTGGCGTGAGAACCAATTATGAACCAAAGCTTGATCGAGCATGTTGAATTTTGATAAATACAACCTCTAAGGAATCGAAATTCACTACGAATTGTGGCTAAGTATCCAAAGGGCAGAGTTCGATGAAGGTGAGCAACTTAGAATTTTTGGCATTCATTCAAGTAACTACATCTTGGCTCAGTTGAATGTAATTTTTTGAAGATAGCTTGAAGTACAACATAGTTAGGGTTAAAATGGATAAAACCCTAGAGAAAATAAGAGCAAAGAGGCAAAAAATAGAAAGTAGGCCACTTAATCGAGACTTAATAGACTAGTGTCCCAAGTCTAGGCCAAAAACAAGGAGAACAACTCAATTAAACCCATCATGTGAGACCATAGAGGAAAAGCACAAGAAATTGGGAGATATGTGGACTCCGAAAAGGGGTTATGACTTGTTCATCTATCACTATAGGAAGAAGTACAGATATAGCCCAATTTCAAACCCATGGAATTTAAATCTAGGAAAACTTGTGATGCTAATTTTTTTTGTGAACTTAGAACTAATTAAAGCATTGGAAAAGAATTATATTCCCAAAATGAGGGTAATTCACTTACATGATGGCTCACAGTTTATGATTATAACATGAGATTATATTTGTATGGTTTTCCAATTGGACACCTCCCTAAATATGAAATTGTGGATGAGAGACTTGTTGGAAGAGTATGACTATATGGATACAAGCTATAAGAGGTGGAAGCTACCTTTGCACAATCCCAAAGGTCCAAGGAATCAACCTAGGAGATTTTTTAGTGATGAAAGGCTCCCATTCTTTGTAGATTTGTTTGAAGAATACTATCAATACACATACTATTTAGCTGGCCAAGTACTGGGAGTTGATGCCCCTGATAACATGACTATAGCTCCCATGGTTCTGGTTGTAGACATTCAAAGCCAAGATGGAATACCCTATGACTATGTAGATTATCTATCTAAGGCCATTAACAGTTATCTTAATTCTATTAAGAACAACAGTGAAGCTATCTGCTTTAAACACTATTCACTTCTTATGCATATGATATTGTATGAAGGACAAGTGATGGGAATATGGGGAGATGAATTAAGAATAAAAAATCTAGATAGTGTTGGTAATTCTAGACCAATGAAAATGTGGACATCAGTATGGGATAGTAGATGTGGGATATCCCACTACTTGTACTTTGAAGAATATTTTGTGAAACCTTTATACAAATTACTTGGCCATAAATGTGAATACAATCTATTCCTAGAAGTATAGAGGTTCCTTCAACCAAGGGAGAAGGGTCATAATGGAAAAATAAATCAAAATTGGGGAGATTGGTATGCATTTGTAGATTGTACTATCATTAGAGTATATGGATTTGAGGAAACACCATATTTACTACCTAAAGACTATGCCAGATAGGGTTGCATAACTGGAGATCATAAGACAATTGTCTTACTTAGCCTTCATTCATTTGAAAATATATGGAAGGAAAATTTTCATGCCTTCCACTCTTTTTTTTGGTGAATTCACTATTATTGTTGATACAGGGTATGACTTGGTTGGTAGTAAGCTAGATTATTATAGCTTTCTAGTAGGAAACAAGGGAAAAAAAATTGACCCTAAGCATTTCATCTATGATGCCAAAATTTCTCAAAAAATGAAAGGATATGAGCATGAGTTCCATGTCAATGATTTCATCAAGAACTGTGAGGAAAGTCAAGTGATAGTGAGGATAAATGCATACAATATAATTATTACTTGGAGAATGAATAATAACCCAGCTGATGTGGAAGCTTTTCATGAAATTCAAGATCCTATGGAAAGAGTTGAGAAATTGCTTCTGCATGAAGAAGAAATAATAAAGGATGTACCTCTAGTGGCATTTGAGAAGAGAAGAAATGTTGGCTCTAGAAGGCAACCGGAAAGTATAACACCACTAGGCCATTTGTCACCACAACCTACTCTAGACGTAAGCTTCTTAATTGACACCCCAATCATGGTTGAAGATGATACTAAAGGGGAAGAAGAGGTCACATAGATTAACACTCATGTTATTCCCCAATATGAATGCCATTGGAAAGGAGTGTGATTAACTTTGAAGCTTCCAATGAGCTATTTGATGATGTGAGACACTATTCCAATCAAGAATTCATTGCAGATGATGCATTTTTCCAAACTTCTAAATTTAAGTTTTTCATCTATGAGTATAAGGGAAATGCGGTAAGGGAAAGGCTAAAATACATTGACTCTGAAAAGGAAGCATATGCTTTGAAAGAGATTCAACATGAAATTGATAGAGAGATGAAGAACATGAATACTGAGAGAGGAAGAGAATTATTGCAAAAAGTTGGGGTTATGCTCCTTCCAGGGTGGATATCAGTTCAACCATTGTTTTTGACAGCTTTCTAAAGAGAAAGAATAAAGCCTTGCACTTGACAAATGAAGCTAGTACTAAGATCTATACTAGATCAAGATATAATCACAAATATGGGCACTTAACCCTCCAAGGAAAAATCCTTCCCTTATTGATCATGATCAAATTTATGGACATATTTTGGTGCAAAGGATAGGAGAGATAGATCCTATGGAAACTATTGTCTTGAATGTAAATGTGGCCAAGTTCACCAAGGCTCAAATTAATAAACTAATAAGGGATAACAAGGGACTGATAGAAGAGAATGAAAGGCTAAAGGAGGAGTTAATCAACTACAAAGATAGATTGCCTTCTTCCTTGAGGATTTACTCTCCACTGGTTGATCATGAAAGAACAATGCTAGAAGCAATGCCAAAAACTACCTACTGGAAACGTAGACATGAGAAAGTTTAGAAGGAACAAGAGGAGTTAAAAGGAAAGCTCAAGACCACCATCTTTCAAGTGGCATGAGAAATAGTTTGCATGATATTTGAAGATATGTATAAGCATGCTAAACAAATCTGGCATATTCATGACAAAACATATGCATCATTATTGGAAAACACTAGATTGAGTGACAAAATGAAGGAAGTGGAGTCTCACATCATAGCAAAGAAGGAAGATAACACTGTTGTGCTACAAGAATATTAAGAGCCTATGAAAGTCCATAAATATTTCCATAGCATTTTGAAATAGGATTTAAGTGACTTTAGTTAGCTACTGAGTATGGCCTTGCCCAACTTCTTTGAGGAAACATAATTGAAAGATCAGGATACATGGAAGGATGAGATTTTTTGCAAGTTGTTCTTGATGCAATCAATAACTAAGATGAGGTACTTAAGAAAACACATCAACAACTTGGAAGAATTTTTGAATTGGAGTATGCCATGAAAGATATTATACATAGTGGGTACATTGAGCATTTTTCAAAGATTAACTCATTCATTGCACACGCCAAGAGAGGAGTAATAAGTACTAGAGTTTGATGGTTTTGATACATGATCATGGTGCATGAGCCTTGAATAGGTCTTAGGTGATCATGAGCATTTTCTGGAGATTAACGAATTGTAGTGCATCCACCAACAAACTCTCAATATTTTTATGTTTATGCTAATTATGTTTTAGTTATGAAGCAATGTGAATTTTTGTAAATGAGCCTGAAGCTTGTTGCTTCCCATACAAATAGGGAAACCAGGGCCCAATTTTGAAATCATCATCATCAAATCATATTCCATTAGAGTAGGCATTATTAAGAAGATAGATTGCATAATATACCATTCCATATCATATTAAAAGACTTATGTTACAAATGCTTATATTTTGAAGTAATACAATGGAGCAAGCTACATATAATTCATAATCCATTTACAATGTTCAATTATTATGTCAATTTTAATTGCTTATCTATTGCATTGTTGTCTCCAAAGTGTTCTTTTCAAATTATTTAAGTCTTCAAGATTGATTAGAACACATTTACTATTACTATGTGGATGCTTTGATTGGTTTCTAGTTGATGTGAATTAAAAATCCTTTCAAATAGTTTACTTTAATTGGTCCTTGGAAAGGGTTAAAATCCTTTTAAAGAGATTATTTTATGACCATGTATATTTTTTTCTAGATACTTCATCATAAAATTATTACACCCATTATCACATATAGACCCAAAAGAATGGTGAATGTGTCATGAATCCATAATGGAATTCCTAATTCTATGAATATTTTATGATGCAATTATGACATGTGGAATTAATATGCCATTTTTATCCAATGAGCGCATCTTGGGATTTGGGTGTTTATTTTCTAACTAGGTTTTTGGGTGCCACTTTTTTTGGTGGTTGTATATCATGGTTTTTTAATCACTACTTATATTTATATGATGCTTGAGATTTAATTTTATAGTAGCTAGATAAAAACCTATTGGAATGTCATAATAACGCATAAAAAATGGAAGAAAAGATAAGAGTCTCATTAGACTCTATTTGGCTAATTCAATATTGTTGAATGTACATGAAGAGACCATTATAGCACTTATTTTAAAGAAATTTGGAGATACATATCAAGCTAAATATATAGTTACTAAAATAAATTTCTAATAAACAAGAACTATATACCATCAAAATGGAGAGTGGAAGTTCTATAGTCTAACACTTGAATTAATATTACTAAATCATTTCAAAGTTTAGGCCATAAGAATCATCCTTTTTTAAACATGGACTGCAAATAATTATGAAACTTTAGAAGTTTTGGTAATTAACATTATTTTCTGCTACATGTAAAATAGGAAACATGTAAAGTAGGAAAAATTCATTATGAATTTTGATTATGAAATTTAAAATAGGCACCTCAAAAAAAACGTAAGCCCTGTCAGTACAATATTCATTTTGATTTATTTTTTAGAAATTTTATGAAGTTTAAAGTTGAATTAAATTAACTTTCCACCATATAAATACAATAGGGTCTTCGGAAGGATATCTCTTAGCTTATTTTACATAGATTTTTCTAAATATAGGTATGCTAGTTCAATATTGTTGAATGTACATGAAGAGACCATTATAGCACTTTTAAAGAAATTGGGAGATATATATCAAGCTAAATCTATAGTTAATAAAATATTTCTAATAAAAAAGCTATATACCATCAAAATGGAGAGTGGCGGTTCTATAGTTTAACACTTGAATTAATATTATTGAAGCATTTCAAAGTTTAGGCCATAAGAATCATCATTGTTTTTAAAATGGATTGCAAATAATTCTGAAAATTTAGAAGTCTTGGTCATTAAAATTATTGTCTGCTACAATGTCATCCAGTGTATCATTGTCAATGTTTATATGTTCTTTCAAGTATTTAATATTATCATCATCCTCATCTTGACCTACATCATCTTCATCATCATTGAAATTTGACTATAGACCATCTATATTGTTACCAAATGTATTTGGATCATCATTTTCTATAACATCAATAGTGTTTTCTTCCATAATATCATCTAACTCTGGATTGTTGTCTTCTTGTGTATGAACATAACCATCTTCAACATCATCATGGATGTCAATTTCTTCTATGTTCTCTAATCCCTCTCTCTCATTTTGTTGGCCATCATTGTTTTGCTCAGTATCCACTAATGCTTCATCAAATACTTGCCTTAATATTGGATGATAATGTATGACAAATATCCATTTCAGGTCCAAAATATCTTTATAGAAAAATACCTGCACATGAATGGCATACATATATTAGACGTATGTTATAACAATTTTATTGATTAATAAACACATGTATATATTCGCAATAAACTATGAATTAAAAGATTAATGATCACTGCCACTTTTTGTTTGAGTTAAAGAAATACCTACTCATAATGAATTGGTAGAACATAGGCTCCTTATCCTCTAGTAGGAAGCATGAGGAATCTATAGAAAAAAATCCACTATGGGTATCATGTCTTCATGTCCTCTCAAATCCTTCATACCATCTACACTTAAAAATACAACATTTAAAAGAGCAGTAATCCAACTCAATAATTTCTTATATTTTCCCAACATATTGTAGATTCCCTTTAATTATATTCTTATCTTTTGAGCTAGATCAACTGGATTGCTTGAAGTCAACCATGATGCCACAATCAAAGGATCGTCTCTTTACATCTACACTTTCTACATGATAATGTCAACCATATGCCCACATTGTTGGATATTTCCTCACCTGTGAAATACCATTTATTTCAATCAAAACAAATATAATGACAAATATTAAAAAAGTTAATAGTGTCAAAACTGTAAGGAAACAACATTTTGTAAAATTGTAACTGTACCTTTCTTTCACATCCTTTAAACATGTTGATTTCATCTTTTTTTTATGTTTGAATCTATACCTGCATCTTCTATTTGATTTTGAATTTGTTTAGTAACCCATTCTAGTGTGCAATATTTTCCACATTCCCAAGTAGATTAGTGGGAAGTGGAGTATTCCGTGGGTTCGATCTCTTAAAATGTCTCCTTGCTTCTAACACTTCTCTCTTTTATCATATAGATCAGTCCATTTGTTCATAAATTCCATGTGGTATAGAATGAACTTGTCGAGTATAGCACTTTCTTCTACACCTATTACATGTCAACATGTTTATTTCAAACTCTAAATTTCATGTTGTTAAGGGTCTCTAATGTTAGGTCTTGATAGTACTTGGAATACCTCAGTTGATTCATGTGATTTGTTGGAATCATAAGGAAAACTTATGGATGAGTTACATAGCATGGGAAGTTGGGTCTAAAAATGGAGTTAAAAGGTGTAGAAATTGATGTGCAATTGTTGTAGGTTCAAAACAACAATCTAGAACTCTATTTTATCAATAGATTTGGCTTTACAATGTGTAATGAACCTTTCCTAAGGTCACTATTAAAAGAAAAATCAAAAGGGCAGGGAGGAGAAGAAGTTTCTAGACCTAAGACTACAAATGAACAATGATCATGGAGGTTGCTACAATAGACAAACTCCCTAAACTGGGTTTTGCTTGACCAAGAAAAGCCTACAACTACACAAAACCAATGCAATCTTCTAAGGATTGCAGATTTTCAGATTGCACACACACATCATGAACATGCAATTGAACTAAGTTGTAGCAATGAAGTAAGGAAGCTCATACTAGCTTTACAAAGTGATTCATCATCAACAAACCACAAAAAACATGAGTTGGAAATTCATCAAATATAGTAACAACAAACACCATCATCACTTCCATTCAAGAAACTAACAACTAAACTAATAGGGAAGTATAACCATGCATGCATAATGAAGAAACACAAGAGAAACATTCACAAATCATGCAATGTAGCTCTCTATTCCATTAATGGCTAGGATTGATTCACAATGAGTGGCTTAGATTCTTTTACATTAGGGTTTCACCTACCCCTCAATATTCAGTAATTTAAAATACATCCTTTGTCTTTTCCCTATTTTGTATTGTAGTGGCTAGTCACTGTAGAAATTTTTTCTTCTAGTTGATTTCCTTTTGCTACAACTCAAACTGTTCAAAATTTGCCTTCTTGTTGGTGCATTTGTAGTATCCTTCAACCAGTCAAGTAAACCTTGTTTGCAAATTTTCATCGTTAATAAATGGATTAGATGATTTGATGAGACAACTCCTGATGGATCGTGATCATTTGTTTGGAGGGAAGAAACAACCGCTCCCTCCCACCACCTTCAAGGCCACCCTTTATAGTTTTGTCATTAACTCCCTTGACATAGGCCTACTTCTAATGCCAACTCTACTGATGGATGCTAGGGGTAGAGGCGAGCATAAAATGATTGTTGTAAGGAGTAATGTGCTTTTTCCTTGTTCAACCTTCTTAATGGGCCTCCTTGATGGACCTACGGTAGGTTCCTTGAATCTAGCATACATGAAGAGTTGTAAGTGCTTTCATATGCAAATCAAGTCAAATGTTAGTCAAATCCTACAAACTCCTCCTTAAATCCATACATGCATCATCAAAAGATCATAATATTCATATTTGGATCTCATTTGGACCACAAACATAAATGTGGGTTCAAGGGTGTGGGTGTCTCACAACAGAAGGACAACAAACAATGGGTGGATGACAAACGAACGAGCGACAGATGACAAAGGGACAATGGATGACAGACAGGGACAGAGGGATGGTGGTGGTGGATGGACAGAAATTAGACGGTGGACTACAGATGAATGGTGGCAGTTGTCAAACAAATGGCAGACGACGGTTGATGATGAAGGGAATGATGACCCACAAGGAAAGTTCCCATATGGCCACGGAGGGACGATGGTGCGCAAGGAAAGTTCCCAAATAGCCATGGAAGGATGGTGACCCAAAAGGAAATTTCCCAAATGGTTATAGAGGGAAAACAACCTGAAAGGAAAGTTCAGACGACGACAGAGGGATGGTGGCCCAAAAGGAAAGTTCTGATGGCAGCAGAGGGATGATGATCCAAGAGGAAATTTTTGTGACTTCCCAAAACTTAATGAAACCTTGGCAACTCACTTAGGCATCACAAAAACATCCCAAATCCATAGGCAACTTGTCTCCAAAGTCAAAAAATAAAGGAAAAAGCGAATAAAGCAGTTAGGGACCAAGTCAACATGAACAAGGAAAAAGGTGGAAAAAGGAAGGGGGGGAATTTGTCTCTCCCCAGATTTGAATGCCCCAAGTAAAATGAAGGGTCAGGAGCAATGTTTATAGGCCAATTTCCATTAATGGAATGCACTGATTTCCTTGTATGATAGACCTGGGTCAGGTGAGATGTGGGAACCCATGCTTTTTTGGATGCTTGGTCAAGGCTCGAATAGGGAAACTAAGTGTGGAGCCTACCATGTGGGTGAAAGTTTGGCATCAATCACCACTCAATGGTGAAACATGAGTGACAACCTATAGCTGTGGGTCCACTAGGCTTAGAGGATGTCAGGGCAATGAACGAAGGGAAACCTGTAGGGGTATTTCCACAAAAGCAAAAGACCTAGCATAAAATTTAGGTAGGTGAATCTGGTCAATGGTAAATTGATCATTCTAAGGCATGTGACCCACTTGGACTCTAGGAAAGGGGAACACAAATTGAGGCAAGAGAAAAAATGACCCAACAGAAGCAGGAATGAGCCATCGAGAGTGAAAAAGAGAGGGTCCTTTCCTACGGTAGGGTGTGTGTGCCAAACATGCACAAAAAATGGTGACCCACTGGGGAATTGATACCAAAGCATTTCAATGACAAATTGGAATCACGAACCCAAAATATTTGGTTCCGATCTTCACGCTGGGGAAAATAAAGTAGATGCTCAACCAAAGGATCAAAACCACTAGCCAACCCAACCTTTAGTATGCTAAAAATCCAAGTGTGTGTAGTTGTGTTAATTCCCATCCTTAAGTTATTGCAATAACCTAAGCTCTATCAAGTTAAGCTACATAGTCTATTGTAACTCCAAAAGCATCTAAGACATTGCCTTCCTTCCAATCAGGTATCCATAGCTCTGACGAGGTTGTTGTGATTCTCCTAAAAATTTCTCTACTATCGTCTAGGTGTCCATAGCCCTAGTAGAGTTGCTCAGATCCTCCTAAAAGGTTGAATTTCTTCTTTCTTTTGTTTCTTTTGTTTTGATTTTTTCTTTTTGATTATTTTCATTTCAACCTACAAGCAATGAATCTCATGTTCAAGGTTGAGAATCACAGTGGCGCTGAAGTAGAATTTTAAATTTTTTACTTAAATAGACTTCACAAAGGACCTTCAGTGACCTCTAGATTCTTAAAATATGTGAGAGATATAAGATTCTAGAATACATCAGAATTGGACCAACCAACATCTTATCCTCTTTGAATCAAATGTACATATCACTTGACACTAACAGAAGACCTTTAGCATCCACTCTAAAAAATTGATTAGAGTTTATCAAAGAAATACATAGAACAACCCTAGGTGATAAGTATGGTTGTTGTACGCACAGATGTGCCCAACTAAAAGCAGAGGGACCCCAAGCAAAGTAGTGGAAAAGTGGAAGAAAATATAAATAAAACACCTAAACTAGCTAAAGTAGGAGAACAAAAGAAAATGAAAGGGAAATTAACCTAAAGTAAACCTAACCTACAACAAACCAACCACTCCAACGAAAGCAATAAAGTGGGACTATATACATGAATTTGAGGTATGTACACGGAACCTATACTACTAAAAAATGGATTATGTACAAAGATACTTACAAAGCACTATGTTCAGGGAAGGAAAACTAACTTTTACACTAGTTGGACTTCGTAAAGAATGCACAAGAAAATGGAAAGTATTTATAGTTCTTAACCACGAAGATTCATCCTTATGCTCAAAAAAATGAAGTTTAATATTGCAGCATTCAAATTTAATCACACATTCAAGAAAAATCAGCAATTGAGGTGATTCATTGAATTCATGGTTGATCCATAAATAAGTTTTCCTTCCCTCATTCCCATAATCAAAATAATATGTGCAACTATGAAAATTAATAGGGGAAAGGAAGAATAGAACCTAGATGTCATCATGCGAAGGTGGTAGCATTTGACAGTCAAGATCAAGCATTGCACTATAAGTCTTTGCATCAACAGCCCTGGGTGGGCATGGTGGAGGGTGAAAAATTTCTAATCTTGGTTATGGGTAGGGTTGGGAGGATAGGGAAGCAAACGCCCCTTCCAAGCCACTAGTGGGATCTGCAGCTTGCATTGGTTGTTCCTCAAGGAGGTAGACTTCATCTCGTTGGTCTTCCGTAATCCAATCCTCAACTTGATTATTGTCTCTAAGGGGCAACATGCCATCCCATCACCTTCCCCATGCATTGACCTTAATTTTATGATGTCTAATGTCATGATAACATGACATGCACGAATCTATCTTATTGCAGCCTTCTAAACATGTGAGAGGATCAACAATGACAAAGGTGGAAGGGCTTTTAACTGTATCTTATAGTCAACTAGGTGCTTCATCTCTATTGGCAGCTATCTTAGCACCTTCGCCTTTGTCCTCTTCTCTTTGTTGTTCATGTATCTCCTTGTGACATTCACTTGTCTCCTCTTGTTCACTATCACTATAGATGGAGAAGGAACCCCTCTCCCAATCTAGAAACTCTAGTGCATCATCATTCAGAGGTTCAAGTAGTATGTCTTCATCACTGCCAACCTCTAAGATGCACTCTTCCTCAGTATGGGCATACCTCTGTAGTACAGTTCCTAATGGAATGAAGTCATCAGTTGATGACACCTCATCAAGGGGACCAAAATTTACTACATGATTTCCCTCCAAGGACTCGCCATAGAGCCTATCATCCATGGTGCACAAATGCTCTTCAAGAGGAAGAAATTCTTGAGACTAGTGGACAATGTTTCCATGCATTCTGCTTCATTATTTGGAGGCTTAGGACTATGTTGTTCTTCTTCTATTGTTTTTTCAATATCCTCATAAGGGATACCTTCAAATAAGTTCTCACTTGGCTCTAGCTCTTGATTCTCATGTTCCATCCTTGAAGCAATTGTAGGAAGTGGTGTACTTGGTTGCCTCGCTTGTTCTTTGACTTGCTCGATGGCTTCTTGGCATAGTTCACATGTGAACTCTGAGTGTGATGAATCATGAAGTGTGCACCAATATGGTAGTAGGAATACCTCCAAATCCACTTGATATCTTAGTTCATACCAATCCTTTGCTAATCTAGAGGCAAGCTAGTTGTAGCTTTCCACCATGGGGTCCTCCCAATCACTTGGGAAGGAAGTCTAGTAATAGGTAGTCACGGCATGCAATTGATCCACTAATCCAAATCTTCATTTTTGGATGCTTGGTCATTGTCATTATAGATGGAGAGGTCCTCTAATTTGATTTTTCTTGTCTTTGTCATCATTTTCTACTGCCCTAGGACTTTCAGCCTCTTCCATTTTTTAGTTTTCAACATCTTCATGAGCTGCCCCAACATGCGCTGTTGCAAACTTTATTGATTCATCGTCAACTGCCAATGGCCCCTCTTCTTTAGTGGAGGACTGCTCTTTTCCAATAGAGGAAAGTATTTCTTACTCCCTTCCAACTATTTTCATCAAAGCTTTCTACTATCCTATGGAAATCAACTTCTTCCTTTTGGTTTTGATCCTCTATGTATGTTGTCCCAACACTATCTTGTGTCAAATTTCTTAGTTCATCTTCAATATGTTGTCCTTCAGATGTTAACAACTCTCCTGCCTCATGGGATGACTTGTCCTCATTGAAATTTTGTTGGCCCAACTTATTCAAGCAGCCCTTGACTTGAGTGATAATGTTTGCACAAGAAGAACAAGTTAATTTTGAGTGAGGTGCATTGTGAAATATCCACCAACTTGACATTAGTACCTCCTCCAATCTTGGTCCATCTTTACTGCCCAAACATTCTTGGAACAATTCCTCAAATGCATTAGCTACCATGGTTGTCAACTCTTCCTCTAGGTCTCCAAGAGCTAAAGGTTGATATATTTCCCAGAAGAGAATTTCTCCTTGAAAGACTCTCACAATTCTACTTAAGAAAGTTAGACATCCCAATTCATTGTGTGTGCATGTTCCATGGATTTGGAATTTGTCTGTCAATGCAAATTGCTGAAATGGTCTCCTCAATCTTCTATTCAAATATGCATGTAGCTAAGTGATGTTGACTTGTAAGTGCTACTCCATTTCAACTCAACTCTTATTTTTCATTCAAATTTCTAATTCTAAATTTCTAGCATATAAAGAGATCTTGTCTATCTTAGATGTCTACTTAAGTTTTGTTTTCAACTTTCAACTTTCAGCTTTGTAGCCTCAACATTCCAACCCTCCTTCTAGCGCTAGTTCTGTTGATGTGTTTTTTATGCACTTCTTAACACAGGTAATTCATAGGTGCATCGCCTCTCTTGAAAGAAAATCTTCCACAATCAAATTACAAAACATTATCCCAAGGTATCTAATGTCAGGTCTTGACAGTCCTTGGAATACCTCAGTTGATTCATGTGATTTTTTGGAATCACAAACCAAACTTATGAATGAGTTACAAAGTGTGCAAAGTTGGGTCTACGAATGGAGTTCCAAGGTGTAGAAATTGATGTACAATTGTTGTAGGTTCAAAACAACAATATAGAACTCTATTTTATCATTAGATCTACCTTTACAATGTGCAATGAACCTTGCCTAAGGTCACTATTAAAAGAAAATTCAAAATGGCTGGGAGGAGAAAAAGTTCCTAGACTTGAAACTATGAATGAACAATGATCATGGAGGTTGCTACAGTAGACAAACTCCCTAAACTGGGTTTTTCTTGACCAAGAGAAGCCTATAGTTACACAAAACCAGTGCAATCTTCTAAGGATAGCAAATTTTTAGATTGCACACACACATCATGAACATGCAATTGAACTAAGTTGCAACAATGAAGGAACCTCAGACTAGCTTTACAAAGTGATTCATCATCAACAAACCACAAAAAGCATGAGCTAGAAATTCATCAAATACAGTAACAACAAACACCATCATCACTTCCATTGAACAAACTAACAACTAAACTAATAGGGAAGTAGAACCATGCATGCATAATGAAGAAACACAAGAGAAACATTAATAAAACATGCAATGTTACTCTTTATTGTTGTATAATTCCTTTAGACCAGCTCTCCAACCATTTATAAATGAGGGGAAAGCCCCTATTTATAGTTTTCCAAAGCCCAAATTAATGGCTAGGATTGATTCACAATGAGTGCCTTATATTTTTTTACATTAGGGTTTCATTGACCCCTCAATATTCAACAATTTAACATACATCCTTTATCTTTTCCCTATTTTGTCTTGTAGCGGCCAGTCAATTTTGTCTTCTAGCTTATTTCCATTTGCTATAGCTGAAACTATTCAAAAGTTGTTTTTTTGTTGGTGCATTTGTAATACCCTTCAACCAATCAAGTAAAGCTTGTTTGCACATTTGCATAATTGTTAAATGGATCAGATGATCTGATGAGATAGCTCCTGATGGATCGTGATTGTTTGTTTGGAGGGAGGAAATAGCCAGTCCCTCCCAACACCTTCAAGGCCACCCTTTATAGTTTTGTCACTGAATCCCTTGACATAGGCTTGCATCTAATGTCAGCTCTATTGATGGGTGCTAGGGGTAGATTCAAACATAAAATGATTAGTGAAAGGAGCAATGTGCTTTTTCCTTGTTTAGCCTTCTCAATGGAACTCCCTAATGGACCTACGATAGGTTCCTTGAATCTTCCATACATGAAGTTTCCTAAGTGTTTTCATACACAAATCAAGGAAAAGGTTAGTCAAATCCTGTAAACTCCTTGTTAGATCCATCCATGCATCATCAAAAGATCATACTATTCATATTTGGAGCTCATTTAGACCACAAACATAAATGTGGGTTCAAGGGCATGGGTATCACGCAACGGATGGATGGGCGATGGATGGTGACAAAGGGACATTAGATAGATAGAAGGGACAGATAGACAAACGATGGATGATAGATAGACAATAGCGGGGGATAGATAGATGACAAACGGTGACAGAGGGATGGTGGCCTACAAGAGAAGCTCCCGAATGACCACAGATGGATGACGACCCATAAGGAAAGTTCCCAAATGCCCACAGAGGGATGATGACCCACAAGGAAACTTCCCAAATGGCCACGGAGGGATGATGACCCATAAGTAAAGTTTCCAAACCTCACAAAACTTAGTAAATTTGAGATTTTTCAATTTTAGCACATGGGAAAAGGGGTGGAAAGAGTGCCAAGACATATTTCCTTAAGATATGACTCAATTTGAAAAATGTAGAAATTGGGAAGGGGGAAGCCGAAGGGTTGCCGCCCTTTTAAAATAACAATGAGCATACGATGACCTACACATGACAGCCCGAAAGGAAATTTCTTAGATGGTGTAGACACGTAAAATATATTGATTGACATTGTGCATTCGATCCTAACTTACTAACATCGTTTATTCGTAAATCATCCCTCGGTCTAACCATTTAATCAAATCCCCCTATCTAATTAAATTCATCAATATTCGTCTCTTAATTAAATAAATCATTTTATCTAATCAGGTCATCTCACTTGTTAATTAAATCAATCCATCTGATCTAATTATCCCTATTTAATTAAATAATTAATTTATTTGATTAAATCTCTAAGGTATGTCCATTAAATTAAATAAATTAAAACTTTATTTGATTTAATCTAACACCATCCCTTTTAATTAAATAATCAAAATCATTATTTAATTAGCTTCTTATCATATTTATCTCTTATTTGATTTAAATAAACCTATAAATTTGAGTCAAATAGGACACATCATCTAACCTATCTCATTAAATTAATTAACCCTTAATTAATTTAATCGCATCTCATGTCCCATCCTCTAGATAATGCAAGTTGCACATGAAAATAGATTTAACTCATTTATTTAATCTCTATTTTCCTCACAAGGCATCTTTTGGAATATTCTTTCAATTTGAATTCAAAAATTCCAAGTCAACATGTACATCCAACAAGGCAATAACTTCCCCTTACATGTCTTTTGCCTTGAGCCAAGTGGCATTTATTGCATTTTCCCTTCCCTCTTGCATGTCATTTCAACAAATTTGAAATTCAAATATTGGCATTTACTGGCACAAACCCCAAATCTTGCACATCCATCATCCATTCATAGCTTGACAAGTGGCACCATATCATTGGATGAATGTTAGTCCCACATTGCTCAAATTTGGGCATTCATCCATCTTGAAATCCTATAAATGAAGAGATCCTCTCTTCATTTTATCATCCAAAATCCAAGTAAAGTTACCATGCTCAAATCATTAGCCATTTTCATCCATCATCATTGAGTTCTTAGCTAGGTTTTTGCAAATTTTGGCTTGAATTCTTCATTCTTCATCAACAAAAGTGGATCAATCTCTTCAACATTCAAAGCTTTCAATCTTACGAATTGGGAAAGGGCTATTTTTCACATCAAATTGGCACCAACTCCCCCATGGGATCATGTGTTTTCTATTTAAATTAGGATTCAATTTAGTTTTGTCATTTATGTTGTGTTCTTCACTATTTTCTTTCCTATTTTGAATTGGTAAATGAATTTCATGGGGAATCCTTGTTTAACTCATTTACTCATGTTGTTTTGTAGGTACTAGGAGAAGGGTTCACACATTTGGCACTAGAAGGAGGGCTAGATATCATTAATTCTAACTTTTTCTTGAAATTTTTGCATTTTTTGTTCACACAGGAAATTCCAATGCAAGCTCGTTAGCGTCACTTTTTTGGCACAGTGGGCTCGTTAGCGTCACTATTTTAGCACCACGGGCTTGTCAACATTGCTATATGGCACCACATAAAACACAAACTGCACCGCTAGACTCATCCCGCCAAAAAGAATTAAATTTTTAATTTCGCCGCTGGACTCGACTTGCAGGATTTTTCAAATTTTTTGAAAACAACGATGCTGGACATAAATTGTGACATTGGGCAAAACTGTGATGAAATTGAGCTTTCTATCCTGACACAGAGCACCGTTGACTGGTAAGTGGCATTGTGAGAGTAACACTAGGAGAAAAAATAGCGACACCTTCATGAGTCGCGACATTGGGAGACAGTAAAAGGGAGAATTTAATTTTTTAGCACATGCTTTTGATTTATGATTTATTTACCTTTTATTTTCTAGTTTTTAACTTTTGTGTTTTTTCTAGAATCTAACTTTTTTTTCTCCTTTGTAGGTTGGGAAGTGAAATCAAAAGAAAGAGAAGCATGAGAAGGGTGTTTGTCCAATCAAAGTGTTTTTTAACACTTAAAGTGTTTGTTTAACACTATTCTAAAGAATTTGTTATCTTTTCATTCTTAGAACACTAGTTTTCATTTGGGCTTAAAAAGAATCTTTCAATTTCTTCTTGCAAAGGTTAAAATGAACAATAGGATCAACAACTTACTAGATTTTGTTTCTTGGGTTAAAAAAATTGAACAAATGTCTTTCACTTGTGATTTGGTGCTTTAAAATGAACTCACATATTGCTTTGAGGATTTAAGAAGAACAAGTGTAGCTTTGTTTTTGTGAGGGCTTACTTAGACTAAAGCCATCGAAAAAAGGATGTATGCACTTCTCTCACGCTTTATAGTGATCTTGAGAATCAAAAGGCCTTTTTCATGACTTTAAGTTAAGATAAAGAAATCACCTCCACACTTCGATTTGGGCTTAAAATTGAACAAAATCTTTTGCAAGTGTGAGTGGGGTCTTTGTTGCCTATATTCTCTCTTTGTTGCCTACAAGGATTGATCGAGTTATGAATATTGTTCTTCATTTGTTTTTGTTTATCCTAGAGGGTCTGCCTTGGGGAAAAAGTACTCACCCAAGGGAATGACTCAATCGGTAACACTCTAAAGCCAAGAGTATTTCTAGCTGGGATATAAATGTGGATATTGGAAGAAACACCAATATCACGTGGTTGATTCCGACAAGATGGATCCAAAAGGGGACTCTTGCTGTATGGGTCAATCTCCACAAACAGAAAGTCCTTACTAAAACCCATGTGCTAGAATTTGCCAAAATCCTTTTATCTATTTATTGGTGCAAGAACAGTCGTTCTCAAGCCACCCCACACTTTTACAGTCTTCTAGTAGAAATGAAAAACATGCCATGGGAGTTTCATAGGTGTTGATGCTTGGCTACCCAATATAAGTGAGTGTCATGGAGGAGAGCAAGTGGGGTCAAGCATCTAACCATTCACTAGAGATAAGCATAGCTGGACTTGTCCAAGTGGGAATCCAACAAATATTGTCTTACACATCCATAGGATTGTACTTATTCTTGGGTTACAAAATGCATTGCTTGATCGAAAACATCTCAAAAACAAACACTTAACATCATCCAAATTTCAAACCCTTTTGAGGATGAATACAATTGACTCAATCCATATGTTATTGCTTGCCCCTGGGATTCACGTCCTTAGAGGTTTCTAAACATTGGATTATATCTCTATTTGTCTTCTTCAGTAAACAATACAAAACCCTTGCCTTAAGTTAATTGAATTCCCACATAACATATATTGTGGGTTTTTGAAGAAATTAAGACATTGGAAATCTTAGTTTGAAAGCTTAATTGAAGAATTTTTTTTTGGTAAAATAAGGACATTAAGCAAAGCTAAGAAAAATGAACTTTCATATGTGATTGAAGACTCACAACCTCAAGGCAAAAAATAATTGGTTGTAAATCCAAAAATGAATGATCAAATGAAATCATTTCTTGGTTACAAAGGTCATTAGGAAGCATTTGCATGCTCTTTAATACCTAGGTCTAGGAAAACAAAGTGTACCTTTTTAGGTTCATCTTAGGATGAAAAAATCTCAAAATCTCTTTTCATCCATCCTCCAAAACATCAAAATGAATCCATTTCACAAATCATCACCTTTTTGGAAAATCTTGAAATCATCCTTGATACTAGGATTTGTGGCAAAATAAAAATCATCAATATCATTGAGACTAAATCCTTGAAAACATTAGCAAAAACACCTTTGGCTAGGTATATGTAGATGCATCCTTTTTTATATACTTAGATAAAGTTATCAAAATCATCTTGTCTAGCTTAGTGTATGAAGATGAATCCTTCTTCGTGTACTTAGTGAAACAATCATCTTGTTTGAATAGGTGTGGGTAGATGCTTCCTTCTCCTCACACTTATTCAAATTACCATCCTTTCAGAAAATCTATCCCTTAGATCATCATCCAACATCCTAGGGTCTTTTTGTTCAAAACCCAAATCAAAATCAAAATCAAAATCAAGGACAAAATCCCAAAATCCCAAAATAGAATCAAAGATCAAAATCAGTAAGTCCTAAAAGCCTAGTGTCTCATTCAAGATTTATCAAAAGCCACAACATCCATATCCATTCCAAATCATCCTCATATCATCACCTTTGATCCTCAAGGAATCCTAAAAAACTTTATACTTTGGGACATAAAATAGAGATCAAATGAAAAGAATCAAGAGATTCACCTACCATATTCTTGATCCTTGTTTTATGGTTCAGACGAGATCTCAATACAAGAAGAGTATGAAATCCAAAAAAGAAACACCCACTTCAAGAGATCTTAGCCAAACAAACACAGAAATGAATCTAGCTAAATCAAGTAAGTCGTTGACCCTGTCATCATTGCAAAATTCACAAGAAGAAAACCAAGGAGAGGACCTTACCTTTGGAATGTCTTACAAAGAAATGACTAAAATACTTCAAAATCTAGAGAATCATAAAATCATCAACATCATGATGAGACTCAACCCTTCATTATACATGCTTGAACTAGCAAAACAAGGGGCCAAGTTGCCTTTGAATTTTGATGTAAGTACTATAGTGGAGACATCCTTTCCACCTATCTCATCCACCATCCCCATTTCATCTACACCTCCATCCCAAAAAATCATACAAAAAATTCCGCAAATCACGACATCATTTGCTCCAACCCAACCCAATATCAACAAGGGAAATACATTTCTCAATGCTCTTCAATCACATCCCCTTGTTAATAATCAAAACTTGGATGCAAACACCACATTGGAACAAAATATACCCCAAAACCCATTACACAAGAATGTTCCTCTCACATTCCATCATGATCCATCATTATCATTTTTTCACGCAACTCCTCAAACACCTCTTCTCACAAATTCACAAGAAGAGGGAGATATGTTCAGAACAGGGGGCATATTCGACACCACAACATTTTCACAAGGACTTGCACCCCTCACCTTTCCACCATTACCATTATCATCCACACCATTCCTTGGTTTAGGGCTTCCCCCTCTACCAAGTATCAATCAAAACAATATCCCAACCATCAATCAAAGCATTGCACCAAACACTCAAAATTTGTCGTTGATATCGCAACAACAAATGGAAAACACACAAGCAATGCAAACATCATCAAGCACACCCTTAACATCACAAAGCATGGTCTCCCAAGGACCAACCATATCAATAGCACCATCCTTCACAAACACCATTCAGAATCCACCACCACCTCCACCACCACCAACTTTCACCACATCAAGCCAATACGATGCAGTATTGTAAGTTGCTTTTCAAAGAGGATACCAAGAAGTTCAAAAATAAAAATCCATGAAACAAGCCACTCAAGCTACATTACAAGCGCAACAAGTGAAACAAGCCCAAGCTTTACTGCAACAACAACAACAACAAGCCACTCAAGTTTCCTAAGCTACGCAAGCATTGCAAGCACAAAGGGCTGCTCAAGCACAAATTTTATTGCAGCAACAAGCTGCACAAGCACAAGCAACACAAGGGCAAGCTCAAGCTCAACATCAAGCACAAGCTCAAGCACAACATCAAGCACAAGCACAAGCACAACTTCTTGCACAAGTAGCGCAATTGCAGGAATATCAACAAGCACTAAAGAAATACCAAGAGCAACAAGAAGCAGCAGAATTGGAAGCCCAACAAGTGTTCTGGGAACAACAAGCATTGTTGGAATAGCAAGAAGCGCAACAACAAGCAAAAATCCTATCACAACAACAACAAGATAAACAACAAGTGTTGTTCATACAAAAGCAGGTAGAAGCTTACTTCACCTGCCAGAACATACATATACCATTGAACAATGCATCAACTAATCCACTCATTGAACACATGATTCAAACACCCCAAAACACCTTCATCCCACCCCCCAATCCACAAAGTGATGTGACGACACAGCTCAGGATGCTCTCACAACAAGTGCTTGACCTTCAATCAGGGCAAACAACCAAAACGCCAAGCAACTTGTGTCCCTATCCATTTGATAGGAGATTAGAGATGAAACCATTCCCCAAGGGATTTGAAATCCCCAAATTTGACAAATATCAAGGGATGGGAAACCCTGAGGATCACATTAGGGAATTCCAGGTTCATTGTATGGAACTCACATATAATGATACTTATCTGATGCGACTATTCCCTAGGAGCTTGGAAGGCCCCGCTATAGAATGGTTCCCTCGCTTACCTTTAGGAATTAGAACATTCCAAGAAATCAGGGATGTATTCATTAAGAACTATGCATGTAACATTGCAATGGATGTTAGTCTCAAATAACTATATGCTTTAAAACAATGAAAGAATGAATCATTTGCTTTGTTCCTTCAACGATGGAGATCCAAGGCCAATCGAAGCAAGTGGACCATGCCAAAAGAACAACAAGTTGATACCATCATAGCCAACCTTGAAAGCCACTTAGCATTTCATCTCAAGGTTCAAGGAATCACCACATATGAGCAATTGATATCCAAGGTGCTTAGCATCGAAAGAGCCCTTGTGAATCAACTTGTGGAATCAACATCATATCACGAACAACAAAACAACCGCCCATCATCCAATTACAATGATAAACCTAACACATGGGCAAGAAACAAGAACATTACTAATGATGGTGTCATAGATGCCAAGGTGGTCATTAGTAGTCCACGCCAAAATACACCCACACTGCAAATCCAAAATCAATGCCAAAACACTCATCACACAACATACCAACCCAACAACAATCCAACCATCAATAACCTCAATCATCAAAGAGGACCACCCCAACGCAAAAGTTATCCCAAACGAAAATACGCTATTTTGGGGGAACCACTGGTGGACATAATGAAAAAGTTGATCAACGAAAAAACTCATCAAGCCTCCTACATTTGAAAACTACCAAGCACTTGACATCAAACCCCCTTAGTATAATGAAAATAAAATTTGTGAATTTCATAAAATCAAAGGTCATACCACAAACAATTGCATGAGACTCAAAAATATCATCCAAGATCTCACTGACAAGAAAATCATAAATGTGGAACAACCTACCAGAAATTAGGATCTTAAAATCTACATGAATCCGATGTCGAATCATGGAAAAAAAGGGAATAAAATTGATAAAGGGAAGGGTAGTGTAAATCACGTGTATGAAACAGTCATTTCCTCCCTAAATGAAGACTACATGGTCATCACCATCAAGGGAGCCCATGCCGAAGATTGTGGAGTCACCACAAGAGGCGGCAAAGTCACCATTGTAGGATCATCCCAACCTAATAGAATGCCTTCATCTAGAGTCATTCTACATAGATACAATATTGTAGAACAACTTGAGAGAATGCCAGCACACATCTCCATCATGGAGTTGTTAAAAATCTCATCAGTGCATAAAAAGATTCTCGAGGAAGCATTAGCCTCATCCACTGTCCCCGCATATCTCAATGCGGACCAATTCCAAGCTATGGTTGGAAATATCATAACGCCTAATATCCTTACATTCTCTTGCCAAGATTTCCCTACCCAGCCATATCACAACTATGCACTTCACTTAGAAGCCATTGTAAACAAGAGAAAAATCAAAAAGGTCATGGTGGATGGAGGTGCAGGTTTGAACATTTGTTCTCTCAGCCTCATCAAGCAGCTAAAAAATATCAGAAGATTCCATCGAAAAAGGTAAGGGCATCATGATAAGAGCATATGATGACCAAGAAAGAGTGTCTCACGGCATAATTAAACTCCCTATTCAAGGAGGGCCTACCATCATGGAAACTACCAGTCAGGTCTTGGACCTTGACTTGCCATATAATATCCTCCTAGGATGCCCATGGATCTATGCGATGAAAGTTGTAGAATCAACCTTCCACCAATGTGTGAAATTTACACATAATGGACAAGAGATTACTATCCATGGAGATCCTGAACCATTTTCATATTGCAAAAATCTTGAGGAAAATTATTGCAAAATCCCCCAAGTGCCAAATAATGATGAGGGCCCATCCACACCATACATCGACCCCGCCACTCTCGCGTCCACTTCTGCAATAGAGACACTCACCATCCCCACTATCCTCACCATCTCTGATACCAAGCTCATCATCCAGGAGGATGGTTGTGGAAGCTACAAGCTCCCTAACAATGCTTTTGTGATAGGAGAGTTACCACAATCTCATAGATCACGAGGATGCCCAGAAGAAAACCAAGCTTCCACATCACATACCTATCCTCAAAACTATCCCAAATTCACAAGATGGGGAGATCTGGGCCATGAGGTTATTGAAGCAGATCCATCTCACATGTTGTATCAAGATGACAGACCACCAGCTAATTTACCAATGGATGAAAGAAGCAAGGGCCTACAAATGATACTTGCAATGGGCTACAACAGAAACCAAAGATTGGGACAAAATGACAATGGGCTCATAATACCTATCATGCCAGAGATGCGACCCATAGCAAATATTGGTCTTGGACGTACCCCTCCGTGTATAACCATACGTGGCCAAGGTCCTCCGGTTAGAACGGTTAATATTTCTCCTCAGCCAGTACTAGTACAAGTACACTCACCAATAGTCACAGATAGAGACACACATAATTTTATAACTAAGCCCTATATTAGTAGCGATGATGAGGATACCACATCCAATCTAGCTAGGTTATTTGAGGACACCACCTTATATATGATTAGCACCATCTCTTTTGAACTAGACCATCCAAATCATGAGATCCATTTAGTATATCCCCAACTGATCGACTATGACCAACGAGGACCACCATTTCTTGATACATTTGAAAATGATGAGGCGCTCTTAGAATTCATGGGATTGAGGGATAACATTCCAAATGGAGATCACAATGCAGGGTTTATAATGGAGTTGGAAACACATGCCTATTATAGGGAAATGATTGAATCCTTCAGTCGTAAATGTGAGAAACTAAGAATAATATCCAAGTCCTTGAGTGAAAACCACACTGTGGCACTCTCTGACAAGAAAATCGTAAAAAGAAAGGATGTATCCAACAGTGAAAACCTCTCTGAGGCACCCGAGGATGAAGGATTCAATCTTCCTCTAAGAGCTATTCATCAGGAGAAGTTAGCAGTCTTGGCCGAAAAATGCAATCCAGTCAACCTAGGAACAGAGGAGACCCCACATATCACATTCTATGCGGAATCACTATTATCAGAAGAGCAAGAACTCCTAGCAACATTCCTAAAGGAAAGACAAATAAAATTTGCATGGAGTTATGTTGACATGCCAGAACTTGATCCAGAGACTATGGTTCATCATTTAGGAGTGTATCTAGAAGCAAAGCCGGTCAAACAAAAAATTCAAAAAATGCATCCTCAAATAGCCTTATTGGTCATAATGGAACTCAAAAATTTGTTAGATGCAGGATTTATCCGACCAATTGATTATCCAAAATGGGTATCAAACTTGGTACCCATTTCAAAACTTGACGGAGCCATCATAATCTACATGGACTTCAGAGATTTGAACAAAGCATATCCCAAGGATGATTTCCCACTTCCCAACATCAACATGATAGTAGACATGACAATAGGGCATGAGATGCTATCACTAATGGATGAATTTTTAGGATACAACCAGATCATGATAGCAAAAGAAGATCAACATAAGATGGTTTTCACTTGTCCATGGGGGACCTACTACTAGAACATGATGCCATTTAACCTAAAGAAAATAGGAGCAACCTATCAAAGGGCCATGAAATTAATATTCCATGACATGATTCATAAAATAGTCGAAGACTATGTCGACAACATTTTAGCTATGTCAAGAAAAAGACAAGATCACATAGCAACCCTAAGCGCTATCTTTGACAGACTAGAGGAATACAAAGTCAAACTAAATCCCAAGAAGTGTGTCTTCAGTGTACAATTAGGTAAATTGCTAGGATACATAGTCTCCATGAGGGGTATCAAGGTGGATCCGGCAAAGGTGAAAGCAATCCTCGAGATGGAAGCACCAAGGACATTAAAACAATTGAGAGGCCTCCAAGGCCGACTTCAATCCATCTGATGGTTCATAGCACAACTGGAAGACAAGCAAAACCCATACTCTCACCTACTCCACAAGGGGGTAGCATATAAATGGGATACAAAATGCGAAGAGGCATTTAACAAAATCAAGGAATATCTACTAACACCACTAGTTTTAATGCCACCCATCGCAAGAAAGCCATTAATCTTATATGTGTCAGCAACAACAGCAGCCCTTGGAGCTCTCCTAGCTCAACATGATGAAAACGGAATGGAGAGGGTCATCTGCTACATCAGTAGGACAATGGTTGGTCATGAGCTAAATTACTCATTCATCAAGAAAGCTTGCCTCGCAGTAGTGTTTGTATCCCAAAAATTCAAACATTACATGTTGGCACATAAGATAAAGTTCATTGCAAAAATTGATCCCCTCAAGTATCTACTATCAAAGGCAATGCTCACGAGAAGAATGGTAAAGTGGGTAATGATATTATCAGAGTATGACATCGAGTATGTAGAGTGGAAAGCCATTAAGGGACAAGTTTTTGTAGATTAACTAGCAGAAGCACCCATTTATTTTGAGAACCCTCTTGTCTCAAAATTCCAAGATGAATCCATCTTTAACCTCAATGTAACTGACCATTGGAAACTATACTTCAATGGTTCATACACACAACATGGATCAAGAGCTGGTGTCTACTTCATCACCCCACAAGGAGATTGTATACCGAAGTCATACAAACTGGCATTTCCTTGCACTAACAACATAGCAGAATACGAGGCTTTGACTATAGGCCTCACAATAGTAGTGCAATGGAACATCATAGCTCTCAAGGTATATGGGGACTCTCAGTTGATCATAAATTAGGTCAATAATGAATATCAGACTAAGGATGATAAGCTCACTCCATACAAGAAATTGGTGGAGACTCTTAAAGAATCTTCCATTGACATAACATTTGAGTAGATTCCAAGAACCAACAATAGAGCAGTAGATGCCATGGCTACAATTGGATCCCTATTAGACATCCCTCATAACATGCCAAAATATGAATTTCTGATTGTGCAGCTTCTTGTTCCCACATTCAAGGTACCAGAATCAGAATATGTGTGTGAAATCGTTGGTCTTGGTGATCCTTGGTACCATGACATCTACACATATATTCGCATAGGAGTCATACCCGTTGACCTCCCATCAAACCTAAAATGAACCTTTATCAAAAAGGCATCCAAATTTGTCATCCTAGGTGATACCTTATACCGTAGAAGCATAGAAGGTACCTTGCTATGCTATTTAAACGCTGAGGAGGAATTAACCACTCTAATCAAGGTTCATAATGGTATGTGTGGCTCACACTCAAGTGGAATGTCCATCACTAAGAAACTGCTGAGGATGGGGTATTATTGGCCCACAATGGAAAAAGAAGTGCATGATCATGCTAAAAGATGTTTACAATGTCAGCAGCATGGGGACCTCATCCATGCTCCAGCTCAAGAGCTTCATCCTATTATCACACCATGGCCCTTTTCACAATGGGGACTCGATCTCATTGGAAAAATCTCACCCACCTCATCCAATGGCCATAAGTTCATCATAACTGCAACTGAGTACTTCACAAAGTGGGTGGAAGCCATACCCATGATGTATATCACTGGGAAGCAGATCTCAAAATTTATCCTGAACTATCTCATCTGTCGTTACGGTGTCCCACAAGCCATTATCTCAGATAATGAGACACCATTCAAGAACCAAGAGGTTCACGACTTGTGCGAGCAATTCAAAATCTAGCATTGCTTCTCCACCCCATACTATTCCTAAGGCAATGGCCAAGCAGAAGCCATGAACAAAACCATGCTTAAAATCCTTAAGAAAGCAGTCAATGACACAGGTTGTGACTGGCACTTGTAGCTTAATCCCACCATCTAGGCTTATCGAACTAGCATCCGCACACCCACTAGCACCACCCCATTCTCCTTGGTCTACGGATCAGAATTTGTACTCCCCATTGAGATCAACCTCCCATCCCTCAGAATATCATTGCAAAACCTCATCATTGATGAGGACTACCAGGTGTCAAGATTAAACAAGTTGGAGCTACTGGATGAGAGACGCATAGAAGCTTTAAATCACTTGCAATTCTATCAAAATAGACTCAAACAAAGCTACAATAAGAAAATCAGAAGCAAGACTTTCCAAGTCAGAGAACTGGTCTTAAAAGAAAATCATAACAATGTCTCGAATCCGAGCAGCAAAGGCAAGTTCGAACCTAATTGGTTAGGACCGTTTGTCATAACAACAAGTTATATATCAGGGGCATATCAGCTATCAACACCCAAAGGGGAACCTCTGGAGGAGCCCATGAATAGCTCCCATCTCAAAAAGTTTTATGCCTAATTCTTTCAGGGTATAAAACCAAAATCAAAAAATCAAAAAAAGTCCTGAAAAGATGGTTACTTTGGCGAAAACCTAGCAAACAAGCCTCTTGGTGGCGGTAAAAAAAAAGCAAAAATCCAAAAATCAAAAAAAGGATAAAAAAAATCGTCCTCTAGTGAAAACTACTTCAGTGGCACTTTGGGTAGGTACCTCGGTGAAAACCTGGCAAATAAGTACTTTCCATCCACTAGGATCTGTACGACTTGATTTGCATCATCCATCCATTTCACTTCCATCATTCATCCCATTCAGGTCTCCATCCATCACACATCCACTCGTAGCCGCACAATAGCTTGGTCCTATGTTCATATCATGATCCCTCCTAGTACTACTCAACCCATCCTCCAGGTCAATTTTCCTTGCCTTTATCGGAGTATTGTATTACATCACACCGGGGGCATGTTCTTATCGGATCAGATTCGTGTATATTCTTAAAATTCTAAAATCAGAAAATCTAAAAACATCAAAACATTTCAAAATCCAAAAATAGGTCAAAAAGTCATTCAAAAAAATCCAAAAACAAGTTTTTCTTGTTGAACTATGTCATCTCTAAGCATAGGAAAGGTTGATCTTTGATCATCCCCCGAGACATTTAGGTTAGTCCTATAGGAGTTCATCATAATAGGCTAACATCTCATCATCTATATCTCCATCTATAAATCAATCAAGTTGTAAGTCAAACTACGTTGTCTCTGCATGTATAACATAGGCAAGGATAGTCTATTGACCAACCCTTGAGACCCCTAGGCTAGGTCTTTAGGTTAGTCTCTTGGTCAAAATATCAGAAAATCCCAAAACATTTGAAAAATAAAAAATCAAAACATTTGCAAAATCTCAAAAAATACCAAAAACAGCCTCAAAACATTGCAAAAACATCAAAAACATCCAAATATTTGAAAAAATCCATCTGTCTCATCTCGCTTGCACCCGCAATAATCACCACTCAGAATAAACTAATCGTCATTATCAACCTTTGGTGAAATACTTAGAAGCAAGTCTAGCAGATTAAAACTTGAACTCAAAATGTCAAGTCTAAAGTCTAAGTCAGTGTGTAAGCAAATTGGTCATCTCTTTATATTGGTAACACAACATCTGAATTTGTCCCATATCAATCATCCCTTAGAACACTTTGGATAAATGAAATGACGTGCTATCATCCACTAACATGTCCTAGGATGAATCATTCCTACAATGGACATTATCTTTTGGCAATAAGTTTCAGTTATCATCTTAGAAAACACATCCTCTTTCAGTTAGCAGTATTGAAGAGCATCAGTTTGTTTGTTTGCTTGGTCTTTATCTTTTTGACTTATCTTATTTTGCGCTCATTCTAAGGATCTCTCAATGATATCCTGAAATAGTGGATTTAGAGAAATAGGAATGGGGCAATGATCGTTATCTTTTGTCTATTGTGCTTGTTGGGCGTTCTTGCAATATAACCTTGGCAAATACTTGCTTTGTTAGGTATGTATGGAAGAGGTCTAGGGCTACTTGTTGACTATTACAGGGATAGGTTTACCTTTTCGTGTTTTGGTCCAAGGTGTCTGAAACTTCTGAAATACATCCTAGCAAGGTTTTTGTATGTCACGTGTGAACAAGAACACTCCTATCTGATTGTCGAGTCAAATTCCATCACATTGGGTACAATTCCATCCTGGTTTTCTATACCTCGATGCATTGTACCATGTGTGTTATCAAACATAAGAAAATTTGGCCCTTTGAAAATCCCAATTCCTCAAAAAGTAATAATAATAATAATAATAATAATCATCATCATCATCATTTGTGTCATCTTGTGTCTTGTTGAAATGACTTATTCTTTTCTTATTGACCATGCTAACAAGGTACTATGACAGTTGATCATCATCACCATCATCGTCATCGATCCTCCATCCACAAATCATTAGCATATTGCATAAACATATCATATAGAAATCATTAGCATATTGCATAAACATATCATATAGAAATCATTAGCATATTGCATAAGCATATCATATAGAAATCACTAGCATATTGCATAAACATATCATATAGAAATCACTAGCATATTGCATAAGCATATCATATAGAAATCTTTAGCGTATTGCATAAGCATATCATATAGAAATCTTTAGCGTATTGCATAAGAATATCATATAGAAATAATACGCATTGCATAAGCATATCATATAGGAAACATCACATTCTTATCATCATATAAACAGGTTATCATAAACGTTCTTCAATAGGTGCATCCATGTCATTGCATCTCATGACATTATATCAATCATTGCATAAACATTCATTTGTATTTCACAACCATTTCATATTACCATCTAAATCATCACATAAGCATTTACAAAAGAATTCCATAATCACTTTTACATGATCATAAACAAATAGGTATATAAGCATTAGACTTGCATAACATAAATGGCATCATCTCATCATGTTACACATCAGCATATCACTTTGCATTAACATATCATTGCATCACATACATAATCATTTAGGATAATAACATTTGTTATTCTAAGCATCTCAATTTCATTATGCATTAACACCATTTCATTAGCACCATATCATGACCATCGCATCATATCACATCCATCCATAAATCATCTCATATATAAGAATTTTCTACACATCATTGCATATACCATAGATCATATCATTTTACATATTAAAACCCATATCACATATTAAATTGGCATAAAATAAACCATCATATAGATAACATCATTGCACATCATATCATAGGTCAGCACAATATAGATTTGTTAGTCATAATCATTGCATAAACATCATTAGAAATAAATGCATCCATAAAACATCATTGCAAAACATATAGAAATAAACCATCCATGCATAAATAAAAGAACACATTGCATCACATCAAAATCATCATCGACTCATATATATCATATCATCATATCACTATCATAGTACAAAGAATAAAATTGGATCATTGTACATATATGTCAATCAGTACAAAAGTCCCATTAGGCTATCAAAAATGAGCCCATAAGGCACAAAAAGTGTGTATCATCTGGATCACGCTCGATCTCTGTGAATGTTTCCCTCACCCCTGTCACCGTGACCCTCTGGTGGTCTCTAGTTGGCCTGCTCTGAGTACTCAGGGACCCAATCTGATCTAGGTACAGTGTCATGGTAAGCCCAACGATAGTACTCTATCTCTCTGATAGCATCCCTGTAAGATCGCATCGACACTGTACCCTGAGATGAGGAGGCTATCATACTCTTAGTCTGTTGTCTGCGACCTAGCTCTATAGCTGTCTATAGCTCTACAGCCTGATCCCTATCTGCTCTGAGATGCTCTCTCTCAACCCTCACCTGGTCTCTCTCTACTGTCAATGCCTGAATCTGGGCCTACAACTATAAAATCAAGGTATCCTGTGCATCTGTCTGCCCTGCTGGTTGTACTCGTGGCTGCACATGAACCTGATCCTCACCCTCAACTCATGGTGGTGGGACTGGCAGATCTTGCTACTGATCCTGCATGTGGATGTCCTCATGACCTGGTGGGACTGGGGGCACCAATGATGGATCCTATCGAATCTCAACCCTTGGTCCTTGCCCTTGTCCTCGTCCTCTCCCCCTGCCTCTAACCCTATGCATATCTGGATCCTCACCTCGAATGGTCAACTGTAGGGGAGGTCTGAACCAATCTCTATAGGCTTGTGTGGTGCCTAGATTTTCCAAGCCCTGATCATAAGCCCACGGTCGGGCTACCGGCTGCTGAAAGCTGTCAACTTCCTCTGCGGTAGGAATGCCAGGCCCCCATGCTATCTGTGTTATGCTGGATGCAAAGACAACTACATAACCATCATTGGGTCAATCCTGTGGCTCTCCAAATTGACGTTGTGCGTGCTTGGGTAGATATCTCTCAATCATCGTGTGCTCTCGGCCCTGCATGTATCAATCCTGGTGGTAGTAGAAAAGCTGAGCAGCATCGTCGGCCCATTTGGGCCAACTAAGGTATGGACGCCAAGTAAACACAAGCATCTCATCCAGGACCCACCTCCAGTAGGGAATCCCATGCTCGCCAGTGTGTGTGAAGGACACAACACCTCTTTATAGTGTCATGAGGGCATCTTCTTCCCCCATCGGAACCAGAACGACTCGTGGACGTAGCACAGAAATGTGCTCCCATGCCCAAACATGAAGAAGAGTCACTTTGGCCCCCAGGACTCTGTCATCCATGTAAACATACTCATGTAGGTCCCTAAAGAGTGAAGCCAGAAGGACGGGTCCCCATGCAAAGTGAACTAGCCTGTTTCGGACCATCCTCTCCCAACAGTATCCCCAACTCGGACTGAAATATCGCCCTCATCAGTTTGGGGCAACAAGACCTAAAATGATCACTGCAACTGCCCAGCAGAAGGGAGGTGCTATTTTATACGTCTAAAAATGGTCATGATTAAGCTTGTTAATTAATTAAATATGATTTATTTAATTAATTCCCCTAAAGTCATCTACATATAAATAAATTTAATTATTTATTTATATCGTTCATTTTCTAATTCTTCTACCTTAATTAAATAATTTTATTTAATTATTGACATTTCCACCGTCTACTTAATTAAATTAAATAAATTTTCATAATTTATTTATATTTGATTATCATATCATTCCAAAGTTTGAATATTTGAATATTTAAATAATGGAATATCTTCTTCATCCCACCTTCTACCTTTCGCTTAATTAAGTTAAATAAATTCTCATAATTTATTTATATTTGATTATCATATCATATTCTAAAGTTTGAATATTTTTAATATTCAAATAATGGAATATTCTTTTCATCCTCAAATTTAAAATATTAAATATTTAATTTAATATTTTCCATCCCACCCTAATTCATTTCTAAAACATAATTAAATATGATTTATTTAAATATGCGAGTTTCCATTTTCGTCTTCACTTACAAATTAAACAAATTTAATTTGTTTATTTCTAGCTCACTCTAAACTCACCCTTCCAAATTCTTAACTTGCTCTTCAAAATGGAAATTTCCCTTCGAAACTCAATGACGGAAATTGACGGAAAAGGGAAACCTTCCATCCTCTTCTCCACTTTTGAAAATTTGCCACCGTTCGTTCGAATAAGCTTAATCTGGGCCGTTGATCGAATCAGCCAATCAAATCCATTCGAAAACTCTTTTTTCTGGCACAAATCCAAGCTTTGGTTAGACTACGCATACACACTATGCACACATTTACACAACCATAATTACAATCAGCTTATGCATTTACATCATTTTTAGCATCACAACAATCTTCTCATCTTAGCATAGCTTTTGCATTTAGCATAATATGCATTTTCATTTTTATCTCGTTCTTCATGCTGTCCTTTTGTTGAGCTCGATCTGCTGATTTGAGAGCCATTTGAAACAACAAAACACTAGAGTTAGAGGAAGATAAGACGATTTCGGGAAACTGCTGTCACAGTTTGCTTATTATGTTTTCTTTTTTAGTTTCTTTGATAGAATGCCTTATTAATATGTGTTTGATTTTCATTTAAATTGATCCAATATTTCACACACACATAAAATGGCGCCCACTGTGGGGCTCAAACCCACGAATTTAACATTGTCTGCAAGTTTCTTTTGACAGTTTTGCATTCTGGAGTCAATTCTCAAAAAAATTTGGTGTTTACATGCATTCGAAACTTTCTGCGGCACATATGGGGTTTTAACTTTTGTTTTGTAGGATTCTGGAGCACATCTAGTGACTATTTAGGCACATCTAGTAACTGTTTAGGCGCATCTAGTCTCTGTTTAGGCTCATCTAGTAACTGCTTAGGCACATATAGTGACTGTTTAGGTGCATACATTAAGCTTTCCTTTTTCACATATAGTAACTGTTTTAAGATCATATAATCTTTCTTGCAGCACATATATCCTCTATTCTGATGCATATATCCTCTGTTCAGGTGCATCTACCTTCTATTCTGGTGCATCTAGTTTTTGTTCCGGCACATATATCTTCTGCTCTAGCACATACGAATTGTAACAAAAATACAAAATTCTGAGTGTGATGCCTTCCGCAGACAAAATTCTTTCTTTTTTTCTGGTTTTAAAATGAAACAATCCTAGGGTAGCCACATCTGGATAAAATGAAGCAATCTAGGATAGTCACCACACAATGATCTTGCAGTTAAAATTGAACAAACTTGTTTTTGGTGAAGCAATATCTTCACTTAGATTAGATCATTGTGATTTGGATTTAAAAAGAACATCTGCTTACTTTGAATGTGGCAATAGGTCTATGCTCTCCCCTTAACTAGGTGATCAGAATACCAGACTTTCCTTTTAGTTTCTATACAATTTTACTTTTTCAATTACATCCTTTAGAGAGTCTGCCATAGTGGGAAAAATTACTCACCCTACGGGAATGACTCAAGTGGGTTCAAGCCAAAGCCAGGCTATTCTGCCCCACTATAAAATTTAAAGCAAATCTGGGGAAACCCTCTTTTTTCGATAGTGTGGAAGATAACCATCCCCAAAACCTTTTTTCTAAAAGGTTGGGAGGTCCCCTGAGGGAGTTTATTATTGCCACACCGAACTGAAATCCTTACTACAAACCTAGTGTAGTGGCTAGCCGAAGTCAGTTTCCGAACATTCTAATAATCACAGTGCAAGGGGAGGGAAGAATCTTCCCCCAAGACACTCACCATATAACTACTAAGGACCGTTTTCTTAGGGGATCTGGTATCCACTTTTGTAACTTTGAGTACGCGCTTGGAAAAGACAAAAAAATGAGTGCCCCTTCGAGGGTGATATGGCTGTGTGAGTCGACACAGTTCTAAGATGTGGGTTGTTGATTACTAGAATGACCTACTTGAGCATTTAAGAGTGAGTCTGTCTGAATTGTCTTTCATGTGCAAAACCTGTGAAAACATTTGTTGAAAACATTTTCTTGATCAAACACTTTATGTTAGTATAGGGCTTTGAGAACAACTATTTTCAAAAATGTTTGTTGTGTCTTCCATTGCATTAATTTAGATAAAGAGATCATCCAAAATGAACATGAAGAACAACTAAAATCACTCAAAAAAATTTCATACCATTGATCCAATAACATTCCCAATACTTTTCCCATGCTTAGAGATTGGAGATCAACAAAATTTCCCAAGAAATTAGTGTCTAAAAGGATAAAAAAACCCAAGAAACCATTAGGATACAAGAAAACACTGCAAAAGAGAAAATTCTTGTACAAAAGTTGACAAGTCTTGCTTCACTACCGAGGATTTCTTCACAGATACCATGACTTTGTTAGAAGATTCACTGATGAGTATGTTGTAGATCCCTTAGATTCTTGAGCTTATTATCAAAGATTAGCTCTATCACAATGGCATAATCATAACCAACCTCTTGAATTTGACAACATACCACAACCTTCTATAGAATATTCTTCACATCCCAATCAAATCCTTTAGTGATTTTGGAACCTTTCTTCGAAAACAAAGATCAAAACTTTAAGAAGTGCATCTCTCAAATAGCTTTCTAATTTTTGGTTCAACTTCCCCAACAAGATTCTAAAATCCTTCATCAATTGGAAGCCACAATTAATAAATTAGGAGCATCCTTGATCATATCATAAGATCCTACATCTTATCAGATCATCATCATCGCACTTGTCAAAACTAGGATCTAAGTTTAGAAGAATTTTCAAAATCATATGCCTATCTTCACAAGATCCCAATTCAATAAATTAAAGGATGAAATCCAACAAGAAGGTCATACTCAAAACATTCAAGAAGAAGGTGAAAGCAGCAGTCCCCTTTACATCATGAATTGTAATCCACTTTTTGACAAAGATACAGATAACAGAGAAGAAATCCATTCCACCAATACAAAGAAATGAACAAAACACAGATAGATAGTGATGAGGAACAAGATGAGGAATGTCTTAGAGAGGCTGAGCAAGATCCAAAATTTCACAAAGATCTTGCAGCGAGATAAGGAAAAATATTTTCGCTATCTAGCCGAACAAGGGGCTAAATTGCCTCATGACTTTGATATTGAAAACTTGAAAAATAAACCTAAAGAGACACCCCTTTCCGATCTTAGTGCTTTGACCCAACAAATCAAGGCACTTCAAGGACAAGTTAAATAATTACAAGGGGGAACAACCACAAAGAAGTATACCCTGGAGGACATTTGTCCTTATCCTTTCGATAGAAGTCTTAACATGATTCCTTTTACAAAGTATTGTGAAATGCCAAAATTTGATCGCTATAATGGGAAAACAAATCCAATTGATCATGTTAGAGACTTCGTAAACATGACATTGGAATTCGCTCATGAAGACACTTACTTGATGTGATTGTTTCCAAGGAGCCTTGGGGTACACTCTATGGAATGGCTATCTAAGATTACACCTCCCATCAGGACATTTGAAGAATTGATCAACCTATTCATATCACAATATACCTACAACATACAACACCAGATCACCATGATAGATCTTTGCAAAGTTGCACAAAAACCTGGTGAATCTTTCATTACATTTCTTGAGAGATGGAGAAGAATGTTCACTAGATATCCACATCATGTTCCTGAAAAGGAAAAGATGGTTACCTTCATTAACAGTTTAAATTCATAAATGAGTTATCATTTGAACTTACATTGTCCTTCTTCTTTTGAGAAAATGATTGAAGATGCCATAACCATTGAAAATGCTTTGGTTAAAAGAGGGATAATAAAACATGACAGACAATCCTAGCTCATCCAACCATCACAATAATCAGGACAAGTCCAAATTTTGGACTTGCAACAAAAATATGGTGAATGATGGTGTTGTTGATGCAAATCATGCCTCGACCAAGCCATTTTTCCTCAGTTCTCCAAACGTTCGCAACAACAATGTCAACTCAATTGCAAATCACAGAAATAATCCTCCTTCAAGGAACAATATAAATCAACACTCTACTCCCAACCAAGGGACCTCCAACAACCAAGTTTACCAAGGAACCAATAACAATCACAATTCTTTAGGGAGTACCTCGAATTCAAATCCCCAGAGATTTTCATTCTTCTCTAGTAGAAGAACTTTCACTCCACTACGCCAATCTATAGAATCCACATTCAAAGAGTTGATGGCCAAAAATGTCATTACTTTGCCACCTCAACGAAATTATGAACCCAGTGTAAAGCCTCCATCATGGAATGAGGCATACTATTGTGATTATCATTGGTGCAAAGGTCATCACACAAATAATTGCCAAGCCTTGAAAAATGCCATTCAAGACTTAATTGACAATGACATCATCACAATAGGACATCAACAAACTAACGTAGACCACCAAGCATTCCACAATCCTTTGCCTAATTATCAAAAGGGTGAGTCTTTTGAAAAAATGTGAATCATATCAATGATGGTCATATAATCAATCATCTCTACATAGACAACGAGCGGGTAAATGTCATTAAAGTCAACAAGAAGGTGGAATATAGAGAAGTCAACGCAACAACAAGAGCACAAGCTAAAGTTGTCTTAAAGAACACCTCTTCAAAATCCACTAAACCTCCACCTCAACACCAATATAATTTGGTCAATCAACTTCGGAAAAGCCCCACTCAAATTTCTATTCTAGAACTATTGAAGATTTCCCCAACCCAAAAGGAAATTCTCGAAAAAGCCCTCATTGAAACCAATGTATCTACTGATTTGGATGTGAACCAATTTCAAGCTATGATAGGACACTTGTCCTCGCCCACTTGCCTTTCATTCTCTGAAAAAGATGAGGTTTCCATAACTCATCCCCATAATTCATCATTGTACTTAGAAGTCATGGTTCACAAGTTTCATATCAGACAAGTTCTAATAGATGGGGGTGCTGGTTTGAACATTTGTACCATGAAGCTAGTTAAGGCTTTAGGATTTTATGAGGACTCCATTAATTTCAGAAGAAATATTACCATAAAAGCCTATGATGATGAAGAAAGAGCATCCAAGGGTCTGATCATGCTGCAAATCAGAGTGGGCCCTGTTATAAAGAATACTTTCTTTCAAGTACTGGACCGTGATCTTGCATATAACATCTTGTTGGGTCGTCCTTGGATCCATGAAATGCAAGTTGTCCCATCAACCTATCATCAATGTCTTAAGTTTCCTTATAATGGACATGAAATCATGATACCTATTGATAATTCCAATATTCAAACTTGTGCCAATATAAAAGCCAGTTAGGATACTTTGGTTCCTAATAATTGAGAAGCTCATGTTAGTACCTCTCTAAAGATTGACACACAAATCAGTCAATTGACCAATACTTTTGACAAAAAAATGAAATTCAAGGATCATGGAGTTGGAGAATACTCTCTTTGTCTTGCCAATTTACCTACATCACCTCAATCACATGGACAAACGTCTATCAAGGAACATCAAATATCAGCAGCATCAACATCAAAGCAACCACCAATAGAGCCAATCACAAAATTTAATGGAAAATTCATCAAAGAAAAATTCCCCATGGAAAATCCTGAGGATATAGAAATTATAAATTGGCTCTATAAAGATGAAGATGAAGCAGGCTTTAATGTCAAATTACCCATGGAAAAATATGGAAAAGGGTACTCAATCATGCAGAAGATGGGCTATGATAAAGGTCCTATCAAAAAAAGGAAAGGAGTAGTTGAACCTATTCATCTCCATGGACTTGTTGCAAAAGAGAAAACTGGATTAGGTTATGACACTCACTCCAAAGAAAACACATCCAAACAACTACATGGTGTTGTCTTCGTATTGCAAGAAGGCACAGAAGAATGTTTGACAACAGTTCAAAACTTCTTGGAGAACAATTCTAACACAGACTCTGTTGAATATGAATGGGACACCATTTATAATGATGAATTCTAGAGAGATAAAGAGGTTGATGTAATACGCTAGTACGCCCCAACTCTAATTGAAGGTGAAGGGTTAGGGTCCCAACCACAAGAATGTAAACCACAAATCAACTATGATTCTAGTGATACTGAGTGAAACCTAAATGAACAAGATTATCATGAGGACAGTATCATCATTGACCCACCTCACCCCTCAGATTCTATAGACCACTCCATTATGACCATAACCATAGCTGATTTCACACAACTTGATGACCCACTACCTTTGATTTATCCTGATCTCATTGATTGGAATTCAACTGAACCTATCGATATACCTATGTTTCCAAGTGACGAAGCTATTGTAAAATTCCTTTCTACAGATGATACGAATGGTTTTTCTACCAGTGATTTTTGACATAGATTTTTTGCTCAGGAGAGTGTCAAGCCTCCTAGCTGCAAAAGTAAAAATAGAAAAGAAAGATCTAATGGTGAAAACCAAAATCTAGTAGTATTAGATCAAACAAAAGATAAAATAAAGAGTGTATCAAATGGTGAAAACCTCTTTGAGGCACCAGACGATGGGAATCTTGACACTCTCCCAGAGCACTACCATGAGCGATCGCCTATCTTAATTGAGACTACAAATACTATCAATCTTGAGACTTCTGACAAACCAAGGATCCTATAGTTAGCTACATCAATGACAGAGAAAGAAATACCAGAGTTCATGGAATTATTGAAAGCAAATCAAGTAAATTTTGTGTGGTCTTACGCTAACATGCCTGGTCTTGATCTTGATCTTATCATGCATCATTTTTTTATCAAATGAGGGGCCAAGCTGGTGAAACAAAAACTCAGAAAGATGCACCCTCATGTTGCACTATTGGTTAAGGAATAACTGTGAAAACTCCCTGATGTGGGCTTCATAAGACCAATCGACTATGCAGAATGGATTTCCAACATTGTTCCTGTATCTAAGCCAGATAAAACTGTGAGAATATGCACAAATTTTAAAGATCTTAATAAAGAATGTCCTAAGGATGATTTCCCACTGCCCAACATCAACACTATAGTTGATCTGACAGCTGGCCATGCCATGTATTCATTAATGGATGGTTTTTCTGGCTACAACCAAATCAAGATTGCACCTGAAGACCAAGAGAAAATAGCTTTTACATGTCCATGGGGAACCTACTATTGGAACACCATGCCTTTTGGTTTGAAGAATGTTGGGGCTACTTATCAAAGAGCCATGACTACAATCTTTCATGACATGATGCATATCTTCATGGAAGATTATGTAGATGATATATTGGCAAAATCATACACCAGAGAAGGACATCTTGAAATATTGTCCAAAATCTTTGCAAGATTAGAGAAATTCAAAGTTTGTCTCAACCCCAAGAAATGTGTTTTTGGGGTCAAATCTGGAAAGATCTTGGGGTACATTGTTTCAGAAAAAGGAATTAAAGTAGATCCTAAGAAAGTACAAGCAATCATAGAAATGCCTCCACCAAAGAACATCAGTCAATTAAGATCATTACAAGGACGACTGCAGTCTATACGAAGGTTCATTGCACAATTGGCTGACAAAAGTTTACCTTTCACACATCTACTACATAAGAATGTTCCTTTCAAGTGGGATGAAAAATGTGAATTGGCATTTCAACAAATCAAACAATATTTAATGACTCTGCCAGTTCTCATACCACCAAATCTAGACAAACCACTAATCTTATACATTTTCGCAACAGAGACATCTCTGGGGGAACTGCTAGTGCAAGAAGACTCTACAGGAAAGGAACGTGTAATTTATTACATCAGTAGAACACTGACAAGTCATGAGCTCAACTACACTTCTATTAAGAAGGATTGTATGGAAATAGTTTTTGCTTCACAAAAGTTTCGGCATTACATGCTAACCCATACAATCAATCTGGTTTCAAAGATTGATACACTCAAGTATTTGTTGAGTAAGCATCATTGACAGGAAGGTTAGCAAAGTGGGTAATGATTCTGAGTGAGTTTGGCATCCATTATATTGATCACAAGGCAATCAAAGGACAAGTTATCACTGATCAACTAGCTAAAGCACCAATGCAAGAAGATCATCCCTTGCACATTGAGTTCCTGATGATGATGTCTTTACTGTAGAATCTAAACAACCATGGTCCTTATATTTTGATGGTTCTTTCACTCAACATGGATCGGGGGCAGGCATACTTTTCATCACCCCTCAAGGACACACCATTCCTCGATCATATAGGCTAATGTTTCCATGCACCAACAACATAGCCGAATATGAAGCATTAATCACTGGGCTCAAAATAGTGCTAGAATGGAGGATTACATAACTACAAGTATATGGCAACTCATAGCTAGTCATTAATCAAATCAATAATGACTATCAGACCAAAGATGACAAACTGTTGCCTTATAAAAAGATGGTTGATGTGTTAGTGCCATTTCTGGTTCTCTCATTGTCTAGTGGTGTACTCTTATTTTTCATGATAAAACTTTAGCTATGGGGTGTTTTTCATTTTGGCACGTGGGATAAATGGGCTCCCACAAGGGTTGAGCTTAGCATGCTAGTTTTCATCTTTCCGATGGGGTGGCCTGTGTTAGGGTTTTTCCTGGCTTTTCTTTTCCCCATTTTTGGGCTTTTAGTTCGGTTCCCCTTTCTCTTTTGCTTGCCTTGGATTTTCTTTTGTTTTATTGGAGGCGGAATGGATGCTTGAACGGAACTAGAAATTTTCCAAATTTTGAAGTTCTAGTTCATGTTCATGCATCCACCCTACTTCTAATTCCACGTGATTGGAGTTTCTTTTTCTTTCTGCCCTACGTTGGTCGCTGGTCATTTTCCTCTTCGTGTTCTTCCCTTTATTTTTTTTGCTTTGTTTCCTTTGGTGGGCGTGGGATCGGAATGAGAACAAGTTTTGGAACCTTTTCAAGGGTTCCAGTTTTAGGTTCTATTCTGCTCCAATCTCCCTTCCTTTTCCTTTTGCAAAGGTGGATCTAGGTTGGGTTTTGGTCTCGGGTGGTCATTTTGGTTTTCGTCTCTTCCCCCACTCCAGCTCCAACTCCGCCTCTTTCCTGGTTCTGGCTCCAACCTTGTTTGGTTCTCATTCTACTGGCCTTTTGATTCATTGACCTACTAGACTAGTGCACCTGCAACTTAAGTTCCCCCCGAGCCCCTTTGTCTCGCCGTTAATCGGCCCCTTGTTATGGTATTCACCGGCCCCGCAGTGACTTCGCTATGACGTCTTATCGAGTATGCCTAGTCTTCCCGATCCAATTTGAAATTTCTAAGTTGCCTATTGGCAAGACATTTCAGATGACTTGGCGATTGAATTTATCATTCAGGCTGCAGTCGACAAGACTTCTATTGTATTTCGGCGACAAAAGGTATTCTCTATTGGCTTATGGTATACAGTCGGCATAAGATCTTATCGAAATTGAAATGTCACACTAACTCCCTTTTGAATGCATGTGTTTTGGCAAATGTTGTGGCTATCAGAGTGGTGTCTCACCAAGTTCTATATGTCTCCCCAACTTGTGCACATGGAACGGTTCATTGGCATGAATCAGATGGTCGGGCTAACATTCAAGATATCTCAGCAATGGATGCACTTTGGAAGTCTTCGGCATGAGTTATACCTTTCATTGAAAGGTCTCGGCGATGCCATCTTGTTACGCCGACTGGTGATGGAGGATTTAATGCTTTGGTGAGACTTTTATTTCGGTATGTGGTCATGGTGATGGGGTCCGGTCTTGCCGATGGTGGTTCAATATGTGGCTTTCGGTTAGAGTCCTAAATTCTCTTGGAAAACAGGTGTCTAAAGGTCTTCTTGGTATAACAATGTAATGTCTACATAACCTCTCACCGAGGATTGCGTGCTACATTGACAAGGTAAATTCAAGGGGGCATCGACGAAGGAAACATAAGGTCATAGTGATATCGCGCAAGGGGTTTCTTTCAAAGGATTTCCTTTCGGTGAGAGTTATTGTCTTTAGGGTGATGTCTCCCGGACCCTGGCTTGTCTCGCTGATTATGTTAGCCCTTCGGTGTGACTTCCCTTCAGCCATGGTGGCTTCGCCAAGATGTCTAGCTGACTTGGCCATGTCTCCCCGACCTTGTGGTGCATTCAGTGTCACATGCAGACTTTTCTATGAGATTTTGCTGACTTTGTGAGGTCTTCCCTACTACAATGGGTGCTCGATGTGATGCCACCTCTTTGGCCTGACTTTCCCCAACTTCCTTATGTCTGGCCGATATTCCTAGTGACTTTGGTGTAACTATTTTTGTCACCTAGAGGTCTTCCCGACACTACTTTGTCTTGCCGACGGTGGTAGCCTGCTTCAATGGATAATGAAGATTTAAAAGACAGCTACCCAATCACTATTAATCAATGACTAATATTCAATTTCACATGTTTTTAGGGTTTCGAAGGTGTTTGTGCTTAAGGAACAGAAGCCTAGAGCATTCATGGCAACATTAAGTTGGTTGTTGGATCCACCGAGCTAGCATTCATGGTGACGCGGCCTTGAGACAAGGATGGCATGGTTCGAGTATGGGCGCCCAGATTCAGCGATGAATTTGACATTGATTGCCTGGCTTCATTCGTGTGGGAATGTCTTTCCTACAACAACCCGACCAGAGGCATTTATGAGACCAGAGAAGTTGTTGAAGGTCACTACAAGGGTTTTGATTGGTCATGATGTAATTGGGGTCTGAAATAGCATGTTGATGTGGCCCTGAGCTGGATGGTGATCCCTATACTATTTAAAAAGGAATTTTTGAATCATTTGAAAATGTCTTCGGCCAGATACTAAAATCAGAACTAAAAGAGAACTAAGTCACAGAGTCAGGTTTTTACCAGATTTTGAGGTCTAGGGTTACAGTCTATAAATTATTAGGTTCTTGGATGCATACCAGAACCCGAATGTATTTGTTTAGGTCTTTGAATCTCTCCTTTGGATTGTACATTTGAATTGTTAATGAAATTGATCAAGGATCATTCCATTAGCCTTTGTAATACTTTCTTGCATTGTCTGTTTTATAATAGCTCATGTTCAAGGAACAAGTTAAATTGTTTTCATCATCTCATAAATTTATATGTATGATTGAAGGATTTGATAAGTAGTCTTTAAGATCTAATCTCTAGCTATGAGATTAACAAGGTTACTTTCACATAGGATTTATTTTTCCAAGTAATCACTCCTTCTGTTTGCAAATTATCTTGACTCCTAGCCTAATGGATGTGGCACTGATCTGATATATGCTATTTTTCTTTTAGGGTTTTAGTTATCTTGCTTAAGAACATTCATTTTATTTAATCAATCTTGTTTGATGTCTTTCCCTACCTCATAGTTGCTTCAAGTATTGTGTTACTAAGAATTTATTCCCATTTGAGGTCCTCAACACTTGGCATCACGAGTTATCTGCTATGAAAAGCAATGTCTAGTCTTCTTTAAGGCATTGTGTGGGTATACCCACCCTGGTTTTGTAGAGCCTAAAGTGCAAAAGATATTTTGATCTTTTCAGTTGGTCCAGGTCCTCTAAGCTACCCTTCATTGGAGTTGGCTACCCCATAGGTAGAATAGGAGACCAACCTGGTTTACAAGAAAAATAACCAATAGATTGGCAGCTCCGCTAGGGATTTACTCAGAAATCCTGTTATAAGTGCCATATCAAAGAGTCATATTTGTTTTCCATGTTGGAGATGTTCAAAGTTTGAAGAATCTCAGGCCTGGAGAAAGTTTTGTTGCAGTTAGCTTGAAATATTTATGGTGCTCTGCTGCTAGAATGAGCTCAGAGAAAGATTTACATGTAAGTGAACTTCATATCATTTGAAGTTTTGTCCTCTACAAAGAGGTGCCAACTCTGTCAAGGTGAACCTGCTAAATATTTGAAGAAAATTTCTAGATCTGCAATGATTCTAGGTATTCTTCACATTTTTGAACACTTTAGAAAGAAATGATGATTCCCTATCTAGTGATCTAGCACTACCAAAGGGAAAGGATAATAGCAGTTTTATACATACTTCAAAGTGCATAATATGTAATGTCTATTACATTTAGTGAAGTATGTTTTGTGCATCTAATAATCATAGGGCATTTTTATTCAATCAATATTTTGGATTCATGAATGTTGTAACTGAGAACCTTGTATGATGTTAGTAGTGATTGAGTATCAGTTCATGAAGGTTTCCATCTGAGATGGAAAGTAAAAATATCCAAGGAAGACAAGTTGTACCATACCCTCAAAGGGATTGAAAAATAGGTCAACAGTCTTTGGTTCAAAAATTGTATGATCTCAAGAGGTAGGAAGGAGAATCACCATATAGGTTGTTCTCAAGACTTTTGGACTACTTGGTAGAAATTGCAGAAGATTCTAGACCTGATGACTCCAAATGCATTGATTTGTTCTATGAGATTTATGAACCTGAGTTGAATATGTTCTTGGAAGATCTGAAGCCCCATAGCTTTGACCAAGTACCTGACTAGATAAGGATGATTGAATCAGAAAAACATGGTTATGCACAAAATGCAGACTCTCAGAGTGAAGACAACAATTCTCCTCTTGAGGAAAGTCAGAAAACAATGAAAATAAGTGAAGGGAATATGCCAGAAGATGAGAATTACATTCAACCCACTGTTGATACATGTGCAATTCCTTACAGTAGTGATGAAGTTGATGACTCATGGGATGATGACAGAGTAGACATGCAAGAATCTTTTTCTTGTAGTGTCTCGGAGGATGGAGAAGCAGACGAGGAACATGGTATTATCCCATGCCATGGTGTGATCAGTGATCATGATGATGAAAGTGAAGTCTCAAGTACTCATTCTGAGAAGTTTGAGCATAGTTCATACACTAGTGAATGCCATGTTGATGAATATGAAGTTGAATACAATTGCTCCCAGTTTGATGCCCCTGATCTTCTAAGCACCAATACACATAGTGGTCTCCCTGTTGTCCTTGCTAATGTTGATTTATTTGAGCCCTCACTTGGGGTGTTTGACTTTGAGTTAAGTGTAGATGTGAAAGATGAATCAGTGCACACCATTGAACCAAAATGTCAAAATATGTGCCCATGTTGCAATAACCAGTACACAAATACTCCTGAATATGAGTTTTTTGCCATTGACATGTGCAGTGATGATTTACATGTTAATGAAGAGGTTGTTTATCAGAGCTTTCAGTTTGAACTACAAATTGATTTTGATGAAAATTTTTGTGATGTCAAGGATCAAGTGGACTATGAATGTTTTTACTTCCCAGTCTAAGAAATTGAGAATAACCATGAATTGTCCAAGGTAGAATGCCACAATGATCATAATCTCTAGTCAATGTCTGATTACATGTTGCAATTTGACAATGTTATTGGTGGCATTGGAAAGCACAGTAATTCTGTGGGACTGGCCAGTGACCAAGCTAGTTTGTGGAGAGTTCATGATAGTGTTATCAGATTTTGTCTATGGAAGGCAACAAAGAATCAAGTTTTTGATAGAGGTAAAAGTTGGCTCTCATTTTTCATTTGGTGGCTTGGTGTCATCAGGTGCAACAAAGGAATGAATCAACAATGTGACTCTTGAATTTCCTATTCATGGACAATTCTTGAAGTGGTGCTTCATCTGAAGCATTTCTTTTTCCATGAACATTAGGTTAGGTTTTTTCTTTTCTGGTCGGTTTTGTTTTGTTGTGTCTGCTAACCTTGTCCGGTTAGCTCCTCGCTCTTTTGGGTTTCCTTTTGTTCTGGTCTTCTCTCCCAGTGTTTGAGATCTTGTTATGCCCATAGGGGGCATACATCCCCCAACTGGAGCCTATGTTAGTGACATTTCTAGTTCTCTCATTGTCTAGTGGTGTACTCTTGTTTTTCATGATAAAAATTTAGCTATGGGGTGTTTTTCATTTTGGCAGGAGGGATAAATGGGCTCCCACAAGGGTTGAGCTCAGTGTGCTAGTTTTCATCTCTCCGGTGGGGTGGCCTGTGTTAGGGTTTTTCCTAGCTTTTCTTTTCCCTATTTTTGGGCTTTTAGTTCGGTTCCCCTTTCTCTTTTGCTTGCCTTGGCTTTTCTTTTGTTTTATCGGAGGCATAATGGATGCTTGAACGGAACTAGAACTTTTCCAAATTCTGAAGTTCTAGTTCCTATTCACGCATCTTCCCTAGTTCTAATTTCGTGTGATTGGAGTTTCTTTTCCTTTCTGCCCTACGTCGGTCGTTGGTCATTTTCCCCTCTGCGTTCTTCCCTTTGTTTTTTTCTTTATTTCCTTTGGCGGGCGTGGGATTGGAATGAGAACAGGTTTTGGAACCTTTTCAGGGGTTCCAGTTTTAGGTTCTGTTATGCTCCCATCTCCCTTCCTTTGTCTTTTGTAGAGGCAGATCCAGGTTGGGTTTTGGTCTCGAGTGGTCATTTTGGTTTTCATCTCTTCCCCTACTCTGGCTTTGACTCCGTCTCTTTCCTAGTTCGGGCTCCGACATTGTTTGGTTCCCATTCCGCTAGCCTTTTGATTCAATGACCTGCTTGGCCTATGCACTTGCAACTTAAGTTCCCCCCGAGCCCATTTGTCTCGTCGTTAATCAGCCACTTGTTACCGTTTTCACTGGCCCCAGGGTGACTTCACTATGATGCTGAGTACGCCCAATCTTCCTGATCCAATTTGAAATGTCTAAGTTTCCTATCGGCAAGACATTTCAGATGCCTAAGCGATTGAATTTATCATTTAGGCTATAGTCGACAAGACTTCTATTGTATTTTAGTGATAAAAGGTATTCTCTATTAGCTTATGGTATACAATTGGCATAAGATCTTATTGAAATTGAAATGTCACACTGACTCGCTTTTGAATGGATGTGTTTCAGCAAAGGTTGTGGCTATCGGGGTGGTGTCTCACTGAGTTTTGTATGTCTCCCCAACTTGTGCACATGGAACAGTTCGTCAGTGTGAATCAAATGGTCAGGCTAACATTCAAGATGTCTCAGTGATGGGAGTTATACCTTTCATTGAAAGGTCTCGATGATGTCATCTTGTTACGTCGATCGGTGATGGAGGATTTAATGCTTTGGTGAGACTTTTATTTTGGTATGTGGTCATGGCGATGGGGTCCAGTCTTGCCGATGGTGGTTCAATATGTGGCTTTCGGTGAGAGTCCTAAATTCTCTTGGTGAACAGGTGTCTAAAGGTCTTCTCAGTATAACAATGTAATGTCTACATAACCTCTCACCGAGGATTGCATGCTACAGTGACAAGGTGAATGCAAGGGGGCATCGACAAAGGAAACATAAGGTCACAGTGATATTGTGCAAGTTGTTTCTTTCAAAGGCTTTCCTTTTGGTGAGATTTATTGTCTTTAGGGTGATGCCTCCTTGACCTCTACTTGTCTCAATGATTATGTTAACCCTTCGGTGTGACTTCCCTTTGGTCGCGGTGGCTTTGCCAAGATGTCTAGCCAACTTGGCCATGTCTCCTCGACCTTGTGGTACATTCGGTGTCACATGTGGAGTTCGCTATGATATTTTTCTAACTTTGTGAGGTCTTCCCGACTACAATGGGTGTTCAATGTGATGCCATCTCTTCGGCTTGACTTTCCCCGACTTCCTTGTGTTTGGCTGATATGCCCGGTGACTTTGGTGTAACTAATTTTATCACCTGGAGGTCTTCCTGACACCACTTTGTCCTGCTGATGGTGGTAGCCTACTTCAACAGCTAATGAAGATTTAAAAGACAGCTACCCGATCACTGTTGATCGATGACTAATATTCAATTTCACATGTTTTCAGGGTTTTGAAGGTGTTTGCGCATGAAGAACAGAAGCCTGGAGAATTCATGGTGACAGTAAGTTGGTTGTTGGATCTGTCGAGATAGCATTCATGGCGATGTGGCCCTAGGACAAGGACCGCATGGCTCGAGTATGGGTGCTCGAATTCAGTGGTGGATTTGACATTGATTGCCTAGCTTCATTCATGTAGGAATGTCTTTCCTGTAGCAACTCGACCAGAGGTATTTATGAGACCAGAGAAGTTGTTAAAGGTCACTACAAGGATTTTGATTGGTCACGATGCAGTTGGGGTCTAACATGGCATGTTGATGTGGCCCTGAGCTAGATGGCAATCCCTAGACTGTTTAAAAAGGAATTTTTAAATCATTTGAAAAGGTCTTCGGCTAGATACTGAAATCAGAACTAAAAGAGCACTAAGTCACAGAGTCAGGTTTTTACCAGATTTTGAGGTCTAGGGTTACATTTTGTAAATTGTAAGGTTTCCTTGATGCATACCAGAACCCAAATGTATTTTTTTAGGTCTTTGAATCTCTCCTTTGGATTGTACATTTGAATTGTTAATGAAATTAATCAAGGATCATTCCATTAGCCTTTGTAATACTTTCTTGCATTTTTCTGTTTTGATAATAGCTCATGTTCAAGGAACAGGTTAAATTGTTTTTATCATCTCAAAAATTTATATGTATGATTGAAGGACTTGATAAGTAGTCTTTAAAATATGATCTCTAGCTGTGAGATTAACAAGGTTAGTTTCACATAGGCTTTATTTTTCCAAGTAATCATTCCTTCTGTTTGTAAATTATCTTGACTCCTAGCCCAATGGATGTGGCACTGATCTGATATATGTTGTTTTTCTTTTAGGGTTTTAGTTATCTTACTTAAGAACATTCATTTTATTTAATCAATCTTTTTTGATGTCTTGCCCTACCTCCTGGTTGCTTCAAGTATTATGTTACTAAGAATTTAGCCCCATTTGAGGTCCTCAATGCTTGGCATTAGGAGTTATCTGCTATAAAAAGCAATGTCTGGTCTTTTTTAAGGCATTGTGTGGGTATACCCGCCCTAGTTCTGTAGAGCCTAAAGTGTAGAGGATCTTTTGATCTTGTCAGTTGGTCCAAGTCCTCCGAGCTGCCCTTGATTGGAGTTGGCTACCCCATAGGTAGAATAGGAGACCAACCTAGTTTACAAGAAAAACATCCAACATGATGACCTCAAGAAATATTTTGTGGACATCAAATTCACACAAATTCCAAGACTAGACAACAAAGTAGTTGATGCCATGGCTACGATTGCATCATTATTACAACTCTCAAAAACTATGAATCATTATGAATTTCTAGTGGAACAATCATTTACACCTACTTATGATACCCCTGAAAGCCAAATCATTTGCCACTTGGTAGGATCTGATTCACCTTGGTATGAAAAAATTTATGCCTATCTTAAAGACGATATCTTGCCACCCAATTTATCCTATAACCAAAAACATAATTTTATCTACCAATCCGCTCACTACACTCTTATTGCTGACACCCTTTATCATTGTGGCCTTGATGGTACTTTACTTCAATGTCTTGAACATGAGGAATCAGACAAATCTTTACAAGAAGTTCATGGTGGTATTTGTGGTACTCATTCGAGTGGATTGACCTTATCCAAGAAATTGATTAGAATGGGTTACTACTGGCCTACAATGGAGAGGGAATCATTCACTTTTATGAAAACATGCTCAAAATTTTAGATTCATGGGAATCCCATTCATGCTCCCACATAGGAACTTCAACCATTCACGCCAACCTGGCCATTTTCTCAATGGGGGTTAGATATAGTGGAAAAGATTCATCCTTCTTCATCGAATGGGCATAAGTTCATCATCATAGCTACAAAGTATTTCACCAAGTGAATTGAGGCAATCCCTCTTACTAAAGTCACCGACAAACAAATATCAGCATTCATACTCAACTATATTATTAGTCAGTATGGCATTCCCAACTCCATTATTACAGATAATGGATGTCCATTCAAGAATCAAGATGTTGATGAACTTTGTGAGAGATTTCACATTCAGCATAGATATTCAACACCTTACTATCCACAAGGGAATGGCCAAGCAGGGGCCTCAAATAAAACAATATTGAAAATCTTGAAAAAGATTGTGAATGATTCAAGGAAAGATTGGCACGTTCAACTCAATCCCACCTTGTGGGCCTATAGAACTAGTGTTCTCACGCCAATAGGAGCAATGCTATTTTCTCTTTCTATGGAGCAGAAGCCATATTACCTTTAGAAGTTGAAATTCCCTCACTCAGTGTATCATTGAAAGGCCTCACAACAGATTATGAAAACAGAGTCTCTCGACTCCAAGAACTTGAACTCCTAGATGAGAAGAGACAAAGAGCAGTTGATCATTTGAAAGCATATCAATAGATGATGTCTCGTAGCTATAACCACAAAGTAAAGCCATGTACCTTTTAGGTGGGTGATTTTGTTCTGAAAGAGAACCCACACAATCAGCAAGACAGAGAGAAGAAAGGAAAGTTCAAACCAAATTGGCTAGGTCCTTATGTGGTTATGGCAGTCTCTGGTTTAGAAGCCTATAAGTTATCAACACCAGAAGGGGACCTGTTTGACGAACCTATCAATAGCATGCACCTAAAAAAGTATTATATCTAAAGTGGTTATCATCATTAGAAAAAGTCCTAAAAAAATCCAAAAAATCAGAAAAAAGTCCTAAAAAATCCAAAAAAAAAAAGAAAAGTCAAAAAATTCAAAAAATCAGAAAATGTCTTGAACAAATCCAAAAATTAGAAAAAGTCCTAAAAATCCAAAAAAAAGAAAATCCTAAAAATCCAAAAAAAGAAAATTGAACAAATCCAAAAATAAGAAAATGTCCTGAACAAATCCAAAAAAAAATCAGAAAAATTCCTGAACAAATCCAAAAAAATCAGAAAAAGTCCTAAACAAATCCAAAAAAAATCACAAAAAGTCATGAAAAAATAGTTACCCTAGTGAAAACCTCGCAAACAGGCATCTTGGTAATGCAAAAAAAAAAAAAACGTCATGGGGTGAAAACCTGGCAATAGGTAGTCTAATGACAAGAAATATGCAATAAAAACAAATATTGAAAATCTGGTAAACAGACGCTATTTGTAGCTCTCCATCTATTAGTTCATGTTCTACACTTAACTTTTTAGCATTCTTTTCATGCATCTTTTTCATCATCCTAGGGCCACACCAACATCATGCTATCATCATTTACCAGAAGCGATAATGTCTTACAATGGCTTGATTATTGTACATATTTATCTCAACAAGTTGTGTCAATACTGAGGGCAAAAGATACTGGGGCCAACCAACTTTCAGGTTTTACCAAAACAGTGAGACAATAACATTGAAACAAAATCACGTGAACAAAACAACCAAATCAAAACTAAAACATCCAATCATTGACCCATATCACCATAGATTTCAGTTGCGTACCTTATCATGACTCATATCTAGATGATCTATAATCTGAATAATGTTTGGAATCACAGTATTTCATTTTTGAATAATGGTTGTTTAATTTTCGATATCATTTCTCTAGAGCACACTTGATGATGTACTGAACTAGAGTGGCAAGGAAAGAGGATGATTTTTCTTTGTCTGTTGTCTAGAGGTTAATCATTTATCTGTTGCAAATATGTTGCAATATGTGATGATTGAAAGTTTATCATTGATGACAGTTCCAAATTTGCATCAGATGGTGGTTAGTCTTTGTCTGTTTATGCCATAAATGTTCAGGTCATCTCGGTTCAATTATACCTAGGTGCTTGTGTTCACTTGCTATATCAAAAATCATGAAAGTTGTACTTAGGTCATCATTGGTGCTAATTTCCCCTCTGATGCTTGTACATACTTCCAACATTTTAAATAGCGCTCAATGATGATTCCAGAAAATATACCAACAAGCTCAACAAAAGGTTACCTTCATTTAGTTGTATTTCATTTTAGGTCATGGTACATAACTGCATATTGTATTTTCATCAAGATTTTTTGAAAGGCCAATGGTTATCATGCTTCTTTGGACTATTTGTAGAGGACAATGTGGACATTTGGTTCATTATCATTATCATTATCCATATCATTTCACGTCATTATCATTTCATTTTCATATCATTTAACATTTATCATTTATCATTTCATTATCATTCCATTGCATTATCATTATCATTTATCATTCATCATTTATCATTCCATTGCATTATCATTATCATTTATCATTTATCATTTATCATTCATTATCATTCGGATTAGTTTCATTATCATTATCATTATCCATATCATTTCACGTCATTATCATTTCATTTTCATTATCATTTAACATTTCATTATCATTCCATTGCATTATCATTATCATTACCATTCCATTGTATTGCATTATCATTCCATTACATTATCATTATCATTCCATTGCACTATCATTATCATTTATCATTTATCATTTTCATTTCATATCATTATCCATTCGTTATTATTCCATTTCTTATCATTTAGCAATTCATTATCATTCATATTAATTATCATTATCATTGCATCATTTCATTAATTACCATTCATATTAATTATCATTATCATTGTATCATTTAACAATTCATTATCATTCATATTAATTATCATTATCATTGCATCATTTCATTCCTTATCATTCATATTAGTTTCATTGGCATTGCATCATTTCATTCATTATCATTCATATCATTATCATTTATATCTCATCATTGTATTACCATTATCATCATTTCATTCTATTCATTTTCGTTATCATTATCATTTAACATTCCATTTCATATCATTTAACATTCCATTTCATTATCATTTAATATTCCATTTCATATCATTTAACATATCATTTAACATTTCATTTTTCATTCCATTCCATATCATTTAACATGTCATTTTATTATCATTTAACATTCCATTTCATATCATTTAACATTTCATTTCATATCATTTAACATTTCATTTCATATCATTTAACATTCCATTTCATATCATTTAACCTTTCATTTCATTTCATTTAACATTTCATTTAACATATCATTAAATATTTCATTATCATATCATTCAACATTTCATTTATCATTATCACTTAACAAATCCCATATCATTTAGTGTTTCATTTTCATAGCATATCATTATCCTTTCATTATCATTATAATCCCATTTATTATTCATTTATCCATTCATTCTAATTACAAATCATTATATTTTCATCACATATCATTTTATCATACATCTTATCACGATCTACTCATCTTAATTTCATATTAGTACTCATATCATTTTATCATACCAAATTCATAATGCATCCCATAAAAACAACATTAATTTTTATTATCATCCTACATTTGAAAACCTGCATAACATCACATATCACATTTTCCATGGTATATATTCATAATCATTCCATACATACATCCACCTACATGACATCATTTGTACATATTTTCAAATCATCATCATAATAAAAACATCATATCAAATCATCCTGCATATCATGTTGGTCATTAGATCATTCAAATGCATATCAAAATCCATAACACAGAAATAAATGCATATCACATCATCATATCATAAGTGCACAAAACATAATCCATAACATAGAAATAAATGCATATCACATCATCATATCATAAGTGCACAAAACATAATCCAAAATAATCATCACCGCTACATATCATCACTCATAAAAAATGATACAAATATCAAAATGTCTAATGAAACTGAAATTTCCAAAGAGAAATACATCAGATAGGATCCAAAATCCGTATACATACTCCAAAAATGATACACATATGTGCACTCTGTTTGCTAACTAGTCGATGCCCCTGATGGAGTTGGTCCGAAAGGAGGTGGCCTGCCACTGGTGCCTGCGTCTGGGTCCTGCCAAGGTCCAGTCACTCCCCTGCTCTACATATGTGTCTGTGATCTACTCCTGGTCCTGCTATGGGACCGCAGGTATGGCTCTCTATGATTTGGAGGACACAACTCCTTATATCTGACCCTGTAATACTCAGCCTCCCGTGCCATCTCCATGCCCTCTGCAATGGCATCCTGCAATGACACACTCTCTACAATGCCCATCAGCCTCTAAGCCACGCCCTCAGCCTCTACTGCCCATCTTCTGAATGCATCTCTCTCTATGATCACCTGGACTAACTGTGGGTCCGAGGTAGGTGCTTGTGCCTGTCCCAGCCGACTCTACAACTGTCCCTGCTATCCCTATAATATTTGCACCTGGGATTGAAGCACGACTAACTGCCCTTACTAAGATGAGGATGCCATCCAGATCACTGTCCGTCACCCAATCCCTGTCCTCGGCCACCGCATGATCTAGACACCCCATAGAATATCCAACCTCGATCTCCCCAGCACCTGTCCCTCATCTCCGCCATCATCTCCATCATCCCCATCTAAGCTATCCTCCTCATCTCCGCTCTCCTCCTCTTCTCCAACTTCTCCCTGCTCGCCTCCGACCACATCCTCCTATCTCACTACTCCTAGCTATGGTGCTCCCTGAATAGGTGTTGGCTCATCAGGGCTGGTAAATAATGGAAATGGATGCATATGGAAATATGTTGAATACTCATCAGACATACCAACATCCATAATGTCTCACCTGTTAGCCCATGCCTCACGTGCTAATGACTGGAACTTTGTATACACTATATGATAAGAAATACATGGCCCCCATTCGGCCTCATCCTTGCTCTAGGCATAATGTTTAATACCCTGTGGCATCCCCTGCATGAATCCAAACTGTCTTTGCACCCGCAATGCCAGAAACCTCTCGAGAATGAAAAGAGTCCTCCCTATCAGAAACTGAGGAATGCATACATACAACATCTCTATATCATCTGTAGCCCACAACTCACAATCAAGATATGATCGCCATACCACTGTATCCATATCATCTAGCGGTCGTCACCAGTAATCCACCTTACCTAGCTTGGGCTGGGTAAGGAACATAACATACGTATATATATATAAGGCTTGCCTAGTGGCCTAATTCTGGGGCACACCGGTCTCATCACAGCAAGATGCTCCCATGCCCAGATCTGCAACACTGTCACACCACAGGACAAACTAGAAGAACCCTTACCACTTGATGCAAATCGTGATATAGATGTGCTAGCATGCAACTCCCCAATGCATATCTCTACGGCTGTAGCAACATCTGCTCTAGAATCCTGCCCTATCCCACTAATAATCCCTTTGCCCGATGATCCAGACAAAGGAGACCTCCAATAAATGCACCCAAAATTATAGGCAAGGCTAGATAGCCTCGAAAGTCCACCCACGGTACTTAGTACCCAGCTATCTATGCATCTTCGTACACTCTCCTCAAAGCATATGTACCCCCAACCTCCTTGTGATCATAATACACAAGGGCACCAACCACTGGGATACCTAATATCCTATATACATCCTCAGGAGTCACCGTCACCTCACCAGTTGGCATATGAAAGGTGTTGTGCTCCAAATGCCATCGCTCTACTAGTGTCATCAACAATCCTTTGTTGACCCGAATTGGCAGCATAGCCAATAAGGATCTCAAACCACAAGTATCTATCAATGCTATCTCCGCAGGTGTCAACTCGGGTATCCTATCCCATCCTACCGAATGTCACTCTCTAATCTGGAAGTTTTTCAAAACCTCCTATTTTCATCACAAGGGTAATTCATTAGAATCATACCAATCATTCAATCTCAATCAATCAAAATCAATTAGACTACTATCTATCAGTGACCTATATTAGTGACCTATATCAGTGAACTATATCAAACCCATATCAATGACTCATATCAATGACCCATATCACACAATCAATCCTATCAAGCAAACCAATACATGATCTATCTATCTGGATATCATATCAAATCTGTTCTACCATCAATTATTATTTGTTTCCTATCGCAGAAAGAAAATTTATCAGAAGTCATATCAATCAGTTATTAGTTCAATCTACTCTTTATTTTCTACTCTTAGAAGCAAAGTTATCAGACATTTACTCTTTGTTTTCTACTCTAGGAAGCAAAGTTATCAATAAATCAATCAGATTATTCTATCATTTCTATCCATATCAGCATGATGACATGACAATTTACCTATCTATTGACTAAGAAAGCAATATTCATCATCATTTTCACAAATCTATCATCAAAACATCAATTCTACCATATGTGTTGTTCTTTTTACGGGATGCACTAAATCCCGTATGTGTCATTCGTTTTGCTCGATGCACTCAAATAGATCCCCGATGTGTGCTTTCCCATATACATAGCTTTAATCATCCTAAGCACGACTTTAATCACTGGATGCACGTTTTTACTCTATGCGCTATTGTTTTCCCTATATGCACTTTACCCCTAAATTTTCCTATCCTGCCCTATATGCGCATTTGTTTTCACTCTAAGCGCTAAACTGGTTTTACCCTAGCTATTCAACATCTATGATATATGCGCGTTTGTTTTTACTCTAAGCGCCACTATTTTTTTTGAAAGCACGCAAACTATTCTAAAAGCGTGCAAACGTCATTTTCAAAATCTAAAACCGTAAAAAAAAATGAAAAATTACAATTCAAATATAAAAATTCGAAAGCACAGGGGGCTAGATCGACTCACCGGTAGTTCGTACACTGCTGGCCTCTAATATCGGCGAGATCTCTCAAATCGGTGGCGATGATAAGGAATCTCCATGTCACAATGTCACTCTCAGAGCTACAGTATTCACCAAAGTCAAAAGTGCAAATGACTTGTCTTTTTCACCTTTTTACCTTTTAAAGGTCAACCAAGTGTAAGTTTGCTGCCCTTTTTTACTTTATTTTTTAAAGTGGGACATTCTTTTCATCATTTATTGCGAGCTAAACCACTTTCTCTCTCATTCGTGATTTACCTCCCGAGGGGGCATCATCAACAGAAACATCAAAAGCATATTAGGGGAAAAATCTTATTTTTCTTTGAAGCAATGTGTTTTACACATCACTTCAAAGAGGGGTAAAAAGTATACATCTAAAAATGGTCATGATTGAGCTTGTTAATTAATTAAATATGATTTATTTAATTAATTCCCCTAAAGTCATCTACATATAAATAAGTTTAATTATTTATTTATATCGTTCATTTTCTAATTCTTCTACCTTAATTAAATAATTTTATTTAATTATCAACATTTCCACCTTCCACTTAATTAAACTAAATAAATTTTCATAATTTATTTATATTTGATTATCATATCATTCCAAAGTTTGAATATTTGAATATTTAAATAATGGAATATCTTCTTCATCCCACCTTCTACCTTCCGCTTAATTAAATTAAATAAATTCTCATAACTTATTTATATTTGATTATCATAAAATATTCTAAAGTTTGAATATTTTTTAATATTCAAATAATGGAATATTCTTTTCATCCTCAAATTTAAAATATTAAATATTTAATTTAATATTTTCCATCCCACCCTAATTCATTTCTAAAACATAATTAAATATGATTTATTTAATTATGCGAGTTTCCATTTTCATCTTCACTTACAAATTAAACAAATTTAATTTGTTTATTTCTAACTCACTCTAAACTCACCCTTCCAAATTCTTAACTCGCTCTTCGAAATGGAAATTTCCCTTCGAAACTCAATGATGGAAATTGACGAAAAAGGGAAACCTTCCATCCTCTTCTCCACTTTCAAAAATTTTCCACCGTCTGTTCAAATAAGCTTAATCCGGGCCGTCGATCAAATCAGCCAATCGAATCCAAGCTTTGGTTAGACTATGCATACACACTACACACGCATTTACACAACCATAATTACAATCAGCTTATGCATTTACATCATTTTTAGCATCACAACAATCTTCTCATCTTAGCATAGCTTTTGCATTTAGCATAATGTACATTTTCATTTTTATCTCATTCTTCATGTTGTCCTTCTGTTGAGCTCGATCTACTGATCTGAGAGCCATTCAAAACAACAAAACGCTGGAGTTAGAGGAAGATAAGATGATTTCAGGAAACTACAGTCACGGTTTGCTTATTCTGTTTTCTTTTTTAGTTTATTTGATACAATGTCTTATTAATATGTGTTTGATTTTCATTTAAATTGATCCAATATTTCACACACATAGCTATAACTCTGTATCTCTCCAACTCAATTTGACCCTCACAATAGATAATATCTCATGTAGTGAGGACTCTGATGCAATACTCGCATCCCTCCTCCATATCATAGATCACCTAGTGACCATGAATGGGCAATCATAGAATGCGCCAAACATCCTCCAAGGTGACAGTCACCTCGCCAGTGGGCAGATGAAATGGCGATGTCTCGCTGTGCCACCTCTCGGCCAACACTGATAGCATCCCTAGGTGTGTGCGCACGGGTGCTGCATACACAATATGCCATAAGCCAGTAGCTCCTAGTCAGTCCTGGTCTCTATCACTCAAGTCCCATAGGATGCTCACCAAATCTCGCAACCAGTGCTCCCAAGAATAAAGCTCCCTAGGCCCATCCTGCATCAGGGAAAGTCAACATGTTAAAATTTTTGGAAAAATCCTGGCCTAACACTCCAAACTTGTTCCTAGCAGTGCAGTTTGTGATGGCATCACAATTTGAGTATCCTCAAACTCCAACGCTAGACCCTAAATTAAGCCAAATGGAACCGCTGTGGTGCACTTTATCCCCTAGCGTTGCAATTTACACAAAAAGGGCCCTGCTACGGCGCACTTTCCCCAAACCGGCCCATTGAGCCCGAGCTTAGCGGCGGAGTTTCTAAACTCCAAACTGCACCACTGTGGCACAAAACGGTCTAGCGTGGTGTAGTTCAAATGCCAAGCAGTGCTATAATAGCACCACTAGAGGCGAGCTCATCCTTTAAAGGGCTAATTAATGCGTTAAATGAAAAAATTAAACTTTGGTAAGGATCACATATGTGTCCCCTGATGCTAGGTGGTCACTGGTAGGTATGAACTCGGTCTGAAATCTTTAGAGGAAGCTATCATTACGCCATATCACCAGAGGGTCAGAGCTCGAATCTTAAGGTTTGCTAGCATAGGTGTGTGAAAATGACTTGAAAGTGACCCCTTGGGCCCCTTTCAAGCCTGGAAATTAGGGTTTTTAACCCTAAATGGCTGTCTTGATAGGGTTTTGGACCCCCAAACCTATTTTTATCCATTTGAGGCTTGTTTTTCATCATCTTATTGCATTTGCACATGTTTTTAGCCTCTCAGACCCCTTTCGGACTTGTCGGGTACTTGGTCACCTTTTTTCGTGAGATCACCCAAAAAATTAAAAAATTTGTCCAATCTTTCGAGGGGCATTATAATGGCATGTTTTCTCTCTCCATGCAACAATGGGGAAAGTTTTAAAATATCAAAATTTTTGGCTTTGATCAAGATCATTTATTCTTTGAACCAACGCAACGAGTGCATTGCTTCAAAGAGGGGCAAAATATAGACACGTAAAATATATTGATTGACATCGTGCATTCGATCCTAACTTACTAACATTGTTTCTTCCTAAATCATCCCTTGGTCTAATCATTTAATCAAATTCCCCTATCTGATTAAATTCATCAATATTTGTCTCTTAATTAAATAAATCATTTTATCTAATCAGGTCATCTCTCTTGTTAATTAAATCAATCCATATGATCTAATTATCCCTATTTAATTAAATAATTAATTTATTTGATTAAATCTCTAAGGTATGTCCATTAAATTAAATAAATTAAAACTTTATTTGATTCAATCTAGCACCATCCCTTTTAATTAAATAAATTAAAATCCTTATTTAATTAGCTTCTTATCATATTCCTCTCTTATTTAATTTAAATAAACCCATAAATTTGAGTCAAATAGGTCACATCATCTAACCTATCTCATTAAATTAATTAACCCTTAATTAATTTAATCTCATTTCATGTCCCATCCTCTAGATAATGCAAGTTGCACATAAAAATAGATTTAATTCATTTATTTAATCTTTATTTTCCTCACAAAGCATCTTTTGGAATATTCTTTCAATTTGAATTCAAAAATTCCAAGTCAACATGTACATCCAACAAGACAATAACTTCCTCTTACATGTCCTTTGCCTTGAGCCAAGTGGCATTTATTGCATTTTCTCTTCCCTCTTGCATGTCATTTCAACAAATTTGAAATTCAAATATTGGCATTTATTAGCACAGACCCCAAATCTTGCACATCCATCATCCATTCATAGCTTGACAAGTGGCACCATATCATTGGATGAATGTTAGTCCCACATTGCTCAAATTTGGGCATTCATCCATCTTGAAATCCTATAAATGAAGAGCTGCTCTCCTCATTTTATCATCCACAATCAAAGTAAAGTTACCATGCTCAAATTATTAGCCATTTTCATCCATCATCATTGAGTTCTTAGCTAGGTTTTTGCATATTTTAGCTTGGATTCTTCATTCGTCATCAACAAAAGTGGATCAATCTCTTCAACATTTGAAGCTTGCAATCTTATGAATTGGGAAAGGGCCAATTTTCACATCAAATTGGCACCAATTCCCCTATGGGATCATGTGTTTGCTATTTAAATTAGGATTCAATTTAGTTTTGTCATTTATGTTGTGTTCTTCACTATTTTCTTCCCTATTTTGAATTGGTAAATGGATTTCATGGGGAATCCTTGTTTTGGCTTTCAAATCCTTGTTTAACTCATTTATTCATGTTGTTTTGCAGGTACTAGGAGAAGGGTTCGCACAAATGGCCATGGAGGGATGGCGGCCTAAAAGGAAAGTTTCCAAATGGCCATGGAGGGATGGCAGCCCAAAAGGAAAGTTCTGACAGTGGCAGAGGGACGACGACCCAAAAGGAAAGTTTCGATGGTGGCGGAGGGATAGCGGTCTGAGAGGAAATTTCCACAACTTCCCAAAACTTAACGAAATATTGGCAGTTCACTTACGCATATCAAAAACATCTCAAATCCATAGGCAACTTGTCCCCAAAGTCAAAAAATGAAGGAAAAAGCGAATCAAGCAATCAAGGACCAAGTCAACAAGAACAAAGCAAAAGGCATAAAAAGGAAGGGGGGGAATTTGTTTCTCCCTAGATTTGAATACCCCAAGTAAAATAAAGGGCCATGAGTAATGTTTATAGGCCAATTTCCATTAATGGCATGCATTGATTTCTTGGTACAATAGACCTAAGTCAGGCGGGATGTGGGAACCCACACTAGTTTGGATGCTTGGTCAAGGCTTGAACGGAGAAACTAAGTACAAAGTCTGCCATGCAGGTGGAAGTTGGGCATCAGTCACCACTCAGTGATGAAATATGAGTGGCAACCTGCATGAGGCGACCCATAGCTATGGGTTCGTGAGGCTTGGAGCACATCGGGGAAAAAAACTAAGGGAAACCCATAGGGGCATTTCTGTGAAAGCAAAAGACCTAGCATAAAAATTAGGTAGGCGAATCTAGTGAAGGGTAAATTGATCATTCTAAGGCATGTGACCCACTTGGACTCTTGGAAAGGGGCACACAAATCGAGGCAAGAGAAAAAATGACCCAACAAGAGCAGGAACGAGCCATCAAGAGTGAAAAAGAGGGGGTCCCTACCTATGATGGGGCATGTGTACAAAACATGCAAAATAAAACACATTTATGAAAAGGTCATCAGTAATTTTTTCTCACACAGTAAAATATGAAAATATTTTTAGTACTTAATCAATATTACCAGTAAATGTTAAATGATGATATATAATACCTTCATAAAATTATGAAAATCATGTGTTTTAAATCTTGTGATATATCCATCAACTATAAAAGCTTGAGCCAATGATGACCCATAACTAGTAGGTGTCAGTATTGAATGGATGACATTTTTTTGTTAGTCTAGCTCTCTTTTTTTCAAAATCCATATAGCTTCTGCATATGTTTAATTTTTCATGTTTCGCCACAAATGTTTTCTATCAATTTTGGTATGCGAAAGAGGAATATCTCTCCTTGAAGACAAGGTGTCCTTCTCTTTGCCTGATATATGTCGAAATATAGAATCTAGGACATTTTTGAAGATGTGCATAGGATCTAATAGGTGAGATATTAATAGATCCTTCTAGTAAGGGAGTGTTAGCTCTCAAAAATGCAGGTTTGAACCATGAAAGGTTGCCAAGCTTTCACAACGTTTTAGGGTAACAGAACAAGGTTTGAAATAATTAAACCTTCTACTCTCCAGGTGCTACTAGACCTAGGTGGGTATGCCTATAACAAATGAAGCAAACTTGACTATTGATCTTCCCTTCATGCCATGATTTGTCCACGATGGCACATTGAAATGAACAAAACAAAATAGATTTGGTATATATTGTATACCACCAGTCAAAATTAAACCCTAATATGCTCAGTTAAAAGATGTAAAAAGTATGAATGAAACTAATGATGGAAACAGTGAGACTAGTGCCTTATATAATATACAGAGTCAAAGAAAATCTTAAACAACTGACTTCTTTCTAGATTCATTCAAATTGTTTGGCATTTTTTGTTTATAACCACTATAAACATGCAAGATTATGATTATTAAGTTCTTCTTACTGATCTAGATGAAATTCCCTGATTACTGTGATTAATTAAAAGGATTTAATCCTTCCTTGAAAGAACCTATCAACCAATTACACAGATATGGAAAATATGTACTGATAAACCAAACATAAGCTTGTTATGTTGATTTAAACAACCAAGTAACATCAATCTTAGAGACAACTTAGATAATTCTTTCAATAAGCACAACACAATTGACACCAGAATACGCCAACAAATTAGATGATTTTCATTGATATCTCCATGGCTTCAAAACATACAACATATTCTCAACCCTGTGAAACATGGTGTTCCACCATATTCTATATTCTCTATACTATTCTATCTATATCCCATATTGTTTTCAAAATGGATATTTATACATTGAGAATGTGGAAGGATGCATCCTTTCGGAAATAGAAAATACATATTATAAAACAAAAGATAGAGAATAACTAGGCTCTATTTAGCCATAAGTGAGTCTTGTTGAAGTGGTCCAAATAATCCTGGTGCTCATACATATCCACATCTCCAATAGCATTTCAGACCGTAACTTCCATTTTGACCATTTCCTCATTTTTCTTACTCACTTCTTCCAATGCTATATCCTCTATAGAAGCTATCTTCATGATTTCGTTCAACATTGAATCACATTCATTTTTCCATTTGGTGGCCTCTTTCAAATCCCCATTATCATCAGAAAATGGAATTACAATTTTCTCTGCAACTGCAATTAACCCCTGTTCATCCCATTGCAATTCATCAGAGAAATTTTGATGGCGATTAATTATATGATTTGCAACTTCAAGTGCAAAACTACGAGCTTCATCACTTTGAGCCAACTCATGAAATTTCTCCATGATTCATCCATCCATCCTTGTGTGCTCCTTCAATGTAGCAAGAGTATGAGAGTATTTTCCCCACAATATATTAACCAGGATGTCAAATGATCCTGCCTCCTCTTGACAATTGCAACAATAACATCATGCTTTCCTTAAGAATAAGCACTTGACCCCACCCAGTGGTCTTTTACCTAAGAAATTTCTCCTTGAGTGATCATTTTGGTTGTTCCCATTGAAATACCAACCAAATCTTTGAGCCTATCATTTTCTCTTAGCAATTTCTCATTATTTTCTTTATACATTTCTTTTTCTTTCATCAACAGCTGAATTTGTGCTTTATTCAACTTTGCAATATTTACCCCAATATCTGCAATAGCTACAGGATCAACTTCTCTAGCTTTTAGAGTCAAAACATGGCCAAATTCCTTCTCTATATCAAGTACCACTGATTTCCTATGTGGTGGGTACAAATACCATATAAACATTAATCCCTCATTAGTATTATACTTGGAACCCGTATACACTTTTGTCACCTTTTCCTTATCAAGCTTATGAGCAGCATTACTGCCCTTCAAGAAATTATCAAAGACCAATGCAGAATTCAAATCAAGACCAGGAAATATCATGACACCAGCATCTTCCAACATTTTTCTACCCACTTCAGGAGTCATATTTTCCATCTCATCATCCACACATTTTCTTAGTTGAGCCAACAATTATTCCTCATTTCCAGAAGTGATATCATCAACATTCTCTCTTATCTCCTTCCCCTTCTACTTGTACAAGAATGCCTTGAACTCCAGGGAATGTATAAACTCATCATCAAAAACAAATGATTTGTACTCCATGTGCCTTGTATCAACATCACCACTTTCAATACTTTGTTCTCTAATTGGGCAAACATATTGCTGAGTCCTCATCTACGATACCTTTTCTATTCTACCCTATGACACATTAGCTCTTGGTGTTTCTTCATCTCCAGAAGATAATAGCTCAATATCATGTAACCCTTGGTTATATCTTTCAACTACCATTTCTGCTTCATCTTCATCCAGATTTATGATCATATCATCAAAAGGATAGGGTACATGCTGATACCCTCCAAAATTAATCCTTTCCTTAGCTGAATTGATATATCCCTCAGGGTCAAATTTTTTCCTAGTTGGTCCTCTTTTCATGTTATAGTGCAACAATCTATGAAGAATTTAATTATATCCCTCTTTAGCCAACACAGTGAAGTCTCCAGAACATAAAGTACTAGGCATAAAATCCTGCTTCCCAAAAGAACTGAAATGCATCACACTACTATAATCCATTTGTCTGACAATTTCCAAGTATGCAACCCTGTTTGGAACTATCCTTGGCAAAATGAAAGGAGCATCTTCAAATCCATACACTCTGATTACTGTAGCTCCCTCAAAACAATACCAGTCTCCGCAATTATGGTCAATTGGCCCATTGAAGTCTTTAGGCCACAAGAATCTTTTGATCTCATCAGTCAATGAATAGTTACAAGGTTGATGATACAATCTATACAATGTCTTTACAAAATATTCCACAAAATGAATAAAACTACAACCAACAAACCTGCTATCCCAAATGGCAGTCCACAACTGAATAGGCAATGCTTCACCCTCCTTAACAATCTGAGAAATTCTTATTTCTGGAGGCCACACTGCTAGCTCTTGTCCGAAGTATAGTTGTAACTTGTAACTAGTCTAGAAAATTCCTTCTATAACTCTTCATAATTGATTTCCTCATCACAAAACCCTTCCAATTTGAAAACCTCACCAATTCCTTCTTTTGACACATGTATCTATGGTTTTTTAGAAGGATCACATATTGCTTTATGCTTTGGATCATAATGATTAGCAAGCAATTTTACCAATTCAGCATTAACAAATACATTAGGGCACACCAATTTCCCTACATTCAACTTCCATGGATTACAGACTGGCTCAAAATGATTCCTCCTATGATAGTGGAAATTGAAAAGCTCATACCTTCTTACAGTAGTCTAGACATCACCTATGAACTTGCATTTGTCATCCAGCTTGTCAACTTCTGCCCTAAGCTATGCGGACCTTCTAGCTTTAGGCCTTGAACCAGGTAGTTGATCAATGAGGTCTTGGTTTAGTTTCCTTTCAATGACTTCATGCTCTATATCAGTCCTTTGTTTCTTTCCCTTTGACTGACTACTCTCACTGGGCTTTCTACCCTTACCCTTTCATGAACCAGAAGACTCCATTTTCAAACTTACAGAATCAAAATGTGAAAAATAGAGAAGTAATTACTTACAGTATTCTACTTGAGCTCCTCAGACTGAAAAAATGTCTCAGTTCTCTGTTCAGCATGCCAATTTACCAGCAATCAATTCAAAAATGAGGAATTGATTAAAATATTACTATTTTATTCCATCGCACCATTAATGAAGCATGAATGAAACCACCTTTAAAACTGGCACTCTCGCATCAAATGTCCTTTCAATGAGAAAAATTTAAATCTGGGGTGAAATCCCCTTTCAACTTTTATTTCATCATTCGCCAAGACACTCTGTTGTCTTATCGACACCTAGAATCAACTTGATGACTAATGCTTCTACTTTTCATGTCGTTGTGACAATTCAAAGTTGGGGAAACATCTCATAGATATCATGAAACAATACCAATATGTATTCTTCAAAGCATTTTCCAATTGCTGAGAGATTAATGTTCTTCACACCGACTGAAATCCTTTATCTTTATGTTCTTCACTATAACCTGCAGATGTCGGGGAAACCTCTCATAGACTTCATCTTGTTTCACCGAAAGTCTTTATTTACATTGGGTTTCCAAGACAAATTTGTATTCTTTCCGATGCAATCTTCATTTCACCCACTTCGTTGTGGCTTTCAAAGTTGGGGAGATGTTATGCAGATATCTTTGCATCTTACCGATATGTACTTTTCAATGTATTTTCATTCACTAAGACAAAATCACCCTTTCACCGATGAATTCTCATTTCGGTGTATCCACCGAGTTCTCACCAAAGAAATAAACCCAAGCAATGAAACAATACTCTTGGCAAGACAATGAACCCTTGGGAAGACACATACCGACACCAAATGTCTTACCAAAATCACTCCTACATATTACTCCTATTTAGAAAAACTCACCCCAAACTACCTATCGGTATAATATTCATACTTCAATGAAACTTATGCCAAAAATTTCTTCTCCTGGCAATGCATATCTCCATCTGCATAAGATTTGAATCGGCAAGATTCAATAGCATATCACCAATAGCTTTGAAATACCTTTGAACTTAGTTTGGCCAAACAATGGCCTCTTCGCCTAGACCTTCCCCGATGCACATAAGTCTTACCGAGACATTTGTTTGCAAATCAATCGGTAAAACAAAATGATTTTGTTATGAGTTCGTACCGATACCAATTAGTCTGGTCGAAAGAAACCCTTTATGCATTAGTCAACATGACATATTGTCTTCACCTTGACATTACATCGATGCCCCAACATATGCTAATATACTTTTTTCTGGATGCCTATCGGCAAGAAAAATTAGTTCGCCGAAACATTTTCCCGAACACCTTTATCTTGAGCGATAAACTTCCACATGCACCAGTCGGTGAAACATACTATATTCGCTATGACTTCACTCTGAAAATGACTCCCCTTTACCAAAATGATTCCTTTTGTCACCAAAAGAAGCAAATTTTCCTACTGATAGTCTACAACAAACATATATTAGTGAAAAATTAGGTCGGGGAGACTTTTACAATGTCTTGCCGATTCGGGTCTTTTAATGGAAAATGAAAGACTTGATGGATCAAATGGATTTTATGACAAAAAATAAGCAAGACAATACAAAGAGGGATTTTCATGCTTATGATGAGGACTCAATGCTGGAATTCTTGAATGCAATAAACTGTAAAAAATTTAAAATTTTACAGTTCTAACAGTGGCTTCGTCTGGGGATGAATGATAGTGAGATCATTACAAGGATTTAGATTTTTGGGTGAGCAGAACAAACTCAAAGTGATGGAACATGTGAGCAAGCTGGAACACATGGCAATATGAATGAATGAGACCCTATACTAATATACATGGAAGAATTTATTTCAAAAGAAGGAAAAACAGGATTGTCCATGTACATGCAATTCTTGTTCCTTTTATTTCCTAAACTACTATGCATGGAAAAGAATTTCAAAGAGGATCATCAAGAATTGTCCATGCACTAGCAACCCTTAATCCTTTGTGTTACTTCAGGAGAAAAAATGCTTCAGAAATTGCCCATGTACAGGCAATTCCTTATTTTCACCAGCCATATTCTGCAAATAGTACGAGTCTTCACCCTTCTTTCCAACCACCACAAAAGGCCCTAGCCATAAGACTTCAAACTTCCCATATTTTCCCTTTTCCTGGCACCTTGCATTCCACATCAGTACCAGATCACTTTCTCCAAATTTCCTATCTTTTACTTTTTTGTTAAATAAATATTTCATCTGTGTTTGCAACTTTATGTTTTGATTTTGAGCCACTCTCCTTATTTCATCCAATTTAGCTAGCTGCTTCATTCTCTCCTACATGGGTTCAAGAATATTGAAATCTTCTTGAAGAACAAACTTGTAAACTGGTAACAAGTTCTACAAGGGCATCCTGGCTTGTGTTCGATACACTAACTCAAATGGGGACTTCCCAATTGCCTTCTTCACTATAATTCTATCAACCCATACAACCAATCTTAATTTTGAATCCCAAGCCTTCTTATTTTGACCTAACATCCTTCTTATAATCTTTAGAATACTCTTGTTGCTAGAGTTTGCTTGTCCATTAGCCTGTGGATGATAAGGGGCTGCATATGAAATAGTAATACCATATTTTCTACAGAAGCCTATGAATTCATCTGATCTAAAACACATTCCATTGTCAGTAATCAACCTCAATGGCATACCAAATCTGGTAATGATATTATCCATCAAGACCTATGTCACCACCTTACTTGTAGCTTGTTTAGTTAGGATAGCCTCTACCCACTTGGTGAAATAATCAGTGGCCACCAATATCCACCTATGTCCACCACTTGATTTTTCTTGTATTTCTGATGAAATCAATTCCCCATTGATGAAAAGGGGCATCAACCTGTAAAGGTCGTAATGGCAAAGCTCCCTGATATTTCAATTTTCCAGAGAACTTCTGGCAAGCTTCACATTTTCTCACATATGCAAAAGAGTCATTAAAAATCTTAGGCCAATAATAGCCTGCCCTAATAATTTTATGAGTAGTTGTTTTTGCTGAGTAATGCCCTCCACAAAATCCTTCGTGCATTTCACTCAAAACATGTTTAGATTGAAATTCATCTAGACACAACAATAATACACCATCCCTATTTTTCCAAAATAAATCTCCATCCATAAAAACATATTTAGACGCTTGCAACTTCAGCGTTCTTTTCTGGGTGTCACTCATTCCCTCTGGACATTTCATGTATTTAAGATAATACATGATATCTGTATACCATTGAGTATGCTCAATGCTTGCAATTACATCTTCTTCTTCTATATTGTAAATTTGATTTGCTTCAATATTTACCTCTGCCATTAGTTTAGCCAAACCTTGACCTCTGACTAGTTTAGTAATTTGAATCTCCAAGTCAAATTCTTGAATTTTTTTGATCCACTTGCATCTTTTACCTGTTACTTTAGATTGTGTCAGGATATCCTTGACAGTTGCATGAGGAACATATGCAACTACCTTTGCTCCAATAAGATATGGCCTAAAAGCTTTTACAACTTTCACCAGTGCAAATGCTTGCTTTTCCATTATATCATACTTTAGTTCAGAACCCTATAATGAATTACTGAAAAAAGATATCGGTTGTTCATGACCGTCTTCATTCTTCTATAGCATGACAGCTGCAACAGTATGCATTGAGGCAAATGAAAAGATCTGGAAAGGTTTTGAAAAGTCAGGCGACTTAAGAATGGGAGCCTCCTTGATGGCTTATTTTATAGACACAAAAACTTCCAAAGCTTCTGCAGTCCATTCTATCTTTTGTCCTTTCTTTAACATTTTTGATATTGGTTTGACAATCTTAGCAAAGTTAGAAAAAAACCTTCTAACAAAGTTAATTTGTCCAAAGAATGATTGTATGACCTTAGCAATTTTAGGGATAGGGATTTTGTCAATAGCCTCCACCCTTTTAGGGTCTATCCTAATCCCTTCCTTTGAAACAATATGCCCCAAAAGCTTATCCTCTGTGACAACAAAATTACATTTCTTGGGGTTTAAGCTAATACCATATTCAAGGGCTCTTATAAATACCTTTTCCAAATGATGAACATGATCCTCAGGCTTCTTAGAATAAGCAGTGAGATCGTCTTGATACACCACCATGAGAACATTGATCAAATCAGCAAAAGCCACATCCATGGCTCTTTGAAAAGTTGCCCCTGCATTAGTGAGACCAAATGGCATCCTCAGATAAACATATGTTCCCCAAGGGGTTGTGAATGTAGTTTTGTATTGTTTAGACTCCTTAACTTTAACCTAATTATACCCTAAAAATCTATCCATCATGGACAAAAATTCATAGCCTGTTACCTTGTGCAATATGGCCTCCATATTAGGCAAAGGATAATTATCTTTAAGGGACACTATGTTTAGATTTCTAAAATCTACACACAATCTGATGTCTCCATTTTTCTTTCTAGTAGGGACTAGATTTGACACCCATGTTGAATGTCTGATTGGATTAATGATTCCACCATCTCTGAGCTTCACCAATTCCTCTTGCATTTTAGGTTCTAGAGTAGGATTTATCGGCCTTTGCTTTTGTATGAATGGTTTAGCATCTGGCTTCAATGGTATTTCATGCTGAAACAAATCTTCTCTATATGCTTTCAGATCTTCATAAGACCAAGCAAATACATGTTTATACTTTCTCAACAATTCAATCAGCATTTTTCTAATCACAGGACTGATCTTTCTACCTATGTACACCTTTTTTGGTGCCATCTTAGTTCCCAAATTAATTTCTTCAATATCATCCCTTTCAACTAGTGTTTGCTTCATTAAAGACCGATCACTTCCATCATATACCCTCTCTAATGCCACCAAAACTTTAGGAATCTTATTTGTTTTAAGCTGCAAAATCTCTTTTCCAAATACTATCTCTTTTCCATCAACTTCTTCAACAAAGGCATTGAAGTCGATCTCTTGAGCCTCATACTGGTCTATACAATGAAGGAATTTTAAAAGATTAGTGTCATCATTAAAGACTTGCTAGCTATACACATTATCAGACACAACAGGCCTTATCTTAAATTCAATTTGGGACACTCCAGCCAATGTAACATCATCTCTCTTCAATGCTATATTAGCTAGAAAATCCGCCATTATATTCTTTGATCTATCTACCCACTCAATCGAGAAAGCATCAAACAACTCTATTGTATCCCATACAACATTTCTATATTGATTTAGTCTTTTTTTTTTGTTGTATACTTTACCTTAATTTGTGAGACAACTAACTCTGAATCTCCTAGAACAACCAGCAACTTTATTTTATGCTTCACCGCTATATTCAATCCAGTTAACAGAGCTTCGTACTCCACCACATTATTCATGCATTCAAAAGTTAACAAGAATGAATACTTAAATGTATTACCTTCAAGCAAAACAAATACTATCCCAGCTCCATTGCCTTCTTGGCTACAGGCTCCATTGAAATACATCTTCCACACACCATTGTGGTTCCTTCCAGCATGCTTCTCAATAGGATCACTATTAGTCAATTCTGGCTATGCTGGTTCTATTTTGAAACTCTGAATATCAACATCACAAAAGCAATTGATTTGGTCTTGTGGCACACAATCAATAAGCCGATTCATCCTTGGCTCCATGTACAGTTTCACTTCTTGGCCATTTATAGGAATGGTTGAATAAGACAGATCAAACTGGACATTTCCACCAATAGCCGCCATCAATTTCCTTGATAAAAGCATACCGAATTGAGGAGGGGTATCTATAACTGTTATATCAATATTGTAAGCTACTTGAGGGTAGGCAACTAACTTGAATTCTACATCTTTCATTATACCAGCCACAGGAACAGGTCGGTTATCCATTGCATAACAATTTCCTTCATATGTGTCCACCCACATGCCTAGTTGTTTCATCACTCCTATTGGCATAATATTCATGGCGGCACCAGAATCTATCATATAATTCCTCAATAATTTATTATTTATGAGTAATGTGATAAAGAAAGGATCAACTTGTGGTGGACTTGTCAATACATTACTCAAGCAAATTTCTAGGATGTTTACTTTATCTTGCTTATTTTTTGCAACCATTTTATTTTCAGTACTTACATGTTTTTCACTTTCATTTGTTATCAATTGCACTGCGTTGTCCCTGTACTCCTTAATTTTCATCATTTCTAGAAGTGGGATAGACATCTTTACTTGAGACAAGGCTTGAGTAAAATCAAAAGAAGAACCTTCTGCCTTAATTACTTTCTTTTGTTCTGATGTTTCTCCTTTGTTCACTTCTTTTTCTCCTCTTCCTGACTGATCGGTTTTTTGAATTTCTCTATGTAGCTCTTTGACTGCATCCTTTTGGACAAGATTCTATTTTTTTTCCTCACGTTGTTTGTTTTCAATTTTCTTTGAAACTCCTTGTACAACTTTCTGATCTTTCATAAAGATACCCCTAGGGACACCTTCCTTCTCATTTACTATCCTGTTCCTCAACCAATATTTATTCTTGGCTTCTTCTACTGCAACAACAGTCAATTTTTCTATCTCTTCTTCAGTAAGTTTCCTCACATTATTGTGAGCAGACACCTCAATAGATTGTGGTTCTACATAATCATCCTCAGAGTCAAAAAAAAATATGTTGCTCAGCCATATGTACATTGTACCTTCGTTCTGCAATATCATACTAATAACCTCCCTCCTCCGAAGATGAGTACCTCTCCTCAACATGGTGAGAAGCATTTGAAGTCAAGTAGATCCTATGATCTTCTCCATCATCTCCAATTAGCAATCCTTCTTCTTGCATTCTCTGGGCTACAACATAATATTTAGGGGAATGTGGCTTATCACAAGCCTCACAAAAATAATTGTTATTCACCATATATGTTCCCTTCTTCTTCAATGGATCGGGAGTTTCTTTGCTTCCAAGCCTATCTGTAATAGGTTTTCCATCCTTCCAATTGGTGTTATAGGGCATGTCATGCAACCTCGGCCTTGGCCTTTCATTTCTATATGTGTTCTCCTGCTTATATTGATAATTATTGTTTTGTTGAGGAACTCTAAAGTTATCTCTCTTATTCATTATCCCAGAAGCCTTTCTGTTATTCAAAATTGTTAATGCTATCTTTTGTGCTTCAGTTAAGTCCCTTGGGAACCTGTTTCTTAGCTCATACCCTGTTTTCAGGTCAAATGCATTCAGGTAAACACTTAATGCCATAGAGTTTGGTAACTTTGATCCGGGAGGTATTCTATTTTGTAGTTTATTGAATCTTTTGTTAAAATAAAAGATTGAATCATTCTGACCTTTCTGAATTCGCATTAATTCATGGAGAGTAGCGTCTAGTGCACTTAGATTCCCAAATTGTTCAAGGAATTGATCTTGAAATATCTCAAGAGAATAAATAGAAGTTGTTGCTAGGCTATTGAACCAATCCCTAGCTTCCTCAATAAGAGACATCATAAAAAATATCATATGCAAATCTTCATAAGGTACATCCAAATGCTGAATGAAAGCATTGAAATTCCTTAAGTGATCCTCAGCAGTGATTGCATTACTTCCTGTAAACTTGGGTACTAAACCTCTGTAACTAATATCCATGGGATAAGGGTATAATTGAAACCCTACTAGATCAGATTGTCTAATCATGGTTGTATATTGATAAGGAGGAAGACTAGGTGGGTGCTGATATTGGTACATAGGATTATTGTATTGCATATTTTGCTATTGCACATCACACTGACCAAGAGGTGGATAATTATTTGGATGTTTTGTGGGAACATAAGCTGGACGATTTGGCTATCTATATTGATTCCCAATTTGATGGTGAGGAATCCTTGGTGGTTCAGAATGCCCAACACCATGATTACCCTATTTATGGGGTGGTACATATTTTGGGGGAAAACCAGACGTGTGAGGAATATTCTGAGCCTTCTACAGTTTGAATTATCTCATTGCTTGAATCATTTGGGCCTTTTCCTGCTCTTCCCTCTCCTTTCTCTGAGATTCATATCATGCCCTGACTTCCTCATAACTTAAAGATTCAAAATATTCTTGTTGAATTTCCTAATTAGTAGGTCCAGTCTGATTACCTTCCATTTTTTGGTCATATTCATATTGAACTCTGAGTTGTTCGGCTTCAAGTCTAGCTTCAAATTCAGCCTATTTTCTAGCTTCAAATTCAACATTTTTCTGAGGGTTGTAAAAAGGATTTCTCTGATATTCCTAGGTATAGGGCTCTTTAGATGAATTATCTTTCCATGTGTCAAAAAAATTCTCACCAAAAGGTATTCATGATTTATCTTTATTTGTGAAGAACATGTCCTCACTTTTCCCTTTACCCTTGTCAACCTTATCATATTTATGCGTCCACTTACTATTAACAGGAGGAGCTCTAGAATGACCTCCCCTAAATTGAGATCTTCTTCCATTCATATTGCAACGTTTAATCAGAGTTGCCACTCACTTTCTTGAAAGTGAGAAAAAGATTGTTACTTGGTATTCCTAACAGAGTCTATATATAGGACTTCTAACTTTACGATTAAGGCATAGATTCTTTGTTATCACCAGTAGAGTCGCCAATTTTCTAGCTCTCAAAAATGTAGGTTTGAACCATGAAAGGTTGCCAACCTTTCACAACATTTTTGGGTAATAGAACAAGGTTTGAAATAATTAAACCTTCTACTCTCCAGGTGCTGCTAGACCTAGGCAGGTATACCTATAACAAATGAAGCAGACTTGACTATTGATCTTCCCTTCATGCCATGATTTGTCCATGATGGCACATTGAAATGGACAAAACAAAATAGATTTGGTATATATTGTATACCACCAATCAAAATTAAACCCTAATATGCTTAGTTAACAGATGTAAAAAGTATGAATGAAACTAAATGATGGAAATAGTGAGACCAATGCCTTATACAATATATCGAGTCAAAGAAAATCTTAAACAACTGACTTCTTTCTAGATTCATTCAAATTGTTTGGAATTTTTTGTTTCTAACCAGTATAAACATGAAAGATTATAACTATTAAGTTCTTCTTACTGATCTAGATGAAATTCCCTAATTACTATGATTAATTAAAAGGATTTAATCCTTCCTTGAAATAACCTATCAACCAATCACACAGATATGACAAATACGTACTGATAAACTAGACATAAGCTTATTATGTTGATTTAAACAACCAAGTAACATCAATCTTAGAGACAACTTAGATAATTCTTTCAATAAGCACAACACAACAATTGACACCAGAATATGCCAGCAAATCAGATGATTTTCATTGATATCTCCATGGCTTCAAAACATACAACATAGTCTCAACACTGTGAAACATGGTGTTCCACCGTATTCTCTATTCTCTATCCTATTCTACATATATCCCATATTGTTTTCAAAATGGATATTTATACATTGAGAATGTGAAAGGATGCATCCTTTCGAAAATAGAAAATACATATTATAAAACAAAAGATAGATAATAACTAGGTTCTATTTAGCCATAAGTGAGTCTTGTTGAGGTGGTCCAAATAATCCTAGCGCTCATACATATCCGCATCTCCAACAACATTTCAGACCGTAACTTCTATTTTGACCATTTCCTCATTTTGCTTACTCACTTCTTCCAATGTTGTATCCTCTACAGAAGTTGTCTTCATGATTTTGTTCAGCATTGGCTTACATTCATTTTTCCATTTGGTGGCCTCTTTCAAATCCCCATTATCATTAGAAAATGGAATTATAATTTTCTCAGCAATTGCAATTAACCCCTGTTCATCCCCTTGCAATTCATCATAGAAATTTTGATGGTGATTAATTATATGATTTGAAGCTTCAAGTGCAGAACTGCTAGTTTCATCACTTTGAGCCAACTCATGAAATTTCTCCATGATTCGTCCATCCATCCTTGTGTGCTCCTTCAATGCAGCAAGAGTATGAGAGTATTTTCCCCACAATTTATTCAACCAGGATGTCAAATGATCCTGCCTCTTCTTGAAAATTGCAACAATAACATCATGCTTTCCTTGATAATAAGCACTTGACCCCACCCAGTGGTCTTTTTCCTAAGACCTTTCTCCTTGAGTGATCATTTTGGTTGTTCCCATTGAAACACCAACCAAATCTTTGAGCCTATCATTTTCTCTCATTAATTTCTCATTATTTTCTTTATACATTTCTCTTTCTTTTATCAATAGCTGAATTTGTACTTTATTCAACTTTGTAATATTTACCCCAATATCTGTAGTAGCTACAGGATTAGCTTGTCCATCTTTTAGAGTCAAAACATGGCCAAATTCCTTCTCTGTATCAAGTACCACTAATTTCTTGTGAGGTGGGTACAAAGCCCATATCAACATTGATCCCTCATCAGTATTATACTTGGAACCCGTATACACTTTTGTCACCTTTTCCTTATCAAGCTTATGAGTAGCATTACTGCCCTTCAAGAAATTATCAAAGACCAATGCAGAATTCAAATCAAGACCACGAAATATCATGACACTAGCATCCTGCAACATTTTTCTCCCCACTTCAGCAGTCATATTTTCCATCTCATCATCCACACATTTTCTCAGTCGAGCTAACAATTGTTCCTCATTTCGAGAAGTGATATCATCAACATTCTCTCTTATCTCCTTCCCCTTCTGGTTGTACAAGAATGCCTTGAACTGCGGGGAATGTATAAACTCATCATCAAAAACAAATGATTTGTACTCCATGTGCCTTGTATCAACATCACCACTTTCAATACTTTGTTTTCTAATTGGGCAAACATATTGCTGAGTCCTCATCTAGGATACCTTGTCTGTTCTACCCTGTGGCACATTAGCCCTTGGTGTTTCTTCATCTCCAGAAGATAATAACTCAATATCATGTAACCCCTAGTTATATCTTTCAACTACCATTTATGCTTCATCTTCATCCAGATTTCTGATCATATCATCAAAAGGATAGGGTACATGCTGATACCCTCCAAAATTAATCCTTTCCTTGGCTGAATTGATATATCTCTTAGGATCAAATTTTTTCCTAGTTGGTCCTCTTTTCATGTTATAGTGCAACAATCTATCAAGAATTGAATTATATCCCTCTTTAGCCAACACAATGAAATCTCCAAAACATAAAGTACTAGGCATAAAAGCCTACTTCCCAAAAGAACTGAAATGCATCACACTACTGTAATCCATTTGTCTGACAATTTCCAAGTATGCAACCCTGTTTGGAACTATCCTTGGCAAAATGATAGGAGCATCTTCAAATTCATACACTCTAATTACTATAGCTCCCTCTAAACAATACCAGTCTCCCCAATTATGGTCAATTGGCCCACTGAAGTATTTAGGCTGCAGGAATCTTTTGATCTCATTAGTCAATGAATAGTTACAAGGATAATGATACAATCTATACAATCTCTTTACAAAATATTCCTCAAAATGAATAAAACTAGAACCAGCAAACCTACTATCCCAAATGGAAGTCCACAACTGAATAGGTAATGCTTCATCCTCCTTACCAATCCAAGAAATTCTCATTTCCGGAGGCCAGACCCCTAGCTCTTGTTCGAAGTATAGTTGTAACTTGTATCCATTCTAGAAAATTCCTTCTGCAACTGTTCACAATTGATTTCCTCATCGCAAAACCCTTCCAATTTGAAAACCTCACCAATTCCTTCTTTTGACACATGTATCTATGGTTTTCTAGAAGGATCACATATTACTTTATGCTTTGGATCATAATGATCAGCAAGTAATTTTACCAATTCAGAATTAACAAATACATTAGGGCACACCAATTTCCCTACATTCAACTTCCATGGACTACAGACTGTCTCAAAATGATTCCTCCTATGATAGTGGAAATTGAAAAGCTCATACCCTCTTACAGTAGTGCATACATCACCTATGAACTTGCATTTGTCATCCAGCTTGTCAACTTCTACCCTAAGCTGTGCGGACCTTCTAGCTTTAGGCCCTAAACCAGGTAGTTGATCAATGAGGTCTTGGTTTAGTTTCCTTTCAATGTCTTCATGCTTTGTATCAGTCATTTGTTTCTTTTCCTTTGACTAACTACTCTCACCAGGATTTCTACCCTTACCCTTTCGAGAACTAGAAGACTCCATTTTCAAACTTATAGAATCAAAATGTGAAAAACAGAGAAGCAATTACTTACAGTATTCTACTTGAGCTCCTCAGACTGAAAAAATGTCTCGATTCTCTGTTCAGCACACCAATTTACTACCAATCAATTCAAAAATGAGGAATTGATTAAAACATTACTGTTTTATCCCGTCACACCATTAATGAAGCACAAATGAAACCACCTTTGAAACTTGCACTGTCGTATCAAATGTCCTTTCAGTGAGAAAAATTTAAATCTGGGGTGAAATCCCTTTTCAACGTTTATTTCATCATTTTCCAATACACTCTATGGTCTTACCGACACCTAGAATCAACTTTATGACTAATGCTTCTACTTTTCATGTCGCTGTGACAATTCAAAGTCAGGGAAACATCTCATAGATATCATGGAACAATACCGATATGTATTCTTCAAAGCATTTTCCAATCGCTGAGAGATTAATCTTATTCACACCGACTGAAATCCTTTATCTTTATGATCTTCACTATAACCTGTAGATGTTAGGGAAACCTCTCACAGACTTCATCTTGTTTCACTGAAAGTCTTTATTTACATTGGGTTGCCAAGACAAATTTGTACTCTTGCCGATGCAATCTTCATTTCACCCGATTCGCTGTGACTTTCAAAGTCAGGGAGATGTTATGCAGATATCTTTGCATGTTACCAATATGTACTTTTCAATGTATTTTCATTTGCTAAGACAAAATCACCCTTTCATTGATGAATTCTCATTTCGGCGTATCCACCGGGTTCTCTCACTGAAGAAATAAACCCAAGCAATGAAACAATACTCTTAGCAAGACAATGAACCCTCGGGAAGACACATACCGACACCAAATGTCTTACCAAAATCACTCCTCCATATTACTCCTATTCAGTAAAACTCACCCCAAACTACCTATTAGTATAATATTCATACTTCGGTGAAACTTATACCAAAAAGTTCTTCTCCCGACAATGCATATCTACATCGGCATAAGATTTGAATTGGAAAGATTCAATAGCTTCTCACTGATAGATTTGAAATACCTTTGAACTTAGTTCATCCAAACAATGGCCTCTTCGCCTAGACCTTCCCTAATGCACATAAGTCTTACCGAGACATCTGTTTGCAAATCAATCGGTAAAACAAAATGATTTCGTTATGAGTTCGTACTGATACCAATTAGTCTGGCCGAAACAACCCCTTTATGCATTAGTCAGTATGACATATTGTCTTCACCCTAACATTACACCGATGCCCCAACATATGCCGATATACTTTTTTATGGATGCCTATCGACAAGAAAAATTAGTTCGCCGAAACATTTTCCCGAACACCTTTATCTTGAGCGATAAACTTCCACATGCACCAGTCAGTGAAACACACTGTATTCGCTATGAATTCACTCCGAAAATTACTCCCCTTTACCGAAATGATTCCTTTTGTCACCGAAATAAGAAAATTGTCCTGCCGATAGTCTACAACAAACATATATTAGTGAAAAATCAGGTCGAGGAGACTTTTACAATGTCTTGCCAATTCGGTTCTTTTAATGAAAAATGAAAGACTTGATGGATCAAATGGATTTTATGACAAGAAATAAGCAAGACAATACAAAGAGGTACTTTCATGGTTATGATGAGGACTCAATGTTGGAATTCTTGAATGCAATAGATTGTAAAAATTTCAAAATTTTACAGTTCTAACAGGGAGTTAATAAAATATGGATCTCCTTTTCATTCCTTCTGGCATATTAACTACAACTTGTTTTGGTTCTTCAATTGAATCACTCCGATCAAAAAAATCCCCCCAAGCTTTCAATTCAGCATCTTGATACTTCTTAAGCCAAACACATAGACCCATAATCATGGGAGAGCCTCTATTTTCAATTTTTCCATCAAATTGATTCTTCAGGCAATTTCTAAACTTATGATCTAGTGGTAGAAAAACCTTGTTGTTTGCGTAAATAAATTTATGTAGATCTTTAGAATGTCACCCTTGAAATTGTTCTAAACATCTTGGAAATGAAAATATCCCCTTTGTTTGAAGCCTTTCAATTCAATAATTATGATTAATAACATCAAAAAAATAGTGTAAAACTAAGTATGAAAGTTGGAATGAAAATAAATTATGAGTGTAAAAACGTAAATATTTTTTCTTACTAGAACAAACACCAAGTCTTGGGAAATCATGAATAGTCCAAAATAGCACACCATACAATATGAAGGACCGATTTGATGGAGGATATGATATGTCATACATTTTTATGCCTTTCCATAGCACTCCATAGCACTCCATCAATTGCAAGACCAAACTTGATACTATAGGGTTCATCTTTGAACTTTCTTGGCCATTTTTCTCTATGCGTTTCATTGCTTTCGAGTTATGTGGAATTCACATGAATCCATCTTTACTCTTGTTCTTTGCATGTCAATCCATCAATTGTGCAAGTGACTTGCAACAAAACATTCGTTGAAGTCTAGGTATAATTGGCATATGACGTAAAACCTTCTTTGGAAATGTAGGATCTTGTACATCTGTAGAATATCTCTTCTCTTTACATATAGGGCATCCTACCTTGTTTTTATATTCATCTCTATATAAAATTCAATCATTTTTACATGAATGAATTTACTTATATTCAATCCCCAACTCAAGCAAGAACAAACACGTCGCTCTGCAAGTTGATGGCAACACATTCTCTTCAAGGAATATTTTAGTTTTTAGTGCCCTGTAAGATTGATAGAGATTAAATTAGTTAAATGTTTGACTTATGATGACCATGTTTTATATTTCAATCTATACTAGGACTATTTATATACAATATATGGTTTTATAATCCCCTTAAAGAAATATAAATGAAGTTTATGAATGTTTACAAATTATGTACACCAATTGATAATGCAAAGTAATAAATAGATTTCAACTCACTTTAGTAGGGTAGTGAATCATTTGTCTGAACAACCAAATATTGACATGATTTCTAATAATATTAATGTTCATGCTAGTTTTGAGGTTCTACTTGCACTCGATTTGAACACGGGTTTCTTCACTGCTTCCTTGATGGAGTCTTTCAGGTTGCTATCATCAACATTATGTTGGTGGTAATTACCCCTACTATCATCGTTACTCTCAACCATATGATCATTATTTTCATCATTCTTTCCATCCCCAAAGAAACTTGTAAGAATTTCATTCATTTCCTCTTCATGCACTACATTTTCACCATCATGATCATCACCATTAAGGCTAGGTGGCATGTCATCAGTGTATGCAGATCTCATCAGCTCTTCAAATTTCTTACCTAGTAGTATTCTCTTCAATCTTTCTCTTTTCGCCCTGGTATTGTTTAAAGAATGGTTTGGATCATCCCATCCAAATCTTAATAACCTCATTGGATAATGGGTATTAGTATGTGTTTCATCAACATCTTCTACCTATCAACAAACACAAGAATTGTTTAATGTTTTCCAACAATTGGATAAATCATAAATGTATCAATTTCAAATAAATACAATCAAATATGGCTTAAAAAATAAAAATATAAACTGTATCAACATATACATGAATTGAATAATGGAATATTATTTTATAGACTACCTTTTTTATACAATAATTTAAATAAAACACAATTTTGACAATATAGTTTATAAAACATCAATCAACACTCATTTATTATTCTTTGGTTTCCAACCCTTAAGAACATCCTTAGGGAGACCTTGTTCTTCCCTTTTCTTTCGTGTAAGAGTGTGTTTTAAGAAGGGGTAATCAATCAATAACTCATCCCCAATGGTAAGGTCTATAATAGCCTCAACCATTATCAATATATCAACCTCTCTTTACATATCTCCATCTTTATCATTTATAACCTCAACAAATTGACAATTCGGTCTTATAGTAGGATCCCTACCCTTACTACTATTTATAAATCCTATATTATTTGTGTGTGTATGCACGTCCATCTATATACATAAGATGACCTCTATTCATTTATTTTCCACTTTCCAATTGGAGATGATGTGTATACATATTCAAATTTAGACCATATTCTGACATGCTAGGCTTATATTTTGCTAGCCTTCTCCATTCGCCACTATAATATGATGGAACATAATATGGCATTAATCTCCTAGTGGTTTGTTTTGAATTTTTTCTGTGTTTAGATCCCACATGTACATTTTGGACAATAAAGAGGCCTAGATTCACTCCATGAATATTGGAGGGTTGTATCATATAGTTGTATCCACAAAATTGAAACACCTCATACACTCGAGGTAATTGTTAAGGGTATGTGGAGGATCATCATGGAAAAAATAGGTCCTTAAGTGGCACAAAATTTAGAAAAATTAGAGTTAGGCAACTTGACGTAAAAATTTGAATAATTTATCTATATTATTTCAAAAATATGTAAGAATAGAATATGGAGAAAATTGAATGTAGTTTCTAAACTACTAGGTTTATTTTAAAAAAAAAAGCTATTTGGTGAAAATTTGAAATTTCAATGCAGTAGTACTTAAATTTTAGGGAAAAAATAAGAAGTAGGTGTCTGTCTGACCACCATAACCACAATAAAATGATAATATTTTTTTATAAGATTTTGGACATAAGTAGAGGACTCATGTCTAAATGTGATGAATTTTTTTTGTAATTTTTTTCCAAGTAAATAATTAATTATGAATTTTTTATTACAACTTTAAAAAAATATAAAACTTGTATGTTTGACCACCTTAACTTGGTCAAAACTTCATGAAATTCATTTTTTTATTTTTTTAATCCTATATTATGCAAAGCATAGAATGTGATGCATGTTTCGGATTCAAAAAATGTGATACTGTTTGAAAGCTATAGATGTTTTTCAATCAGCCTATCAATCAACACTTTAGTCGTAATTCAAATAGAAAATGAATAATAATTATTTATTAAATTCAAAGTAAAGCATAATTTATATTGGAGGAAAGTTGAGAATCTCCTTTAAAAACCCTTTTCATTTCATCAATTTTTGGTAAAAAAAAGTTGTCAGCCACATACCTTGCAAATACCCATCATATTGCCACTTTTTAGCCCATCATGATCCTGCACATACCCTTAATCACTAGGCCAAGCGCAATATAGTCAATGATCAAATGTCTCTTTGTAAATTGATCTCAAACTTAGGTAAAATTCATCATCTCCATCACATTCATTCTCATAGGGTATGTAGTCCACCTTCCCCCTATCTTTAAGCAAATTATGCATGTTTAAATTGGTTCTTTTTATGTTACTCATTTTCATCAATTCCTCATCTTCTAAGCTGGTATATTGCCGCATATTTTTGTTAGATTTATCATCTGATAAATGATCATTTCCCTCTAGGATGGAAAATAGTGATCCAGGAAACTTTAAACCAAGAACTTTATCCTACAAGTATCCATTAAGAAAAAAAATAGTTATTTAAATAATATAAAACAATGTCTAAAAGAAGTATACATGTTATTTATATCAAATTCAAAAATTCCTTACCACAATTTCTATTGGATTTGAATCGATTGTAGGAGGAATACTACTGACTATAATCTCATAATATATGTAATGTCTTTGTACAATTACTCGTTTGAATTTTTTTTTCCATGACATACAAAACATCCACAAACAACAATTTTCTAAAAGTATTCATCCCATGTACTATAGTCCTGACCAAGCTCTTGTTCAGTGCAATCATTTGTTGTGTCTACAAGATCCATTGTCATATCCTCTTCCACCCACTATTCTCTACGTGATTTAATAGTTTTAGGTCCACGTCCACGTACATATCTTCTTCTCTTGCTAGTTCAACACTCGAGCTTTGTATTTGCTCCAATCTCCATCTAAAATAATCAACAACATGCATTAATTTATGCCAAGATTGGATAATACATTATAAATTTCAATAATAATGTGAAAAAAGATGGGCGTATTACAAAATGCCATCAAATCATCTTTTCCTAAGTTAAGTCAAAATTTGAGTACCTGATGTCCCGCTTCATCCATTGTGTCCTCATTTGATATGACATGATCTATTTCCATGGCCTCGTCTCGCCCCTATAATACATAACATACTAAATAATGTTTAGTACACCAATCATATCATTTCAAAAAATATTCTATCCAACACAAAACTTCACTTTAGTCATATATTTGACATATTACTATCATGTTTTTGCCATCCTAATTTTCAAACTTTTCCCTTGATCATAGAATCACATTTAATCACTATTCCTGTCCAATTTCAACCAATAAGTTTGACCTCAGAGGCCTTATGGACAAAAAAATGACTTCATCTCCTCTATGTTGTAGCATTTGTGATTTCATAAACACCTTCCTCCTTTGGTTGAGGTTTCTCTCTTCTCACCTCTATTGTATCTATAGATTTCGTTGTCATATCTATTTCCACCCACTTTCCTCTCTAGGATTTAGTCTCTCTCCATGGCCTCCTCTGGATCCTGTAATACACAACAATGACAATAGTCACATAATAGTTGTGCACCAAGAGAATATTGTTGAAATTATCTTGTTGATATGCTCACTTTTCATTAAGACAAACTATGAAAAACAAAATAGGACATTTCAGCATTCTTCTCTTCACAAAAAGTTTACACGTGAAATGTTGACAACTAGAGCTCAAATATCTCTAGGAAGCATGCAATACACATAGTATGTTGATGCAATGTCAATGTCACATGATAATGATTTAGTTCTCATAGATGATTTTTCATAATTCCCCAATAAGCCCTATATCTAAGATGATAGTAATGAATTAGGGTTTGTCATTTTATACAAATCTATAACATCCAATTTGAAATATTTCACACTTTATATGACTCATCTAGTTGTATAGGGGTCATTTATGAGTTCACAAATCTAACCTCTATTAGTTTTGCACCCAAAAAATTGGCATGGGATAAGGAATAGATAAAATAGGGAACCATGATTGCTCCCTTGGAACATATGAAGATGAAGTCAAATTAGGATCAATTTATTTATCAACTTCCAAGAAAAATACATCATTTTGCATTGCTAGGCACTAAATTAGGTGCACTTTGCACCACCTTTGTTACCCCAAACATATCACATTTAAGGCTAAAAGTTGGTGCTAAAGTCAGAATTAACTACATCGACTATAGTTCCGACTATTGAATCAAAAACAAAAATTTAAAAATTCCCACGTCAAGGAAGAGATGATAGGAGAAAAATGTCATGTAAAGGAAGAGAGAAGAAAAAAATGAAAAATGATGCGAAGGAGGGCTACAAGCAAGTAGATCATAAATTCAATTTAGTTTGCAACACCGTAGGTAAGGTTACAATTTTGTTTTTGTTCCCACAAATATTTTTGTTTGGATTAAATGGAGAGGATTGTGAACAAAGGGTTGTGAATATTGTTTTGTTTATAGTAAAATCATTCAAGTATCATGTGGTTGCAAAGGAGGAGGGCAAAATTGTAGACATTGTATTATTTCCTCTGCATTTGAGAGCAGTGAATGTGTTTTTGAAACCCCAATGCCCCAGTTCACTTATCATTCCCATCCCAAGCTTTTAGATTTTGGTTCGGCTTCTCAAACCTTCCTTCCATACCTTTCTCTGAAGAAAAATTTCTTGCTTCCTTCCTAAAAATTAGTCGAGTGCTTTCAAGACAAGTTGTTAAACTGCATCCGCCCCAATATAGCCAGGTCCCATGGGAATAGAGGTTGGTCGAGACAATAGGAGGAAATAGGGCTTTTGAGATGAAAGTTGAATAATAGATAATTTCCTCAAATTTGTGAGACCTTCGGGCTTAAATTAGCTATTACTAATTTTCACTTATTCTTTTATAGAACAATGAGCTCATGGATTTGAATTGATTGTGCACACACATTCATTTTCTTTCTAATCAGTGGATGTGACTCGAGCATGGGACCTATTTGTGTTAACTCTCAATAAAACCACACTCTGCGCCCTTTTTATCCCCCAAATATTACCATTCTATATAGGTGTGCAAGCGTTGATTTTTTTACAATACATTTGTTTCATTTTTCATATATTTATATCCTTTCAAATATATTTATATTCTATACAGGTACACAAGCAATTGATTCATAGGCATTTAAATCCAAAAAGATTAATTCAAGGTAAAACTTTCATACTTGATAGTGTATACTTCATTTGCCTCCACATATTAGATGAAAATAATTTCCCCTCGTCACCTCAAAATTTCAAGCAATAAAGGGAAGAGAGCAAAGTGAGTAGACTATTGCCACAATGAGGTAATTCATTGTCAATTTATATATTTGTAAATGTTTCCATTGTTTCTTTCATTTTTATTTTTTATTTTTTTATATTTAAATTTAAAAGAAATTTATTTTATATATATATAGGGACATGAGACTGACAAAGATAAAGAGGCATTGGCTCCCATATTGGGGGTAGAGGCAGTGAACAAATTGGATGTTTTGTACTTGAAAATTCTTTCTAGATATATAGAAATATGATCTATTGAAGCCACTCAAACATTGCAACCAAATCAACTGTGTCAAAGGGAATCAATTGATTCCCCAAGCAGTCCTGGATTGAGAAAAAGATCCAGGAGGAAATCAATAACAGTAAACTCTAGGAATGTGGAACAGGGACTAGAGACTTCCACTATCCTAGCCACTGTTGGGATACATAATTCTTCTGTCATGCCATGTTTTGCATCTTGCATTGGTAGCTACGATACCAAGATAGAATATGATGTGGTTTCAAAGGAAGTCTAAATGACAGATGCTAGAAAAACATTTGTGAATAGGTTGAAGGAATCATTCCTTCAACGGTTCAAATACCATCTACATTTTTCATTCTCAAAGATACCCATGCACCTACAAAAGGCAGTTATCCATGACATGGAGACTAAATTTGGCATAGGTTGGTCTGTGAAGAAGGTAAATCTACAAATGTCTCAAAACTGCAAGAGATTTCAGTGCAACCAAACAAAGAAGATAAAAAAACTCCCTCTCGAGCTAAGGCTCAAAAAAAGGCCAGTTAATGTAAGTGTGAAAGTATGGAAATATCTTGTAAAAGAATATGAGAAGTCTGATGCACAGAGGAAGTGCGGTGAGGAGAGTACATGGATATTTGAATTTTCTCATAAGATTATATTAAATTTATTAAACAATTTTTAAATTTTATTTGTGCATAGTTAAATTGAATTAATATAGGTTTCAAGACAAGGCCTCCAAGGCTAGGCTTGAAAAAATTCATTCCACACATCACAATGGCTAGAAAGATTTACATGCCTTGATCTATACATTTGTAAGTATATTTAATATGTTAAATGATATTTTTTAATTTCCTAGGAAAAATTGAATGATTGCATGTTAATTAGTTTAACTAGTCAATGCGCCATGTTTCAACATGAGGAGAAATATGGCCGACATCCAAAGCAATTTGAAAAAGGAAAAGTTACAAAGCAAAAAGTGGGCCAATTTTGTAATCTGGATGGAGAACAAGGTATTGATAGTTGAATTTCAATAACTTAGTTGGATATTGTTGTGTTAATATGTCAATTTTCATTTCTTGTGTTGAGTTGTTTATTGATGCATAGGATGCATTCTGAAGTGCTTCTTTTTTGGCCCTAGATCCCACTCAATTGTCCCATTATTTCATGTTGAGGAAAAAACTATTATTTTCCTTAAAGGGCAGTGGGTGACATTCATGCCTTATTTTCATCACATCTTTTAATTAATGACCATGGTCTTTTAATTTCTCTTAAGTGTCCTCATTTAAGTTATGATTTGTATCATTTGAGTAACTTAGTCCCACGTTGATTTGATTTATCTTCTTTTCTCTCAAACATGGTATCTCAAGGAGTGCTTCCTTGAATTCATGTTGACATTCTATTAAGTGATACACATACATATTTTCCATCCTTCCTCACAATGTTGCCATTCTTTTAACATGTAAGAATATTGGATGCATCTTGGTAGGCATCATATAGATCTAACACAGCCTTGTAGTCTACATCACTTGGCATAGCTAACTAGCCACTTAATTTTTCCATGTAATTTAAAAAAAGGCAGTAAATTCATGTCTTCCAAGTTAAAAAAAACTCCATAAATAAAGAAATCAGTATAAAAAACCTGCAACCTAATCTGATCAACATAGAGAAGGGTGTAATACTAGACTTCTTAACATTCAAAATATAAATGGAATGTCCTTAACACCCAATAGATCTATTCAAAAAAGCTAACTAAAAACACAAACATGCTCCCACACACAATGGCCTAATGGTTGGTTGTGATAGAAGTCAAACTACTAAAGTAACAAAACTAATCAAGTTAACATATATGCATCATTTGCATAAACAACTGAACCATGTATGTGCATGAATAAATAGAAGTATGTAGATGAACTCAATTGATTTGACTTTATGCCTCTTGGTAGGCATTCCTCTTGAATCTCTAATATCAGGTGCCCGAGACTTCCCTGTAGTTTTTACCTTTCATCACCGCCTTTCCTCTTCACTATCATACTCATCTCATTTTTCCTTCTCTGCATTTATGGCTTTGGATTCTAATTCATCCCATATTTTACCTTACTCCTCTTAAAAATATTCTTCTTCTTCTTCGTCCTCATTTGACTCCATAAGATATTCATCTTATGAACCTTCCTCATCTGATTCTAATTCCTCTTCCTTGATCTAGCTCTTCTAAATTATCAGAATCAAAATCACTAACTTCCATATTCAAAAATTCCTAACAACCATCTTCAATAAATTTATCTAGATCATCAATAATAGTCTTCAAAATTGCCGCCAGTTCAAGTTCATTCTGCTTTCATAATACTTTATATCCATGGAGTTCAACCATTCCTTGATGCCATCAAGCAAAGATTGTGGAATGGTGTCAATGCAAAGTACATCCTACTTGAAGTCTTTGAAAACAGTATCCATATCAAATGCCTTTTTCCCAAGTCCTACTCTCTCAAGGTTAGCAATCTCAATCTCACTAATAATGATTACTAAGAAAGGTAATTCCACCAAATCTACCAAACAGTTTACCATAGGAACAATAAAAGCAAAGGATTTGAAAGGAACTCCATGAAAACCAAGCTCTCTAAATGGTATATCAAACTCTAGTTCAAAATCTTTTAGATGAGGCTGCTCTCATAGCTCTCTTACTCACTTGATAGATCCTTGAAACTCTACATTGATTTTATTTTTCCTATCCCTCTCTTGTTGTTATTCCTCAATTTCATCAAGAGCATACATTGACCTTCTTGTCCCTCCTAAACTTTGGACCATATCCATTACCTTCACATAAAACTAGACATCCTTGGTCTTCTTGGTTCCTAGGCCATGATACGGTTATGCAAATGAAAATGAAGAAAAGTAATCATCTCCTTCTCTGATGGCTAGAAGAATTCATGCTTAATGTTTTGATACATGATATCAAATCTCTTGTCTACTCTGATGGTTGAATACTAAAATCCATTATGGTGGGCCTCCATAGTTCCAGTAATCTTTCTTCCTCTTCCACCAAATTTTGGCTTGATCCACAAGTCTACCAGCCTAATTGGATTTTTTTTTGAAATCTAAAGTTTCTCCTGAGTCACCAGTGTAGCTCTCTCTACCTTTTCAAACTCTTTCGTTTCTATAGGAAATTAGCACCTAATTGATTAACAATCTCAATCTCACTAATAGTGATTACTAAGAAAGTTAATTCCACCAACTCTACCAAACAGTTTACTGTAGGAACAATAAAAGCAGAGGCTTTGAAAGGAACACCATGAAAATGAAGATCTCTAAATATTATATCAAATTCTAGTTTAAAATCTTTTAGATGAGGATGCTCCCATAGCTCTCTTACTCGCTTGACAAATCCTTGAAACTCTACATTGATTTTATTTTTCTTGTCCCTCTCTTGTTGTTCTTCCTCAATTTCATCAGGATCATACCTTCACCTTATGTCCCCTCCTAAATTTTGGACCACATCCATTACCTCCACATAAAACTAGACATCCTTGGTCTTCTTGGTTCCCATGCCATGATATGGTTATGCAAATGAAAATGAAGCAAAGTAATAATCTCCTTCTCTGTTATGATTAATATTTTGATACATGATATTATCTCTCTCTTCTTCTCTCTTGGTTGAATAATAAAATCCATTATGGTGGGCCTCCATAGTTCTATTCATCTTTCTTCCTCTTCCACCAAATGTTGGCCTGATCCACAAGTCTACCAACCTAATTGGCTTTGTTTTTGAAAGCTAAAGTTTCTCTTGAGTCACCAGTGTAGCTCTCTATGCCTTTTCAGACTCTTTCATTGCTATAGATCGTCTATGGGATTTAATCATTTGTACCACATGGTTGATGTGCTTTGAAACCTTGGATCTAAAGGAAATTTCCTTAACGTAAATACTACTAGTGAATTTCAATGTTGGCATGTATTTGGCATTAAAGCCAGTACCTGGAACATTGAGAATTATCCTTATATAAGAATTCCCTCCATCTTGTTGGCTTGTAACACTTTTGATGGTGGCTACATGAAATGGAACCATGATGCCATATATGGGTACCAAAACATCATCATTTTTCATATCAACCTAAATCATGAGCCTCTAGAAATGGGGATATCATCCACATTTTTGTAGGAAACCATCTTAGTGGAAGGCTTGGAAGAGCCATGCCCATCTCCTGTACCAATACCCCCTACTACCAATCTTCTTGTAATTTCCTCATTCTTTTGCCTTGCAAGTTCTACTTGGCATTGTCAGAATTGCTCTTCTTTAGTCATCTCTTGATTATCAGATCATAAGGTTGCCTTGGAGATTCATGATTCTCCTCCATTTACCTTAGCCTTGGGTTTTTGGTTCACTTCCTCATCTTCATCATCATTGTTAAATGAGTATGCAACATTAGTGTATACTTTGGAGCTAACCCCAGTTGCATTTTCAGGCCCTTTATCATTAATAACCACAATTTCAACAAGAAGCAATGAATAATTATATGTTTTGGGGTTACCAGTCTGCAACTACAAATTATGAAACCCAAGTGATACATTAAAAGCTATTCCAGGCTTCACAATTTTTTCATTTCTTGAATTCAAACTTAAACCGGACTCTCAAAATTTGATCCCTATTCCTATTCCTGTAGACTTTGTAAGATGAGGCAAAACTTCAGGGCCATCTCTTTGAACTACCTCCATAGCTACCTTATATTAACATACATGAACATGATATGATTATATACATGGAAAGGTCACTTAAAAATAGTATAATTAAAGTACAAAATGTCTTGAAGAACTATTCTCTGTATGCTCAAGTATTGTTGCATGTCATAGCTTGCATACAAACATAAAACTAAACCATAAATGTTAACTCTCAAATACGGGGACATATAGACTAGTTAATTCTCAAAGAACCTTTGAAGCATATTACAATGCCAAAATTTCCTAGAAAAATATCCAATTATGAAATATAGCAGAATAAGATATATAGACCAGTTAACTCTCAAAGGATCCTCAAGGAAAACATAATCATATATAGCACAAAATGCAAAGGGTTGGCACTTAAGGTTATGTAATAGAATTTATAGTTGATAGTTAAATTGTATAACAATTTTTTTTATGATCTTTATTAACATTTATTAGAATTGTTGCATGTTTTACATCATTGTAATGACATATTAGCTGTAACTTTTTTAAAATTTTATTATTGTATATGTGCACTTTGATATGATGTAATATGATTATGGTTTTGTCTCATATGTTGTAATATTAGATATATGACAAAAAAATAAATTATTGCATGAAATAAATAATAAATTTTCATTTTAATTTTTTTTCTTTTTTAGAACATGGTTCTTCCAAAAGATCAAGATGATCCTCATAATGATATAGATCCAAAAAATATTTGTTTTTTTGGTACATATCACATGGCATAGGATGATGATAACGTGGATACGGAAGACACCAAGGTCGATGACAATGATGATGATGATGATGACGATGATGATGATGATGATGATGATGATGATGATGATGATGACGATGATGATGACGATGATGATGATGATGGTGATGATGATGATGAGGTAGTTGCTAGTAGTAGCCAGTGACATTCATGATCATATAGACTGCATCATGGATCATTGTTGTTATATCTTTATGATACCTCTTTTCATGGTTACTATCGTATGCATCATTTTCATGGCCTATAGTACCATATTATTGAGTTGTATCATATTGACATGTACCATTTTCACTTATATCATTTGGACATGTATCATCTTGACTTGTATCAATATAGGTTACATAATTTATCAATTTTACTTATATCATTTGTACATGTATCATTTTGACATGTTATTGATCTACTGGCATATTTAACTTTCACTTGTTTTAGTTATATATGATGATGATCTTATCAATATTTACTTGTCAATTTATATATATTAAAAGTGGTTGATGATTTTTGGATGAATATTTATTACATGTGATGATTTTAATTTACTATTCAGGATGGATGTTGTCAAATTTAATTAAATTATAGATATTTGTTTCACTTGTTTTAATTATAGATGATGATCATGCTATAGTAATTATCTTGTTATTTAATCATGTGAGTTAAATAAATAAATTACTTACTCTATAATCATATGAGTTATTTAAGATGCATGATATATTTAACTAATTAAATTGAAATAAAACATATTAAATTAATAAATGGAAGTAAAACAAGAATTTTTAGCAGAAAAAAAAGGAAGCAACAATTGAAACCAAACTAGAAGCAAACTAGAAGCAATCTTGGAAGAAAAACTTGACGTTATCTAGGAATTAAAAAAAAAAGCAATTCAGGTAGCAAACAAAGAAGTAATAATGGAAGGAATTTTAGAAGCAACAATAGATGCAATAATAGAATCCATATTAGAAGAAACAAAAGACACAAAAATGGAAGAAAAGCTAGATGCAACAAGCAGCGTTATATCAAAAGAAAAATTGGAAGCAAAAATGGAAGCAAAATCAAAAGAAAACTTGGAAGAAAAATGGGAAGCAAAACAAGAAGAAAAACTAGAAGCAAAATTGGAAGCCAGACTAGAAGAAACAAAGGATTTCATAATGGAAGCAAAACTAGAAACAAAAAAGGACGCCATAATGGAAGAAAAACTTGGCATCAATTAGGAAGCCAAAAAAGAAGCTATTTTTGACGTCATACCAGATGTAAAATAGGAAGCACGACTAGGATTAAAAATGGAATCCAAATTGGGCACTAATTTAGGCGTTATTTAGGTATGTGCAAGATCATCATCGAAAAAATAGGCCCTTAAGTGGCAAAAAATTCAAAAAAATCAAAGTTAGGCAACTTGACATAAAAAATTGAATAAGTTATCTATATTATTTCAAAAATATGTAAGAATAGAATCTATAGAAAATTGAATGTATTTTCTAAACTACTAGGTTTGTTTTTTTTTTTAAAATCTATTTGGTAAAATTTGAAATTTCAATGCGATTGGTACTTAAATTTTCAGGAAAAAAAAGAAGTAGGTGTCTATCTAACCACCTAACCACAATAAAATGATAATATTTTTTATAATATTTTAGATATAAGTAGAGGACTCATGCCTCGATGTTATGCATATTTTTTGTAATTTTTTTCCAAGTAAATAATTAATTATGAAATTTTTATTACAACTTAAAAATATAAAAATCATATGTTTGACCACCTTAACTTGGTCAAAACTTCATGAAATTCAATTTTTATTTTTTTAATCCTATAGTATGCAAAGCATAGAATGTGACACATGTTTTGGATTCAAAAAATGTGATACCATTTGAAAGCTATAAATGTTTTTCAATCAACCTATCAATCAGGACTTTAGTCATAATTTGAATAGAAAATGAATAATAATTACTTATTAAATTCAAAATAAAGCATAATTTATATTAGTGGAAAGATGATAATCTCCTTTAAAAACCCTTTTCATTTCATCAATTTTGGGTAAAAATAGTCAACCACATACCCATCATACTGCCACTTTTTGGCCCATCATGATCCTGCACATACCCATTTATGACATTAAATTGGTCCCACTTCTGGACACTATTCCCAGCATTAAAGGTGGCGATATTGATTTTTCCATTTTTCCAATGCTAAATTTGGCGCTAAAGTGGGTGTTAAATCTTGTAAAAAATCTGGCACAATATTTGACATCGAAGTGAAAATGTTGTTTAGCACTGACTTTTGCTCTATGAGATGTGTCCAACTGATGAACTCAAATGCACTAAATTCCAGTGCTATTTTAGGCACTAATTGCTTGTTGTGTTGGAGTGCCTAAACCCTATTTACCCTAGAAACCCTAAATATTATTGATCTAAATCTATGATTAGATTTTTTGGATAAATTCTCAAGTGCACTTAGAAATTAACTAATCAAATTCCTTTCTACTATATTTTTTACCTTAATTGTCAAGTGCATCTAGATATGATAAACCCTAGGTCCTATATAGGACCCTCCCCTAATGGAAACATGTGTAGTTTGACTATCCTTGAAACATCCCTAGTGCATAAGTCTTAAACACTAAACCCTAACCCCTATTTACTTTCCTTAAATATTATAGTTTAAGTTAAATCTACACACACAAATTAGGAATTTAGAATGTATTGTATATAAACAACATAAATAAATAATAATTAAGTATTAAAGTTGTAATGTTCAAAATAAATTATAGTTTTATTAAGGACTTGTGATCTAGTTTAGATTATAATATTACCATAGACTCCTAAACCCTAAACCTTAAACCTTAAATACTATTGAGTTTTAAAGATCTACATGTTCTTTTACTTACACATGCTTAAACATTTTATATTAAATATTTATCTATTTCTACACATGTCCATGCTCTATTTTATTATACTACACTTTATAATTTTTTGTTATTGCTTTCAATACTTTATATTAGGTGTAGGTGCAATAGAATATATGGTCCCATTTAATGGTATTAAATATCATTAATTCACCTACTTGGGTCTTAATTTCTTCCTTAATTTATTTATATTTATCCATGCATCCCATGATAGTGGATATGACCCTTTGGAGATTTTTTTTTTCTACCTCCCATGTGTTATGTATAATATTTCTTTTGTTATTAGATCGTCCACTATTTGCATGTGTATGTCTTCCCTATCATATTATAGTGGTACATTGTTAATTAGATATTATTTTGGAGCTCTATGATGGAGGTAGAAATTATTCTTATTGTTTTGGGTTTTGGTGGTGCTTTGAACAAATTCATAACTACCTTAAAGTCATTAGTGCTAGTCCACCATATTTCCTTCTTCTTTTCTACACTATAGAATCCAACCAAATAAGCATACATATATACATTGCAGTTATTTTTTGGGTGGTCCCATATTAAATAGTTATTCATACTTTATTTTAAGGTGAGTAAGTTGGTGAATAAGTTTGACGTAGAGGACTAGGTAGAGCATAAGGTGATTTGGACTAAGAGGTGTCCAAGAGAATATCTTCTTGGTGGTACTAACTCTTGTGAGGTAGGAGATCTATAAGGAGATTAATTCAACACTTGTGTTAGAGTCCTCTCCATAGAAGAAATATTTTCACGTGAGTTAGGTTCTTCTATATTCTATCTACATATCCTCTATTCTAATCTCCTTTATCTTTTCATCTAATATCACCACCTATTGACTAGATTTATCTTTCTTAATAATTTACTTAGCAACCTCATCTTTCTCTTTTGTAGGATTCTTATATTATGTTGTAACTAATTCCTTATTTTATTTTATGGTGCAGGAGCATGTGAGAGGATAGGAAATATGCACCAACCAAAAATAATAATTATTTGGTTTATTCTCAATTTTGGTTTGTTTCTTTTCTCTCTCTTAGTGCTTAAACCTCTTTGATTTCATGATGACACTCTAGTCAGGTGATGATGGAGAAGCATAGATTGAAATACACACAAAATGAAATTGTGAAATGCCTTAGCAACATTCAAGCATATCAATTGGCAGATGTAAAGATGGATCAATGAATTAAAAATGAAAGACTATGAGCTTTGAAGGAGAAGCCAATGGGCTTTTGAAAATTCAGCCACATGAAGGCATAAAAAAGAGAGAAATAGAATATAAATTGGTGCAAGAAGTGAGAAGATGAAAGGGCACTATCTAGGTAGGTAGCCAGATAGGAAAGAAAAAGAAAAAAATTGATTCACATTGATGCTTAGGTAAGTATTGCATTCCTATCATGGCCTCTATTTAACCAACCAAACACGGGGAAGAGAGAGAATCCAAGAGTTTGAAATGGACAACCGAACTAAAGGGTTGTGGCTAGAAAGAGTCATGACCAAATGGAAAGATGAGCTATGGAATCAGTTAACAAGTGGGAAGCTTGGATGAGAATGCGCACAACCTAGGAAAGGAGTTGAAATATTGTAGCCAGGAGAATGCAAACAAAATGAAATTCAAAACACATATCACCATTAGAGACGGATTGGAAGGGTCATCAACAGAAAGAGAGAGAGAGAGAGAGAGAGAGAGAGAGAGAGAGAGAGAGAGAGAGAGAGAGAGAGAGAGAGAGAGAGAGATAGAGAGAGAGAGAGAGAGATAGAGAGAGAAATAGGCAAGCCGATAGGATAGTGTGAAGCTTGTGAGAAGAGGGTGAAAGGGGTTGAGCAGAGGAGATTAGAGAGGAGAGGTTGTGAATGTGTGTAAAGGGGTCGAAAATAGAGGAAAAAAGGTCAACGCCTAGAAGCGAAGGAATGGATGGTAATCTACAAAAGTTGATAAGTGATATGCAAATTGGAGAATCGTGTAAGTTAAATATTGTGCAGAAGTGCAAAGAAATAAGAGTTTTATATGGTGAGGGAAGACAATGACGTTATACCTTTATCTAGTGGAAAAGATTGTGATTGAGCATATGCTTGAATAGATACAAAGAGAGAATAGATTATTGAGCTCTGCAATTACAAAGGAGATTGAATGTGTAAGTGAGGTCATTGAAAAATAAATGTATTTGAAATTGTAATTGAAGAAATTTAAGTTTATTTACAATTTCTATTGAATGTTAAACTTGGGTAGAGTTTTCTTGTAAAAATTATGTTTGTGTTCAGTTGATTGAGTAGAGGGGAATTTCCTCTGCATCAATTGGTATCAGAGTAGGGAATCCCAAGCATGGAGAGTATCCACCAAGACTGTGGGTGAATATTTTGAGAAGATTGAAGAAGCCTTGAGAGGCCATTGGTTCCATGGGAATCATGTTGATTGTCCTCCAATAGAGATGAGACTAGGTAGAAGGTGTGCAAGTATCTTCCACTGAGAGGAAGTGGGTAGAAGAGATTGTGAGGGTGCATATTCTAGAATCCTGTTGGGTTGAAGATAGTGGTGAGAGTTTGTTGTAGGGACAAACCATGGAGAAGTAGAGAATGTGAGTTGTGAAAGATTGCAGTAGGAAAAGATGGGTTGGGTTGTGAGGAGACCCATGTGGATACTATTATGGGAGTAGTATTGGGATAAAGTGGAGGATGAGATGATTGAAAAGATGGGACAAATTGTTTGTGAAGGATTAGGAAAGAATGAGGTGAGGGCTAAGGAATTTTGTGAAGCATTGGAGAAGATAGTTCCAGGAAAAGTGGAAAAGACTATAGGAAAGAGAGAGGAAAATGGTAAAGAGGAGTGAGAAGAAGAATAAGGATAGCAACTCAAGATGAAAAGAAGATGTAGCCCCTACCAAAGAAGTTGCAATAAAGACATGTCAAGAAGAAGGAATGGAAAAAAAAGGAAGAAAAGAAGGAAGTGAGTAGTGAAGAGGTTATAGCAGTGAAGCATGGAAAAGAGGATTTTTTGTAGATGGTTAAGGAAGAATGTCTAAAGAAGCTCGTTGGTGCATCATATAAATAAGAGTGAGAAGTTGTAGCTGACAAGGAGGTGAAAGATATTGCAATGAAATTCGATGAAGCAATTATGAGCAAAGATGAGGTAAAACAAATTTGTGATGTTATTATGTTTTTAGATGAGATGATAAAAGGAAAGAGGGATAGAGAGCAAGAGTGTGTAGTGGATGTTCTATATTTTCTTGTGGAGATAGTGGCAGATGTTACAAGTGATGTTTTGTGGAGGTGGTCGATTAGAGGTGGGTTTGAACCCACATAAGAGGAGAGAAGTGTGGAAAGCATTTGGCTCAAGAGGTCAGGATTTGGTGGACATGAGTCCACAAGGGGAAATAAGAAGAGGGTGAAGAGTTGTTGGAGGATGGTGGTGTGTATTCTAGCACGATATTGGAAAAGTGAAAGAAGGATTAATTATGAATACTTGCATAGCTAAGGAGTTCGCTATAGGTTGATGTCAACCTGAAAGAGTGATTCTATCACTCAAATCCATCATTGTGAGCCTATGCTCACAATATTTCTATCCACTAATACATTTGACTGCAAAATATGACAAAACTGTCTGACAAAATATGTAAAATTTGATGTTCATCGAGTGCTTGTAAAATTTGATGTGTAATTTCCAATTTTTTTGAAAGTTTATCCCCAACGTTCGTCAAAATTTTGACGAACCTGGGGTTCGTCGAAATGTCGGCTATTATTTTCGTCGAATGTTTGACAAACATGAAAAATTAAAAAAAATCAAATTGTGGCCGACATAAAGAAAAGTGAGTTCGCGCCTGATTTATTGCGACAGTGTTTTGCTCTACTTGAGATAGTTTTTGGAGAACTAAGGATGATTTTCTTGGGAAAAATAAAAAAATTCAAGAAGATATCACCAGGTTGAGGGTAGTCATTGTTTTTTTGCAAAATTCAGTTGTGAAGTCAGATTTGTAGTTCCAGGTTTGAAAATCATATTTTAAAGCAACATCTCATCAGATTTCATTTTTAGAGGTTAAGGGTTTTGAGAATTTCATGTCCAAATTTTGTTGTGTGGAGATCATGAATCACAATGGAGGAACATTCTTGTATTTCTCATTGTGATCCATAACTGTATTGGTCATGTGGCACAATTGTGCTATAAAAAATACAGGATGCATTCATGTCTGACCCAAGTTTAATGTGGCTATGTTGTAATAGAAATGGAGGCACTCATATAATGTAGTTAATTCAGGTTGTATAATGTAGGTGTCAATCATCATTGGGTGCATTCAGGTTGTCTCAAGTTTAACAAGATAGGATATAATTATAGCATGATCGAAGAGTGATTACCTCTTGCTGCAATAAAGAGCCTATAACTCTGGTTGATATGCAGAGTGGTTGTGTTATATCAATTATGTAGTGCATTCAAGCACAACCCATGTTTAATGGGCTATTCTAGAAAGTGATCAAGATTTTCTAAACCTTATGAATGTTACTTGACATATATTTGCATAATCTCAAATTCCTTTAGAGGCTTTTGAAGTATCAATATATCCTATATAGGGTTTAGAATGATTTCTTTTAATTAAAAAAATAA
>VDFB02086081.1:389841096-389868731 GCA_007258455.2 Sequoia sempervirens
ATATAGAGGATAGAGGGTTGATAATTGAAGGTATAAGTTTGAGGACCTATAGGGTTGATGGTTTAGGGTATTGGGTTGAGGGATGAGGGTAAAAGGTTTAAGGTTTTAGGGTTGAGGGTAGAGGGTTTAGGGTTTGAGGGTATAGGTTTTAGGGTTGAGGGTAGAGGGTTGAGGGTTTAAGGATAGAGGGATTAAGGGTTATGGGTTGAGGGTAGAGGGTAGAGAGAAAGAGAGAAAATGAACCTATAAAAAATAAACTTTCTCATAACATGAGCACATTTTGAAGTAGTAGAGATATGGTTGTTCTTTTAGCAAGACATAGCATGCTTGCATTATAACATGAGCATGTTTTGGATTGATCTAAAAATGGTAAAAAACTAAATATACCCATGATGTCAAGGCCTGCATTCTGCATATTCTCCTAGTTCTATGTGTGCTCAGAAAAAAAAATAAAAAAAAATGATGATTTTGTGAAGTGTGCATGAATTTTTTTTGCATTCCACCACCATTTTCATCATCTTTCCACCACCTTTGCATGAAATAGCAGAGTTTTCACATTGAAAGGCATATAATATAAATTCAAGTCTAAATTCCATTCAAGAGTGATATACAATTGAAGTTTGTAGGGGAAAAAGCTTTTAAAAAAAGTCAAATTGTTGAGGAGTTTGAAGAAAGAAGAAACAAAGGCTACATAATTGGCTAGAACTCCTCCATTTGAAACTTTGGTTTTTTAGGTATGTGAAGTATTTACACATTTTCTTTCATTCTATTATGGCTTGCTTTCATTTTTGTTATTTTTCATATTCCATGTTGATCACTATTTGTTTGTAATTATAACCTTAGCTTGTCAATGCACATTTTAAATCACACAATTCTGTACACTTGCCAATTACATTTTTCAACCACATCTCTTTGACACATTTTGTTAAACAATTGACTTACCTTGTGTATGCTTCCACATTTTGTATACACATATATATGACATAAGGAAGTAAAATAATACATCATTTCTCAATAATTTACTATGGATGTGCATACCACTCTCCAAAGCATTCATTTTGGTATAGGCATGGGGGATGTTGGAAAATATAGTTGAATTTGGTTTTACACCTACAATTTGCATATGCTATAAATTTTCTAAAGCCTTTTCAATAAATATATTTTGTGCATATCCTACAATCATTATAGTCCACAAGGACATATCTCATTGAGGTATTTTTTCAAACAATTATACCAAGCAGTTGATTGCCTTATCTATGCTACCAAATTTTCCATACATGTCTCTAAAAAAATGGAATATACTCCTCCCACATTGATAGATATTTGAATCTATTTTGGTTTTCATCTCTATTTCTAAATTTACCTCATCACTTATGTTGTGATATATTTTAAATTTTTCCTTGATTAGTCTACCTACAAGGGATTCTAACCTTTCTCTCTATTGTTTCAAGACTCTTTATTCAAGGCTAAGTTAGCAACATGGGCAAAGGTGCAGCCTATCTTGCAATCATGAGTCAAAATGGTAGCATGGAAAAGGAATTTGAATTGTTTGATAATAATATTTTCATATAAATGTATGCAAAATGTGGTAGCATTGATAAGCTAGTGAGCTCATTAGCTTGCCAATGTGGTAGGTTTGACAAGGTCGGCGCAGTGTATGTCTCATAGAAATGGGGACTCACATTGATACACATCATGTGAGTCCCCATTTCTATGAGACATACGTTGCACATCACCATGAGTCCCCATTTCTGTGAGACATACGCTTCCCCTACCTTGTCAACCCTACCGCATTGGCAAGCTAGTGAGCTCACTAGCTTGCCAATGCAGTAGGGTTGACAAGGTAGGGTAGTGCATGCCTCATAGAAATGGGTTCTCAAGGTGATGATACATCACTGTGAGACCCCATTTCTATGAGGCATATGCTTCCTCTACCTTGTCAACCCTACCACATTATCACCATGAGACCCCATTTCTAAGAGGCATACACTGCCCCTACCTTGTCAACCCTACTGCATTGGCAAGCTAGTGAGCTCACTAGCTTGCCAATGCGGTAGGGTTGACAAGGTAGGGGTAGCCCATGCCTCATAGAAATGGGGTCTCATGGTAATATATATCACTGTGATTCCCCATTCTTATGAGGCATATGCTACCTCTACCTTGTCAACCCTACCACATTGGCAAGCTAGTAGAGCTCACTGGCACTTGATGTAATAGAAGGTGACAAACAGAAGCGACGTCACCTCATAGAAATAAGGGACTCCATGATATATATATATATATATATATATAGTGTGTGTGTGTGTGTGTGTGCCTCCTTGAAATGGGGACTCAGGTGATATATGATATCACCATGGTCCCCATTTCTATGAGAACTCCTATGTCAAACCCTACCCGCATTAGCAAGGTGAGTGGGCGATTAACAGAAGCTAGTGAGCTCACTAGCTTGCTAATGTGATAGAGATTGACAAGGTAGGGCAGCGTATGCCTCATAAAGGTCTCCTTAAGGTGATAATAGAGGCGATTCTTCTCTCTAGCAGAAATGGGAGGGCCTGGTGAGTTCACTAGCTTGCCGTGTGATAGGATTGACAGGTGTATATGCCTCATAGAAATAGGGACTTATGGTGGCTCAATGGCTTTCCAAATGCAATGGGAGGTTGACAAAGTGAGGGAAACATGTACATCACCATGAGTCCCCATTCTCAGTATGTTCGCCTATTGTCATCATGAATCCCCATTTATATGCTACCCATGTCAACCCTACTCCCAGCTGGCAGCTAAGTAGAAGCTCACTAGCTTATTAGATGTAACTCCACTAACTTGCTTGTGATGGGGTTGACAGGTGGGGTAATATTCATAGAATGGGGACTCATGGTGATATACCTTGTCAACCCTACTGCATTGGCAAGCTAGTGAGCTCACTATCTTGCCAATGCTCCACTAGCTTGCTAATGTGGTAGGGTTGAAAAGGTAGGGGCAGTGTATGCCTCATATAAATGGGGACTCATGGTGATATCCATCACCATGAGTTCCCATTTCTATGAAGCATACGCTACCCCTACCTTGTCAACCCTATTGCATTGGCAAGCTAGTGAGCTCACTAGCTTTCCAATGCTCCACTAGTTTTCCAATGTGCTAGGGTTGACAAGGTAGGGGAAACATATGCCTCATAGAAATGGGTACTCATGGTGATGGTATGAGGCATACGCTGCCCCTACCTTGTCAACCTATCACATTGGAAAGCTATTGGAGCATTGGAAAGCTAGTGAGCTCACTAGCTTACCAATGCGGTAGGGTTGGGCAGTGTATGCCTCATAGTAACATAACCATGAGTCCCCATTTCTATGAGGCATATGCTACTCCTACCTTTTCAACCCTACCACATTAGAAAGATAGTGGAGCATTGGCAAGATAGTGAGCTCACTAGCTTGACAATGTGATAGGGTTGGGCAATGTATGCCTCATAGAAATGGGGTCTCATGGTGATCACTGTGAGAGCCCATTTCTATGAGGCATACGCTTCCCCTACCTTGTTTAGCCTACCGCATTGGCAAGCTAGTGGATCATTGGAAAGCTAGTGAGAATTGGCAAGCTAGTAAGCTCACTAGCCTGCCAATGTGGTAGGGTTGACAAGGTAGGGGCAGTGTATGCCTCATAGAAATGGGGTCTCATGGTGATGTCTATCATTATGAGTCCTCATTTATATGAGGCATACACTATATCACTGTGAGTCCCCATTTCTATGAGGCATATGCTGCCCCTACCTTTTCAACCCTAGATTTCTTGTCCATGCTTCCATTTTGAGCCTATATTGCAATCATGGCATTGCACATTACCACATTTCTTTAAGGCATTCCATAAAAAATATCATGTGACATTTATCTATGCTAGAAACACTCTTCTACAGGATGATTGTAAGTATTTTGTATGAAGCCTTGAACGACATATATTTCATTTATTTGTATGGATTCATTTTTTAGGAAGTAATATTCATCTCATTACCATGCTACAGGTGAAATTATTCACCATGCTGAGGAAATGAACAAGGAATAGACTAACAAATGAAGAGTATGAAACCAATAAATAAATGGAGAGAGAATGGGTGAGGAAATATCGTGGAAAGAAGAAATTGGATACGATGGATGAAAAAAATCTAATTGAAGAGGAACCTCAACCATTAAAAAGAGAAAATGAATTGGCGGCACAAAGGGCATGAATGTGAAAGCATCATGGTAAGATAGATTTGAATACCGTAGTTGGAGATGAACCCTCTACCGTAAGTGAATACAAAAGGACACCATTAAGCATAAGTGAGTATGGAGGGACACCATCTATTGCAAGTGAATATGGTTGGACACCATCCAATACATCTCAAGTTGAGAGTACATCATCACTTATATTTGATGAAGAAGGTATGCCATCATCCCCATGTGAACCTCACGGTATGTCATCTATTCCAACCTCAATCTAAAAAGGTACAAAATCTAGCCTACCTCACTTAAATATTGATGAAATTCCTAACATTGAGATGTATGTACCTAGGAGAAAACCACCTAGAATTTTGCGTAGAAAGCCAAAGTATTTGATTAATATTGATGAGGATATTTTGTAGCACATGGAAGGTAAGATTCCAACATGCACTTGTAGAAGATATGTTGATAAGAATTGGAAATTGTTCTTTGAAAGGCTAAATGAGACCGCAAGATGTCAACTATTTTTTGAAATGATGTGGGGTATAAAGTATAGAAACATCATAAAGACTCTTGGGCTGAGCATATTGAATGTTTCTAGTGAAAACACTATTGTGAAGAATATAATGGATTCTTATGAGAGTGTGGTTAATACCTCACGCTCACATGATAGTAATGTCACCCAACATGTCATTACATCAACTTTGGTAAGTATTCAAACAAAGAAAGATTGTCTCATTAGAAAGACAAGTGAACAATTGAGAATTAATAGAAAAACTTTATCAAGAGTGGTTCAAAGGCAGCAAAGAACTGAGGGCACCGATTCAAATGAATTATGGGCATTCTCAAGGAGACTGCCACGAAAAGATAAAAAAATTGTTGAAGAATTGAGAACATTAATTGAAGAGTACTGGAAGAATAACACAAGGCAATCTCCAAATCAAAGGGATGTGGTAAGAAGGAGAATTGGTAGTCGGAACCATGAGAAACATCCAAAGCATTTTTTGGATATGACTCAAACCCAATTTTCATAAATTTCAACAGGGTTATCCTCAAATTAATATTTTTAAAAGATATTTTGAAATGATTAAACATTTTTATGTCAAGATAAATCCCACACACACTACTTATTGTTGTAGACTTCATATTGAATTCTCTAACCATTATGATTTTTATCGTTCTATATAATTAGATTTGCATACTAATGATGTTTTGCAAGATTGTGGCATACAAGCCCCACCAATATCTTCAAGAGAGTTCTTATCAAAAAATTTATGTAAAATAGAGGATGGCCAACTATTCTACAGGACAACATGCTTGGATGGTTCATGTCAGCATTGTGGTGGCTTGCAGCGTATGCTAGTATGTTAACATATGGAAAGCACAAATGAGGTGGGACAGAAACTAGTAGAGTTTGGGAAGTATAAAATCATGGCATATGCTACAAAAGGTGGTAATCAAGCAAAACGGTGTGATTTGGTTATTCAAAATATTCCAATGTATCAGTTTATGTCCATGTTTTGTGACAATATAGTGTATGAGTATACAAGGCATACCCATAGAGCCCGATGATTTTTCACATAATTCAAGCTATGAAAGGACACCTTTTTAGTTGGTAACATAGTTTTAGTGGTTGAATTTGCTAAGAACTACACTCTACAACCACAGTGTGAGGTGCAGTCACAATATTACAACTCCACATAGGTTTTGATATTTGTGCACATAGCATTCATTCATGCAACTGATAATAGATAGGACCAAAGGAAGGTATTGAGGGAGTATCACTTTTATGTTAGTGATGATCACACACATTCTCTAGAGTTCATGAAAGGTTGCTTTCAAATGTTCTATAGTGATTTTCCTCAGATGGGCATAGCATACAGTTGGCATTTAATATGGTCGGATAACTGTGCTGCACAATTCAAGAACTTAGGCATGTTCTATTGGTTGAGCAAGATGCATGTCATTATAGGTGTTCAACATATGTAGAACATTTGTGAGGCCGAGCATGGAAAGGGGGAGCATGATGGTGCAAGAGCATGTGTGAAAAGAGCATTAGCACAAGAAGAGTTAAAGTATAAAGGCAATGCAAAGTTAACAGATGCAAAATCAATCATCAAGTGGTGCAATGCTTTGATGGGTCTAGGTAATGAAGGTACGTATTTAGTTCGTAGATTTTTTTGGTTGATGTATGATACTAACATTGCACCATATGAGGATTTTTTTACACTAACAGGATCGTGTGAGCTACACTCTTTCCTTAGCTTAGATGCAAGTTCATGGAGTATCAATACACGAAAGATGGCATGCTTTTTTTCTTCACCTACAATGCAAGCTTGGAATTATTGAGTCAAAGGAGTGGGTTGAGAAATGGCCATTAAGTTATCTTATCCCACTTCACACATATCGCCCTTCAACAACATTGGAACTAACACAGATGGATTCATCGGTTGACTTTGATCACATATCAGATCTAGTTCAACCCGGTAATATATCTACTTGCTTAGTTTTTGAAATTCCTATTGTTATCTTACTTTGTAGTGTATTTGTAACGTTGACTAATTTCAAGAGATTTGTTGCACATATCAATGCAGGGCATGCTTATGCAGTTATTGCAAATGAAGAAAATGAAGAGGGAACAAACTATTACTTGTGTCATTGTGTTGAGGCCAAAAATAAATTGGAGGACCTAGTTATAGATGGAGAAAAAATTGAATACCCAACAGGCTCAGTTGTTACTGGAATGTGGCTTGGAAGGTACCCACATATTAGAGTGTTAAATATTGGTTGTTTCATGGCTTTGACACACATAGGAAGATTCTTCATTACTCGAACCTTGTTGTGGAATCCAATGTTTTTTTGACCAAATATGAGGGTAAATATTTGAACAAGACCTTGTGGAAGGTCTATGAGTCTGACCATGAGGCAATACTTGACACAATAAAGAGTAGAGCAAACCCAGATGGTTTGCTGGATTAATTTGTAAGTATGCACATTGGTTCTTATTCATTTATACTTGCATGCACATTAATTTGTATGATGTCAATGCTATCATCTAATGTTTATATCATCTGCGTTTACTTTTCCTATTTGTAAGTAACCTACTAAAAATTGATTGGTGTCCCCTAGCAAAAAATGCTAATTTATGAGCCATCCAAGAGAATCTTAGCCAAAAAAGAAATGCAACATCCTTATTTTGATGATCTTGACAAATCTCAATTATAAGCCATTATGAAAGTGTGTGTGAAGCTTAGCGAGGGAATTTCAAGTTATTCATTTGAAGTTAACCTTATCATGAGCACCTATGATGTAGACATTATAAGAGCATCCTGAATTTCAAGTTATTTTATTCATGAGAGGTGTTGTGTGCAATAGGTATCTTGGAACTCCCAATGAAGATGTATGGCCTAGAGTGACTAAGTTGAGAGACTGGCATGCCTATCCTCAATGGAAGCATCAAGATTTATGCCTTGTTGTTCCTAACTTGGAACCAAATGGTATGGATTTGTTGTCTGTAAGTTCCTTCCATCTATTTTCATTTCATTTCCATTTTGGATGATCTTTCTTTTTCTTCTTTTACTTTTCCTATTTGTAAGTAAACTAATAAAAATTGATTGTTGTCTCCTTGCAAAAATTGTTGATTTATGAGCCATCCAAGAGAATCTCAGCCAAAAAAGTAATGCATCCTTATTTTGATGATTTCGACAAATCTAAATTCTAATTTAAAACCATTATAAAAGAGCATGTGAAGATTAGCGAGGGAATATCAAGTTATTTGAAGTTAACCTCATCATGAGCACCTATGATGTGGACATTATAAGAGAATCTTGAATGTATGAGTGACATTGTAAAAGATCTGTGAGAATGGAGTACCTAAGGCATTGTGCCTACAAGTACAAGCACTTGGGTTTCAAAATAGTGTATGAAGCATATTAGACAATTGTAGCACAAACAGAAGAATTAGGATAGCTAAATAAATCTCATTTTATTGTATACATCATATTATTAATATAGTGAGTGTAATAACCATTGATGGTTACTAATCATTCTTTTTCTTCTTTTATTCTCTCCCTATAATAGCATGCACCAATTGACTGATTTTTTTATAAAAACTTCATTTATTAAAACAAATCAACCTAATGATTATATATCAATATCAATATAGCATACAGTTTATTCAAATAAACATTTGAAATGAGATTTACTCAAATTTTGAAATTTATTGTTGCCCTCAAACATTTATAATTCATGCAACATAATCCCTTAACAGTCCAAATTGCAAAAGGGTAGTAATATTTGATGGCTTGTTATCCGGATACTGTGTCAAGTATGAAAATTCCGTCTGAGGCATTAGGATAATGTAGGGACCCTCTACAATAACCTCTCCCAGTTTTTGTTATCTTGGAGTTATTTTTCCGTGGTGTCCAGTTTTCACTTGATGGAAAAAGTGTCAAATGCTAGTGGAAAGTTGCAAAGTGGTACAACTTTCGTTTTGCAAGTCGTGTGACCAAATAGATTGTTCCAATGCATCTGAATGGGTATTTTTACACTAGACATGGTCCTCTTTCGCACCCAAACACGTGGAATCACTTCGAGCTATGTTCAACCAGCTCAATCCCTTAAGGGTCTAAAGTGCAAAAGGGCAGCAATCTTTGATGGGCTATTACTCAGAAATCATGATGCTTACAAACTATCTACTTGAGCTTATGGGATTGCGTTGGGCCTCTCTACACTAACCTCTCTTATTTTTTGTTATCTCGAAGTCATTTTCCTATGGTGTCCAATTTTCACTTGATGGAAAAAGTGTCAAATGCAAGCAATGTAAAGTTGCAAAGTGGTGCAACTTTCATTTTGCAAGTTGTGTGACCAAATAGACTGTTCCAACATGTCCAAATGGGTACATTTATGCTAGGAATGTTCCTCTTTCACACCCAAACACGCGGAATTTCTTCGAGCTATATTCAATCGACTTGATCCCTTAAGGGTACAAAGTGCAAAAGGGCTGCAATCTTTAACAAGATATTACTCGAAAACCTTGATGATGATGAACTCTCTATCTAAGCCTATGGTTTTGTGCTGGGACCCTCTACAATAACCTCTCTCAGTTTTTGTTATCTCGGAGTCGTCTTCTCGTGGTGTCTTGTTTTCACTTGATGGAAAAAGTGTCAAATGCAAGTAGTGTAAAGTTGCAAAGTGGTGCAACTTTCATTTTGCAACTCATGTAACCAAACGGACTATTCCAACGCATCCCAATAGGTACGTTTACACTAGGCATGGTCCTATTTCGCACCCAAACATGCAAATTCGCTTCGAGCTACATTTAACCAGCTCGATCCCTTAAAGGTCCAAAGTGCAAAAAGGTGGCAATCTTTGATGGGATATTACTCAGAAACTGTGATACTTACAAACTCTATGTCTGAGCCTACGAGATCATGTTAGCCCCCTCTATAATAACCTCTCTCAATTTTTGTTATCTCAAAGTTGTTTTTACATGGTGTCCAATTTTCACTTGATGTAAAAAGTGTCAAATGCAAGCAGTGTAAAGTTGCAAAGTGGTGCAACTTTCGTTCTGCAACTCGTGTAACCAAACATACTATTCCAACACATCCAAATGGGTATTTTTACACTGGGAATGGTCCTCTTTTGCACCCAAACACACATAATCGCTCTGAGGTGTGTTCAACCAACTCAATCCCTTAAGGGTCCAAAGTGCAAAAGGGTGGCAATCTTTGACAAGCTATTACTCAGAAATCGTGATGCTTACGAACTCTTTACTTGAGCCTATAGGATCACGTTGGACCCCTCTTTAATAACCTCTCTTGGGTTTTGTTATCTCAGATTTGTTTTCCTATGGTGTCCAGTTTTCACTTAATGGAAAAAGTGTCAAATGCAAGCAGTGTAAAGTTGCAAAGTGGTGCAACTTTCATTTTGCAACTCGTGTGACCAATTATACTATTCCAACACATCTAGATGGGTATGTTTATGCTAGGAATAGTCCTCTTTCATACCAAAACACACAAAATTGCTCTAAGCTATATTCAACTGGCTCGATCCCTTAAGGGCCCAAAGTGCAAAAGGCCAACAATCTTTGAAGGGCTATTACCCAAAAATTGTGACACTTAAAAACTCTCTATCTAAGCCTACAGGTTCACGTTGGGCCCCTCTACAATAACCTCTCTTTTTTTTTGTTATTTTAGAGTCATTTTCCCGTGGTGTCCAATTTTCACTTGATTGAAAAAGTGTCAAATGCAAGCAGTGTAAAGTTGCAAAGTGGTGCAACTTTAGTTATGTAACTCATGCGGCCAAACAGACTATTCCAACACATCTGGATGGGTACATTTATGCTAGGCATGTTCCTCTTTCACACCCAAACATGTGGAATCGCTCTAAGCTACGTTCAACCAGCTCGATCCCTTAAGGGTCCAAAGTGCAAAAGGGTAGCAATCTTTGATGGGCTATTACTTGGAAGCCATGATGCTTAAAAACTCTCTATCTGAGCCTATGGGATTGCTTTGGGCCCCTCTATAATAACCTCTCTCAGTTTTTGTTATCTCGAAGTCATTTTCCTGTGGTATCCAGTTTTCACTTGATGGAAAAAGTGTCAAATGGAAGCAGTGTAAATTTCAAAGTGGTGCAACTTTTGTTCTACAAGTCATGTGACCAAATAGACTATTCCAATGCATCTGGATGGGTACGTTTATGCTATTCATGGTCCTCTTTCACACCCAAACACGTAGAATTTCTTTGAGCTATGTTCAATCGGCTTGATCCCTTAAGGGTCCAAAGTACAAAAGGGAAGCAATCTTTGATGGGCTATTACTCAGAAACTGTGATGCTTATGAACTCTCTGTCTGAGCCCATAGGATCATGTTGGGCCCTCTACAATAACATCTCTCAGTTTTTGTTATCTCAGAGTCATATTCTCATGGTGTCCTGTTTTCACTTGATGGAAAAAGTTTCAAATGCAAGCAGTGTAAAGTTGCAAAGTGGTACAACTTTCGTTCTGCAACTCATGTGACCAAACGAATTGTTCCAACACATCTCGATAGGTGTGTTTACACTAGGCATGGTCCTCTTTCGCACCCAAACACATGGAATTTCTCTGAGAGCTACATTTAATCAGCCCAATCCCTTATGATGGCATGCAAAAAAATTGAAAAGAAAAACATTCACACGACAATTGAGAAGTCCGATTTTTTCATACAAAAAGCATAAGATCATCCTCAAGTCTAGCAAGTACAAGATTTTTTTTAATTATCCTCCTTTCCCTTACAATAATATACAACCAATTGTAAATCAGTATAATGGTGGAACTTGGAAACATTTCATTTTTCCTCAATTAACAACTTTGGTTGTGAAGCATTTTGTCATTTTCATTTGAAATGATTTGCTATGCTTGAAAATTGGAATCTAAGAGAAACAAGTGATGTTTTCACGTACATTTATTATTTGGTGTGATAAATGTTGTTTCCACCGTTAGTCCATTTCTTATTTGTATTATAAATTATAACTTGCTTTCTCCCAAGTCCATTTCCTATACAAGAAATAATATTGCAAAAAGTTGGCATATACATCTTTTCACATGTTTATATGGTGATGGATCAAGAACATAACAATTCATTCTATACTGTGAGGATTATGCAATGAAAATGTTTAAATACTATTCAAGATAAATATTTTTATGATAATGTATCAAGAAGTTAACTACTCATCATCTACTATGAATATTATGTTTTTCAAGTGTTGTGAATAGTATGTATCCTTTGCTTAATTGAGTTGTTCCAATCAAAAGATTAAATATACTGGAATCTTTTTATGAATATCTCATGGACTATCAATTGAAAACACGTTTTTGGTTTTAGATAAAGCATTTCATGGAACTCTTTGGATTAAACTAAATTGAGATGTGTAAGAAAAAGGGAGCATTAGGAGATACATTGCTCAAGGATCTTAAATAAGCCTTCTCTCCCATTGCAATTTTGGGTGGATTATTGCTTTCAAAGTATTGGGAATGTTTTGCCTATTTTCTAGTTGGCAATTTCCATTCTAAAAGGCTCATCTCTTGATATATATTATACTCATTCTTAATCAATTATCAAGTTAAAAATTAGTGCATTTATTTACAGTTAATCTTTTCTTTTCAATTTGTGCAATTTTTTAATTTGTAAGTCTACTAGTATTTATAGAAATATCGAAGTTGTTTAGCCTCAATCAATAAATATTCAAGACAAACCATGAAGGACAACAATGATCAATTCTAGGGCTAACCAATTAATAAGTATACACGTGAATAATTCAAGCATACATGTGAATAAGGGAAGCACAAGTACTCAAAAACATGTAAGCCTTGAAGTATACACATGAATACATGGTATACACAAATTAATACAAAGTATATGCATGAATACAAGGTATACACATGAAAACACATAAGTTGCAAAGTATACATTGGAATACACATAAGTCACAAAGTATACACATAAGTTGTAAAGTATACACTTGAATACACATAACTCATATCTATTGAACCATGGTTTTACAATGCAAATATGGATACCATAGATAAAAAAAGATTTGTATTAACCAAATATCCATGTAGGAATACATCAATATATGTTGATATAAGTATAAAATATATACAAAATATCCATATAGGCTTACAAGAATTCCATATAGGCATACAATGTCAAATATATCCAATATGTAAAATATGTACAAAAATGCCATAGGCATACAACAAAGGGCTCTAGAATCAAAAGTCATTGCTCTGCATCCTCTCGAAATCAATTATTTCCATTTGCTTGTCGGTTGGATGGTGATAGGTCTGTCATTCATTTATTCTGAGGCTAAGGAGTGCTCCTAGTGCTCTTCCTAGGGTTTAGCTCCTGGTCAAGATTTATCTATTACAATAAGAATTAAAGACATTAATATATAGAAATTACATTATAAAAAATGATATATTTAACAAAATAATCACTTACCACTAGTAGACGATCTCTCTCCTCGCGGGAAAGATTCACATGCTCATGTTATGGTGTGTTGAAGACCTATGGAAACCATCCAAAGAGAAATTAAACTAAAAATCGATAATGGTTTGATTTTTCACTAACAGTTATAACAACGAATGTAAATTGAAATTTAGTAATTTGCCTCATACCTCCTCCGTGAGAGTCGTCAAGGACTCTATAGCACATGAAACACTGAGCTTCATTTCCCTATGAACATTTGGAGGTGTATCCGCTTCCAAAATCTAAAAATAAAACAACAAATTATTCAATCACAAAAACTACAATAACGATCCACATCATGCCTTATAATGTATGAGATAATGAACAAAAATTTGAGTACTTATTAAACTATATATTTCTAACCATCATGCTTACTATTTTCTCTATCCATAGCTTGTTGGAAAGCACCTTTTTTTATGCTTTTACCCATAGCAGGAAGGCAGTGAACCGTTTGATAAAATGTTTTCGTAGACATGTACGATAATTGTGGTAGCATAGAGAAGGCAATGGACTGTTTGAAAAAATTCCTCAAAGAAATGGGGTCTCATGGTGATGGAATTCCATTACAAACAAATGTTTCATGACATTCCATCACCACGAGACCACATTTCTTTAAGGAATTTTTTCATACTACTCACTACCTTGACTATGATATTGCTTACTATTATACTTTGATAGATTTTTTCCAAGCATCCATAGTTTGTTGTAAATAACCTATTTTAGGCATTTAGCCATAGCAACAAGGAAGTGAGTAGTTTGATAAAATGCTTTGGTACACAAGTATGGAAAATGTGGTAGCATAGAAAAGGTAGTGAGTTGTTTGAAGAAATTCCTCGAAGAAATGTGGTCTCATGGTGATGGAATGGCATTCCATCACCATGAGATCGCATTTCTTCAAGGCATTTTTTCAAGCTACTCACTGCCTTGTCTATGATATTGCTTACTATTATGCTTTTTTATATTTTTTCCAAGCATTCATAGTTTGTTGGAAAGCACCTTTTTTAGGATTTTAGCCATAGCAGCAAGGAAATGAACTGTTTGATAAAATTCTTTGGTATACATGTATGGAAAATGTGGTAGCATAGAAAATGCGGTGAGATGTTTGAAAAAATGCCTCAAATACCATAGAAAAGGTGGTGAGTTGTTTGGAAAAAAGCATTCCATCACCATGAGACCACATTTCTTTGAGGCATTTTTTCAAAAAAAACCATTTCCTTGTCTATGTTATTGCTTACTATTATTCTTTCATATATTTCTTCCAAGCATTCATAGCATAGACAAGGTAGTGAACTATTTGAAAATATGCCTCAGTAAAAAGTGATCTCATGGAATGCCATGACAAGAAAATGCAATTGGAAGCTACTCCTACTTATTAATTATGCTATGTGAAGTAATTGCATCACTGCTTATGTTGAATTTCTAAACAACTATATTGTAGTTAAAATTTTGTCATCTATCAACATCTAGTTATTAGTTATGGAATGTAAAGTAATGCTTTGAGTTTGAAACATGTGCAATGCAAGGTAATCAACTATATGAATATAAACTACACAAATCTATTAAGTACAATTCATTAGTTAAACTCTTTATTCTATTACCTATGTGTACATTTGTGTAAATCCATTGGGTGCACTAGGAGGTGTTCCCATGAAACCTCCAATATTAGCCTATTCAACATCCAAAATCACATATTAGAATACCATTCATAAAACAATGCTATTAAAATGTAATAAATTTATAATTGTTTATTAGTTACATACCTCAACTATAGATGCAGTGGGGTAATAAGTGGGTGTAGGACCAATGTATCCAGTATCAACACTGTGACCCTAAAATTTTATCAAAATAATAAAACTAAATTAGTTAATCTTGCATCTAAAAATTGAAATTTAATAAATTAAATTCAATGAACATGCTAACATTTACTTGAGTATCGATGTCATAGGCCCCATTCAAAATGGCAGCTGCCCTCGCCATCTCCATAGTTGCAGACGTAGATCTTGTGTAGTAGCCTCCTGAGTGTCGATGGGGTCATATGAACAAGTTGCCCCACAAGCCTGACACAAGTGTGGTCGAAGCCCACCACTCGAAGACTCCCCTGGATGGTGTTGTAGTATAGGGTTGGCATGTTGGATGACACTCTAGGTCAAAGATTTGATGGCCTACAAAGTTTCTACCTCGACACTCTCCTTCATGATGGAAGGGATAACGATGTGCTCATGAGGCAGCCTAGTGAGAGGTTGTCTCGCTTGTCGCCTAGGATCTTGATGTGCACTGGGTCTATCTTGAGCCGATACCTCACCTCTCGGAAGTCCCTCATATCAAAATAATTTGGGATTTTGTTCAAGATGAACTCACAATATAACTTCCATAGGAAATATTGCGGGACTTCACAATTGTTGCATGGTGGGTAATCAAAAACCATGTACCACCTATCCCAGAAAAGGTCCTAATCTATTGGTGGTGGCACCAATGGATAGAAAACCTCTTCACATTGAGGCTTAGATTTACATTTGTGTGTGGGCCAGTGAATAATGAGCACAAATCTAATTTTGTAATATTTAGATCTTTTACATCTTTATATGATAATTTATCCAAGTAATAATCCCTAGCCACTTGCCTCCTATCTTGCCAACCAGTTAATTATTTGTTGATTGAATCTACATGTTTTAAAATTTCTTTGAGTGAATTTTCAAGGGTTTTTCTTTCCATGGTTGAACCGTTTGGATCATTCAACCTCGTGATTAACTCAATTTATTTTTTATTCTTTTCAATTTCACTCATTAAATTTTGTTGAGTACCAGGAGGATGTTGAGGGATTAGTGGAGGAGATTGTTGTGCTTGTTGAAATTGAGGATTTTGTTGATGTTGTTGTTGCTTTACTTGTTGAGGATTTTGTTCTTGTTTTTGTTTCTCTGCTTGTTGAGGATTTTAAGAAGGTTTTACAGGTCCATTAACATCTCATACAAATTCAACTAATAAATATCAAAAACAACCCAAATATAAAAAAGTTCACAATAAAAAGCAAACAATCCTTACTTCTTAGACCTCCTTGTCCACGTGGTGACATCTTGGTGATGAAACAACAACAATTTGATGAAAAAAATTGCAAGATGACTCCTCCCAGAACATGAGCGTGCAAATGAAGGGCTTTTGGCCGCGAGCAGAAAAAAAAATAACCACAATGTAAATGAATTCTATTTCCTTCTTTTTTGCTTTTAATGGCTCATAACGTGCTCATCAAAACTTTTTTAAAAATTTGGCCACATATTGGCCCCCCATTTTTTTGTACCCACTCTTAAATCAATCAAGTGAGGTAGAGGTTACTCTTAATTAGATAAAGGTGGCATTTATTTTCCATCAATTTTAGAAATTGATGAGGCAATGGTGGCACATGATAACCTCAAATAAATGGTGACATATATTTTATTAGCTACCTAGGTGAGGGAAACTAAAATATCTTATGATCTTAAGTAAAATATTAATAAATAGGTGTAATATTACACTTAGGTTATAAACTATCTTAGGTGAAGTATAATATTATGTCAATACCCCCCTTAAGTGTAAGCTACGAAGAAGAAAAAATTGGTCTTGAAAACAAGGCCATGTTAGGTGTAAATAGTATTGAGGTATAAAATAGTGAGGATAATATTGTAAAATAAATGGTGACATTACTTTATTAGCTACCTAGGTGAGTGAAAATAAAATGTGTTATTATCTTAAGAAAATATTGATAAATAGGTGTAATATTACACTTAGGCTATAAAATATCCTACAAGTGTGAAGTATAATATTACATCAATACCCCCTTAAGTGTAAGCTAGGGAGAAAAAAATTGGTCTTAAGATAATAGGTCCATGTTAGTTGTAACTAGTAGGGTGTGTGCAAAAATATGGGGGACCAAAAATTGGCCACCCCACATTTTGGCCCCATGCAAGCCATAATGCAAGTACACTATAATGCACTCACATTATGGATCATTCAAAGTATAAAAACAAAAAAATTGTTTCATTCTACATTTTATCTTCATTGTGTAGCCTGAGAACCCTTCCAAGAGTGCTCACATTGTTGTAGATTTGGTTTTGCACCTAAATATTTGCTAAATCATCACCAAAATACTATGAAAATGCCCGGGAGGTCAAAGGAGTAAGTATTTTTAATTTTTTAGTGTCAAATATGGATAAATATGTATATTTAATTAGTTTTTTAAATTAATTATTTATTTTTAAGGAGTTGACAATACCCCCAAATATTCAAAATATCAATTCACCTCTTCATGAAAACCCTCCTAAAGAATAACCACAACAAACACCTCCTACAATTCCTCGTCATCCTCTAGGAGCACAAAAAAAAAATTAGGGAAAACTAAAAATAATAGAAAAGAAATTGATGAGTTAATTACAAGGCTGAAAGATTATATAGGAACGAAATCACATAGGACCACCCATGCTCAATCATTGCAATCCATTGTGTCTTATGTAGAATTAGTTAGTGGGCATATAAATAGTTAGTCTAACAAGAGGGAACAACAAAAACAATTTTATGCAGATACATTACTAAATGAATAAATTAAAGAAAATTTAAATTGAAATATGACTTGTGTGTACTCTTCACTGACCAACGAACCAATCAAACTTTACATAGTGCATGCAAGAGGTCATCTATCCACTGGTGCAACCACCAAGGGATAAATAATTTTATTTGGGATAGGTGGTGGATTGTTTTTTACCATCTTCCATACAATCACTATGAGTTACCACAATAATTTTTGAGGAAAATCTATTGTGAGTTTGTCCTCAATAATACCCCAAATTACTTTGACATGTGAGAGTTTTAGGGTATAGGCGGGGGCTTCACACAAGACAAAGTGGGAACACAACTTGACCCACATCGAGCACCAAGACAACTAGCTAGACTAGAGTATGAGCATGTGACTATCCCTTTCATTGTGAAGGAGGGTGTTGAAGTGGAGACCTTAGAGTCAATTAGCTTGCTCACTTAGAACCTTATACAACATACTAGGCCTCTAGTACAGGGTGATGAGGGTGAGTCTTCCAGGTGACGAGTTCCACCTCATAAATGTCAATCTTGTGGGTCTCTTTATTTTTATGATCATGAGGATAGTCAATATGCATGTTCCTAGGATACATATACAGTGGATTAGATGGTCATGACAAAAAACTTGTTGAGTGATACATTTGACTTTGATAGTCATGTAATATTAACAAGTTCATTTAATTTAAATTATTATATTTTATTTTGAAATGTAAGATTAACTAAATTAGTAAAAAATTATAATAAAATTTTAAGGTCACAATGTTCACCCTACTTGTAGTGGACCTCCACCTCCCTATTATATGAGAGTGTCAAGTGTAGAGGTATGTAACTAGTAAATAATTATAAATATAACATGTGAATAGTTGAACCTTATATGAATGGTATTTTTATAAATCATTTTAGATGTTGAATAGGTTAATGTTGGGCCTTCGACATCAACACCTAACAATCAAGGTGCTCATCGAACTTTCACTCAGGTAATATAGAGAATTTTTAATTTTAATATAAAAAAATGTAAAATAATGTAAGGTATCTTTTTTCTAATTGAATAGTATTGGTTAATTTTCAAATGATGCAAATAAATACTCTTGATATTCATATGATAATGAAGCATGGTGTTGCTATAGAAGTAGAAAATTTGATGCCTTTGATAGAGTTATGAGGAAGATTAGTAAATTTCATATCATATAATTTGTTTTATTCATCTATTTTTTAAAAATTGAATTATATTCATTTGTAGTTTAATTTCTATCTAGATGGTTTTTCGTAGGGCTTCACAACTCTAGATTGTGAGTGTGCCCCTGTTGTGGATGAACATAGTGATTTTTTGTATGCGGTAAGTGATAATTTTGTCATATATCATGTTAATAGCTATACTTTTATTATATTAGGTGGAGGTACAAGAAACTTTAAATAGGAGTGTAATGAAAGAAATTGACACCCCCTCCTTGGAAATGGTACAATTTTTCCTAAATTGGGAATAATTAATGGTAAATTGGACTTGATATCGTCTTGATCTAGTGTTGTGATAAGTTTTACATCCAAATTAAGTTATGGGCCCTTCTAAGATAAATAAACTTAACTTTTCCCTAATTTAATGTTGTAAAGTGTATTTATTGACACCTTCACATTAAATTTAGGAGGCTTGTGAATTAAGTGGACCTAATCTAGTGTTGTAATGTGTTTTACACATTCACATTCCATATTTAGGGCCCTTTTTAGCTAAATAGGGTTATTTTTCCTTAATTTAGTGTTGTAAAATGTATTTATTTACAATTTCACATTGAATTTTGGGCCCTCTTACAATTATGACCTTTCAATAAGCTCCTATGACCCTATATTGTGCATCCCAAGGCATATTTCAATAAAAAACCCAACAATATCAACATATAAACTTAATTTACACACTCCCTGACACTTTAGCAGTCAAAATACGCCCTATGGGACCCATTCGTCAGTTTGGGCGAATGAGTCCCATTTGGCCTATTTTTCAGGTTTTAAGTGGGAAAATTTGGTTTTAAGTTCAAATTTATTCTATGTCGGCCTTTTGGATCAAATAATGGTCATTTGACTGCATTGCCTATATAAACAAGCTTTCAAATCATTATTTCATTAAGCCTACATGAAATCAAATCAAGCAAGTAAGAGCTAAGCATTCCAATACTTCACAAGATCATCAAGATAACATTCAAAATCATTTTTAAGGCATTCAAGGGAAGAATTTTTCATCAATTGTTGCAGCAATTCAAGATTCATCAGCATGTCAAGCATATCAAGAATCAAGCATGTTATTGAGCTAGTGTTGTGATGTAGTATTGAAGATCCAAGATCAAGCATTGTTCTACTCCTATTGTCAAGATTAAGATCTACATCCTTCATGGCCATTTCATGTTGAGTTGCAAATTTACAAAGCATCATTTACAAGGAATCATTCAAGGTATCATTATTCATGTTTCATGCCTTCATTTCATTGTTTCATCATTTGGTTTAATTACCTAAAAGGGGTTTGACCAAGGCAAACCCCTATTCCCTAGCAATCAATATTTCTCTCTTTCTTTGTGTAATTACATATCAAAGTGCTTTGAAGACTAGGTTAGAAGTTTGGAGAAATTTGTTGGAATTGTCTCCTCATTTGCAAGGTTGTAATCTTCACTAAAAGGTCACCTACAGTCCCAAAATTGGAGTTTCAAATCTGGAAACTTGGAGAAGCAGATTGAGCAGAATGTGAAGAACAAATTTAGACTCCAAATTCCTGAAAAAGTGGAGCAGGACTAATTCACCACAAGTGATGAATGAGTCCCATTGTCGGTGTTTTCTAGAGATTTTTGTAGATTCAAATACCATTTTTCCTGAAACTTGTTCCTATGTAGAAACCCTAATTTGGGACTAATTCATCTAGAATAGCGAATGAGTCCCAGTAGGCCAAAATTTTAGGATTTTCAGAATTCTCAATCTTCATTCAAGCCTCTACAAGTTTCCAGTTGCACACTTTTGATTTTAAAACTTTTTGTTCTTATTCATATGCATTTCTAGGTCATTCATTTAAGTTTCATGCATCACTAGGTTTTGCCATTAGATCTTGCATTTCATTTTTTTTCCAAGCCCTAGCTTGGTGGTGACCCCTAGCTTGGTGGTGAACCCCTCATTAGTTTACATTTAGTCCCTAGGATAGTCCCTTAGTAGATCTCTTTCCCCTTTGCATTGAGATCTCTAGGGCCTTCCCCGAATGTAAAGTATAGAAAGTTTGTTGCCCTAGGTCCTAAAACCCTATTGGAGATAATTTTCTATCTTAAATTCTGGTGAACCAAACCTTCGAGCACCTTCTTTTCTGATTTGGAGTGCATCATCATCCTATATCTAGCTTGCATTAACATTGCATTAGGGTTTGCATTAGTTAATTGACATTCTAGGATTTCTAATTTTGCATTAGTAAAAGTGCATGTAGCTTACATTATTGCATCTCAAATAATTGAAAATCATATAAAATCTGCATTTGCATTTAGTTCAAACATCATCCAAACTAGAAAGCATAGAAAGAACTCAAAATTTCTTGAAAATTGTGAAAAAAACCCTAACTGGGACTCATTCACCCAATTGGGCAAATCAGTCCCAGTCTAGATTTTAAACTACCTTTAATAGCATTAAAAACCTCATTTATGTGCTTCCTAAGCCTTTTGGTAACATATACTATAAGTCTAGAAATTTTCAGTAACATTTTTTTATGCATCTAGGTCAAAAACATAAGTTTAAGGTAGCCATTTTTTAAATCATTTCAATTCCAAGCATCATCAGATATGAAAATGTTCACATTTCTGAAACTTTCCATCATATGGATAAAAGTACTTTTCACTTTTGCATATACAATGTTTACATTCATAAAACTTTGCATAAGTTTGATAAAAGTGCTTTTCATTTTTGGATATACATTGTTTGCATTCTTAAATTTTTGCATACATTGGATAAAAGTATTGTTCATCTTTGGATATTCATTATTTACATTATTAAAGCATTACATGAGATGGTTAAAAGTGCTTTTCATTTTTTTTCAAACAATGTTAGTACCTTGCCTTTCTAGGCATGCTAAGAAAAAGTTCATATCCCCTTCCTATGAGAGTGTTTTAGTGAAAGAGAATACAACCTTGGATAATCCTAACGATCATATTCGCTCTTCTCCTAATATCTCTCCTATTGGAAAAGAAGATATTTTGGTGTTAGAAAAACCAATCAATGGGATTTTTGAGAATCCTAGTTGTTTCTCTCCTTCTACCTCTCTTATTAGGCAAGACATTCATGAACAAGAAGAAACAACCATAGGTAATCATGATAACATAACACAACAAGAAACCATTGAAACTTCAACTAGCCTATATTCATCTCCTAACATCTTCCTCTCTTGTGATATTTTTTTAGAGGATGAAAGTGTAAGTGAGGAAAATATGTTGGTGTTGGATGATCAAACCTTTAAGATCTATGGCAACCCTCTTTATCTTTCTTCCCCTACCTATCCTAATTTGGAAGACATTATGGGACAAAGGAAGGAAATTAAGGAAAATCATGATAATAACATTGGTTCTTCTCCTAGTTGTGTAGATGATGCTTTGATGTTAGAAGATCTAATCAATGAAATTCATGGGAATCTTGATTTCCTCTCTTCCCCTAGAGAAAACATTCTTGAACAAGAAAACACAATCATTGAAAAACAAGAAAATTCAACTATTGATCATTCCCCTACTTGTGATGAAGTCATTTTGGAAGAACCAATCTTGAATTTCAAGAACATTTGGTTTGTAGTTCTCCTAAAAACTCTCCTCATATGGAGGATATCATGATACAAGAAAATGACAATAATAGTGATGTGACTTCCTTGGATTATAGTGAAAAGATGATACTAGATTTCCCTTTATTAGAAATGCATCAAACCAAGACCGCTGAGGTTATGAATGCGCAAGTGTCCATTAGATCCCCCTTGGCTATTGGACCTCCTACATACCTTGTGGGACATCCTAACAATCCTCTAATCCCTTACCCACCTTCACACAAATCTCTAACTCAAAACAAATTTGAACTTATCCTCTACCCACCTAAGAATAATGTGTCATAGTAGTTGAGTCATAGTATCATTTCTAATACATATAACACTAGAAACAATCTTCAACCAAGACAAACACCTTCAACAACCTTACATTTTCCTAATCCTATCTTACTCGGTCCTCCTCGTTTAACTGTGCATAGTGGGAAGGAACACGATCTTTTTGAACAACTTAAGAATACTGTTGCAAAGATATCCCTATGGGACCTAATTCAAAATTCACCTAATTATCACACTATGCTTCAAATATCCTTGCAACAAGTTCCTATCCCTTCTAATGTGTAGCTGAATGACATAGTAGCCCTAATTCAAGGAATAAAACATGACAGTTTTTTCCACCAAAGCGAGCTCCCCCCTTTGGAAGTACAAAAACAAAATGATGCTTTTATAATAATAGCTAAATCTAAAAGAATAGGGATAAAGCGAACCCTTGTTTACAATGGCTTCGCTCTTAATGTGTGTAGCATAAACCTTTTGGATAGGCTTGGTGTGGATAAATCAAAAATTCAACCTGATTCTTTATCTATTAAGGGATTTGACAATGTAGGAAAACAAGCACTTGGTGTGATCACTTTGCCTATTACAACTAGAAAGGCAACATTAGAAACACCAATCCATGTTATGCCTCACGATCTTTCATATAACCTCCTTTTAGGGAGACCATGGATTCATGCAATGAATGGGGTGCCTTCTACTCTTTATCATAAAATGAAGTATATTTACAACAACCAAGTATACACACTTGAAGTTGACCCTAACCCAAATAGTTGTTTGAACATTGAGAAAGGAAAGGAAAACCCTTTGAAAACATTAACCCCAACTACACAAGTGGAACCCGTGCAACATAAATACAAAGAAAAACATATTGAGAAAATGACGAAGCTATTAGAAGATGATTGGGGTTCCTTAGACTTCGAACCAACATTCATGGGAGAATACAAGATCATAAACAAAGACTCTAAAAAGGAAAAAGAAAAAGTGGTAATGTCAACACAAAATTTGGAAGACCCTTCAAAAGCATCCACATAAACCACTTTAGAACAAAAGACAACAAATTACACAACAAACTTTGATGAACTTAATTATGAGCAACCACCAAATCCAAAATAGATGAAGAATCTTTATGGAAAAGATTATGAAATGATGAAACAACTTGGATATAGTGGAAAAGGATGTGGTGCTAGAGAACAAGGTATATGCAACCCTATAGAGCCTCACACGCAAGACTAGTGGTCTTGGTTATTATCCCTCAAAAGAAACAAATAGTCCTTCACTTAATATCAACACTATTACAAAAGATTCCTCTAAGCCAATTTTAACATTAGTGTATCTTGAACTTATAGACACTAGTGGTATTGATTGTTATCCTTTGAAGGAACCAAAAAAAACAAAGAAATCTTCGCTTAATTTCAATGTCATCATGCAAAACACTAATGATTTGAATTCATTAGATTTTACACCCTCCTATAAAGGAGAGAATAAAATCTTGCAATCTAAAGAGTCTTGTGTAGGTATGACACCTTGTACTAAGATAGAGATATCTTTGTCACAAAATAAAGGATCTTCTACTATTGATCAAGAAGGTATCTTATCAAGACTACTCCAAGATCATTTTATATCTCTCCCTCCAAGAACAGGAAAGAAATTTTACTACAAGAGTTGTGCATATCATAGAGTTCATGGTCATTCTACTAACGAATGCAAGGCTTTGACTAATGAAATTCAACATCTTATGCATCATGGTGCTCTTCCTTGTGTTGAAGTACCCAGTTCCTCTAATTGAAACTAATTTTCATCCTATTCGGCTCACCCTTGTCCTACACTAAGTGGGGGAAAGGGGTTAGTTAGCCTTGTCCTCGTATGTCACTTTTCATTTTCTCTTTTGGCTAGTTGATCACCTATCATGTACATATAGGAGCAATCTTGGGATGTCGATGACATGCCTTAAGTTGACTCGCATGTGACAAACTTATTCATGATGTAGTTCAATTCAGAAACATATGGCTTGGCATAGGGCTTTCCGAATAATATTTCATGTCTTCTACTTTAAAGCAATTGTTCACAGTAATGGTGTTAGCAACCGCTTTAAAGTGGGGGCATACATTGACACTCATGTTTCATTGTGTGATTTCTTTCTTCTTGTGATGCATCCTTTTCTTGGTGGTGTCATTGGGTTTGATTTCCTCCAAGAGTGATATTTCTTTGACTTCTCCTCTCTTAGAAACATTAAGAATGATGTTCCCTAAGAAGAGACCTTGCATGAACTAAGGAAAATCCCTTTAAACATTCTTTACACTATTGGTTATATGGCCACCTTGCATAACACACTTTGCATGCCTGTAGAGCCATCTTGTTTGTTCATGAGCTCCAAGCATATGAAGTTTTACTTGCCTCATGAAGCTCGAAGTTCATTTTTGCATGGTGCCTCATCAAAGTTATCAGGAGGTATAACTTTTGGTATGGTTTGGGTGGAAAACCCAACCGAGGCATGACTTTCCCCATAGCCACTCGCATGTGTGTGTGAGCACATACTGGCCATGAGTGTATGTGTCTCACCTTCTTGGATTGCTCACTCAACAGACAGCCTAAAGTTTCATTGCCTCAGAGTGAGCATGCATTTTTTGGAAAAACAACTTAAATCTAATCCATGTCGTGTTGGAAAAATGGTTGAAGCTTGATCCACCTTTTATTTTTGCTTATTTTTGTACCTATTTCCTCTAGTTATTGAAAATGCATGTTCATGTATCTTGATGTTGCTTATCGTACACCTTGTGCATGTCCTTTTGTGCTTATGTTGGTTTGACTTAGGGTCTTGGATCCTGGTGGCTTGACTGCTTCCTCGATATTTGTTATCCTAAACCATCCACATTGGCACAATTGGACCCCTCTTGAATGTCTACTTTAGTGTGAGTTTGAAGCAATTTCATCCTCTCACTAAAGTGGGGGTGAGATGTAATAACATAAATTGACCCCCCCTCCTTGGAAATGGTACATTTTTTCCTAAATTGGACTTTATATCACCTTGATCTAGTGTTGTGATGAGTTTTACTCATCCACATTAGATTTTGGGCCCTTCTAAGATAAACTTAATTTTTCCCTAATTTAATGTTGTAAAGTGTATTTATTGACACTTTCACATTAAATTTAGGAGGTTGTAAATTATGTGGACCTAATAGAGTGTTGTAATGTCTTTTACACATTCACATTGGATTTTAGGCCCTTTTTAGCTAAATAGACCTATTTTTGCCTTAATTTAGTGTTGTAAAATGTATTTATTTACACTTTCACATTGAATTTTGGGCCCTCTTGCATTTATGGCCTCTTAATAGGCCCTTATGACCCTAAATTGTGCATCCCAAGGCATATTTCAATCAAAAACTTGATAATATCAACATATAAGCTTAATTTACACACTCCTTGACACTTTAGTAGTCAAAATAAGCCCTGTGGGACCCATTCACCACTTTGGGTGAATGAGTCCCATCTAGGTGGGACCCATTTGCCATAGATGGTGAATGAGTCCCATTTGGCCTATTTTTGAGGTTTTAAGTGGGGAAATTTGGTTTTAAGTTCAATTTTTTTTTATGTCAGCCTTCGGGATCAAATAAGCAATCATTTGAGTCCACTACCTATATAATAAAGCTTTCAAATCATTATTTCATTAAGCCTACATGAAAAAAATTCAAGCAGGAAAGAGCTTTAAAGCATTCCAAGACTTCACAAGATCATCAAGATAGCATTCAAGATCATTTTTAAGGAATTCAAGGGAAAAAAATTTCATCAATTGTTGCAGAAATTCAAGATCCATCATCATGCCAAGCATATCAAGCATCAAGCATGTTATTGAGCTAGTGTTGTGATGTAATACTAAAGATCCAAGTTCAGGCATTGTTCTATTGCTATTGTCAAGATCAAGATCTACATCCTTCATGGCCATTTCATGTTGAGTTGCAAATTTACAAAGCACCATTTACAAGGCATCATTCAAGGTAGCATTGTTTATGTTTCATGCCTTCATTTCATTGTTTCATCATTTGGTTTAATTACCTAAAAGGGGTTTGACCAAGGAAAACCCCTATTCCCTAACAATCAACACCTTCTCTCTCTTTCTTTGTGTAATTGCAGATCTAGGTGCTTTGAAGACTTGAAGGATCATTGAATACTACGTTACAAGTTTGGACAAAGTTGTTGGAATTGTCTCCTCATTTCTAAGGTTGTAATCTTCACTAAAAGGTCACCTACAGCCCCGAAATCAGATTTTCAGATATGGAAACATGGAGAAGTAGATTGAGCAAACTGAGAAGAACAGATTTAGACTTTGAATTCCCAAAAGAGTGGAGTAGGAATAATTCACCACAAGTGGAAAATGAGTCCCACTTTAGGTGTTTTCTAAAGATTTTTACAAATTCAAATACCCTTTTACCTAAAACCTATTCTTATGTAGAAACCCTAATCTGGGACTGATTCACCCAGAAAGGCGAATGAGTCCTAGTAGGCCAAAATTTTAGGATTTTCAAAATTCTCAATCTTCATTCAAGCCTCTATAAGTTTCTAGGTGTACACTTTTTATTTTACAAATTTCTAGTTTGATTTATATGCATTTCTAGGTTATTCATTTAAGTTCCATGCATCACTAGGTTTTGTCATTAGATCTTGCATTTCATTTGTTTTCCCAAGCCCTAGCTTGGTGGTGAACCCCTCATTAGTTTACATTCAGCCCCTAGGATAGTCCCTTAGTAGATCTCTTTCCCCTTTGCATTGAGATCTTTAGGGCCTTCCCCAAATGTAAAG
>VDFB02086081.1:389868831-389999899 GCA_007258455.2 Sequoia sempervirens
AACATGTCCAAATGGGTACATTTATGCTAGGAATGGTCCTCTTTCACACCCAAACATGCGGAATTGCTTCGAGCTATATTCAATCGACTTGATCCCTTAAGGGTACAAAGTGCAAAAGGGTTGCAATCTTTAACAAGATATTACTCGAAAACCTTGATGCTGACAAACTCTCTATCTAAGCCTATGGTTTTGTGCTACGACCCTCTATAATAACCTCTCTCAGTTTTTGTTATCTCGGAGTCGTCTTCTCGTGGTGTCTTGTTTTCACTTGATGGAAAAAGTGTCAAATGCAAGTAGTGTAAAGTTGCAAAGTAGTGAAACTTTCATTTTGCAACTCATATAACCAAACGGACTATTCCAACGCATCCCAATAGGTATGTTTACACTAGGCATGGTCCTATTTCGCACCCAAACATGCAAATTCGCTTCGAGCTACATTTAACCAGCTCGATCCCTTAAAGGTCCAAAGTGCAAAAAAGTGGAAATCTTTGATGGGATATTACTTAGAAACTGTGATACTTACAAACTCTCTGTCTGAGCCTACAAGATCATGTTAGCCCCCTCTATAATAACCTCTCTCAATTTTTTTTTATCTCAGAGTTGTTTTTACATGGTGTCCAATTTTCACTTGATGTAAAAAGTGTCAAATGCAAGCAGTGTAAAGTTGCAAAGTGGTGCAACTTTCGTTCTGCAACTCGTGTAACCAAACATACTATTCCAACACATCCAAATGGGTATTTTTACACTGGGAATGGTCCTCTTTTGCACCCAAACACACATAATCGCTTTGAGGTGTGTTCAACCAGCTCAATCCCTTAAGGGTCCAAAGTGCAAAAGGGTAGCAATCTTTGACAAGCTATTACTCAAAAATCGTGATGCTTACGAACTCTTTACTTGAGCCTATAGGATCACGTTGGACCCCTCTTCAATAACCTCTCTTGGGTTTTGTTATCTCATATTTGTTTTCCTATGGTGTCCATTTTTCACTTAATGGAAAAAGTGTCAAATGCAAGCAGTGTAAAGTTGCAAAGTGGTGCAACTTTCATTTTGCAACTCGTGTGACCAATTATACTATTCCAACACATCTAGATGGGTATGTTTATGCTAGGAATATTCCTCTTTCATACCAAAACACACAAAATTGCTCTAAGTTATGTTCAACTGGCTCAATCCCTTAAGGGCCCAAAGTGCAAAAGGCCAACAATCTTTGAAGGGCTATTACCTGAAAATCATGAAACTTTAAAACTCTCTATCTAAGCCTACAGGTTCTTGTTGGGCCCCTCTACAACAACCTCTCTTATTTTTTGTTATTTTAGAGTCATTTTCCCGTGGTGTCCAATTTTCACTTGATTGAAAAAGTGTCAAATGCAAGCAGTGTAAAGTTGCAAAGTGGTGCAACTTTAGTTCTGTAACTCATGTGGCCAAACAAACTATTCCAACACATCTAGATGGGTACATTTATGCTAGGCATGTTCCTCTTTCACCCCCAAACATGTGGAATCGCTCTAAGCTACGTTCAACCAGCTCGATCCCTTAAGGGTCCAAAGTGCAAAAGGGTAGCAATCTTTGACGGGCTATTACTTGGAAGCCGTGATGCTTAAAAACTCTCTATCTGAGCCTATGGGATTGCTTTGGGCCCTCTATAATAAACTCTCTTGGTTTTTGTTATCTCGAAGTCATTTTCCTATGGTATCTAGTTTTCACTTGATGGAAAAAGTGTCAAATGGAAGCAGTGTAAATTTCAAAGTGGTGCAACTTTCGTTCTACAAGTCATGTGACCAAATAGACTATTCCAATGCATCTGGATGGGTTCGTTTATGCTATTCAAGGTCCTCTTTCACACCCAAACACGTAGAATCGCTCTGAGCTATGTTCAATCGACTTGATCCCTTAAGGGTCCAAAGTACAAAAGGGAAGCAATCTTTGATGGGCTATTACTCAGAAACTGTGATGCTTATGAACTCTCTGTCTGAGCCCATAGGATCATGTTGGGCCCTCTACAATAACATCTCTCAGTTTTTGTTATCTCAGAGTCATATTCTCATGGTGTCCTGTTTTCACTTGATGGAAAAAGTTTCAAATGCAAGCAGTGTAAAGTTGCAAAGTGGTACAACTTTCGTTCTGCAACTCATGTGACCAAACGAATTGTTCCAACACATCTCGATAGGTGTGTTTACACTAGGCATGGTCCTCTTTCGCACCCAAACACATGGAATTTCTCTGAGAGCTACATTTAATCAGCCCAATCCCTTATGATGGCATGCAAAAAAATTGAAAAGAAAAACATTCACACGACAATTGAGAAGTCCGATTTTTTCATACAAAAAGCATAAGATCATCCTCAAGTCTAGCAAGTACAAGATTTTTTTTAATTATCCTCCTTTCCCTTACAATAATATACAACCAATTGTAAATCAGTATAATGGTGGAACTTGGAAACATTTCATTTTTCCTCAATTAACAACTTTGGTTGTGAAGCATTTTGTCATTTTCATTTGAAATGATTTGCTATGCTTGAAAATTGGAATCTAAGAGAAACAAGTGATGTTTTCACGTACATTTATTATTTGGTGTGATAAATGTTGTTTCCACCGTTAGTCCATTTCTTATTTGTATTATAAATTATAACTTGCTTTCTCCCAAGTCCATTTCCTATACAAGAAATAATATTGCAAAAAGTTGGCATATACATCTTTTCACATGTTTATATGGTGATGGATCAAGAACATAACAATTCATTCTATACTGTGAGGATTATGCAATGAAAATGTTTAAATACTATTCAAGATAAATATTTTTATGATAATGTATCAAGAAGTTAACTACTCATCATCTACTATGAATATTATGTTTTTCAAGTGTTGTGAATAGTATGTATCCTTTGCTTAATTGAGTTGTTCCAATCAAAAGATTAAATATACTGGAATCTTTTTATGAATATCTCATGGACTATCAATTGAAAACACGTTTTTGGTTTTAGATAAAGCATTTCATGGAACTCTTTGGATTAAACTAAATTGAGATGTGTAAGAAAAAGGGAGCATTAGGAGATACATTGCTCAAGGATCTTAAATAAGCCTTCTCTCCCATTGCAATTTTGGGTGGATTATTGCTTTCAAAGTATTGGGAATGTTTTGCCTATTTTCTAGTTGGCAATTTCCATTCTAAAAGGCTCATCTCTTGATATATATTATACTCATTCTTAATCAATTATCAAGTTAAAAATTAGTGCATTTATTTACAGTTAATCTTTTCTTTTCAATTTGTGCAATTTTTTAATTTGTAAGTCTACTAGTATTTATAGAAATATCGAAGTTGTTTAGCCTCAATCAATAAATATTCAAGACAAACCATGAAGGACAACAATGATCAATTCTAGGGCTAACCAATTAATAAGTATACACGTGAATAATTCAAGCATACATGTGAATAAGGGAAGCACAAGTACTCAAAAACATGTAAGCCTTGAAGTATACACATGAATACATGGTATACACAAATTAATACAAAGTATATGCATGAATACAAGGTATACACATGAAAACACATAAGTTGCAAAGTATACATTGGAATACACATAAGTCACAAAGTATACACATAAGTTGTAAAGTATACACTTGAATACACATAACTCATATCTATTGAACCATGGTTTTACAATGCAAATATGGATACCATAGATAAAAAAAGATTTGTATTAACCAAATATCCATGTAGGAATACATCAATATATGTTGATATAAGTATAAAATATATACAAAATATCCATATAGGCTTACAAGAATTCCATATAGGCATACAATGTCAAATATATCCAATATGTAAAATATGTACAAAAATGCCATAGGCATACAACAAAGGGCTCTAGAATCAAAAGTCATTGCTCTGCATCCTCTCGAAATCAATTATTTCCATTTGCTTGTCGGTTGGATGGTGATAGGTCTGTCATTCATTTATTCTGAGGCTAAGGAGTGCTCCTAGTGCTCTTCCTAGGGTTTAGCTCCTGGTCAAGATTTATCTATTACAATAAGAATTAAAGACATTAATATATAGAAATTACATTATAAAAAATGATATATTTAACAAAATAATCACTTACCACTAGTAGACGATCTCTCTCCTCGCGGGAAAGATTCACATGCTCATGTTATGGTGTGTTGAAGACCTATGGAAACCATCCAAAGAGAAATTAAACTAAAAATCAATAATGGTTTGATTTTTCACTAACAGTTATAACAACGAATGTAAATTGAAATTTAGTAATTTGCCTCATACCTCCTCCCTTAGAGTCATCAAGGACTCTATAGCACATGAAACACTGAGCTCCATTTCCCTATGAACATTTGGAGGTGTATCCGCTTCCAAAATCTAAAAATAAAACAACAAATTATTCAATCACCAAAACTACAATAATGATCCACATCATGCCTTATAATGTATGAGATAATGAACAAAAATTTGAGTACTTATTAAACTATATATTTCTAACCATCATGCTTACTATTTTCTCTATCCATAGCTTGTTGGAAAGCACCTTTTTTTATGCTTTTACCCATAGCAGGAAGGCAGTGAACCGTTTGATAAAATGTTTTCGTAGACATGTACGATAATTGTGGTAGCATAGAGAAGGCAATGGACTGTTTGAAAAAATGCCTCAAAGAAATGGGGTCTCATGGTGATGGAATGCCATTACAAACAAATGTGTCATGACATTCCATCACCACGAGACCACATTTCTTTAAGGAATTTTTTCATACTACTCACTACCTTGACTATGATATTGCTTACTATTATACTTTGATAGATTTTTTCCAAGCATCCATAGTTTGTTGTAAATAACCTATTTTAGGCATTTAGCCATAGCAACAAGGAAGTGAGTAGTTTGATAAAATGCTTTGGTACACAAGTATGGAAAATGTGGTAGCATAGAAAAGGTAGTGAGTTGTTTGAAGAAATGCCTCGAAGAAATGTGGTCTCATGGTGATGGAATGGCATTCCATCACCATGAGATCGCATTTCTTCAAGGCATTTTTTCAAGCTACTCACTGCCTTGTCTATGATATTGCTTACTATTATGCTTTTTTATATTTTTTCCAAGCATTCATAGTTTGTTGGAAAGCACCTTTTTTAGGATTTTAGCCATAGCAGCAAGGAAATGAACTGTTTGATAAAATTATTTGGTAGACATGTATGGAAAATGTGGTAGCATAGAAAATGCGATGAGATGTTTGAAAAAATGCCTCAAATACCATAGAAAAGGTGGTGAGTTGTTTGGAAAAAAGCATTCCATCACCATGAGACCACATTTCTTTGAGGCATTTTTTCAAAAAAAACCATTTCCTTGTCTATGTTATTGCTTACTATTATTCTTTCATATATTTCTTCCAAGCATTCATAGCATAGACAAGGTAGTGAACTATTTGAAAATATGCCTCAGTAAAAAGTGATCTCATGGAATGCCATGACAAGAAAATGCAATTGGAAGCTACTCCTACTTATTAATTATGCTATGTGAAGTAATTGCATCACTGCTTATGTTGAATTTCTAAACAACTATATTGTAGTTAAAATTTTGTCATCTATCAACATCTAGTTATTAGTTATGGAATGTAAAGTAATGCTTTGAGTTTGAAACATGTGCAATGCAAGGTAATCAACTATATGAATATAAACTACACAAATCTATTAAGTACAATTCATTAGTTAAACTCTTTATTCTATTACCTATGTGTACATTTGTGTAAATCCATTGGGTGCACTAGGAGGTGTTCCCACGAAACCTCCAATATTAGCCTATTCAACATCCAAAATCACATATTAGAATACCATTCATAAAACAATGCTATTAACATGTAATAAATTTATAATTGTTTATTAGTTACATACCTCAACTATAGATGCAGTGGGGTAATAAGTGGGTGTAGGACCAATGTATCTAGTATCAACACTGTGACCCTAAAATTTTATCAAAATAATAAAACTAAATTAGTTAATCTTGCATCTAAAAATTGAAATTTAATAAATTAAATTCAATGAACATGCTAACGTTTACTTGAGTATCGATGTCATAGGCCCCATTCAAAATGGCAGCTGCCCTCTCCATCTCCATAGTTGCAGACGTATCTTGTGTAGTAGCCTCCTGAATGTTGATGGGGTCATATGAACAAGTTGCCCCACAAGCCTGACACAAGTGTGGTCGAAGCCCACCACTCAAAGATTCCCTTGGATGGTGTTGTAGTATAGGGTTGGCATGTTGGATGACACTCTAGGTCAAAGATTTGATGGCCTACAAAGTTTCTACTCGACACTCTTCTTCATGATGGAAGGGATAACGATGTACTCATGAGGCAACCTAGTGAGAGGTTGTCTCGCTTGTCGCCTAGGATCTTGATGTGCACTGGGTCTATCTTGAGCCGATCCCCCACCTCTTGGAAGTCCCTCATATCAAAATCATTTGGGATTTTGTTCAAGATGAACTCACAATATAGCTTCCGCAGGAAATATTGCAGGACTTCACAATTGTTGCATGGTGGGTAATCAAAAACCATGTACCACCTATCCCAGAAAAGGTCCTAATCTATTGGTGGTGGCACCAATGGATAGAAAACCTCTTCACATTGAGGCTAAGATTTACATTTGTGTGTGGGTCAGTGAATAATGAGCACAAATCTAATTTTGTAATATTTAGATCTTTTACATCTTTATATGATAATTTATCCAAGTAATAATCCCTAGCCACTTGCCTCCTATCTTGCCAACCAGTTAATTATTTGTTGATTGAATCTACATGTTTTAAAATTTCTTTGAGTGAATTTTCAAGGGTTTTTCTTTCCATGGTTGAACTGTTTGGATCATTCAACCTCGTGATTAACTCAATTTATTTTTTATTCTTTTCAATTTCACTCATTAAATTTTGTTGAGTACCAGGAGGATGTTGAGGGATTAGTGGAGGAGATTGTTGTGCTTGTTGAAATTGAGGATTTTGTTGATGTTGTTGTTGCTTTACTTGTTGAGGATTTTGTTCTTGTTTTTGTTTCTCTGCTTGTTGAGGATTTTAAGGAGGTTTTACAGGTCCATTAACATCTCCTACAAATTCAACAAATAAATATCAAAAACAACCCAAATATAAAATAGTTCACAATAAAAAAGCAAACAATCCTTACCTCTTAGACCTCCTTGTCAACGTGGCGACATCTTGGTGATGAAACAACAACAATTTGATGAAAAAAATTGCAAGATGACTCCTCCCAGAACATGAGCATGCAAATGAAGGGCTTTTGGCCGTGAGCAGAAAAAAAAAATAACCACAATGCAAATGAATTCTATTTCCTTCTTTTTTGCTTTTAATGGCTCATAACGTGCTCATCAAAACTTTTTTAAAAATTTGGCCACATATTGGCCCCCCATTTTTTTGTACCCACTCTTAAATCAATCAAGTGAGGTAGAGGTTACTCTTAATTAGATAAAGGTGGCATTTATTTTCCATCAATTTTAGAAATTGATGAGGCAATGGTGGCACATGATAACCTCAAATAAATGGTGACATATATTTTATTAGCTACCTAGGTGAGGGAAACTAAAATATCTTATGATCTTAAGTAAAATACTAATAAATAGGTGTAATATTACACTTAGGTTATAAACTATCTTAGGTGAAGTATAATATTATGTCAATACCCCCCTTAAGTGTAAGCTACGAAGAAGAAAAAATTGGTCTTGAAAACAAGGCCATGTTAGGTGTAAATAGTATTGAGGTATAAAATAGTGAGGATAATATTGTAAAATAAATGGTGACATTACTTTATTAGCTACCTAGGTGAGTGAAAATAAAATGTGTTATTATCTTAAGAAAATATTGATAAATAGGTGTAATATTACACTTAGGCTATAAAATATCCTACAAGTGTGAAGTATAATATTACATCAATACCCCCTTAAGTGTAAGCTAGGGAGAAAAAAATTGGTCTTAAGATAATAGGTCCATGTTAGTTGTAACTAGTAGGGTGTGTGCAAAAATATGGGGGACCAAAAATTGGCCACCCCACATTTTGGCCCCATGCAAGCCATAATGCAAGTACACTATAATGCACTCACATTATGGATCATTTAAAGTATAAAAACAAAAAAATTGTTTCATTCTACATTTTATCTTCATTGTGTAGCCTGAGAACCCTTCCAAGAGTGCTCACATTGTTGTAGATTTGGTTTTGCACCTAAATATTTGCTAAATCATCACCAAAATACTATGAAAATGCCCGGGAGGTCAAAGGAGTAAGTATTTTTAATTTTTTAGTGTCAAATATGGATAAATATGTATATTTAATTAGTTTTTTAAATTAATTATTTATTTTTAAGGAGTTGACAATACCCCCAAATATTCAAAATATCAATTCACCTCTTCATGAAAACCCTCCTAAAGAATAACCACAACAAACACCTCCTACAATTCCTCGTCATCCTCTAGGAGCACAAAAAAAAATTAGGGAAAACTAAAAATAATAGAAAAGAACTTGATGAGTTAATTACAAGGATGAAAGATTATATAGGAACGAAATCACATAGGACCACCCATGCTCAATCATTGCAATCCATTGTGTCTTATGTAGAATTAGTTAGTGGGCATATAAATAGTTAGTCTAACAAGAGGGAACAACAAAAACAATTTTATGCAGATAAATTACTATATGAATAAATTAAAGAAAATTTAAATTGAAATATGACTTGTGTGTACTCTTCACTGACCAACGAACCAATCAAACTTTACATAGTGCATGCAAGAGGTCATCTATCCACTGGTGCAACCACCAAGGGATAAATAATTTTATTTGGGATAGGTGGTGGATTGTTTTTTACCATCTTCCATGCAATCACTATGAGTTACCACAATAATTTTTGAGGAAAATCTATTGTGAGTTTGTCCTCAATAATACCCCAAATTACTTTGACATGTGAGAGTTTTAGGGTATAGGTGGGGGCTTCGCACAAGACAAAGTGGGAACACAACTTGACCCACATCGAGCACCAAGACAACTGGCTAGACTAGAGTATGAGCATGTGACTATCCCTTTCGTTGTGAAGGAGGGTGTTGAAGTGGAGACCTTAGAGTCAATTAGCTTGCTCACTTAGAACCTTATACAACATACTAGGCCTCTAGTACAGGGTGATGCGGGTGAGTCTTCTAGGTGACGAGTTCCACCTCATAAATGTCAATCTTGTGGGTCTCTTTATTTTTATGATCGTGAGGATAGTCAATATGCATGTTCCTAGGATACATCTACAGGGGATTAGATGGTCATGACAAAAAATTTGTTGAGTGATACATTCGACTTTGATCTAGTCATGTAATATTAACAAGTTCATTTAATTTAAATTATTATATTTTATTTTGAAATGTAAGATTAACTAAATTAGTAAAAAGATTATAATAAAATTTTAAGGTCACAATGTTCACCCTACTTGTAGTGGACCTCCACCTCCCTATTATATGAGAGTGTCAAGTGTAGAGGTATGTAACTAGTAAATAATTATAAATATAACATGTGAATAGTTGAACCTTATATGAATGGTATTTTTATAAATCATTTTAGATGTTGAATAGGTTAATGTTGGGCCTTTGACATCAACACCTAACAATCAAGGTGCTCATCAAACTTTCACTCAGGTAATATAGAGAATTTTTAATTTTAATATAAATAATGTAAAATAATGTAAGGTATCTTTTTTGTAATTGAATAGTATTGGTTAATTTTCAAATGATGCAAATAAATACTCTTGATATTCATATGATAATGGAGCATGGTGTTGCTATAGAAGTAGAAAATTTGATGCCTTTGATAGAGTTATGAGGAAGATTAGTAAATTTCATATCATATAATTTGTTTTATTCATCTATTTTTTAAAAATTGAATGACATTCATTTGTAGTTTAATTTCTATCTAGATGGTTTTTCGTAGGGCTTCACAACTCTAGATTGTGAGTGTGCCCCTGTTGTGGATGAACATAGTGATTTTTTGTATGCGGTAAGTGATAATTTTGTCATATATCATGTTAATAGCTATACTTTTATTATATTAGGTGGAGGTACAAGAAACTTTAAATAGGAGTGTAATGAAAGAAATTGACACCCCCTCCTTGGAAATGGTACAATTTTTCCTAAATTGGGAATAATTAATGGTAAATTGGACTTGATATCGTCTTGATCTAGTGTTGTGATGAGTTTTACATCCAAATTAAGTTCTGGGCCCTTCTAAGATAAATAAACTTAACTTTTCCCTAATTTAATGTTGTAAAGTGTATTTATTGACACCTTCACATTAAATTTAGGAGGCTTGTGAATTAAGTGGACCTAATCTAGTGTTGTAATGTGTTTTACACATTCACATTCCATATTTAGGGCCCTTTTTAGCTAAATAGGGTTATTTTTCCTTAATTTAGTGTTGTAAAATGTATTTATTTACAATTTCACATTGAATTTTGGGCCCTCTTACAATTATGACCTTTCAATAAGCTCCTATGACCCTATATTGTGCATCCCAAGGCATATTTCAATAAAAAACCCAACAATATCAACATATAAACTTAATTTACACACTCCCTGACACTTTAGCAGTCAAAATACGCCCTATGGGACCCATTCGTCAGTTTGGGCGAATGAGTCCCATTTGGCCTATTTTTCAGGTTTTAAGTGGGAAAATTTGGTTTTAAGTTCAAATTTATTCTATGTCGGCCTTTTGGATCAAATAATGGTCATTTGACTGCATTGCCTATATAAACAAGCTTTCAAATCATTATTTCATTAAGCCTACATGAAATCAAATCAAGCAAGTAAGAGCTAAGCATTCCAATACTTCACAAGATCATCAAGATAACATTCAAAATCATTTTTAAGGCATTCAAGGGAAGAATTTTTCATCAATTGTTGCAGCAATTCAAGATTCATCAGCATGTCAAGCATATCAAGAATCAAGCATGTTATTGAGCTAGTGTTGTGATGTAGTATTGAAGATCCAAGATCAAGCATTGTTCTACTCCTATTGTCAAGATTAAGATCTACATCCTTCATGGCCATTTCATGTTGAGTTGCAAATTTACAAAGCATCATTTACAAGGAATCATTCAAGGTATCATTATTCATGTTTCATGCCTTCATTTCATTGTTTCATCATTTGGTTTAATTACCTAAAAGGGGTTTGACCAAGGCAAACCCCTATTCCCTAGCAATCAATATTTCTCTCTTTCTTTGTGTAATTACATATCAAAGTGCTTTGAAGACTAGGTTAGAAGTTTGGAGAAATTTGTTGGAATTGTCTCCTCATTTGCAAGGTTGTAATCTTCACTAAAAGGTCACCTACAGTCCCAAAATTGGAGTTTCAAATCTGGAAACTTGGAGAAGCAGATTGAGCAGAATGTGAAGAACAAATTTAGACTCCAAATTCCTGAAAAAGTGGAGCAGGACTAATTCACCACAAGTGATGAATGAGTCCCATTGTCGGTGTTTTCTAGAGATTTTTGTAGATTCAAATACCATTTTTCCTGAAACTTGTTCCTATGTAGAAACCCTAATTTGGGACTAATTCATCTAGAATAGCGAATGAGTCCCAGTAGGCCAAAATTTTAGGATTTTCAGAATTCTCAATCTTCATTCAAGCCTCTACAAGTTTCCAGTTGCACACTTTTGATTTTAAAACTTTTTGTTCTTATTCATATGCATTTCTAGGTCATTCATTTAAGTTTCATGCATCACTAGGTTTTGCCATTAGATCTTGCATTTCATTTTTTTTCCAAGCCCTAGCTTGGTGGTGACCCCTAGCTTGGTGGTGAACCCCTCATTAGTTTACATTTAGTCCCTAGGATAGTCCCTTAGTAGATCTCTTTCCCCTTTGCATTGAGATCTCTAGGGCCTTCCCCGAATGTAAAGTATAGAAAGTTTGTTGCCCTAGGTCCTAAAACCCTATTGGAGATAATTTTCTATCTTAAATTCTGGTGAACCAAACCTTCGAGCACCTTCTTTTCTGATTTGGAGTGCATCATCATCCTATATCTAGCTTGCATTAACATTGCATTAGGGTTTGCATTAGTTAATTGACATTCTAGGATTTCTAATTTTGCATTAGTAAAAGTGCATGTAGCTTACATTATTGCATCTCAAATAATTGAAAATCATATAAAATCTGCATTTGCATTTAGTTCAAACATCATCCAAACTAGAAAGCATAGAAAGAACTCAAAATTTCTTGAAAATTGTGAAAAAAACCCTAACTGGGACTCATTCACCCAATTGGGCAAATCAGTCCCAGTCTAGATTTTAAACTACCTTTAATAGCATTAAAAACCTCATTTATGTGCTTCCTAAGCCTTTTGGTAACATATACTATAAGTCTAGAAATTTTCAGTAACATTTTTTTATGCATCTAGGTCAAAAACATAAGTTTAAGGTAGCCATTTTTTAAATCATTTCAATTCCAAGCATCATCAGATATGAAAATGTTCACATTTCTGAAACTTTCCATCATATGGATAAAAGTACTTTTCACTTTTGCATATACAATGTTTACATTCATAAAACTTTGCATAAGTTTGATAAAAGTGCTTTTCATTTTTGGATATACATTGTTTGCATTCTTAAATTTTTGCATACATTGGATAAAAGTATTGTTCATCTTTGGATATTCATTATTTACATTATTAAAGCATTACATGAGATGGTTAAAAGTGCTTTTCATTTTTTTTCAAACAATGTTAGTACCTTGCCTTTCTAGGCATGCTAAGAAAAAGTTCATATCCCCTTCCTATGAGAGTGTTTTAGTGAAAGAGAATACAACCTTGGATAATCCTAACGATCATATTCGCTCTTCTCCTAATATCTCTCCTATTGGAAAAGAAGATATTTTGGTGTTAGAAAAACCAATCAATGGGATTTTTGAGAATCCTAGTTGTTTCTCTCCTTCTACCTCTCTTATTAGGCAAGACATTCATGAACAAGAAGAAACAACCATAGGTAATCATGATAACATAACACAACAAGAAACCATTGAAACTTCAACTAGCCTATATTCATCTCCTAACATCTTCCTCTCTTGTGATATTTTTTTAGAGGATGAAAGTGTAAGTGAGGAAAATATGTTGGTGTTGGATGATCAAACCTTTAAGATCTATGGCAACCCTCTTTATCTTTCTTCCCCTACCTATCCTAATTTGGAAGACATTATGGGACAAAGGAAGGAAATTAAGGAAAATCATGATAATAACATTGGTTCTTCTCCTAGTTGTGTAGATGATGCTTTGATGTTAGAAGATCTAATCAATGAAATTCATGGGAATCTTGATTTCCTCTCTTCCCCTAGAGAAAACATTCTTGAACAAGAAAACACAATCATTGAAAAACAAGAAAATTCAACTATTGATCATTCCCCTACTTGTGATGAAGTCATTTTGGAAGAACCAATCTTGAATTTCAAGAACATTTGGTTTGTAGTTCTCCTAAAAACTCTCCTCATATGGAGGATATCATGATACAAGAAAATGACAATAATAGTGATGTGACTTCCTTGGATTATAGTGAAAAGATGATACTAGATTTCCCTTTATTAGAAATGCATCAAACCAAGACCGCTGAGGTTATGAATGCGCAAGTGTCCATTAGATCCCCCTTGGCTATTGGACCTCCTACATACCTTGTGGGACATCCTAACAATCCTCTAATCCCTTACCCACCTTCACACAAATCTCTAACTCAAAACAAATTTGAACTTATCCTCTACCCACCTAAGAATAATGTGTCATAGTAGTTGAGTCATAGTATCATTTCTAATACATATAACACTAGAAACAATCTTCAACCAAGACAAACACCTTCAACAACCTTACATTTTCCTAATCCTATCTTACTCGGTCCTCCTCGTTTAACTGTGCATAGTGGGAAGGAACACGATCTTTTTGAACAACTTAAGAATACTGTTGCAAAGATATCCCTATGGGACCTAATTCAAAATTCACCTAATTATCACACTATGCTTCAAATATCCTTGCAACAAGTTCCTATCCCTTCTAATGTGTAGCTGAATGACATAGTAGCCCTAATTCAAGGAATAAAACATGACAGTTTTTTCCACCAAAGCGAGCTCCCCCCTTTGGAAGTACAAAAACAAAATGATGCTTTTATAATAATAGCTAAATCTAAAAGAATAGGGATAAAGCGAACCCTTGTTTACAATGGCTTCGCTCTTAATGTGTGTAGCATAAACCTTTTGGATAGGCTTGGTGTGGATAAATCAAAAATTCAACCTGATTCTTTATCTATTAAGGGATTTGACAATGTAGGAAAACAAGCACTTGGTGTGATCACTTTGCCTATTACAACTAGAAAGGCAACATTAGAAACACCAATCCATGTTATGCCTCACGATCTTTCATATAACCTCCTTTTAGGGAGACCATGGATTCATGCAATGAATGGGGTGCCTTCTACTCTTTATCATAAAATGAAGTATATTTACAACAACCAAGTATACACACTTGAAGTTGACCCTAACCCAAATAGTTGTTTGAACATTGAGAAAGGAAAGGAAAACCCTTTGAAAACATTAACCCCAACTACACAAGTGGAACCCGTGCAACATAAATACAAAGAAAAACATATTGAGAAAATGACGAAGCTATTAGAAGATGATTGGGGTTCCTTAGACTTCGAACCAACATTCATGGGAGAATACAAGATCATAAACAAAGACTCTAAAAAGGAAAAAGAAAAAGTGGTAATGTCAACACAAAATTTGGAAGACCCTTCAAAAGCATCCACATAAACCACTTTAGAACAAAAGACAACAAATTACACAACAAACTTTGATGAACTTAATTATGAGCAACCACCAAATCCAAAATAGATGAAGAATCTTTATGGAAAAGATTATGAAATGATGAAACAACTTGGATATAGTGGAAAAGGATGTGGTGCTAGAGAACAAGGTATATGCAACCCTATAGAGCCTCACACGCAAGACTAGTGGTCTTGGTTATTATCCCTCAAAAGAAACAAATAGTCCTTCACTTAATATCAACACTATTACAAAAGATTCCTCTAAGCCAATTTTAACATTAGTGTATCTTGAACTTATAGACACTAGTGGTATTGATTGTTATCCTTTGAAGGAACCAAAAAAAACAAAGAAATCTTCGCTTAATTTCAATGTCATCATGCAAAACACTAATGATTTGAATTCATTAGATTTTACACCCTCCTATAAAGGAGAGAATAAAATCTTGCAATCTAAAGAGTCTTGTGTAGGTATGACACCTTGTACTAAGATAGAGATATCTTTGTCACAAAATAAAGGATCTTCTACTATTGATCAAGAAGGTATCTTATCAAGACTACTCCAAGATCATTTTATATCTCTCCCTCCAAGAACAGGAAAGAAATTTTACTACAAGAGTTGTGCATATCATAGAGTTCATGGTCATTCTACTAACGAATGTAAGGCTTTGACTAATGAAATTCAACATCTTAAGCATCATGGTGCTCTTCCTTGTGTTGAAGTACCCAGTTCCTCTAATTGAAACTAATTTTCATCCTGTTTGGCTCACCCTTGTCCTACACTAAGTGGGGGAAAGGGGTTAGTTAGCCTTGTCCTCGTATGTCACTTTTCATTGTCTCTTTTGGCTAGTTGATCACCTATCATGTACATATAGGAGCAATCTTGGGATGTCGATGACATGCCTTAAGTTGACTCGCATGTGACAAACTTATTCATGATCTAGTTCAATTCAAAAACATATGGCTTGGCATAGGGCTTTCCGAATAATATTTCATTTCTTCTACTTTAAAGAAATTGTTCACAGTAATGGTGTTAGCAACCGCTTTAAAGTGGGGGCATACATTCACACTCATGTTTCATTGTGTGATTTCTTTCTTCTTGCGATGCATCCTTTTCTTGGTGGTGTCATTGGGTTTGATTTCCTCCAAGAGTGATATTTCTTTGACTTCTCCTCTCTTAGAAACATTAAGAATGATGTTCCCTAAGAAGAGACCTTGCATGAACTAAGGAAAATCCCTTTAAACATTCTTTACACTATTGGTTATATGGCCACCTTGCATAACACACTTTGCATGCCTGTAGAGCCATCTTGTTTGTTCATGAGCTCCAAGCATATGAATTTTTACTTGCCTCATGAAGCTCGAAGTTCATTTTTCCATGGTGCCTCATCAAAGTTATCAGGAGGTATAACTTTTGGTATGGTTTGGGCAGAAAACCCAATAGAGGCATGGCTTTCCCCATAGCCACTTGCATGTGTGTGTGAGCGCATACTGACCATGAGTGTATGTGTCTCACCTTCTTGGATTGCTCACTCAACAGAAAGCCTAAAGTTTCATTGCCTCAGAGTGAGCATGCATTTTTGGAAAAACAACTTAAATCTAATCCATGTCGTGTTGGAAAAATGGTTGAAGCTTGATCCACCTTTTATTTTTGCTTATTTTTGTACTTATTTCCTCTAGTTATTGGCAATGCATGTTCATGTATCTTGATGTTGCTTATCGTACACCTTGTGCATGTCCTTTTGTGCTTATGTTGGTTTGACTTAGGGTCTTGGATCCTGGTGGCTTGACTGCTTCCTCGATATTTTTTATCCTAAACCATCCACATTGGCACAATTGGACCCCTCTTGAATGTCTACTCTAGTGTGAGTTTGAAGCAATTTCATCCTCTCACTAAAGTGGGGATGAGATGTAATAACATAAATTGACCCCCCCTCCTTGGAAATGGTACATTTTTTCCTAAATTGGACTTTATATCACCTTGATCTAGTGTTGTGATGAGTTTTACTCATCCACATTAGATTTTGGGCCCTTCTAAGATAAACTTAATTTTTCCCTAATTTAATGTTGTAAAGTGTATTTATTGACACTTTCACATTAAATTTAGGAGGTTGTAAATTATGTGGACCTAATCTAGTGTTGTAATGTCTTTTACACATTCACATTGGATTTTAGGCCCTTTTTAGCTAAATAGACCTATTTTTTCCTTAATTTAGTGTTGTAAAATGTATTTATTTACACTTTCACATTGAATTTTGGGCCCTCTTTCATTTATGGCCTCTTAATAGGCCCTTATGACCCTAAATTGTGCATCCCAAGGCATATTTCAATCAAAAATTTGATAATATCAACATATAAGCTTAATTTACACACTCCTTGACACTTTAGTAGTCAAAATAAGCCCTGTGGGACCCATTCACCACTTTGGGTGAATGAGTCCCATCTAGGTGGGACCCATTTTCCATAGATGGTGAATGAGTCCCATTCGGCCTATTTTTGAGGTTTTAAGTGGGGAAATTTGGTTTTAAGTTCAATTTTTTTTGTCAGCCTTCGGGATCAAATAAGCAATCATTTGAGTCCACTACCTATATAATAAAGCTTTCAAATCATTATTTCATTAATCCTACATGAAAAAAATTCAAGCAGGCAAGAGCTTTAAAGCATTCCAAGACATCACAAGATCATCAAGATAGCATTCAAGATCATTTTTAAGGAATTCAAAGGAAAAAAATTTCATCAATTGTTGCAGAAATTCAAGATCCATCATCATGCCAAGCATATCAAGCATCAAGCATGTTATTGAGCTAGTGTTGTGATGTAGCACTGAAGATCCAAGTTCAAGCATTGTTCTATTGCTATTGTCAAGATCAAGATCTACATCCTTCATGGCCATTTCATGTTGAGTTGCAAATTTACAAAGCACCATTTACAAGGCATCATTCAAGGTAGCATTGTTTATGTTTCATGCCTTAATTTCATTGTTTCATCATTTGGTTTAATTACCTAAAAGGGGTTTGACCAAGGAAAACCCCTATTCCCTAACAATCAACACCTTCTCTCTCTTTCTTTGTGTAATTGCAGATCTAGGTGCTTTGAAGACTTGAAGGATCATTGAATACTACGTTACAAGTTTGGACAAAGTTGTTGGAATTTTCTCCTCATTTCTAAGGTTGTAATCTTCACTAAAAGGTCACCTATAGCCCCGAAATCAAATTTTCAGATATGGAAACATGGAGAAGTAGATTAAGAAAACTGAGAAGAACAGATTTAGACTTTGAATTCCCAAAAGAGTGGAGCAGGACTAATTCACCACAAGTGGCGAATGAGTCCCACTTTAGGTGTTTTCCAAATATTTTTACAAATTCAAATACCCTTTTACCTAAAACCTATTCTTATGTAGAAACCCTAATCTGGGACTGATTCACCTAGAAAGGCAAATGAGTCCAAGTAGGCCAAAATTTTAGGATTTTCAAAATTCTCAATCTTCATTCAAGCCTCTATAAGTTTCTAGGTGTACACTTTTTATTTTACAAATTTCTAGTTTGATTTATACGCATTTCTAGGTTATTCATTTAAGTTCCATGCATCACTAGGTTTTGTCATTAGATCTTGCATTTCATTTGTTTTCCCAAGCCCTAGCTTGGTGGTGAACCCCTCATTAGTTTACATTCAAACCCTAGGATAGTCCCTTAGTAGATCTCTTTCCCCTTTGCATTGAGATCTTTAGGGCCTTCCCCAAATGTAAAGTATAGAAGGCTTGTTGCCCTAGGCCTAAAACCCTAGTGGGGACAATTTTCTATCTTACAAAGAGGTCAAGTGAATGAGTTAAAAGGATACCACCGTCGTATGCATCTATATCTTTTCGATAGTCAAATATAGCTCATGATCTCTTTCCTTCCCCTAGAGGAAAATGACTACATTAGGGTCCTTTATTGTATGCCTATATGACATTTTTGAACTGTTTGATTGGGAAAAGGGATCTAGGTCCTAAATCACACTTGTCCCAATTTAAAAAGATTAAAAGATATCTCAGAACCCACTTGGCTACAAACGTCAATGGAAGAGCTATAATGGTGGATCAAGGTTTTAATACTTTGTTTGTGGGTGTGATTTCTTGGATAGTTTGAATTTTGATTGATTGATTTATATGATGCAATGATGTTCCTAAGTTAATTATAAAAATACAAAAAAACTAATATGATTTCTAAGAAATATGAAATTGACAAATAAAAATAGATTTTAAGATAGAAAAAGATAGACATAGAGGAACCCAATGTTGGTAAAATATAGAGGGTTGTGAGGCACCTTATATGTCATTTGGGTCATTTCTATACCCACATATTCATTATATGCCACTTAAATATCCAAGTAAACACCTCTAATATGCTTAAATAAGCTATAAAAGTGTAAAATATTATAGAGGAAAAAAGTAAATTCATGGGACTAAGATAATTAAGTGTTATTATGAAAGGATATGATAGAAAGACATTATGAAAAGGCATTAGGAGGCTATATAAAGAAGGGAAAAGTGAGAGACAAGACTGTGAAAGAGTGTGGAATTATATGGATTAAATATTGTAGAGAAGGGGGATTTGTCACTGTGAATGATAATCTACACCTAGCTAAACATAAACAAAACAAACAATCATTCCCTATGAAATTATTGATCATACTAAGAGATGAAAACATGAAACAAAAGCATAAAGATAATCAAATGAAAACATGTAAACCTATCTAAGTAGATCAAACCTCCATCCCATAGGGGGATTGGTGTCACTTTGATGTGGAAAGTGGCCCTTCTTCAATCCCTTGTGATAAGCTTCAAGATCTTTGATGAACAATGGTGATTTTGATGCAAAATATGATTAACTCAAGCCAATATGATGATGAAAATGAGTAGAGAAACAATGCATGAAGTTGTGGATCCATATTCAATAGGGAAAGCCTTTATTTATAGGAAAGAAGGGTTGAAGAATGGATGAAATTGAGCAATGTGGGATTAAAATGGGAACCAATAGCTTTGTGACACTTGTCAAAAGGCTAATGAAATACATGGGAATATGTGTGAGCACATTTTGAAAGCAGTGATGAGTTAAGGCATGTAGGTGAGATTGTAAGAGAATGTAAGGAAATTGAATGAATATGGCTGAGAATGTAAGGAATGTTGATGAGGATGTAAGAGAGGTTAATGCCCTTGTAAGAGACAAGATGTCATGTAAGAGGAATTGAATGCCTTTGTAAGAGGCATTTAAGGAATTTGTAAGAGGATTTTAAAGCCTTTGGAGGGAAAGTCAATTTGAAGGAATATTCCCTAAGAATATGTCTTTGTGGGGGAAAATAGGCTAATTAATAATTAAAAGAAATGAATTTCATGTGCAACTTGGTTAACAAACCGAAGGTTTATTTGACCAAGGTACAGTTAAAAGCTAGAGAAATGGATAATGAGGATTAGGGGGTAGCTTAAGGTTTAATTAATTCATAATTAATAAACTTAGGAAAGCTTGGGGGTTTATGAAATTTGTTTAAATAATTAGATTAATTTAATCAAATGAGAGGACATAGGGATTTTAATTAAATAATTTGATTTATTTAATTAAATGGAGTGGACATTAGTGAGAAGAAGATGAATTAATCTGATAAAATTAATTATTTGATTAATAGTAGAAACTAATAAATTTAACTAAATAATAAGGATTATTTAACTAAATGGTTAGATCAGAAGTGATTTAGGAAGAACAATGTTAGTAATCAGTTTCAGATGTGTAATACCGATTAGAACAATTTAAGTGTATATTTTCCCCCTCATTGAAGTGAGGTACCTATTATGTTGGTTCAAATATGATGTTGCTAAGATCAAAATTCAAAAACAAATTCTATTTTCTTAGATGCCCCACTATTGCCCCAACAAAAGGAATTATGTTGCTACACTACCCCCTCGAGAGATCAGGTGAAAATTTCAATTTTTGGGTCGAGCTTGTGAAAAAGATTCAACAAAGGTTTAGCTATCGGAAATAGGTTATAGGATGCAAAAATAGGCTCAAGATGTTAAAAAATGATCAATAATGGCTTCTTGGCTCACAAAGCAGATAAACAAGCTCAAAAACCCGTCATTTTCAAGCTTAAATAAGAGAGGGGAGGTCATTTTCAAGTCATTTGTGCATTGACCTTTAGAGAATTCTTGAGATTTTTCTCTAAGGCTCTAACATTACGGGTGATGATGTGCTTCCCAAACATTGTGTAGTTCAAGTTCATGAGTATCAAGAGCCTTTGGACGCAGGACCCCCGGTACGTAAATTAACACTTCTCATTTTTTGTGTTTTTTTACGCATTTTTTAGGGTTTAATTATGCCATCCAAAAGCGGTGTCATATTGCATCACTCTTGCTCTGGTTGGCATTTCTATTGATGTTGGAGCACCATCCTTGTGGGATAGCATCGTGGGGCTTGATTTGGTTCTGGCATCGCTCATAAAATGCCGACCCGCCTTTGATAAAGTGTGTCGCATGACCTAGAATAGGTTTAGCGCCACTTGAAAATATTGATCTGCCTTTGCAGTATAGCATCGCATGGGTCCATGTTGGTAGAAATTGCCCTCAAATGTTGACCAAGCTTTGAGAAATGGCACTTCCTTTGATTTTAGCATTGCTTTTGCTAAAAAATAGAGTGTTGCCTAGTGAAAAACCAACTCACCTTTGCTTTTGTAGGTTTTATATTTTCTCATTTTTTGAAAAAAAAATAACGTGGTGTGCATTTTGAGTGCAAGATGTTTTTCCCCCACTCCATTTGAAGGAGCATCGATGTTGGATTTTGTGATGAGTGAGATACTTGATGGATGATGTGATGTACTTCCTAGGAGCGGTTGGTTTTGGGTTCATCGCATGGATGTCGGTGATTCACACACTCCTGGTGATGATATAAACTCTGGTTAAGTGGTGGAAAAGTGAGACATCTTCACTTCATTTACCAATTGGAGAGGCTACCATGACCCTAGAGGATGTGTGGTAGATCCTATGGATCCCTATCCATGGCAAGAGAATTCTATATGACATAGAGGTTAGAGGTGATGTGATTTTTTAGGTGCTTGACATGGACGAGTATGACATTGACAATGGCCAGATGGACCTACACCATTATGAGGGGATTGCCCTAGATTTGACATTATTCGTAGGTGCACTAATTTTGGGGGTCTTGGTACCTAATAATGGGCCAGAGGATGCAGTGTCAAATGGGGAATTGTGTGGTATTGAATGATGGAGGAGATGATGGTATATGCCTGGGGACCAACTATCTTAGCATCTTTGTATCATGATATGCACCAAGTATTATATTATGGTGCATGCAACATTGGTGTCGAGGTTACATTACTCCACATCTAGGCCTATGAGCATGTTTTATTTTTGTAGCCAATCATTATACTTGTGGATACAGACCGAGAAGAGCCTACAGTATACAAATATGGGGTGATGATGACCTTATAGTATATAGGCATCACAGGTATCCCGCACTAGAGGTGAGTGATTAACAAGATGACTATTTTCCAATGGAGGCCCTAGATCCATGCTCATCAATGGATCAATGATGATGAGTATATTTTCTACGCCCGTCAGACGAGATACATGCAATAGCGAGAGCACAGGATGATAGAGCGTTACCTACCTAGGTAGGTAGCCCGTTGGTGTAATCTAACTCCAAAGGTTGCTTGCACTGTTTTATAGAAGACTTTCCACTGTCTCCTGCCTAGAACCAGCTACCAGGAGTTCTTGTTGAGCTCAATAGACCATCATAGTCCTGCTCCAACTCTTCTCAAAGAGTTCTCCATTAGTGCCTTACCTTTGGAAATTCAACACCTTTTATAAACAATGGCTCTTCCTTGTACTTAGAAGGATCTAAGCACCAACTTCTTCATCATGCTAGAACTGCTTGCAGGGGAGCTTGAGACATTAGTTTCTTGCATTTCACCTCCAAATGGATGCATCTTTCCTAGTGTTTAAACCTCAAATCACCCGATTTCATGAAACTGCCTAGGTAAGGCCTAAATCCTACTAGCCCTTACCAGTCCGTTTTTGGCCTTTTACTCTCAAACTTGCCACACAACCTATCAAAAAAAATACACTTTCAGACACCCTTTTTAGGGTTTTAAATCTTGCAACAGATTTCTGGCCTCCTTCTGTTCTGTATAGTGGATTCCTGAGTTCTTGGAGTGGAGGCCTAATTACCCTAATTCCTAGGGTTTTGCTAATCACTTGCTTGTTTCTTACTCAAGATAATTGTTCAAGATTCCATCTCTTAGGTGTCCTTGTGTCTGATCACATTCCACTTGGAAGTATACTTTGTCCGTACAAGTGTACCTTCCCCTGCCTCAGTTCCTTTACTTTTTCTCATCCAAACTCCTAACCGGGTCACAAAGCTTGCCTAGGGTTTGGAGTTAAAATTCATTGCTTGGCCCTTTTGATTACCTAACACCAAATATATACAATACACTGGCTTCCCTCCCATATTCCACCAAACTCAGGAGAATATCGTGGTCAGGGTCTATGGGGAAGCCATTTCCAACTTACTACACAAAATGGTTTTCCCAAACCTCTAAATTCTAATCTATGGACTCCAAACAAGAACTCTACTCTAAACTATCTAAATACAAAATGAACTTTATTATACACTTTCAAATGAGCATGAGAACAATGTTAAACTAATAACTATAGTGCCTACAAGATCACTGTTTCCTAAAGTGTGCGGGCAGGTACAGGAAAGACAGTATTCTGCCAAAACAGAGATGAAAACCTTTTACCACCTACTTCTTTTTGAATACCAAGCACTGTTACTAGTCAATACAAAGTTCATATACAAGGAAAGATGTTAAGACTGCTCTGTAAATACAAATACAATGCTATATCTGAGCATTCAACGCCTTTGATAGTTATGTGGCAAAACACAGTGGAATTTCAGAACTACACTCTACCGCTCTAACTATGAACCCAAATCACAGAATCTAATCTTAACTATTATCTACAAGATGAAAAAACACTCCAAGATATTTCAAGAATCCAAGAACCGTGAGAAAACAGTATAAACAAAGCCTTTCTAATCACTATTTTTCTGAACACACGGGTAACACACAGAAAATTTTTCAAATCTGCACACTGTCTGCTATATTTCACACTAAAATTCGATTACCATCCAAGACTAACTATCCACGGGCCATTACAACCATTTTTTATTTTTTTCATTGTTCAAGGGCAGTGGCTCGAGGATTTTCCTGATTTCAAGGGATTCTCCAAGACAAGTAAAGTGCATGCAAACTAACAAGTTCCTCATGCAACCATGCCACTCTGCCTTTAACCTAAATTATAGGACCTTGATCTCCTTAAACTCGCACCAACAGCTTCTTGACTTTCCATGACATCTTTTAAACAATGATGATGTGGCTTTTAATAAACTAAGTGATTTGAAACATAATATATGCTTTCCAAAGTTAAGTAAAGCCAAAAATTAAACAACCTTGACAATCTAAAGAACTTTAGTCCTAGAGACTAACTTAACACACCAATGCATGACCTTCTAAGGTCCAAAACAAACACAATGAAATCCTAATTTGGCCAAGATCAGGTACAAGCCAAAATTGTGCAAGCCAAAATGGAGGTCAGCCTAGGTGCTCCTGCACCACCCGCTAATTTGGAGAGGTACAAGATGCACCACAAGATGGTTACAGAGCACTGTTTGCTAGGAACTCTTGAGAGACTCTCTTGGGGATAGTAGATCCCCCCACAAGTTGTGTTGGATTAATTTAGGAAGTTGGTTATGCAGCCATGGGTTTACTTTGATGGAGTACAAGATGCCAAGACTACACCAGCATGTGATGCATATTGGTGGGCTCATGCCCTAGTATGGTTGATAGATTCAGCCGTAGTACCAATTGTAGGAAGAGGATGACAAAGGGGTCCTTGGTTGGGTCAGTAGTAGCTACCACCATTGAGTAGATAGGATAGAAATGATGGGCAGGTTCCAGATCAACAGTAGAGGTAGGATGGTCAACCTCCATTGATACCAGTAGTAGGGTAGAGATCACCACAACAACCGCCACAGGGGCCACCAATGGGTCCCAATCCATGGGATGCTTAGATTTCAGCCTTGAGAGCATGAGTATAGACTACCAGGGGAGAGATTGGTCATGAGCGACAATTGCAGTAGGATGTCAATATTTCCCTAGCATAGCAAACATGATGTCAAGAGTAGCTCAAGGCTATCATGCAACAAGCACAGGAGCAACCAATGGTCTTGGCATAGATGTATAGGAGAGTGATACAAGAGGTTTCTTACTACAAGATGAGTTATTATAGAGAGTGTCCTGAGCATCATCAGTAGGCTGACTTCTCACAAATGAGCAGGGTGGTTCCAAGTGGGTCCCAGGGAGGCCCATTAGTTAGTCGACATGTGTTTGGCTTACACTAGGAAGATCAGCAGAGCCGTGGATAGTAGGATCATATGGCAGACACTTTTTTGGATGTAAAGCCTGATTACTAATGTATATACATTCATTGGCTAAGTTTTGATTAGCCTTTTGTATACTATTTTGATGATACTACACACTTTCATTTGTACCATGACATTTGATATTTTGATGTGACGTCTCTTTATTTCATGCTCTATGGATGTATGAAAAGGATGTAAATGTGATGCATGGTTTTACTCTCCTTTTCAATATCCTTCTTATGTGATATATGATGGTGCAGGATGTATGTATGGATGCATTTCTTTATGTATATGTTCATGCTATGAATGTAATGAATGATTATGCAATATGATAAGATGCTTAGAATAACAAATATATATTATCTAAAACAACTTAAATGATGATGCAATGCAAATGAGATGGATTAGATTCTTAGAATAAAAAATCTATATTATCCTAAACAACTTAAATGATGATGCAATACAAATGAAATGGATTAGATGCTTAGAATAACAAATTTATATTATCCTAAACAACTTAAATGATGATTTTATGAATGGATTATGTTTCTAATTATGATGATATTCTATGATTATGCAAGATGTATATATGTTGACGTTTTGTAGATGCAGGATGGATGTATTGATATTTTTGTTGAATATCATGATACCATGTTAGTGCAAATAGAAGATAGAAGAATGAGAGGGATCATCCCTTGATTTGAGGAAGATGCAAAATTCCAACAAGTCTTTGAGTCATCGAGACTTTATTAGATATGATGATGACTAATGATTTTTTTCTTATCGAGGGATTTGGACATGAATAACACAATTTTCCTTATGTTTGATAAAACACATAGATACAATGCATCAAGGTATAGACAACCAGGATGACATGGTATCAATGCAATGGAATTTGACTCAGTAAACAAATAGGAGTATCCTTGTTCATATCTAGCATATAGAAACCTTGCTAGGATGTACTTTAGAAGCTTCAAACATCTTGGGCCAAAACATAGAAAGGAATAACCTAACAATGCAATAGTTAACAAGCTATCCAAAAAACATTACATACACCTAAAAAATCAACTATTCACTGAGGTTATATTACAAGAATATCCAACAAGCATAGAAAATGAGAGATAATGATTAGTGCCCCATCCTTTCTCTCTAAATCATTTTGATAGACATCGTCGAGAGGTCCTTGGAATGAACACAATAAGATAAATTATAAGAGAAGATCAAACAAATAAACAAGCTAATGTTCTTCATATCACTAGCCAAAACTAAACTACGGTGATGCTTGATATTGATGTCCATTGTAGGAAACATGCATCCTAGGACATGATTATTAGATGATTCTTAAACTAATGGGATGATGGGATTTTGATACAAAGAGTTGACCAACTTGTTTACCTACTGACCTAGACTCAAGACCCTTACGTTCTAGGTTTACACTTTACAAATTTACTATACTTGTTTCCATGTGTTTTTTTGAAGGTTGAAGGTGACAAACATTTTATTGTGAGTGGAAGTTTATTGTGAGTGAAAGAAAAATGAGACGATTGATTTTTTGGTGTTTTCAAGACATGTTATGGCCGGGTTGTTTTGGAATTTTTGGATTTCTTACAAATGTTGTGATTTCTAAGTTTTTTGATGTTTTTGTGTTTTCTAAGATTTTGACCAAGAACCTAACCTAAAAGACTATCCTAGGAGTCTTGGGGGCTAATCAATGATTAGCCTTGCCTACATTGTACACACAAAGACCACATAGTTTGACTAGCACAAAATCATTTATTGATGGAAAATATGCACATGTATGGATTGTTAGTTTATCATGATGGACACCTAAAGGACCTAACCTAATTCCTCGGGGGTTGATCAAAGATTATCCTTGCCTACGTTCAAGCTCAGAGACAACGTAATTCGACATGGTGACTATGTTTATGACTTTTTATGTTTTCAACCTATTTTTGGTTTTTTGATATGTTTTGGATATTTTTTGATTTTTTGATTTTGTGATTGTTTTTGGGTTTTCTAATGTTATGAAATATTTTAAGGATATACATGAATATGATCCAGTGCAGGTATAGGGAAATTCCCCCAGTGTGATGCAATAAACTACCCCAATATAGGCAGGACAAATTGACATTAGGAAAGTGTCGAATAGTACTAGAATGGAACATGTACACAAGATCGATCCATGATGCAAATGCGGATGGGTGATGGAAAGAATAATGGAATCCAATGCATGAATGTGATGGAAAGTGATGCACAAACAAGCCAAAGAATTGATGGTGGATGGAAAGTGTTTTATTTACACAAGGCACCTAATTTTCAGGTTTTCACCAAGGTACTTTCCCAAAGTGCCACCGAAGTGGGCTTCACTAGAAGATGATTTTTTTCTTTACTATTTTCAATCCTTTTTTATTTTTTTATATTTTGTTATTTTTTTGGTTTTTTGGTTTTTTGGATTTATACCTTGCAAGCCTAGGCATAATTTTTTTAAGATGGGAGCTATTGATGGGTTTCCACAAGGGCTCACCTTTAGGTGTTGAAAACTAATATGCTCCTGATTTGTAGCTTGTGACAATGAAAGGTCCCAACCAATTGGGTTCAAACTTGCCTTCACTGTCAAGATTTGGTAAATTTTTTATTCTCCTTCAACATAAGCTATCCTACCTGGAAGGACCAACTTTTGATCTTCTTTTTGTAGCTCCTCTTGAGGTGGTTCTAATAAAATTGTAAATGATTCAAAGCATTTAGGTGATGTTCATCTAGTATCTGTAGCTCGTTCAATTGTGATACTTTGTATTCTTTATCAGTTAGAATATTTTGCAATGATATTCTCAGGGATGAGAGCTCAACCTCAATAGGTAGGATTGCCTCAGATCCATAGACCAAGGAGAAGGGTGTAGCACCTGTAGGTGTGCAGATACTAGTTCGATAGGCCCATAAGGCAGGGTTTAGCTATAAGTTCCAATCACAACCAGCTTTGTTGATTGTCTTCTTATGGATTTTTCAAGATGGTTTTATTAGAAGCCTTGGCTTGGCCATTACCTTGGGGGTAATATGGGGTGGAGAACTAGTGTTGGATATCAATTTTTTTCCACAACTCATGAACATCCTGATTCTTGAAAGGTGTCCCATTATCTGAGATGAGGACTTGTGGAACACCATAGCGGTAGATGAGGTAATTTAGGATGAACTTGGAGATCTACTTTCTTGTAATATAGGTCATAGAAATGGCCTCCACCCACTTTGTAAAGTACTTTGTAGTGGTAATGATAAAATTATGGCAATTGGATGAGGTTGGTGTGATCTTCCCTATGAGGTCAAGTCCCCACTATGAAAAAGGCCAAGGTGTAATGATGGGTTGAAGTTCTTGAGCTCGTGTGTGGATAAGGTCCCCATGTTGTTGACACTACAAACATTTCCTGACATATGCATGAGCTTTTTTCTCCATAGTGGGCCAATAGTGCCTTGTCCTCAATAGTTTCTTGGCTAAAGTCATACCACTTGAATGTGATCCATAAATTCCTTCATGTACTTTGATTAAGGAAGTCAAGGCTTCCTCGGGGTTAAGGCATCGTAATAGGGTCCCCTAAATACTTCTATGATAAAGGCTCTCTAATAGGCTAACAAAACAAGATGATTTTTAAAAGTTTTTCTTTAGGTTCAAGGTGATGTTATTAGGGAGGATTCCTATTTTAGATAGGTGAATATGTCATGATACCAAGGATCATTGGGACCAATGATTTTACACAAAAACTCCAATTATGGTATCTTGAAAGCCAAGATGAGAAACTTCTCTATAAGAAACTCACATTTATGTGTGTTCTTCGAGATATCTATCAAGGATCCAATTGTTTCATAGCATTTGCAACTTTGTTATTTACTTGGAGTATCTACTCAAAGGTTATATCAATGAAGAACTCTTTGAGGCCTTCAACCAACTTCTTGTATGGGGTAAGCTTGTTGTCTTTGGTTCGGTACTCATCATTGACCTGAATGATTATCTGTTGTGAACCCCCAAAGACCTTTAGTTCGATGATCTACCAGTGTACCACTATTCCAAGTCCTATGATAAGGGCCTCATACTATGCAATATTATTGGTACATGGGAAGGACAACCAATAGGATTTTATACTTGCTTCTAATCCATGTTGTGTGAAGGAACCATCAAAATACATCTTCCAATGATCTGCTACATTCAGGAGGAAGACTAACTCATCTAGAAACTATGATACTAGTGTATTTTTGCATATATAGGTGTCTCAACTAGTTAATCTACTGGATTACCCTTTGATGGCTTTTCATTCCACGTATTCTATGTCGAATTCTTTCAATATCATAACCCACTTACCCATCTGCCCTATGAGAGTTGCCTTAGCCAATAGATATTTTAGTGGATCTATCTTAGTGATGAGCTTTATCTAATGAGATAGCATGTATTTCCTAAATTTTTGTGAGGAAAACATGATTGAGAGGCAAGCCTTTCTATGAAAGTGTAATTCAGATCATGTCCCACTAAAGTTCTACTAATGTAGTATATTTCCCTCTCTTTTCTTGTTTCATCATGCTAGGTCAGAAGAGCACCAAGAGCTATTATTGCAGCTGAGATGTATAATATCAAAGGTTTATTTGGGATCGATGGCATAAGGATAGGTGGTGTTAGTATGTATTCCTTGATTTAGTTGAATGCTTTGTCACACTTCTTGTACCATTTGTATGCTACCCCCTTTTGTAGTAGATGAGAGTAGGGGATAGTCTTGTCTATTAGTTGAACTATGAACCTTCTAATTGATTGTAGCCATCCTTATAGATCCCTTAGCTATTTCAGTGTTTGTGGTGCCTCCATATCGAGAATGGCTTTGACCTATGTGGAATCTATCTCAATTCCTCTCAATGATACAATGTAGCCTGTGAGCTTTCCTGAAGTTACACTGAAGACACACTTTTTTGGATTCAACCACACCTTGTACTCCTCAAGTCTATCAAATATTGGTCCCAAGGTTGCTATGTGATCTTTTCATTTCCTGGATTTAGCTAATATTTCATTCACATATTCTTCTATAGTCTTGTGAATCATGTTGTGGAAGATCAATGTAATAGCTCTCTAATAGGTGGCTCCAACATTCTTTAGACCAAATTGCATGGTGTTCCAAGAATAAGTTCCCCATGGACATGTAAATGTTATCTTATGTTGATCCTCCTTGGTGATCATAATTTGATTATAGCCTGAAAAATCCATCCATGAGTGATAACATTTCATGTCTTGTGGTGAGATCCACTATCATTTCAATGTTGGGTAGAGGGAAATCATCCTTGGGACATGCCTTGTTCAAATATCTAAAATCGATATAGATTTTGATGCCCCCAGTGGGTTTGGAAATAGGTACAATATTGGAAACCCATTCTAGATAATCAATGGGTCAAATAAATCCTACATTGAGGAGCTTCTGTAGCTCCAGTTTGACTAGTCATGCAATTTGGGGATGCATCTTTCTCAACTTTTGTCTTACTGGTTTTGCCTCAGGATAAACTGCAAGGTGGTGGATGAAAACTTCAGGATCTAAACCTGGCATATTCGCATAAGACCATACAAATTTTGTCTTCCTATCTATGAGGAATTCTCCTAAGTTCTTTTTTTCTTTGGCCAAGACTAATTCTACATAAAAGGTGATTTGGGGTGCTTCTTCAATTCCTACATTCACTAGGTTGCACTTCTCTGATAGGACTATTGAATTCTCCTAATGTATAGCACTAAGTGGAAGATTGAATCCCTCATCCTTTGGTGCCTTAGAGAGGTTTTCACCATCGAATGTGTCCTTTTTTTTTACTATTTTGTAATCAAAAAGTTCCACAATGTGGTTTTTACTTAAGGATCGAGACATTATTCTCATATTTTCAATTTTGCAACTAAAAGATTCAATCGTTTCCCCATAGTATGCATGTGTATCGATCTCAATGTCAAATCCTACTTTGTGATCCCCATATAGTATGCTATCCCTTAGTCCCATAAATTTGGAGAGAGCTTCATCATTTTTGAATGAATCCAAGATTGTTGGTCCTTGTTGGTCCCAGTTTATGAGTTGGGGATATATAAGTTGTAGCTCAGTGTTGGGAGGGTTTGTCTCAGATGATGTGGTGGTTATCATGAAAATATTGGAATCCTCATCAAATAGGTTAGTTATATCAAAGGTGTGGCTATCAAGGGGGAGGCCAATGGACATTGGTAACTATGGGGAAACCTTGATTATTTTTACCAGAGTACACTTGCCAAGAATGGTCACCTTACTTGTAGTACAACCAAGCCCAAGATTCTTTAAACGTTTCTAAAGAATGAGGGGTTCTAATAAGCTGATTTCGTTCTACCCTAGTTTTTTTTTTGTTAGAGCCCAAACCAAACATCAGTTGTAGACCCTTGTTTTCATCCTCCATTGGAAGAATGGGTGTAGGCCTATTGTCTTGGTAGAGAAAGCTTGATACATCCTTTTCGTCCACAACCTCTTTTCTTAAGTCTCCCCACTTTTTAAAAGTGGTAGATTCCACTTTAAAGTTTTGAGACGTTGTGTCGAGTGGCTACATGTTTCCATGAGTTTTAGGAGATTGAGGTAACTCTCCTAGCTCAAATGCAGTCTTCTTTAATTTATAGTCTCCACAATCATCATCTTTGATTACTTCTTTGATATCTAGGATATTCTAGATGGAGGGTGTCTTTGTCTCAAATGTGGAGGCCAAGGTGGAGGGATCAACAAAGGAATATGTGGGTCCTTCATCGTTCTTAGAAACTTGTGGGATTTTGTAGTACTTGGCTTCCAAATTCTTCCAATAGTAAAATAGTTCAAGGTCGCCATGGATTGTTACTTCCTTATCTTGATAATGAAAATTGACACATTGGTGAGAGGTAGATGCAACAACTTGCATCCCATAGATCCATGGATTCCCTAGGAGGATATTATAAGGAAGCTCAAGGTCAAGGACTTGGCATGTGGTTTCCATGATGGCTGGCCCCACTTGAATGGGGAGTTGGATGGTGCCTTGGGACACCCATTCTTGAACATCATATGCACTGATGGTAAAACCCTTTCCTTTTTCAATGACATATTTAGAAAAGCCTAAATTTTTAATTAGATGCAAACTATAAATATTGAGACCAATGCTTCCATCCACCAGGACTCTCTTGACTTTATTCTTGTGAACTAAGACCTCTAGATGTAATGCATGATTATGGAATGGTTGTGTTGGAAGGTCATGTTCTAAAAATGTAAGATGGGGCATGGTGATGTGTCCAACCATGGCTTGGAATTGATTAGCATCAATGTTAGTGGGAAAAATTGGATGTGGAAAAATATTTCTCTAGAATGTCCTTATACATTGGCGATATCTTTAGCAACTCCAAGATGAAGATTTGAGCAGGGGTTTTCTTCAATTGGTCAGAGAAATTGTAATCATTAGGATTTTATTTTGGAATAGTAGGTGATCCCCTAGGTGGTAGTGATGGTCCTTTGATGGTTACTGTTCCTCTAGATGTGGTGACTCCACACTCTGCATTAGGCCCCTTGATATTGACGACTGTTACGAACTCATCCAAGGATGTTACAACATGATCGTAAACATGGTTGAAATTTGTGTAGTTAATTCCCTTACCCTTATCTTTTCCTTTGTTATGATCGGGCATCATATTCATGTATATCTTTAAATCTTGGTTACTCACTTGTTGGTCAATACTTATATCCCTACTCTCAATGAGGTGTTGGATAAGGTTCTTCAATTTCATGCAACTAGTCATTGCATGTCCCTTGATTTTGTGATAATCACAAAGGTTCATCTCATTATACCATTGTGGTTTAACTTGAGGCTCTTGGTAATTTTCATAAATGTGATGAGATTTTCTTGCACTAGCTTCTTCATGACAGATTTGATAGGTACCCCCAAGGGTGTATATTTCACTTCTATGGATATTTGTTCCTTTGGGGTGGTCCTCCTTGAGAATTTATGTTGTTGACCGCTTGGTTGTTTTTTTGTTAGGGTTTGTTTTTTTGGGGTGTATTTTTTTGATATTTTCTTTGTGTTTGATGAGTGTTGTGTTGTGGGTTTTCTATTGGTGTGTGTTTTGTTGTGGAGCACTAATAACCACTTTGGCATCAATAACACCAACATTGGTAACATTTTTATTTTTGGCCCACGTGCAAGGTTTGTCATTATAGCTCATTGATGGTCGATCCTGTTTGTGGGTGCATTCCCTTGTGCTATGAGGGCTCTCTCAATGTTGAGATCTTTAGGGATTAATTGATCATACGTCATGATACATTGCATTTTTAGTTGGAAGGACAACTCTCCCCCGAGGTTGGAAATGATGGTTCCAATTTGTTGCTCCTCTAGCATGGACCATTTTCTTTTGTTGGCTCTAGACCTCCATTGCTCTAAGAAGGTTGCAAATTTTTCTCCCCTAGCTTACTTGAGGTCGAATAGCTCCTCCAAGCTGACATCCATTTCTAGATTAAACGAGAAGTTTTCTATAAATAGGTCTATGATGTCTTGGAACTTTTTGATTCCATGAGGTAAGCAGGCAAACCATTCAATTGCAAGACTGGCCAAGCTTTGGGGGAAGAGTCGCATTATATAGGAGTCATCATATGCCACTTCCATGCAATGTACATGAAACTCTCTGATATGGTCCTCAAGATTTTCTTTTCCTCTATATTTATCAAATTTTGGTATTTCAAATCCTGGTGAGAATGGGACCATTGTGATGTTCCTATCAAAGGGATAGGAGCACATATCCCATTGGGCGTATTTTTTTTTCATCTTTCTAGATTGGATTTCTTGTATTTGCTATGAGATCAATTTGACTTGTGTGGAAAGATCATTTTGTGGATTGGGTGGTGGAATCTACATGTTTTGGGGTGGTATGATTCATGAGTTCAGTGTGTTATGTGACATTGTGTTGGGTTGGCTTGTTGTGTGAATGATGAGGTGGTGTATGTTCCTTGTGTGTTAAGGCTCAAGGAGTTTGGTTGCACATTTGTGTAGGTTTATTGAATATTTTGTTATTGCACAAGCAATGCTTTTCGGTACACTTGTTATTGTTGTTTTGACAACACTTGTTGTTGGGCTTCTTGATGTTGTTGTTGTGCTAATAGTGCTTATTGTTGTGCCTCATTAGGCCTAGTAGTCGGAACCCATATTTTCATCTTTGAATTGTATACTTCTCCCTAAGTTGCACTTAAGGGAGGGTGCTAGTGTGAAAGGGTTACTTCATCTAACTAGTTCATTCTTAGCTATTTCTCCACTAAAGTCCTCTTCACACTAGCTTAATTTTACATAGGGATAAGATGGTTGAGCCTTTAATGACATGAGTTGTCACACCTCATAGGATGCCAACACTTGTCATAATTTGGTTGCATCTATCTCTCCCCTTGGCCTATATAACCAAGGAATTTCCTTTGTAATCTCAATTCTCAAGCTAAATATAGTTTTACATTCTTGAGAGGATTTATTCCTCGTCATATTTCTGGTTTTGCTTTCCTCCATTCATTAGATTCTTGGGTAAGCTAGTTAGAAAATCTCACAATGATATTTCTTCATATTTCTCCATGTTTTTTCTTGTCATGTAGATTTGGGAATATGCTTATATTATCTATATTCATATTTCCTTGGATTTTCTAGTGTTGAGTTGCTCTGCAAGTCCAATTCTTATGTTGGAGTTCAATGGTAGTGCATCCTAATGCATAGAATGAAAGTATTATTTGTCTTAGGTAATTGTGGCAGTGTTGCAAAATATTATGATGATGCTAGAATACTCTAGGGTGTCGTGTGGACACTATGAAGTGTTGCTTTGTGTTCCACATGTTGTTTAAGGATTTGGAGAAGTGTGGTTGTGGTCTCTTGTTAGTGTTAGTGCAGTTTTGGCCAACTTAGGTGCTAGCACTAATTGTGAAAGTTGTTAGCTATTTGCGGAAGTGTGGTGATATGTGTCAGTGTAGATTTAGGTCCTAGTTAACCCTTGGTGTGGTTTTCCTTCACTTCTTTCCACTGTAGAGGTGTTTTGTGCCAACCTATTTTGGTGTTGCATGTATGAGGTGCATACATTTCATTAAGGTTGACCTAATTAAGATTTTTTAGGTTGTGGATGGTATAAATGCAAGGTGAATTGTTGTAGATGAGTAGAAGATATGCAAAATACACGAATGTGATCAAGTATGGTGATCTTAGTATGATCTTAATGCTTATGACTTTCAGATGCAGTGAGAATGTGTCTACATTTTAGTGTGCTTGAAGTTACTAGAGGCAATGAGATAAAGGTTGTGGATGGAATAGATTTGCAGTGGTGGATCTTCCTATTTCTCTGAGACAGTGAATCTCTCTGTAACAGTTTCTTCTAAAAACATCCAAGAATAATAGTGCCTTCACTGACAACAAAGGGATTAGCCTTCACTTCACAGTCACTAGGTTGGGAGGTCATGAAACTTTAGAACACCACAAGTTTAGTTAGAAAAACTTGAAAAACCATCGACCTAACTTAGGCTAATAAAGGAGGAAATCACAACTACTCCAAGAAGTCAATCAAGCCAGTAAATTTGAGTCACATTTCTCAACACTTGGCTTCTACATTGGCATATTGACTCTCTCAACTTGTCTAGAGTGTTGCATGCTCTCCTTCAACATTGTCAACTTGCTTGAGGGGAGGTAATCACACTCTCTTTGCACTATCGTCTCAATTTCAATAACATAATGTTATTTTAATGTGTCTCCTTTCTTTACCTTGTCAATCTACTTGTCTATTATATATTTCTTTTTTATTGTCTACTTGGATGTTCGTGGAGGTGGAAACACCAAAACAGGGATTTGACTGAGGCAAGCCTTGAAACAACCCCAACATTTTTCCTTGTTTCTATGTGTGCAAGTTGTTTGTTTCGAGTGTTACAGGAGGCTTCATAGCACTAGACCTCTTGTGAGTCTATCCTTCTCTTCTCTCTTGTTATTGCATTTAGTTTAGTTTAAATCCTTGCATGTTAGTTTTCTTCTTTTTGTTATTTCTATTACTTTTAGCATTTTTTAGCTTAGTAAAACAATCATATTCCAATTCATGAATTGTCAGTAGATTATGTGTCTATGTGAGATTTTTCTATCTTCAAACCATACAAGACCACAACGCACCATGTGACCATTCACGCATCACACTATTGTCCTTGGGCGAGAGCTAGCCAACGTGCTCTTGAGACCTCTGAAATCCCTTTTCCAAAATATGTCTTAAAACACAAGGTATAGTTGAAATTCCCTTTTTTCCATCCTTTTTCACCTAAGTTTTTCCCATGAGGTAGCAGAGGAGCACTCTCTCTTTGAGGAGGCAGAAAAAAGTTAAAATTCCTCCACTACAATCATAAATATATTCATACATGTTCATTTGAGCCAAATGTAAGCATAATTGAAATGATAATTCCCTAGTCCATGTAATAAATAAACAAATTTCATCAATGATCATTACCTTAATTGTCTACATATACTTAAGCACACACATAAACACATACCCCAAAATAAGACAACACAATCCCCACCCTTGTCTAGATTACATTGAAACTAAGGGTTTCATAGAAGGTTGTTTTGTGGGGGTGTGACAATTCTTTAGAAGAACCACTTTTTTTATTGGTTGTTTTCAATTGTCCTACCTCATAATACTTTCGTCTCAAATGAACTTCAATTTGACAATATTATATTTCCCCTCCTTTCAAAGTGCATTCTTGTCCTACAACCCTTTGCACTTCCCTTGAATTAACTTCAGCTTGATTGCTCACTTCCCCTTCTGAAGGGCCCTAAGTATTTCCTCCTAAGATTTCAAACATATTTGAAACAACATTAGTTTGACCATATTTGATACCCTAATTTCATTGAAAATTTCTTTGGTGAAGATGTATTTTTGCTTTGGTTGTGATAGTTGTGTTAAGAACTTTAGGGGTGCTTGAAGCACATTCTGATCTTTTTTGCAATCCTTAGCAAACTAACCATATTCATCGCATTTATTACATTTGAAGGGTGACAGGGTATAATCAATTTTTTGCATATATGCCTCTCCATCTAGATTTAATTCAATGGCTTCAAGGAAACATTTATTCAAATCTACTTCCGCATAGATTCAAAGTCATGCAGAGTTGTCTTTTGAATCAGCCTTATCAATGAAGTGGCCCAAAGTGCTACCAATGGTAGCCAAAAAAATTTCATTCTCCAAAAACAAAGGAAGATGGGGAAGTTTCACCCAAACAGGAACTACATAGGGCATATCATTTGCAGGATTAAAATCCATGGACCAATGTTTTAAACTATAATCCTTTTTCTTCTATAAAATATGGGTCACTTTTTAAAAATAGATCTATGTCCTCTTTTACCTAAAAATAAGATATGGAAACTTTCTCCACAAAACCAAATGTCCATTCTTCCTTTCAACAAAAATTCCTAATGGAGATTTGTTCAATAAACCATGGTTTTAGGTCTTAGGCAAAGACCCATACACTTTTTTTAAAACAAATCCAAACCTTTTTTTTAAAAGAGAATCATCATTGAATGTAACTTTAGACCATTTTGAACTTTTAAATGTGGTTTCAACTTAGCCCAAAAAGCAAACATAACTGCTAAAAATTCATAGTTTGTACCCTATTTTCACGCCCTGGAAAGTGTTTCCCTTCCAAAATTGGTCAATCCTCCATCACAAAGGAAGGATTACATTCATCATTGCCACATTTTATTTTTGAAAAGGCATAAACTATGTCATTATCATTCAAACAATAAAAGTATATAGCCTGTATAATCTTCCTCTGTTAGGAAGAAGTTTGTAAATAATAATTAGAAGTAATTTGATTTGGTTCAAAAAGATACACTAGCACTTCATATTCATCTTAGGAAAATCTACAGAATACCAACAACTAACAAAGATCACAACATATCCAAATGCATATTATTCTGGGAGAAAAGTTATGATTTCCATGATAAGGTAGGAAAGTTTATCAACACAACTAAAATAAACCAAAAACACATCCATCAACATAATAATGTATGTAGCAAATTTACAAACATTTCTTAGCATTATTGTGTACTTAACAATAAAAAAAATGTGGAATGAGAAATCTCTCTCAAAGGACCAAAGATATCCATTGTGAGGGGCTGCTTTATAACTACGTTGAAAGCTCCCATTGTGTATATGCATTGTAACCCATACATTATTTCTCTCACATTATTTTCCTTTCTTCTTATCTATCAATTTTAATGTTGAATTCACTTGCACTGATCAATACATTATTAATGTGAATTCAATTTCAATTGATTTGTTAATAATATAACTTCAAATTCAATTTATTCATGATGGTTGGTCATTTTAACAATTTAATGTTGTGTTGTTTGATTATCACGATTTCAAAATAAAAAAATAACCCATCCATCCAAATTAAAAATCATGATTTCATTGTTTGATTATCATGCAGAGAATGTGAAGGTTTAGACATACACATGAAAACATAATGGAATGGCCATTTCATATATTACATTGTCCAATGGAGCTTAAATCTCGACTATCATTAGAAACAATACTTAATGTCTACAATTTTTTTTGGCATTGTTGCATTATAAATTTATAATTTAAGCCCATGTAAATGCAAAATCATGATCATACATCAGTTATGAGAAGACTTCCCTACAATGTAAATTGCATCAGAGAGATATGCAACAATTCTTGGTTACAACACCTGCATCTAAAAACATGTGTGGATTTCATCAATGTGAGGCCTACACCACTTTGTCTTCCATTTCTCTAAAACTATTCCTTGAGGCACCGATTTTCCAACATTTTGTTGTGGTAAAGAAAATACTCCATTATTATAATCTTGCAGATAGCTATAGAATGTTTTAGTTTGTTTTTGAAAAATTGTGAAAGTGGGATGTGATATCTAATCTTGAAGGTGTGCATGCTTATAAGTTAGAATTTCCTTGGTGACTATGAATTTTAGATCAATCACTTTTGCAGGAAGACATTTTCCAAAGCTCTATTGATAGCATGAATAAGTAGTTCATGTTCAACACTTACATGAGCTACTACAAATTTTGTTTTTGGGTGCTATCATCAAAATAATTTTGATTGTTTCTATTTATCGTGCATTAATTTGTCCATTTTCAAGTGACCTAGTTTAATTTTTGTGTTTGTATTGATGGATTAAATGTATCTACACTACTCAATGATGGTAACTGACAAATAAGAAATCATATAAGGTAACTGTGACTAGATCATGTTTGCAAAAATACAACTATTTGATAATAGAAAATGAAAATAGTTTTCACAAAGTCAAAATGGTGGGTGTATGAGCTCTGTTAGGGTTTTGTGGTTTCTACAGTCATCCTTGGTGTCATATTGCGCTTACAGCATAGGAACTACCTCTTTTGTAGTGTGTATGACTGCATTTAGTGTGAGCTTTGTGTTTTAATATGCCTTCAATTGTCCCTAACCTAGCAGTTCTTGCTAGTGTTGGTAGTTCGACGACTTTGCTCAATGGATCCCCCTCTGAACAAACATCCCCAGAAATGTGTTCTAAAAGTTTTTCATGAGGTATGCATTCTGACTCCCTTGCTGATGTGGTTTTACCTTTACCAAAGTTTGATTCTGCTTGTCAATGGCTTGAAAGTCACACCCTTGTTGGGTATTTTGTTGGGAGAACCCCCCTTGAAAGTGTGCTTAAGGAATGGGTTAACAAGGCCTGGGTCCCTCATGGGGCCCACCTTGATATGGTCCAAAAATTGACCAAGGGTTTCTTTTTGTTTCACTTTTCAAAGGTTAGTCATGTGCAAGCCATCTTGGGCCATGTTCCTTGGTATGTTTGGTCCTCTTTGTTGGTTTTCTAGGCTTGGACCCATGATTTTATTGTCTCAGATGAGACTCAACATTGGGTCCCAATTTAGATTGAGTTTCTTGGTCTCCCTTTGCCTTGTGTCCCTTTTTTGAATCATATTGCATCCTCATTGGGGAGGGTTATTTGCATTGAGTTAGATAGGTTTTTCTAGGCTCGTCCCCAAAAAAGGGTTTGTGTAGAAGTGGAACTCTCCCACGATTTGAAAGACGCCATTGATATCCAAATAGGAGCTCTCCAGCACACCTAGAAAGTCACCTATTTCAATTTTCCTAACACGTGTTATCAGTGTCAGTCCACAGACCACAAGATTAAGGACTACCCTCTGGTAGTGCTTCGTACACCTTCTCTACCACAAGATGTTGAGTAGCCTCGTCAGGCAGAGTCTTCTGCTGGCAAGCAGGAGTCGACTTAGACTATGGTTACAAATCGCAAGAATAAGTCTTTTGGTTCTGAGTCAACTTCCAAATCCTCTGATCCAGTGAAAATTGCTTCAAACCCTTCTACAAAGGGGACGGCCACTCTGGCCAAGGTTGATAGCGTGCCTCTATAGCCTCGACCTAAGACCACACCTCAACCTGCTACTATTATGATGGGATAGCTGAATGTTTCTACTCTCGTTTTGGGAGCTCAAAGGCATTCTCGCAACCCTTCTTTGCCCAGGGAAGAGGGGGAATATGTCCAAGAGAAGCAGATAATTTCTTCTCCTTCTATTTAGATTGGCTTGATGCCACCATAATTTTTCCAGAATCATTTTTCTTCTTTGAATGAAGAGGAACCGGATTCAAATGACATGGACGTGTTTCATCCATGAACTTCCTCTCATGGAATGTTCGGGGTCTAACAGACCTCTCCAAAAAGTATACTCTCAAAGATACCTTGCGTAAGTTGTCTGGTATTGAAGTGCTTTGTCTCCAAGAAGTTAAAATTTCTGGTTTTTTTCTCGCCTCGACTTGTCGCTCCATTTGGCTAGCTAGTTCCATGTTTTGCACTATTCATGAGCTTGGGCATGGAGTTGTCACTCTTTTTTCCCCACGGTGGCATTCCTATGTGGTCGACCATGGGTCTAATACCACGCAATGGCTTGTTTGGATCCTTCTTAACATTGATAATCATTCTTTTGGGATTATTAATGTTTATGCCCCCAATGATGTTATGGAGCATTTTGTGCTTTGGTGATGGATTTTTGACTCATTGCCTATTGCCACTTGGATTTTATGTGGGGACTTCAATATGGTTGAGATGGTGTATGAAAAAGAAGGCACTTTCCCTTTTAGATGGGCAGCTGGTGAATGAGAGCCGTGGTTTTACATGCGTAATAAATTGGGGTTCTTTGATCCCAATATTGGTCATTGCCATTCCCATTCTCTCTGGCACACTTGGTGTAATTATAGGGTAGGTTCTGACAGAGTTTTTAAACACCTTGATTGTGCCATGATCTCGACTCAATCCTTTTTCTCTTTTGACAGCTCTTCCCTTCTAGTTAAGCCGTTAGTGGATGTGACTTTGTCAGACCACTTCCCCATTTGCTTCTACATTGAATGGGAGATTAGATAGCCTCACATGTGTAAGACGCAATTCTTTCTTAACACGCCCTTACTCTGCTACAAGCCTACCCTGGCCCACATTCACAAGGTTTGGAATTTGGAATGCAGGCCAACCCATCATACAGGCTGTATTACTTGGTGTAATGATGTTTTCAATCATACTACTTGATTTTTATGCATTTATGGGGGCTAGCTTGCCACTTTCCTCTGGTGGTCTTATGAGGCTACCACTGTCGACTTACGCTCAACTACTGAGGCTTTAACGGCCAACCCCTTTTCCCCAACTATGCAAGTTAGAGTTGCTGAGTTAAGGCACAAAAATAAAATTGCAGACAGTTATGTCGCTAGAGGTGCACAAATCAAGAAACATCTTCACTAGCTTAAAATTGGTGATCATGCCTCTAAGGATTTTTTTCTGGCCTTGCGCGCCAGACACTCATCCCTAGGCATTAAAAAAAATTAAATATTGCGTATAGGTCCTTTCATAATTGCTTGAAATTCTCCAAGCTTTTGTGCATCACTATGAGCAAGTGTTCACTACACAAGACCCCGTGCCTGAGTGCCAGCAAGCCCTCTGGGACTGTCTTGTTGTCATGCCACATAGGCTTTCTACAGCCCATAAAAAGTATTGTGATCAATTGTTAACAATTGAAGATCTAAAAGACGTTGTGCATTCCATGGCTGATGATAAAGCCCTTGGGATTGATGGATTTCCTTGCGAATTTTATAAGGCACTATGGGATTGTGTTGGTCTCGATTTACACCATGTTTATTTAGAAGCTTTCCATGCTAACTCTTTAGGGGAGTTAATAAACAAAGGAAATATTAAATTCATATCTAAATCTAGGGATCCCAAAAACATTTGTAATTGGTGGCCTATCACACTTCTCAATGTTTCCTACAAAATCATCGCCAAAGCTCTTTCCTTAAAGATTCACCATCTTTTACCTCAAATTGTTCACCCAAAAAAAATGGCTTCATCAAATCCAGGTTTATTTTGGACAACATTATTGCTATTTGGGAAGGCATGGAATGGGCTTGGCCCTCCAATCAAAAGGCCATGTTTATTAAAATTGATTTTTGCAAAGCCTATAATTGCATTGAATGGCCATTTATGCTTGCCATGCTACAAGCCTTGGGTTTTGGGCCCAATTTTATTTAGTGTATTCATATGCTTTTTATGGATGCCTCAGCCTGCATAACCATTAATGGTCACCTGTCCTCTGCCTTTGGTCTCTTTCGCTCCATTTGGCAGGGTTAACCACTTGCTCCTTCTTTGTATGTGCTCCTTGCTGAAGGTTTTGGTTATCTTTTGGCCAATACGGCCTCCCAATAGTGTGTCAAAGTCATTTCATTACTGGACTCCCAGGCTCAGCTTGTCAATGGTCATTTTGTTGATGACTCTTTTCTCACTCTCTTGGAGGAAGAGGAGAACATTCAAGTGGCACTCCATTGCCTTAATATTTTTTGTCTTGCCTTTAGCTCTATCATTCAGTGGCACAAAACTCTCTGCTATAGACAATTAGTCTTGCCTTGCCATTCTTGGCTTTAGCAGTATGGCTAGAAATGGATTGCGCCAGGAGAAATATTTCAGTTCTTGGGAATTCCTTTTGCTTTTTAGGTGTCCTTAGCTACGCTCTGGTAGGCTGTATTGTCCCAGGTTGAGAAAAAGTTGTCTTATTGGATCACCAAACCCCTATCTCTAGCAGGGAAATTTCAAGTCTGCTCAAAAGTTTTGGTTGCCACCCATGTTTATTATTCCTCTTGCTAGGCACCTTCTAAGCCTACTTACAACAAAATTGAGAAGCTACTCCAAGACTTTCTTTGGGCCTCTTCTGATACCCATAAAGGGTTCCATCGTGTTGCCTAGGAATTATGTTGTCTCCCTAGAGATTCTGGAGGTTTGGGTTTTCTTTCCACCCAAAGGAAACAAACTGCCTTATGTGTGAAATGGATTATCCATGCCATTACTGGGGATGAGGCCCAAAAAATTATTCTCTGCCATTGTATTCAAGTCATTTTTCCCTTACACAAACCTACCTAGAAGGGGATTGGGTTACAAACCCTTTTGGTAATGAAGGAACCCATCCAGATTGTTGGGAATTTTGTTGCCAAAAGTATTTGGCGTGCCTAGGAAATTGTCAAACCCTAGCTCCAATGGGTTGGCACTAGTTTTCATGATGGGATTTCACTTAACTAGCAAAACATTTGGTCACCTCTTTTTGCCCGTAATGATTGACCTTTAGCTAAAGTTCCTTGGCTTAAAGCTCTCATATTTCACAAGAAGGGTATCCAGACCCTCCAACAACTTTTGCATAGACCTACCATGCGTATTATACAATGGCATGAGTTTAATACCCTGTATAGGCTTCAAAACCAGGACCGTGTTACCTTTGATGGTCTAGTGAGTGCTATTCCAGATGAGATGCATCACAAAATTGGTATTCGTGGGTCCAAACCTTGGTCGAAGGACTGGAAGTGGTACCTAGATACTTCTTTTAGAAATTACAAGCCTCGACTTGGTTACAAGTGGCTTTCACCCCATTTTCCTATGATCTAGAGTTTGAACCAGAGTTGGCTTCTTCAATCTCCCGCTCCTGTGTAGCATAAAAGATTTGCTGTCGCTTGGTCTGCAAGTGTTGAGCCGAAGTTAGCCCATTTTTCCTGGTGTATTCTTTTCCAAGGCTTGCTTGTGGGCTCTCAGCTTGTCCATTTGGGGGTACATGACCCTCGGTGCCCTTTCTGTGGGAAAGCTGAGATTTTTAAGCATCTCTTTTTGTTTTTCCCTAGAGCTCAGTAGTTTTAGACTTGGATTCATGACTTCTTTTGGCCATTTAGGTCGAAGCCATTCTCTTGGCATATGATTCTGCTGGGGGATTCGCCCAGAATCTTGGCTAAGTATACCCAAATTTGGAACACTTTCAGGGTGGAAATCTTTTTTAATAACTAGAAAGATAGGAATTCCTGCATATTTTCTCATTCTCAATTGGATTGTTAGATTTCTTTGTATACAAAAGCTATAATTTTTTCTAATGTGTTATTACATATTCAAGTGTGAGCCAATAAAGTGGCTCTGGAAGTTTCTCACCTATACGTGCTCCTGAACCATTGGGGCAATGCCCCCTACACTGTTGCTCGGGTCCCCACCTCACCCTCTTCTTCCCATGGCCAATCGCCCTCTCGGGGTTGGCAGCAAAGTGGTTTTGCGCATCCCCGCTCTCAGCCTCCTCTCCGGCAAGAGTCTTGCCCTCCTCGATGAACTCGTTCTCCTCCGCCACGGGCTGGCCAAGGGTGGCCCTCTGGCGGTGGGTCGGGGGGCGGTGGTGGAAACTCTAGGTGGCCCTCTGAAGATGCTCCTGCTTCTGGCTCTACTTGGCCATACCTAGGTAAAGGTTTCCCATGGCTAGATCTTACAATCTCGCCTTGTCGCGAGAAAGTTGATAAAGAAAAAGATAAAGATGATAATGATGGTTGGGGTTCATATGACTCCATATGACTCCAGGGGTGTGCCTTTTTACCACCTACTTTTTTTTGTGAATATGTACTTTTCTATTATTAATTAATATAGATAGTTTCCTATTCATAAAAAAAAAAAGTTTTCATTGTCATATGCATGTGAGACTACACTACATAGTCATATATACGCCAGGGGAGAGTCAAAAAAATCCCACCATAGGACATTAAAAAGGTGGCAATAGATTGCATGATCAGTATCACAGAAGAAGAAATCTAGAATAAATTGGCATTAATTGCGATTTTCAAAAAATTGGGGGATGTGTCGATTTTATCCCCAAAAAATCATAGAAATTGAAAGAATTGTTAACTACAATGGTAAACAATTTTTTGGCATTTTAAATAGAAATATCACAATAGAAATCATGTCTAAAACCCACAAAAAATCAATGCTATTTTTCCCATGAAAGAAAACACTAAAAGTGTTCCAAAAACCTATTTATTCACATTGTACAATGTTTTCCAGACATGATTCAGAAGCAATTCAAGAGCATGCGATTCACAAGCTCGCAATTCAGAACTTGCAGGGATTTGTTGAGATTCGTCAAGCTTTAGGTAGGCAACAAATTCACTTCATATGATGCAATTTTTTCTTCTTTGAGGGATTCGACCTATGTATTTTTTGTAACTTTTTTTTATAAATTTTAGCATATGATTTTTCTGATTGTTGTTATTTTTCGAGCACCTTATTTGAGGGTTTCAACTCTTGCTCTTTTAATAGTCTATTTTCCCTCCAATACCATGTAAATATTTCTTGTTTCTTCCAATTTCTTGTTTCACTATTAAAAGTTTACAATATAATAACAGTGAATAATACAGTTCAAGGAGATTATATAATTTTTTTTGTTATAAATTTTAGCATGTCTATAAATGTTAGATTCGAAGATAGGAACTGCGGCTCTAGAAAGGCCATTTAATACCCAGTGCTACATAAACTACTAAGCAACAACATATAATTACTATAGATTTTTTTTCTTAAATAAGATAAATATATTATTAAGGAATCATATAAAATTATACAAATATTTTTTAATAATATAATTATTATTTCAAAGTGTCACTCAACCAAAAATCTTAGATGGATGGCTAGAGGCATTTTCAATCAACCATGTAGTTCATCTACTTATGAGCATACTTGGATTGTTTTTTAACACAGACATGTGAAGAAACACAACCCTTTAACACAACAATAGATGAATGACCTAGTGTTTGTTCACCACAACCTCGGCTTGATGCTAAAAAAACTCAAGGTTAGACTTTTAGTATAGTTGCAATCATAGTTGAAAATTTGTAATTGTATTCATAAAGTTATTCACTTGTAATATGAAGACTAATTTTTCCATGGACAAAACCAAGTACCATTGAGGATGATGAGCCAATTGACCTTGATGAGATTGATCAAGAGCCTGAGTGGATTGTAGGTGATGATGAATTTCTTGAGCTTGATGATTTTCAGATCCTAACACAAGCCAACCTGGATACTCATGAGATTGAACAACTTAGGAAAGGGTCATTCGCTACGGTTGGTCTTTTGGAACTTTGTAGTTAGTTTATAGGTTAACTTAGTACAAACTATGTTGTAATTGAAATCTTGTCATCTATCAACATCTAGTTATTAGTTATGCACTATGATGTAATGCTTTGAAAGATGTGCAATGCAACGTAATCAACGATATGAATATAAAAAACAAAAATCTATTTTCTACAATTCATTAGTTAAACTCTTTATTTTATTTGCTCTCTCCATCTCTATGCTATGGAAATGACTTTCAATTTCAAAAAAAGTAGTTTTTCTCTTGTTCTACAATTTTTTACGTCTTTTTTAAATCCAATTTTTCCTGATTTTTTGAAAAATATTTTATACTTTTGGTTTGTCAATTTTTCCCCAAAAGATTATTGTTTCTATGATCGGTATAGTAATAGAGACATTAGATATAAAAATGTGTACAATATGGACACATCCTTGGGGTTTGTGGGTTGTTTCCCAAGATGGGACATCTAGGGTGTGGCAATATGGAACATCTTGGTTAATAGTTTAGTTTTCATTCAAGATGCTTAAGACGGGGTGAAGACATTAAGATTCTCAGTCTATGATACAAAATGTTGTACAACAATACAACTTTGTATAAATTTGAGCTTCTTTTATTCATATTGTTTATATAAATAATTAATTGCAATTTCTCTTACTCTTTTTTGTACCTAATTTTTCAAAGATTATTTTTTATATAATATTTTTACTACCATCCACAAAATGTGTAAAAAAAATTCACATCTCCAAAACCTATCCATTTGTTCCTAAAAGTGCCATGTCCTGATCCTTCCCAGCCCCAATTTGAATTATGGTAGGAAAATAGTATTTCTTAACACTAAAATAAATATATTTAAAAAATATTAAATAATTAAATAATAGTATTAGTATTTAAATTTAATAATTAGACCTTATTTTGGGATGACCTATTTGGGATGCCTATATGTTGGTATATATGTGAGTATTTAGTTGGATTTCACTATCACGGTTGGACGAAGCAATCTTATGGTTTGCTAGAGATGAAACCCTATGCAACCCAATGCCAGGTGGGACGAAACCCTCATCTAGCGTATGTGACTCCAATCTATAACACCTCACAATTTTTTTTGGTTTGATTCCTACCTACTTCATTTCACGGTTGATCGTCATTGGGCATACGCAGAGGAGATTGGATGATCTATGCGATACAAGTGGTGGAGCCTTTGGCTCATGCCACACCCCGAAGCCCCACGCACAATCACTTCCAAGTCACATGGGATTATCACCAAGGAAGGTTATTCATGAGGCTTAGATGGGAGGGGTGCCACTTTAAGGCACTGACTTGATCGCCAATATTGCCCTATTTTCCACAACTGAATGGTGGCTAGTGCCACACTTGATTACTTCTAGATCTCATTCAGGCATCATTATATTATATCAAGCAAGTGCAGACATGACCACTCTTAAGAAATTCGAATTGAACCATTATCAATACCTAGCAATGTAATGTGTCCCTCTAATTTACAATCAGAGTTGTTTCAATATATTGTCATTGGTCTCCTGACAAGATCCATATTAGTGTGTTGAACACATGAAGGAAAAAAAAGGTGTCAGCAGAAGATAAAAGTGTCGACAGAAGATGATTAGACCCATCCAAAATTTACTTACTTTGGAAACCAAAAATTGTGCCCAAGTCAACAAAGTTATTTAAAATAGAAGCTTCTCCTACTCCTGCTGACAATGTAGTCTCTCCAGCTCCATTAATTTTTTATGCATGTTTTTAATAAAAATTGTTTCCAGAGAATTCTAAGACCTCTATTTATAGAGGCATCTGTAATCATTTTTGTAAGAAAATAGAAAGAAGAAAAGCTATGTTTATGGATGCAACAATAGAAGTATTTTGGGCTCTTCTGATATATATTTTGTGTGTTCATAAGTGCTTTATTTTTATTTAGTTTTATGAACACTTTTTATTCTTTGTATCCTATATCCTTTGTTCTTGTTGTGTTGTGTGCAGATTACTCTTCTGATAACACGAAAAATTCTTTCTCAACGATAGCTTTCCCAACAACTGGTATCAGAGCTAGGTTGTTGGAAGTTTTGGTGTATGTGTAGCTTCATTGAGCAGGAATGGAGGCAACTGCAGTGAGTGATTTAGAGAAGTTGAATGGGGCTAACTGCGCCCTATGGAAATCCCAAATGGAAGATATATTGATTCTGAAGGATTAGTATTTTCCAATAGAGGGAATAGCAAAGAAACCCACAATGATGGAAGATGAAGTAGGAATAAGCTGGACAGAAAGGTGATTGCAACCATCTATCAATATCTATCTAAAAATGTGTATTTCAATGTTGCAGGAGAGAAGATAGTAGCAGATCTATGGAAAAAGCTACACGATCTATATGAGAAAAACATAGCTTCAAATAAGGTTTTCTTGATGAAGAAATTATATGATCTTAAGATGAAGGAAGGTGCTTCAGTTGTAGAACATTTAAATGAATTTAATATCATTACTAGTCAACTTGCCTCAATTAAAATTGTTTTGGATGATGAAATTAGAGCTATTTTACTAATGTGTTCTATATGCCAGACAGCTAGGAAAATTTGATTGTTGCTATGAGCACTTCAGTGCCTATAGGAACCTTGAAGTTTGATGATGTTAGCAGCAGTATAATGAATGAGTAGTTGTGACAAAATTCAATTGTGGAAAACTAGGGAGGAGAAGCTCTAGCCCTAGCTAATCATGGTAGGAGGATTGATCGAGGCTATCAAGGACACTCAATATCGAGAGGACGATCCAAATAAAAAAGGGTCAGGATCACTTGTTATCATTGTGGAAATCCAGTGCACGTGAAGAGAGAGTGTCGAGTCTAGAAGCAAAGCCAGAAAGATCGTAATCAGAAGCCAACTAGCACAAATGAAGGTGAGACCACTGCCATAGCTACAAATGGAGATATTTTACTTATTGTTTTAGTTGAAGATGTATGCTTGAATACCTCACCAGTAGCTTTGATTGGATCCTTGATTCTAGGGCATCTCACCATGTAACTCCATGCAAAGAGGATTTTGTTGCATATAATCCTAGTGATTATGGTAGAGTGCATTTGGGAAATAATCATTTTTGTAGTATTGTTGGAGTGGGAAATTTCAAGATCAAGAAAAAGGAAGGATAAGATATCCTATTGAAAGAGGTTAGGCATGTACCAGAAATGTGCATGAGCTTGATTTCTATAGGATGATTGGATGATGAAGGCTATTTTGTAAGCTTTGAAAAAGGTGGCTAGACAATCAACAAAGGAGCATTGGTCATGGCTAAAGGGCCCAAGACCAGGACTTTGTATACATTGATGACAATGATAAAAAGATCAAATACAACTGTTGTTGCAAAAGAAGGAAACTCAGCAAATCTATGCCATAGTTGCTTGGGTCATATGAGTGAGAAGGGCCTCAAAATCCTCATGGGAAAAAAATTGCTACCAGGTTTGAAATATTATAATCTTGTTCTTTGTGAGCACTATATTTATGGTAGGCAACGAAGAGTTTCATTTCTTAGAGGTGGTCATGAATAGAAGAAAAATCTATTAGAATTGATACACTCAGATGTATTTGGGCCTATTAATATTAAATCATTAGGAGGAGCATCATACTTTGTAACATTCATAGATGATGCATCTATAAAGGTTTGGGTCTACCCCATGAAAAGAAAAGATGACGTATTTGACATATTTTAAAAGTTTCATGTTGTTGTTGAAAGAGAAACTAACAAATTACTCAAGGGCTTGAGGATAGATAATGGTGGAGAATACTACTCAAATGCATTCAAAAAATATTGTAACAAGTTTAGGATTAAGCATGAGAAGACTATCCCTGGTACTCCTCAATAGAATGGTGTTGGAGAAAGGATGAATCACACTGTCATGGAGAAGGTGAGGAGTATGTTGTCAAATTCCAGTTTAGAAAAGCATTTTTGGGAAGAAACAGTGAGGACAACTTGTTATCTCATAAATCAATCTCATACTATAGCCTTGGATGGTAGCATTTCTAAAGAAGTTTGGACTGGTAAGAAGGTGAATTATTCTCACTTGAAAATCTTTGGATGTGAAGCATTTGTGCATATTCCCAAAGAGAACAGAACTAAGTTAGATGATAAATCCATGAAATGCATTTTATTGGGATATGCAGATGGTGAATTTGGTTATTGTTTATGGGATCCAGTTAAACATAAGATTATTAGAATCAGGGATGTTATATTCAATGATTTTGAGATGTTTAAGAGGACTACATGTAATTTGGAGGTTAAGAAAATTATTGACAAGTTTGAAGAACAACAATAAAATATCCCACCAATGCAATGAAATGGGCAACAAGATCAAGAGTATGATGAACAAAAAGAGGAGAATGTGGAACAACAACAAGAAGAAACCTTGCAGGAGCCTTTACAATAAATTCAACCTGAAAACATAACACCACAGTTGGTTCACAAATCCACTAGGCCTCATAAGCCTTCACAAAGGTATACACCCTCAGACTATATTTTGTTAACTGATGAAGGTGAACCTGATCATTTTCAAGAAGCTTGTAAAGATGAGAATAGCAAAGAATGGAAGAAAGTGATGGAGGAAGAAATGAAATCCTTGCTGGAAAATAGAACTTGGGAGTTGGTAAAGCTTCCAAAAGGAAGGAAATCCCTACAAAACAAATGGGTGTACAAGATCAAGCATGTGGGTGACGAGAAGAAGGAAAGATACAAAGCAAGGCTAGTAGTGAAGGGATTTGCTCAGGAAAAAAGGTATTGAATTCATTGAAATATTTTCACCTATGGTTAAAATTTCATCCATTAGAGTTATTCTTGGTTTTACTACTGCTTTAGACTTGGAGTGTGAACAATTAGATGTAAAGACAACCTTCCTTCATGGAGATTTGGAAGAGGATATTTACATGGAGAAACTAGAAGGATTCAAAATAAAAGGTAAAGAGAACTTGGTTTGCAGGTTGAAGAAGAGTCTCTATGGGTTGAAACATGCACCTCACTAGTGGTATAAGAAATTTGATTCATTTATGTTGAAGCATGATTTTAATAGACTAGAGGCTGATCATTGTGTCTACATCAAGAGATATGATCAAGGAAATTTCATTATATTACTATTATATGTGGATGATATGTTAGTTGTTGGACAAGATAATAATATGATTAATAGGTTAAAGAAGGATTTGGGTCCAACACAACAAATATTAGGTATGAAGATCATTCATGATAGAAAGAAGAAAAAATTGTGGCTATCACAAGAAAAATATATTGAAAAGGTGCTAGACAGATTTAATATGAAGGATGCCAAGCCAGTTGGTACTCCTCTTGCTTCTCATTTCAAATTGAGTTTAGATTTATGCCCTTGTGATGACAAGGAGAAGGAGGAAATGAAAAATATTCCTTATACTTCAGTAGTTGGTAGCTTGATGTATGCCATGGTGTCCACTCATCCAGATATTGTACATTCGGTGGGAATAGTGAGCAGGTTCCTTGCAAATCCAGGCAAACAACATTGGCAAGCAGTAAAGTGGATTTTCAAGTATCTCAAGGGTACTAGTAATTATTGTTTATGTTTTAGAAATACTGATATGGTGCTTGAAGGATTTACAAATGCAGATATGGCTGGAGACCTGGACACTAGAAAATCCACCACTGGTTATTTGTATACATTTGTAAGTGTTGCAATATCTTGGGTATCTAGGCTACAACGAATAGTAGCACTCTCCACAATAGAGGCAGAGTATATAGCTATGAAAAAAGCTTGCAAAGAGATGTTGTGGATGCAAAAATTCCTAGGAGAGCTAGGAATAAAATAGGACAAGTATGTTCTATATTGTGACAATCAGAGCACCATTCACTTGGCAAAAAATATATCTTTTCACTCATGAACCAAACATATTGACTTGAGATATCATTGGATTCGGTATGTGTTGGAGGAAGGAAAATTATCCTTGGAAAAGATCCATATAGATAAGAACCCTGCTAATATGCTCACTAAAATTTTGCCAAGAGAAAAACATGAGCTATGTAGAGACATGGTAGGCCTGGGGGTGACTTAATGGTTACAACTTATTCAGAACCCTTTATTTCCTTCAAGTGGGAGAATGTTGAACACATGAAGGAAATAAAAGGTGTCAGCATAAGATAAAGGTGCCGACAGAAGATAATCAACCCCATCCAAAATTTATTTATTGTGGAAACCAAACATTGTGTCCAGGTCAACAAAGTTATTTAAAATAGAAGCTTCTCCTGCTCTTGCCAACAGTGTAATCTCTCTGGCTCCATTCATTTTTTATGCATATTTTTTATACAAATTGTTTCTAGAGAATTCTAATACCTCTATTTATAGAGGCATTTGTAATCATTTTTGTAAGAAAATAGAAAGAAGAAAAGATTTTTTTATAGATGTAGCAATAGAAGTATTTTGGGCTCTTCTGATATATATTTCTGTGTGTTCATAAGTGCTTTATTTTTGTTTAGTTTTATGAACACTTTTTATTCTTTGTATCATATATCCTCTATTCTTGTTGTGTTTTGTGCAGATTTCTCTTTTGATAATAGGGAAAATGCTTTCTCAATGATAGCTTTCCCAACACAATGATCATTCGGGACAAACTACAGCTCCCATCTCATCATGATTTCTTCAATAAGTTACCACTGTCTGATAAATTCAAGTGGCTTGGCATTATTGGAGGGTAACACTCCCAGTAGTTGTTTGCATATTAGTGATTAGTTTTGAATTACTCCTGTGTGGATATCGATGAATGCTCATCTCGCAATGTAAAATTTTCATTGTTATCACAGTTGAAGTCACTCAATATAATCCCTCTAGTTGGAATGTGTGTATTCCATGAGGTTATGTTGTTTATAAAATTTCCAACTGTGATTGGTTTATGACAGTAATTGTATCTCTCTATGTAAACTTTCATTTTGTTGTGATTGATATAATTTTTATAGTGGTATCATTTCAATTTGTGTTATCATTCCCAGTTACTACAAATCAATCTATGTTTGGTTTCTTTTAGTGGTATTAGAGCGAAGATTCTACCAGCTTGCAAGTTTGATTCTATGAATACAATTATTCAGTATCTTCAAGGGAGCTTAGGAAAGAGGAAATGGAGTGGTGAGCTAAATATTACCCAGGGAAGAAGATAGATCCTATTCAAAAGCTATTATTAAAAATACAGAAGGATCAAGAAAGGTACCAGTTTGAAGCCACCAAAATATTTGACCAATATTGAGGAATGTTTGATGAAATCAAATTTGTACTTATTTTTTACGATTATTTGAGATGTCTTAAATGTAGAAATCCAGATAAAAGGGGACTCTATGACTAAAGAATACAAATGAGAAAAGAAGAGGAAGATGCAAGAGTTGCTGAGAAGGAGATTAATGAGCATGAATCCAAGAACCAAGAAGAACAGAGAAAACAAGAGAAAACTAAGGTTGAAAAAGCATTGCTTGTTGAACATGAAGAATCCAAGATAGAGACAGAAGTTTTGATCTATGAACTACTATAGATCAATCTACCAAAAGGAGAGTTGTCGCAGAAGGTAATAAATTTTCAAAGTCATCATTTTTAGGAGCATGCAAGTGAGGAGGATGCCTTAATTGACTTTAATTCTGGAATTCTAAGTCACAAGGATGATTGTGTTTGAGTGAGTCTGTCAAAAGCATCTAATCCTAAAAAAGATAAGTCCTATAATCACCCTTATCATTTCAGCTCAAGGTATGGGAATAATAGCATAGATCTATTCTAGTTTTTCTATCATGAAAAACATCTTCATATGTAAAATGGGTAAGGGTACAAAAAATATTTGGTCCAAAACTATCTATAGGGTTTGGTAGAAAAATCCCACAAGTCACAGAATAATGAATTGAATCTTTTTAATTTTCCTAGAGGTCCAGCAGTGTTTGACATGTGTGCCAAATTCTACAAATGAATTGTTATCACATGGAAAGCCTACAATGTGCTCCCCCTTTACTATGTTGTAGAATATCTTTGGATGAAAGAAGCAATAGAGGAGGAGGGTGAGCTCCTTGTTGGCAGCCTAAGTGAAATGCTGACAAATAAAAAAAAGAACCCCTATTGAGAAATCATGACTCTGACTTGAGTCTAATCATCAACTAGCAGCAACAACTGTAATAGTTTGCTTCCAAGAGATTCTGAAACAATGAAATATTCCTTCTAAGCAGGAACCCAAATGCTCCTGATGAAAAATGTGGTTGGATCAATCTTGGATCAACTATTTTATTTGTTGTTTTTGATTTATCTGCCAAGCTTAGCATTCTAAAGGATTTGGAAGATTTGATAGAAGAACCTAAAAAATTCCGGTCAAGTTGCTTCCTAAATCTTCACCGAATCTTAGAATCAGGGAATAAATTGAATCTGGGTGGCTATGGTGCACAACCTACTTTGAAGAACATGGAATACATAGCCATTGATGATAGTGAACTAAAGAAGGGACAAATCATGGAAGATCCTAGAACAAAAGAACTTAGTCAAAAGGTTAGAAGATTTATATTTTTATAGAAGTTGTAATGCAAACCTAAGCTAGCAGTCGATGGCATGGCCTTTCCCAATTAACTGCTCTTAGCATATGCCAACTCTGATCCCCATTACATTGTTTGTGCAATGTCATGGAAATGTTTAAGGACTTTTTTTGCTAACACAATTAGATGTAGATCTTTTCATCGTAAATGTATTCAAATCTTGCTTTCTATAGTTACAAACATGAGCTTACCAATAAGAACACACTATCTAGCTCTACAAGTTCTAAGCAAGATTTTCCATTAGTGTGTCACTTGTGTGAAGACTTATCAGCTTATAGAATTGGTATTCGTAATTGATATTAGTTGTCTACACCTTGATTGGTCCAAAAGATAGGAAACAATTTTCTTGTTAGTGTATCTAACATACAACATTGAAAATTTATGGCCAAAGGCATGGGAAGAGGTTTCCTCAAACCAGCCAAGAATAGTTGTTGTTCTAGAGGATTCTTGGAGGACAATTTTCAATGTATTGGTCCACAGTGGGGGTATGCATGGAGGACACTATTATGCTTTGATTAGACCAATTTTTTCAGACCAGTGGTACAAGTTGGATGGTGAGCATGATACAAAGGAAGAGACTAAGAGGGACTTGGAAGAACAATATGGTGGTGAAAAGGAACTGCTACAGTTAAATCTTGGTTTCAACAACACACCTTTTAAGCTCACAAAATATTTAAATGCTTATATGCTTGTGTATGTAAGAGAGAGTGATAAGGACAAGATTCTTTGCAACATTAAAGAGAAGGATATTGAAGAGCACCTAAGGCTGAGATTAAAGAAAGAGCAAGACTACAAGAAAAAAAAGCGATAAGAAAAGGAAGAGGCCCACCTTTATACAATTACACAAGTTTCTCATGATGTTTATCTTACTAATCAAATTGGCAAGGACATATATTTTGGTCTTGTAGATCATGATAGAGTACAGACATTTTAGATTCAGAAGAAAGTTCCATTTGCATATTTCAAGGAAGATGTTGCAAGAGAATTTTGTATCTCTATGCAATTTCTGCAATTTTGGCTGTGGGAAAAGCATCAAAACCATGCATACCATCTGAATAGGCCTTTTTCACAACTAGAGGAATCCCAATCTATTGGCTCCTTAAGGGAGTATTTCAATAAAACACTTGTTTTAGAATTGAAACTACTTTTGGAAGTTGAAAATGGTCTGGATTTCTGTATCCTCCAACCTCCTAAGAAAATGAAGGATGATATAATCATCCTTTTCAAACTTAATGATCTAGAAAAAGAAGACCTCGGGTATGTTGGGAGGCTTTTTGTTAAAGCTGGAGGGGAACCTATAGAAATAAAAACACAATTGAATTGTTGCCATGGCCGGTTTCCTGCCAAATTAAAAAATTGAACCTCTTCAAGAAATAAAATTTGAGTTGAATGTCATATGTGAGATCATTGAAAAGATAATTTACTTTTGAGCTAGCCAGCTTGAAGATGGTGACATTGTTTGTTATCAAGAAGCTCTCACAGGTGATGAGGATATATATTGATATCCAGATGTACCTCTATTTTTGGATTATGTTCCTAATAGACATGTACATTTCCAGTGCCTAGACAAGCCCACGGAAGATGACTTTGGTTTAGAACTTTCAAAGCTCTTTACATATGATGATGTCATGGAGAGAGTTTCACAATGGATTGAATTGCATGATCCTTCAAAAATAAAACTTACATTACATAATTTCTATTGGCAGCAACCAAAGCCTCAACCCATCAAGTACAAAGCCATATATCACTTAAGTGACATGTTAATCCATTATAATCAGAAATCTAATATCTTATATTATGAAGTCCCTAACATAACCATTGAAGGTTGTTTTTCATCATTCAACAAAAGATGAGATGTATATACATAGTTTAAGACTTCCAAAATAGAGTACTATTGGTGATATTGTCAATGAGTTGAAGGCAAAGGTGGAACTGTTGGCATGGCATGATTTTTTTCATTGATGTCAAAAAGTCTCTCAGGTTCACATGGTGTTGGTGTTTAGGTTCACATAGTGTTGGTGTTTAGGTTAACATGGTGTTGATATGATGTCAGAGGTTGATCTCCTTCATGGTGTTGAATTAGTCATGTTGCTCATATATGTTGTTGTTCATATCATGCATCAGAATCAGATGTTCATGTTGTTGCTTTGGTTACTTCATGCATCAGAATCAGTTCATGGTGGCTTTGGTTACTTCACGGAGTTGATGTAATATTGTAGAACATGTTGCAAGATGATGACCATGACAGGGTCTACATTAACTTGGGAGCTCACTTTGGCTCTTGGTCTTTATATCATCACATCTTATTGTTGTTATGCAAGTTGTCAAAATGATATGTGTGTTCAAAGTTTATCTTGACTCTATCAAGATTCAAATCTCCTGTGATAAAGATCTTGTTTGGATTGTGATTTAGGGATTTAAATCCTAATTTTGTTGTCTTAAAACCCTAACCTCATGTCCTTAAAACCTAAGTTGTCACTTATAATGTGCACTTTATATTATGCTTTTAAAGTGACTTATTAACATAAGTCAAGTCACTTAAGTCTACTAGGTAAAGGGTTCTCAATCATTATAAAACTGGTTCCCTTTCATAGGTTAACCAATGGATCCGGTTATATCCTCAGATCCTAAGCACCCAAAACATAATCAATGGCTATCATTTAAAACTGACTTGGTGGGGTAAGGTAAATCGAACATTGAAATTCAAATCATAATAGATCTCCTTCTTAGTATAATTTGACAAGTAGTTTGGTAACAGTTACACAAACTACCTACCTTCAGTTGTACCAGGGAATTGTGAGGGTAAGGTAAATTGATTAGAAGCATGAAATGATATTATTTTTAAGAAGTTTTTGGTGATCGATGTGTGAGAGCATAGTATCTCCAAGTCTCTGTATATAATATCAACCTTCTAATGGAAATTAGCGTGAGAAGAAGTGAATAAAGAATATAAGCATGCAGACAGAGAAAGAGTTAGGTTTTGTTGAGAAGTAAGCAAATCATAGATATTAGAAGAATGCTTGTTGATCAATAATGACCACATGATGTATACACAATAGATGACATAAGAATGATAATAAGAGAATAGTATAGTTGCAGAAAAATAAGAATGGTTGCAATATTGTTTGCAGAGGTATGTTTGTGATGCAAAGATGAGGACATGCAAAAGTTAAAGGATCTATTGCAGACATAGGAATCAAATGATTGTTGCAAAGGTAGAAGAGTTCATTCTCACATTCTGATAATGTCCTTTAATGATTACTCTATTCTTGAATGCATTAATATGATCATGCATGGTTGTGTAAATGGTACTATGTAAAGTGGAATTGTTTTAGGGTTGAATATCTTTTGTATTCAGGAGCATGTGTATTGTGACAAGATATCGAAGTACTTGTGTGTATACAAGGAGGAAAATAATTGTATAAGTGGTAATGTATTGAAGATTTAACCTTTTTTGTCCTGATAAGGGAGACATAAGATGTATTGTACTAAAGAGAAATAGAGTAACCCTCTATATAAACTTATTCATTCAAATTTTTGATGTTTTTGTCAGTGAGACATATTTCCAGTGAGGCACATTTTTCTAATGAGGCATTTGCATTTTCCAATGAGGCATACTTGTAACCAATGAGGTTTCTTTGCTAGTGAGGCATTTTTCGAGTGGTTTTTCATCCCTATGATGGTTTTCCACTCATGAAAACATGTGTAATGGTTCATGTTGTTTTTCTTTCTGTGTGTTCCCTAATGTTTTTTTCTTTGAGGTCTTGATCATAATGCTTATAATCATACTTGTGCATATGTATTTGATAAAGCTTTGAAGTCTCTCTCATTCTTTATCCTGTGAGTTAAAAGGTGCAAAAGGTTTTAAAAGCTTATAGACCACTGATTCAACCCCCCTCTCAGTGGTCCTATACTCCAATAGGAACAACACAACCCAAATGCAGATCTTATATTACTTGAGGTCTTCTACCACAAAAATTACAAGATTTCCCTTTTGAACAAAAAGATTGAATAATATTAATGATCAACACAGGACTTTGCGAGTAGAAGAGATCCCAAAGGAGGAAAAGAAATTAGGCCCTTAGAACAAGCTAATTCATGTATATCACTTTAACAAAGATGCATCTCAAAACCACATGGTGCAAAATTTTGGAGAGCCTCTCCTTTTAGTTATTATTGAGGGTGAGAGATTGGCTAAAGCGAAAGAAAGAATAAAAAGAAACTGTAGGTTCCTCCTGATGAATTTTCCAAGTGGAAATTTGCTTTCCTTTCTTTGGGTCATCTAGAATACCTTCAAGATAGATATTGTGTCTCCTTATTTTTAGAAGCATGATGTTTATGGATTTTGGGAGCAGTACCTTGGTTAGATGGACATACACACTTCTAGGAATGAATTGGGGTCCTAGCCTTACAAGATTAACATTCAAAGACAAGTCACAGATTGCTTGAGGACAAGCAATATTTGGGGTGGGAGGGTTGTCATGTCCCCAATCCTTCCCAACCCTAGTTTTGAATTATGGCAAAAAATTAGTGTTTTTCAACACTAAAATAAAAATATTTAAATAATATTAAATAATAAAAATAATAATATTAGTATTTAAATTTAATAATTAGACTCTATTATAGGCCGACCTATTTGGGATACCTATATTGGTATATATGTGAGTATTTTAGTTAGATTTCATTATCACAGTTGGACAAAGTAGTCTTATGGTTTGTTAGAGATGAAACCCTCTACAACCCAACGCCAAGTGAGACAAAACCCTCATCTAGCATTTGTGACTCTAACTATAGCGCCTCACATATTGTTTTGGTATGATTCCTGCCTTCTTCATTTCAGGGTTGATCATTGTTGGGAATATGCATAGGAAGTTGGACGATTTGTGTGATATAAGTGGCAGAGCCTTTGTCTCGCACCACACCCCCAAGCCCCATGCACAATCACTTATAGGTCGCAAGTGGGACTATCACCAAGGAAGGTTATTCGGGAGACTCATACAGGAGGAGCACCACTTTAAGGCTTTGGCTTGATTTCCAATATCACCCTATTGTCTACAACTGAATGGTGGCTAGCACCACATTTGTTTACTTCCAAATCTCATTCAGGCACTGTTATAGTATATCGGGCAAGTGCAGACACCACTACTGTTAAGAAATTTGAATTGAACCATTATCGATACCTGGAAATGTAATGTGTCCCTCTAATTTACAATTGGAGTTGTTTCAATATATTTCCATTGGTCTCCTAGCAAGATTCATATCAACAATCATTCAAGACAAACCGCAGCTCCTAGCCCATTGTGATTTCTTCAATAAGGTACCACTGTCTGATAATTTGGATGGCTTGGCATTATTGGAGGGTGACACTCCCAGTAGTTGTTTGCATATTAGTGATTAGTTCTAAATTACTCCTATGCTAATACCGTTGTATGCCCATCTGGCAATGTAAACTTTTCAATCTAATCACAATCAAAGTCACTCAATATAATCCCTTTGGTTGGCGTGCGTGTATTCCATGAAGTTGTGATGTTTATCGAATTGCCTATTGTGATTGGTTTATGACAGTAATTGTATCTCTCTATGTAAACTTTCATTTCACTATGATTGATATAATTGTTACAGTGGTATCATTTCAATTTGTGTTATCATTCCCTATTACTGTGGATCATTTTGTGTTTGGCCTCTTTCAAAAATACAGAGAAACAACTTTAAAAGCATAATTTTGAGAGACCATGAATCTGTTGTAGACTTGCAAAGTCCTGAGTTGAGCCAACAATTGTAAGTTTTTCTGCCTTGATTTAGGCAAGTCATAAATTTTGACACAAACTATAGAGACTTCTACATTTTTGTATTTTTTGGTAGAACTTGTCTATGACTCAATCAATCTTGGACCCACCTTGTTTTAATTATTAAAAATCTTGAACACGAAAAACTTAAAATGCTCATCTTCATTTTCAACATTTATTTATTTAGCAGTAGCTTCTTTAAACCCTCATCATTTTGTTTGATCTAAGGATGATCTCAAATTCATTGAACAATGAGCAATTTCTCGAATTGGGTATCTCCTAGGTGCAACACAACAACCAGTGCATTGAACTTTAAAAGTTTTACTTGTTCTAGAGAGGATTTGCAATTTTGATTCATTAATTGATGTTATTCTGAATTAGAAATAATAAAAATCTAATTAATCTTGAAATACAATCTTTTACTTTGTCATGCCAGAGCCTGAAATTGACCTAGTCAGTGTCAGTCCCAAAACTCTGATTAAAACTATTATTAAATGACTTTCAACTAAGAATGTTTTGTGATGTTTTCCTATTGTTGATGAACTTCCTTTGTAAATGGAAAAGCCTACTATTCTAATTTACCAATTTCACATATTCTTTGAAGGACTTATATGACATCTTAGCACAAACTCACTCTAGTGTTATAAATGGTCCTGAATCAAACCCATAATTACAAATTTTGCAAACATTTGGGGGTTGGAAAACTTATTTTTTGAACATTATGCATAATCGTTCACTACTCTCACTAGCATAATTCCCATTTGGAACATAATGATAAAAATTTTGAGATGACTTTCAGATAGAAGAAAATTTCATCTATTAAATATTCACCAATTACATCACTTAAATGGCTATAGTGATAGCAATTAGCTCACATAAAAAAATTAGTAGCTATAATGCATACCTTGCTTTAAGAGAAACTAGATACAGAACACAAGGTAGAAGGAATACTAGCATAGCTCCTCTTGTTGAATATAGTACATCCAAGAATGTCAATTGCTCATAGCCAACACCTAGATAGTTTTCCTATCTTCTGCCAAAGACAAGATTTGTTGTGGTTTGTGAGACCCGACTCTCACTTTCTCCATCCAAAACTTTTGTTTTGAGCTCTTTATGTGGTTGGAAGCGTTAGAGATGGAATTTTCATAAATTTTCGATAGTATTTTAGATTCAGGATGTCCTTTTATAATGTAGTTAACAAACCTTGTCTATGTCATCGTTAATACCATCAAAAGAGGAAGCTCGAGGGCATTGATGGATTTTATTTTTTACCAAACCAGAAACTTGGGCTTTGTAGTCTTTTCCAAACTAATTAGCAACAAGTTAGGGTGCTTCACTACATAATTTGCAGGGACCTCCATGTTATTAACTAGAAAGTTCATCTTTTCACTAACATTTTCCATAGAGTTATAAATGAAAGAATAGAGGGACAGTTCCAAGTAGTTGCCATGTTTCTTCTACCGAGATCCCACATAGTTTAAGATTCTCTATCTTGGCCTCTAATGTTTCCATGAAACTATTAGCCACTATAGCTACAATATATTTGAACATTTTTCTTTCTTTTTCAGCACTAGTCTTGTGAATGAGATCCACTTGTGCAGGCATTAGAGACATATGTGAGAGAATGGCCAAATCTACCTATAAAAATCTTATGAGCTTCATCCCACAAAAAACCCCATCCTTCCCAGAAAGCAAGCAAGGACTTCAAGATCTCCAAGCTAACATTGAGAAGTCGTGGCATTTTCAGTAGGGCTTTAACGAGCACATCTTGGGATTGAAATACATTCTTTAGAAACTCCATCTTGGGAAGAAGCCCCTTCTCGAGGTTGAGGCCCAACATGTTGGGATTGGTCCTCAAAAGTTTGACCAGATTTTGATCCACAAAACTAAAATCTTCCAGCAGTTTGATCTTAGGTTCCAATATTTTGTCTGCAAATCCGATAAGTTGGGGTTGATTCCTCGTTATATTGGAAATTTATACTTCAGTGAAGCTGTGCTTTCTAAACAAATGAATAAATTGCTCTACATTGTGGAGGGTTCAAAGCTTCTATAATTTGGGTGGAAACTTGAAGATTTGAATGATGTCGGCCTCAGACATGTTAAGTTTGGAGGAGGAAAAGTGTGAAAAGAGGGTCTGTGAATGAGCTTTTGTTGAGAAAACTTTGCGAAAATGAAATGAGTGTATAACAAATAGTTTGCAACATGCATTGGAGATCATGGGAGCTACTGCAACAACAAATAGTTTACGAAAAAACATGGTGTTCATCACGAAAGCTGTGGAAACAACAAAACAAGGGTTTTTCAGGAAGAAAAGTTATATAGTAGGTTTCATCTAAGTAATAAAGAGTGAACATACCAAATTAATTTACTTATAGCTGTAGACACCTAAAAATGACTGGGCACATGAAGCTTCATTTTACCTTTAGATCCTACCATAATTATGTCATTTAATTATGTCCTTGGTCCACATTGACTATTGATTAAATAATTCATACATTATTTAATTAATTCATGTCCTTTTATTCTTCATGATTATTAAAATAAATACAAATTTATTTTATTTATTAAATACGTCATTAATTGTCTAAGTCTTTCTTTAATTAAATAAATTTCTTAATTTATTTAATTTCCCTTTCTGCATTTAATTCTTCCTGATTATTAAATAAATGAATTACATTTATTTATTTAATACGTCACTAACTGTCTTAATTAAATAAATTGATTAATTTATTTAATTAATATGATCATGCATGGTTGAGTAAATGGTACTATGTAAAGTGGAATTGTTTTAGGGTTGAATATCTTTTGTATTCAGGAGCATGTGTATTGTGACATGATATCAAAGTACTTGTGTGTATACAAGGAGGAAAATATTTGTATAAGTGGTAACATATTGAAGATTTAACCTTTTTTGTCCTAATAAGGGAGACATAAGATGTATTGTACTAAAGAGAAATAGAGTAACCCTCTATATAAACTTATTCATTCATATTTTTGATGTTTTTGTTAGTGAGACATATTGCCAGTGAGGCATTTTGTAGCTAGTGAGGCACATTTTTCTAGTGAGGCATTTACATTTTCCAATGAGGCATACTTGTAACCAATGAGGTTTCTTTTCCAGTGAGCCATTTTTTGAGTGGTTTTTTATCCCTATGAGGGTTTTCCACTCATGAAAACATGTGTTATGGTTCATGTTGTTTTTCTTTATGTGTGTCCCCTAATGTTTTTTTCTTTGAGGTCTTGATCATAATTCTTATAATCATACTTGTGCATATGTATTTGATAAAGATTTGAAGTCTCTCTCATTCTTTATCCTATGAGTTAAAAGGTGCAAAAGGTTTTAAAATTTTATAGACAACCGATTCACCCCCCCTCTCAGTGGTCCTGTACTCCAATAGGAACAACACAACCCAAATGCAGATCTTATATTACTTGAGGTCTTCTACCACAAAAATTACAAGATTTCCCTTTTGAACAAAAAGATTGAATAATATTAATGATCAACACAGGACTTTGCGAGTAGAAGAGATCCCAAAGGAGGAAAATAAATTAGGCACTTAGAACAATCTAATTCAGGTATATCACTTTAACAAAGATGCATCTCAAAACCACATGGTGCAAAATTTTGGAGAGCCTCTCCTTTTAGTATTATTGAGGGTGAGAGATTGGCCGAAGCGAAAGAAAGAATAAAAAGAAACTGCAGGTTCATCCTGATGAATTTTCCAAGTGGAAATTTGCTTTCCTTTCTTTGGGTCATCTAGAATACCTTCAAGATAGATATTGTGTCTCCTTATTTTCAGAAGCATGATGTTTATGGAGTTTGGGAGTAGTACCTTGGTTAGATGGACATACACACTCCTAGGAATGAATTGGGGTCCTAGCCTTACAAGATTAGCATTCAAAGACAATTCAAAGACATTGCTTGAGGACAAGCAATATTTGGGGTGGGAAGGTTGTCATGTCCCTGATCCTTCCCAGCCCTAGTTTTGAATTATGGCAAAAAATTAGTGTTTTTCAAAACTAAAATAAATATATTTAAGTAATATTAAATAATAAAAATAATAATATTAGTATTTAAATTTAATAATTAGACTCTATTCTAGGCTAACCTATTTGGGATACCTATATTGGTATATATGTGAGTATTTTAGTTAGATTTCATTATCACAGTTGGATGAAGTAGTCTTATGGTTTGTTAGAGATGAAACCCTCTACAACCCAACGCCAAGTGAGACAAAACCCTCATCTAGCATTTGTGACTCCAACTATAGCGCCTCACATATTGTTTTGGTCTTCCCAGAAAGCAAGCAAGGGCTTTAGGATCTCCAAGCTAACATTGAGAAGTCGTGGAATTTTCAGCAGGGCTTTAACGAGCACATCTTGGGATTGAAATACATTCTTTAGAAACTCCATCTTGGGAAGAAGCCCTTTCTCAAGGTTGAGGCCCAACATGTTGGGATTGGTCCTCAAAATTTTGACCAGATTTTGATCCAAAAACTAAAATTTCCAACAGTTTGATCTTAGGTTCCAATATTTTGTCTGCAAATCCGATAAGTTGGGGTTGATTCCTCGTTATTTTGGAAATTTGGACTTCAGTGAAGCCGTGCTTTCTAAACAAATGAATAAATTGCTCTACATTGTGGAGGGTTCAAAGCTTCTATAATTTGGGGGGCAACTTGAAGATATGAATGATGTCAGCCTCAGACATGTTAAGTTTGGAGGAGGAAAAGTGTGAAAAGAGGGTCTGTGAATGAGGTTTTGTTGAGAAAACTTTACGAAAATGAAATGGGTGTATAACAAATAGTTTGCAACATGCATTGGATATCATGGGAGCTACTACAACAACAAATAGTTTACGAAAAAATATGGTGTTCATCACGAAAGTTGTGGAAACAACAAAACAAGGGTTTTTCAGGAAGAAAAGTTATATAGTAGGTTTCATCTAAGTAATAAAGAGCAAACATACGAAATTAATTTACTTATAACTGTAGACACCTAAAAATGACCTGGGCCTGCAAGCTTCATTTTTACCACTTTCGTCCTACCATAATTATGTCATTTAATTATGTCCTTGGTCCACATTCGACTATTGATTAAATAATTCATAATTATTTAATTAATTCATGTCCTTTTATTCTTCATGATTATTAAATAAATAAATTTTATTTATTTATTAAATCGTCATTAATTGTCTAAGTCTTCTTTAATTAAATAAATTTCTTAATTTATTTAATTTCCCTTTCTGCATTTAATTCTTCCTGATTATTAAATAAATGAATTACATTTATTTATTTAATACGTCACTAACTGTCTTAATTAAATAAATTGATTAATTTATTTAATTAATATGATCATGCATGGTTGAGTAAATGGTACTATGTAAAGTGGAATTGTTTTAGGGTTGAATATCTTTTGTATTCAGGAGCATGTGTATTGTGACATGATATCAAAGTACTTGTGTGTATACAAGGAGGAAAATATTTGTATAAGTGGTAACATATTGAAGATTTAACCTTTTTTGTCCTAATAAGGGAGACATAAGATGTATTGTACTAAAGAGAAATAGAGTAACCCTCTATATAAACTTATTCATTCATATTTTTGATGTTTTTGTTAGTGAGACATATTGCCAGTGAGGCATTTTGTAGCTAGTGAGGCACATTTTTCTAGTGAGGCATTTACATTTTCCAATGAGGCATACTTGTAACCAATGAGGTTTCTTTTCCAGTGAGCCATTTTTTGAGTGGTTTTTTATCCCTATGAGGGTTTTCCACTCATGAAAACATGTGTTATGGTTCATGTTGTTTTTCTTTATGTGTGTCCCCTAATGTTTTTTTCTTTGAGGTCTTGATCATAATTCTTATAATCATACTTGTGCATATGTATTTGATAAAGATTTGAAGTCTCTCTCATTCTTTATCCTATGAGTTAAAAGGTGCAAAAGGTTTTAAAATTTTATAGACAACCGATTCACCCCCCCTCTCAGTGGTCCTGTACTCCAATAGGAACAACACAACCCAAATGCAGATCTTATATTACTTGAGGTCTTCTACCACAAAAATTACAAGATTTCCCTTTTGAACAAAAAGATTGAATAATATTAATGATCAACACAGGACTTTGCGAGTAGAAGAGATCCCAAAGGAGGAAAATAAATTAGGCACTTAGAACAATCTAATTCAGGTATATCACTTTAACAAAGATGCATCTCAAAACCACATGGTGCAAAATTTTGGAGAGCCTCTCCTTTTAGTATTATTGAGGGTGAGAGATTGGCCGAAGCGAAAGAAAGAATAAAAAGAAACTGCAGGTTCATCCTGATGAATTTTCCAAGTGGAAATTTGCTTTCCTTTCTTTGGGTATTTTAGATTCGGGATGCCCTTTTATAATGTAGTTAACAAACCTTGTCTATGTCATTGTCAATATCATCAAAAGAGGAAGCTCGAGGGCATTGATGGATTTGATTTTTTACCAAACTAGAAACTTGGGCTTTGTAGTCTTTTCCAAACTGATTAGCAACAAGTTAGGGTGCTTCACTACATTATTTGTAGGGAGCTCCATGCTATTAACTAGAAAGTTCATCTTTTCACTAACATTTTCCTTAGAGTTATAAATGAAAGAATAGAGAGACAGTTCCAAGTAGTTGCCATGTTTCTTCTGCTGAGAGCCCACATAGTTTGAGATTCTCTATCTTGGCCTCTAATGTTTCCATGAAACTATTAGCCACTATAGCTACAATATATTTGAACATTTTGCTTTCTTTTTCAGCGCTAGTCTTGTGAATGAGATCCACTTGTGCAGGCATTAGAGACGTATGTGAGAGAATGGCCAGATCTACCTATAAAAATCTTATGAGCTTTAGCCCACAAAAACCCCATCCTTCCCAGAAAGCAAGCAAGGGCTTTAGGATCTCCAAGCTAACATTGAGAAGTCGTGGAATTTTCAGCAGGGCTTTAACGAGCACATCTTGGGATTGAAATACATTCTTTAGAAACTCCATCTTGGGAAGAAGCCCTTTCTCAAGGTTGAGGCCCAACATGTTGGGATTGGTCCTCAAAATTTTGACCAGATTTTGATCCACAAAACTAAAATCTTCCAACAGTTTGATCTTAGGTTCCAATATTTTGTCTGCAAATCCGATAAGTTGGGGTTGATTCCTCGTTATTTTGGAAATTTGGACTTCAGTGAAGCCGTGCTTTCTAAACAAATGAATAAATTGCTCTACATTGTGGAGGGTTCAAAGCTTCTATAATTTGGGGGGCAACTTGAAGATATGAATGATGTCAGCCTCAGACATGTTAAGTTTGGAGGAGGAAAAGTGTGAAAAGAGGGTCTGTGAATGAGGTTTTGTTGAGAAAACTTTACGAAAATGAAATGGGTGTATAACAAATAGTTTGCAACATGCATTGGATATCATGGGAGCTACTACAACAACAAATAGTTTACGAAAAAATATGGTGTTCATCACGAAAGTTGTGGAAACAACAAAACAAGGGTTTTTCAGGAAGAAAAGTTATATAGTAGGTTTCATCTAAGTAATAAAGAGCAAACATACGAAATTAATTTACTTATAACTGTAGACACCTAAAAATGACCTGGGCCTGCAAGCTTCATTTTTACCACTTTCGTCCTACCATAATTATGTCATTTAATTATGTCCTTGGTCCACATTCGACTATTGATTAAATAATTCATAATTATTTAATTAATTCATGTCCTTTTATTCTTCATGATTATTAAATAAATAAATTTTTATTTATTTATTAAATCGTCATTAATTGTCTAAGTCTTTCTTTAATTAAATAAATTTCTTAATTTATTTAATTTCCCTTCTGCATTTAATTCTTCCTGATTATTAAATAAATGAATTACATTTATTTATTTAATACGTCACTAACTGTCTTAATTAAATAAATTGATTAATTTATTTAATTAATTAGTCTAATTTTCTAAATTAAATAATTTAATTTAATTATTTAATTGCCAATTTAATATTCCTCTCATTTTAAATAAATCAATTATTTAAAATGTCATCTCAATCCTAACTGTCAGTCCATTTTGGTAAATAATCTGAAAAAGATTATTTATTAAAATCCATAATTTGAATTATCTTAATTCAAATTGGTAATTAATCTTCCAAAAATCAAGTAATAGGGCAGATTCTTGATTTTCCAAATCTGATCTTCAGTCCAAATCTTATCTTCTTGATTTTTTGAATCTTGCAAATCAGGCAATCTTATCTTCTTGATTTTTCAAAAATCTTTATTTCTTTAATTAATTTCCTCATTTATTCTCCATCGTCAATCCAATTATCTGAGATTTTATTCTAACCGTTCGATTAAGGATTTTTCTCTAACCCTAATTAGGGATTCTCAGGCTTAATCCGGACCGCTCATTCTAGGTTCTCATCATCAATTAATCTTTTCTGTCCGCTCGAAATGGTATTTTCTATAAAATGCCATTTTCTTCTCACTTTTCGATTACACACGCACATGCTGACATTTTGCATAGACATTATAGGCATTTACTTTCACACTTAGTCATTCATATGTAATTTCAATATTTATTATAATCATTTGAGCAAGTCATGGCATTGTTTTAGGAATAGGCATTTGTCAAACATAGGCTTTTAGACATAGGCATTTAGACTTTCAAGTAAATCCTTCAAGGCTTGTTGTAGGACTTAGACATTTTCAGATTGCTCGAACGAAGAATCTGAGGGCAACATCATCCAGCAAGTAAGAAGGTGCTATGGAGGTAATCATGGGAATTGCAAGTTGCAGGTATAATCATCGTATTGCTTAATTTCCTTTGTGCTCTATAGAACTTTGGGTTTTTGTCATTTTACTTTGATTTAATTGATCTAATCTAAATCCCTAGAAATTGCCCTCAGTTACATTGGTGAATCCGACTCCATTTTTCTAGTTTTCCATGCGTTTCTTTTGTGTTTTCTGTTGTTTTGCAGGTACAGGTACAGAACGATGCAACTATTTTTTAAAATATCGTGACGCATTTGATGCGTCGTGACGCAATCGCTGACAGAAGAGCCACAACTGACATCTAGAATGACGCATCTGATCAGTCGCGCCACATTTGAAGACCCGAATGATGCATCTGCCCTGTCGAGCCACATCTATCTCGTAAAATTTTCCTTTCAGTTTTGACATTTTGATTTTTGGATTGTAGGGTTTTTTTTTTTCTGGTTTTCTGGTCTTCTATTTTTTTGTTTTTTTTATTCCTGCATGTTGGCTAGGTTAGATTTTGTGTTACTAATATTCATTTGTAGCATGTGGCGATCCCCATTTGTGTGTTGAAGACCATTACTTAAAGAGACTACTAATTCATTGTTTGCAAATTCGAATGTCGAAGAAGAAATAACCAAACATTGTGCTTGTTTTTCTATCATAGATTAGCAAACATTTGATTTTGGTGCATATAAAAAGAACACATGTCTTCTTTGATTGATTGTGTTTGCAGAATGGTAGGTGAGTATGCTCTCACTTAGTGAAAACCTTGTGACCAGAAAACCAGACCCATTCTTATATGTTATTACCCTAACTTGGTATATCAGAGTATCCTCTCCCCTCGTGCTTTCGGGTGATCTTGGGTGTAAGAGAAACGGTTACCAACTCTAGAAATTGGGTCTGCCTAGGGATTTCATCACCCCAACACGACTCAAACCGACAATGGAGCTAAATCCAAGCTACCCCCAACCGGTATATAAATGTAAACCTTAGCGGAAAACCTAAGGTTGCTTGTGCGGATGTGTCATATGGACGGAGTTGTACTCCCTTAAACCCTGTTGAGCTTAACCTCTTCAGGCTAGAGTGCCACCTTAATGGTGATTAATCTCTTGCCCCATGTATGGCCACTCGAATGGGGGTCCCTAACTAAAAACTCTTGTATAGAAAGCCAAAATCCTTCTATTTGCTAGCGTAGCACTGGTCGGTGTGAAGGCATCCACACTTTTGCAGTTTGTAGTAGAGGTGATCAGCTTGCCATGGGAGTTTCATGGGGGTTGGAAGCTTTGTTGGCCTGAGAAGAGAGTGCACTGTAAGGGGGAGCCCGTGCAGCCAAGCTTCTGAATTCACATGCTACAGATATGTGGTTGGGGAAACCCGTGTGGAATCTAGCAAATATTGTCATGGCCTAACCTAGGATCGTGCTTATCTGATGTGTGTTTGGTTACTTTTAAAACGCTGTGCTTGTCAAGTGTATTTTGGTTCTATCACAGTTCAAAACAAAACATTCTCCAAACAGATCAAAATTTCCATCAAAACAATAAGAAAATCATGTTGAAATTAAACTGAGTCGCATCTGTCGAACCACAAGTGATTTTCTGCAACGCAACCGCTCTATTAAACCACATTTGACACTTAGAATGCCGCAGCTGTATGCGTCACGATGCATCTGACAACTCAAAATCTGCATATGCTAAACAAGGTCGCATTTGACAGTCCAAAAGCCGCAATTGCAAAACTGAACTGCATTTGCTTAACTGTGACACATTTGCAGATTCAAACGACGCATTTGCCTGTCAAAAGTTTAAACTTTACAGTTGAAACCTGAGGTCTTCAAATTGTCAACCATTTTTCAAACACTGTCACCAAGAAGATTCTGTCAGAAACCAAACTTGATATTGCTCAAAGTCTTGACCATTATTTTGCATTAGTCACCATAGGTTTCATACCTCATTCCTTTTAGTTGCATACATTCAACATTAGATTATCTCTAGGTTCACATTTTGCATACTTAGGATTAGGAAAATCTTAAGCACACTTTGCAAAGTCATTGTTTTCGAAATTAGACTCTTTTGGACCAAGTTATCAAACCCCCTTTTTAGTCATTGTCCTCTTTTGTGAGATTTTTTCCAACTCAAAAGTCTAGTTAGGAAGACTCACTAGTCATTTAGACCTTGTCAACTTGTCATTTCCAACAAAGTCCTTTAGCAGTCAAAATCGAAAACAAAGTTCAAGCATAGAAGTGCTTAGATAACCTTGTCTTACATTGCTACACATTGCATATCCTATTCGCGAAAATCCAAAAACATTAGTCATTATAGTCATCATTTTGAACTTAGACTTCACAGTGTCATACTTGCATTTAGTTGTCATTCCCATTTGAGCAATCTCATTTATGGTCGAAACTAGACTTCAAAAACAAAAGAGACAAATGGAAAACTTCCGACAAGATCCTACGTTTAATGTCAACAATCCTCCACATGACCCAAAATGGACCTTTTATGATCCATTTTCCAATTTAGACAATCAACCTCCAATAACAACGCAATCCTCATCAAACACTTCATTCGAACAATTCTTGCAAAAAGATGAAAATGGCCAACTACTTCAGGAAAACATAGAGGCATTAACACAAGACCCAGAGGCTTGTCAGCTTGCTAAAGCAATGGTCCGTCAAGATAGAGACAGATTCTTAGCTATGCTCTTGAGTGAAGGAGCTAAGTTACCACAAGGATTTGACATTAACACGCTAAACTTGACCAAGGACATAATTAAAGGACATAATTATGGTAGGACGAAAGTGGTAAAAATGAAGCTTGTAGGCCTAGGTCATTTTTAGGTGTCTACATTTTTCCCCTCTTTGTCATAATGTCGCTTGTTGCATTGTGACAAAGAAAATAAGTCAAAGTCATGCTCCAGTAAAGGTACGGAGTATTATTGCCCCCTCGGGAAATTTTCAAATTTTGGGTCGGCGACGGAAAAATTTGCAAAGGGTCCCGATAAATCAATTTAATGACCAGAAAAACAACGGCGCAGTTGGTTTCGGATTCTGACATGTTTAAAGCAACTGACGAGGAAGTCAAAGGTGTTCAAAATGAGCCTCCAGTATTGACCTTGTTTGAAAAATGTCATTTTGACCCTATAAATAGGTTGACAAATGGGTAAAAGTCAATTCACTTCTACTATTTACCTTGCAAATTTTGAGAGCCCAGAGCGAAAGGCGCAGCAGCGAGGATGGTTATTCCAGTGTCAGAGCACCACGGGGAGATCATGAGGACCTTCAGACAGCCAGAGGGCTCAGATCCGATGGTGTGTACCTTTAACTCACTTTGTCATTTTATCATTTTGCGTGCCATTTTTAGCTTTCTAGGATAGTCAACATCTGCGCCGCGACGCATATGCGTTCGCGTAAGCCGCAATCATTTTCGCGTTCGATGCATTTGATGTGTCGCGACGCAAGTGTCAAGGAAAAATACTTTGCACCGGTGGTTTGCGCCGCAGTTGAAAATTCGTGTGACGCAAGTGACTTATCGAGTCACATTCGACCGCTCGAATGCCACAATTGTCACTTTGCGACACATTCATTGTTTTGAATGTCGCAATTGCCAAATCGTGTCGCATTCGCCATGTTGCGATGCAATCACAAAATTTCGTGACGCAAGTGTTATATTGCGATGCAATTTACATATAGCGACACATCTGATGTTTTCAATGACGTAGTTGACTTTTTGTGACGCAATTGCTTGGTTGCGATGCACCTGCCTGTTTCTTTAATAAAACTTGTTTTGATGTTTGCGTGACCTTAGTTGCTTTTCATGATGTTGACAGTTGTCCAAAAAGTGTTGATGCAGTGTTTGTCTTTTTGTAGAGGCAGCTTGCCCCTATTTATATGAGAAAGAGCAGACTGACCACCTTTCATTTTTCTGATCAGTTGGGCCCGCGAGAGCGGCGACAAATGATGCGATTGGGTTTATTCTATGCTGCATTCATGCTCGCCATTCGGGCAAACAGGGGATTATTGACTGTACTTTGCGAGCGATGGAATTCTGAGAGCTGTTCCTTCCACCTGCCGACAGGTGAGGCTACCATTACTTTGGAGGACATCTACCAGATTCTCCGAGTACCTATTCGAGGGGAGTGGATCGTCTATGATCTGCGGCATGGTGAGCAGACCTTCTGTGCCTATTATCGAGATTAGGGTGCTAGACTGGGCATTCAGGGCTATGAGATTCGATGGGAGTTCATGGTGGAGCACTACGAGCACTTCGATGCATTCTTAGCGACTATGATTGCAGGTATCTTGATTCCTGACCGGCGAGGACATGGATTTTCGATTGGTTGGGAAGACATCCTAGTTGGCATGAGACGGGACATGATAGTTTATGCGTGGGGTCCTTGTTTGCTAGGGATGCTTTACCATCAGCTTCACGACGTTGCATACAGGAGAGGAGAGAGTATCTCCTATGGGACCACTCTGATGATGATCTGGGCGTGGGAGCACATTGCCATCTTTCGTCCTCCCATTCAGAGACCACAGCTGGCCGATGGTATACCCTATGCATACTATTATGCAGGTATGTTACAGTAGACCCATATGGGTGAGACAGGGTGGTGGTGGCATCGTATCGACACGATGATATCCTTTATCTGGAGGTCGTACCAAGATTGTGGTCAGTGGGATGATGACGATGAGCACTTGAGTCTGTGCAGGCAGTTCAGGTCCTGATTGGCCGGATAGTGCAGACGTCCCTGATTATTCAGATGTACCTACCGCAGCATGTTTTGAGATAGTTTGGAGAGTAGTAGGATGTGCCCGTAGGGATAGCAGAGTATGCTCGATCATCCAGGGAGTACGCGTGGGGGCCTGCTATCCCAGTGGCGTTTGCAACACAGCAGATTGATGGGCTAGTAGCCTAGGCATGGGGGTGGAGAGGCAGAGCAGCTGATCCTAGGACGACACTAGCTTATGACCTATGGTGGTAGGCATGTAGACCAGTGCCACTGACAGATCCTGACGGGCCAGCACCAGTAGACAGACGATCAATTATTCCACGGGTGCCACGGGCCAGACGGGGAGGCAGGGGCAGAGATGGAGGCAGAGGGAGAGCCAGAGGCAGGGACGGAGATGGAGGGAGGGGTGGGGATGATGGCAGGGGCAGAGACGGAGGCAGAGGTGGGGATGGTGGCAGAGGTGGGGATGGTGGTAGAGGTGGCACCAGAGGTGGGGGGATGATTACGGAGATGGCCGGAGGCAGAGGTGAGACGGTCAGGCGCAAAGCTGGAGGGTACGACAGCGCGTAGCAAGGGTAGCCTTAGATGCTATCCCTGAGGTTGGTGAGGAGGGGGAGAGGGAGGAGTGGCCCAGACATGAGGGAGAGGGTGAGGAGAGGCATGAGGAGGAGGCAGAGGAGAGGCACAAGGAGGAGGCAAAGGTAGAGAGGCACGAGGAGGAGGTGGAGGCAGAGAGGCACGGGGAGGAGGCGGTGGAGGTGGAGAGGCACAAGGAGGAGAGGCAGGAGGAGGCGGAGGTGGCAGGTCAGGAGGAGGAGGTGGAGGTGGCAAGTCAGGAGGAGATAGAGGCCGATGATGATGAGGAGGAGGATGATGCCATAGATGAGGCCGAGAGACTACTCCGATGGCAGATGGTGGAGGGAGAGGAGGAGATACCGTCCACTTCAGGGTTGCCGCCAGATGCCACAACAGATCAGAGGGTGTTAGACCTTCAGCAGAGATTAGATGTCAGCTTGGCATAGGTCAAGTCATTACAGTCAGCACTAGAGGTAGCCCGAGTAGAGCGGGATCAGGCGGTGATCTGCTAGCAGGATGCGGCTCAGTAGTGTACTGATTTTGCAACATTATGCATAGGGCCTATGGGAGATATGGCACATGAGCTTACCAGGGTGAGCACTAGACTAGGGTAGTATAGGACCCTATATGAGCAAGTAGTGCCACCAGAGCGACGAGATCCTACCTTGTCCTATTCATAGTCGAGGACAGGCAGTGGACATAGGTCAGGCAGTGGCAGTGGTACCATGAGCCATACTAGTGTCAGAGGGTTTACCTCGACAGGGCATACTTCAGGTCACAGGTCACATCATTCGCGTCGACATACTCCTAGTCCTAGGTCAATTGGTTTAGTACAGAGATCAGCACAGGTACAGCCACCAGTTGGTGATCCATCTACTACTCAGAGTCAGGTAGCAGTGACATCACAGATGTCCTTTACAGTTGAGATGACATCGTCCTTTGCAGCTCCATTAGTGGCACAGGCAGAGGTTGTGACAGTTTCAGCACAGAGGTCAGTACAGGATCAGCCACTAGTGATAGATCTGTCTACCTCTTAGAGTCTGGCAGCAGTGACCTCACAGATGTTTGCCACCATCAGGATGATACCTTCACTCGTGGTTCCATCAGTTTCACAGACAGAGGCTGCTACAGGACCACCTATTGTTTCAGCGCCTGTGATAGAGTTGCAGCCGCCACATTCCTCCCCTCAAGGGGATGATGAGAGCCTACCCTAGGGGCATACTTGTATTATGACACACTATGTATAGGTTATTGAGCCTGCGAGCTCCATTTTTGGGCTATCCCATGACTTTATCCTGTGACATTGTACATTTTTGAGATGATATTATATGATGATGCAGTTTTGATGTGGCCTACATGTGTTATGTGATGCCCTTTGCTTTAATGCTTTATGATATGTATGATGTATGATGTTTTAATTTATGTATGTCTTATGATGCCTATTTGTGATTTTGATGCCATGATTATGCAATGCTTATTTATATGATTATATTAATGCAATGCTTGTGATTATGTATATGACTTAATGCCATGGATGATGTATGTATGGACCTAATGCAATGTATATGATTTAATGCCATGGATAATATATGTATGGACCTAATGCAATGTTTATATGATCATGTATGCACTTATGTTTTTAGATGTCACAGGATATTATCGTGAGATGGGCGAGAGAAGACGACGAGGCTGATGAGAGAAGATGACCAGATGGAAGAAGAGAAGATGACCAGACTAATGAAAATGCATGTTAATTCCTAGACCAAATCCTTCAAAACTTTACCATAGGACATTAGTATTTATTGCTCTTAATCATCATTGGGTAGACTATTGTAATGGCCAAGAAACACCATGATATGGCATAGGTCAAGGTGTGCAAGGTCGTACCATCACGTAAGACAAACAGTCACAGACAAGGATGATCATAACTCATACTAGGAGCGTGCTTGCCCCAGTCTTTTTGCCATAATCAACCATATGAAGAAAAAAGACAAGGACAAATCATGAAACGTCGCTGCTTCTCTAAATCCTGTTTCCAGGACATCCTTGAGAAACTAGTAGCATGATTCTCAAAATACAAAAAGAAAGAGTCCTTACCATGATATGTCATTGTTTTTCTAAATCCCAAAATCAGGACCTCGTTGAGAAACTAGTAGTCATGCGTGTCAATTGACATGATACGTCGCTGCTTCTCTAAATCCTGCTTAGTGGGATCTCGCTGAAATACTAATATCATGATAAAAACTAAAAGACAATTGTCAAGTGTTTGCCAAGTGCGTCTGGATATCCATTGTTCTGATGCCAAGATCCCATGTTTGATAATGTCAAGGTGTCGAAATGTTTAAAGTTTTGATGACCTTGGAAAATGCCAAGAATTGGTGAATTCAAGGACACATCCTGAATAATGTCGATGACGAGAGGATTTGATCCCTAATGGTCATAAGGGGTCCCTCGAAATAATGACGATGCCTAGGAAGGACACATCCTAGGGCATAAATGACAGAGTTGGTTCTTCAGAAGGACACATCTGAAGAATACTAATGTCATGAAGAGTGATCTTTAGATGTCAAGAGGATCACTCAAAATGTTGAATGACGATGATAATGCCTAGGAAGGACACATCCTAAGGTGTAAATGACAGAGGTTATCATTCAGAAGGACTCATCTGAAGATTAACCAAAATTTGACAGTTTGATCGGTTTATGATGATTTGACTTTCTTTGACCGAATTTTACTTGTGTTTGACCATATGCCGATATTGTCATGATGATATGAGAGATGTGCTGAGGAGATTGCCATGCTGAATAAATGATTTTTTTACTTTGTTTCAGGATTTTTCTCATGTAGAAAATGATTGAAGACTTTTGACGTGTGTGCCATTGTAGTGCTATGAGCCCTAATGGACTGACCTAGTGCGGCCTTGGGGGCTCATCGATAGATGGCCTTGCCTACGTCATACACTCAGAGACCTCGTAATTCGACACGACCAATGACTTTGCCTTGATGACCAAAGATTGTGCCATGATTTATTTTGACTAACCTAAAAGAACTGACCTAATGTCTTGGGGACTCAAGTGTGAGTCTTGCCTACGTAGCAAATGTGCAAAGACAACGTAGTTCGACAATGACATGGACCGATTGACTTGATTGACTTTGAAAAGAGATGACACTGTGTTGTGTTCATTGAGTGGTCTAATGATTTGTTGTGGTTTTCTTCAGGACTTTTTACAATATTTTTGGTCATTTTCTCAGGACTTTTTTGCGATGTTTTTGTCTTTTTTCAGGACTTTTTGCCAATGTTTTTGTCTTTTTAGGACTTTTTTCTTTTTTCAAGACTTTTATGATGTTTTTGTCTTTTTTAAGGACTTTTTGCCAATGTTTGTCTTTTTTCAGGACTTTTTACCAATGTTTGTCTTTTTTCAGGACTTTTGCCAATTTTTTTGTGATCATATGTGACATCCACTGCAGTTGCATGATAAACATTTTTCCCCCAGTCAGGTCTAAGACTTAGCCATTTGTAAGGAATATGGACAGGATGCTGCTGACTTGCTAGACAGACAGTCGTCAGGACTTGATGTATATCGTTTATCTACTATGACAGGTAGGGTAGGATGTGATGGCGATTTGCAAATTAATGGCGAACATACCTTTCATCCTAGGCCAAGTTTAGACAAAGTGACAGTAGATGGCGGAGCAATGATTGGTTATGCATGATGCCTATTTGCCAGGTTTTCACCATGGTACCTGTCCAAAGTGCCTGTTTGCCAGGTTTTCACTATTGGACGAATCATTTTTCTCTTTACTATTTTCTTGACTTTTTGATTGATTTTTTTTTTGGTGTCACCAAGACGCCTGTTTGCCAGGTTTTCATCAAGGTAACGATTTTTTTCAATTTTTTTTTTTTTTTGTATTTTATGGCTTTCAACTCCACCCTCTAATGCTATGCGTAGAACTTTCAGAGGTGTAAACTGTTGATGGGCTCTATCAATTGTTCCCCATCTGGAGTTGCCAATTGATAAGCTTCAGAACCAAAGGAAGATATGATAATGTAGGGACCCAACCAATTGGTTCAAATTTTCCTGGATTTTCTCTGTCTGCTTGGTTCTTGGGGTTCTGCATGAGAACCAGGTCGCCAATGTCGAACTTTCTGACCATAACCTTTTTATTGTAGCTGCGACAAAGATGGTTCTGATATGCTTGGAGATGGTTCAGTGAATTTTGTCGTCTTTCTTCCAGCATTTCCAGCTTATGCAAGCGTGATTGTCGGTACTCCTCTTCATTAGTTAGACCCTTCAAGAAGACCCATAGCGAAGGAATTTTGACCTCAATGGGTAAGATGGCCTCAGCGTCAAAGACTAGGGAAAATGGGGTGGCCCTTGTAGGCATACGAATGCTAGTTCGGTAAGCCCACAGAGCAGGGTTGAGTTGTATGTGCCAGTCACGGCCAGCGTCATTGACAGTCTTTTTGAGAATTTTGACAATGGTTTTATTGGACACCTCAGCTTGGTCGTTTCCTTGTGGGTAGTATGGAGATGAAAAGTGGTGTTGGATATGGAATCGCTCACATAAATCACGTACGTCTTGGTTTTTGAACAGGCATCTGTTGTCAGTGATGATGGACTGTGGAAGGCCATACCGACAAATGATGTAGTTGAGGATGAACTTTGATATTTGCTTGTCGGTAATGTATGTCAATGGGATGGCTTCAATCCACTTTGTGAAATACTCAGTGGCGGTAATAATGAATTTATGGCCATTGGACGAGGTTGGATGAATCTTACCCACGAGGTTGAGTCCCCATTGAGCGAAGGGCCAAGGAGAAGTGATCGGTCGGAGTTCTTGTGCTGGAGTGTGGACCAAGTCACTGTGTATTTGACATTTGTGACAAGTCCTGACATATTCAATTGCATCTTTTTCCATGGTTGGCCAATAATACCCAAGTCTTGTTAGTTTCTTAGCCAGAGTAGGACCACTCGAATGAGACCCGCATACACCGTCGTGCACTTCCCATAAGGTCGTACATGCTTCATCGGTGTTAAGACATCTAAGGAGGGTATCGTCGAAACTACGGTGGTATAGGGTGTCACTGACAATGGCATACCTTGCAGATTTTCTAATGAAGGACTTCCTTTGGTTATTGGATAGGTTCGGTGGAAGGGTTTGAGATTTTAGGTATTCATAAATGTCCTGATACCAAGGAGAGTTGGGACCAATAAGTTCGCAAACCATTTCTGATTCTGGGATATCATATGCCGGTATCAAAAGCTGTTCCACTAAGAACTCAAATTGTGACACATTTTTAAGGATGTCCAAAAGAGAACTAATAGTAGCCATTGCATCAGCTGCCTTATTCTGTACCCTGGGGATTTATTCAAAAGAAATCGATTGAAAGTATGTCAGGAAACTGTCCACCATCCTCTTGTAGGGAAGCAACTTCTCATCTTTTGTTTCATAGTCATCATTCACTTGTTGGATCACGAGCTGGGAATCCCCATATACAAGCAATGTCTGAATTTTCCATTTGATTGCCAACTTGAGACCTGTGACTAGTGCTTCATATTCGGCAATGTTATTTGTACAAGGGAAAGCGATCCTGAATGATTTAGGAATTGAATCCCCCTGTGGTGTAATAAACAAGATTCCAGCGCCTGAGCCATGACCAGTATGAGACCCATCAAAATATAGCTTCCATGGTGCTGCCGATTCTGCATGAAAAATGGACTCGTCAAGAAAATCAGTCACTAGTGGATGAGTGACTTGGATTGGTGCATCTTCCAATTGATCTGCTATTACCTGTCCTTTTATTGCCTTACACTCGACATATTGTATGTCATATTCGCTTAGTATCATGACCCATTTTGCTAACCGACTTGTTAATGCCGCCCGACTTAGTAGATATTTCAGTGGATCAATCTTGGTGACCAATTGTGTTTGATGACTGAGCATATAGTGTCTTAGTTTTTCGGACGCAAAGACAACAGTGAGACATGCACGTTCAATGTATGTGTAGTTCAACTCATAGCCTATCAGTGTCCGGCTGATGTAATAGATTGCTCTTTCTTTTCCTTCATGATCATTTTGAGCTAGCAATGCCCCCAGTGCTGAACTAGTAGTCGAGATGTATAGAATCAACGGCTTTCCATGAATGGGCAGCATCAGGACTGGTGTTGATAGTAGGTAATCTTTTATTTGCTGGAAGGCCTCTTGACATTTATCTGTCCAGACAAAGGGGACACCTTTACGCAACAGATATTGTCCAATGGGTGGCACTTATCTGCCAATTGGGCTATGAAAAACTGAATAGATTGTACTCTACCTTGCAGAGTTCTGAGTTCACTGATCCCTCTGGGCAGAGGCATATCTATGATTGCTTTGACCTTTGCCGGATCGACCTCTATGCCTCTTCGGGAAACTATGTATCCCAATAATTTACCTGATGTGACCCCAAAAACACACTTTTTAGGGTTTAGCCGAGCTTTGTACTCTTCAAGTCTCTTGAAAATTATGTCGAGTATCTTCAAATGATCTTTCCTTGTTGCTGATTTGGCCAATAGGTCATCTACATAATCCTCCATTATTTTGTGCATCATATCATGGAAAATCGTGGTCATAGCCCTTTGATATGTGGCACCTGCATTTTTTAGACCAAATGGCATGACGTTCCAACAGTATGTACCCCATGGGCAAGTGATGTCATTTTGTGTTGATCCTCAGGAGCAATGCGGATTTGATTATAACCAGAGAAACCATCCATGAGTGATAGCATCTCATACCCTACTATAAGGTCCATTATAATGTCAATGTTTGGCAAAGGAAAGTCACCCTCTGGACATGCTTTATTTAGGTCTCATAAATTTGTACATACACGAATCAACCCATTTGGCTTTGTGAATGGGACCAGGTTGTATATCCATTCAGCGTAATCTATAGACCTTATGAATCCGACATCCAGTAATTTCTTTAACTTAGCCTTGACCAATAGAGCAACTTGAGGGTGCATTTTGCGCAACTTTTGCTTGACTGGTTTAGCATTGGGTAATAGTGGCAGATGATGCAGAACCAGTTTGGGGTCTAATCCTAACATGTTAGCATAGGACCATGCAAAGTTGATTTTCTGTTCTGCAAAGAATTTATGAAATTCTGGTTTCTTTTCGTCAGTCAATGATGCAGCAAATTGGACCATCTTGGGATCCTCCACAGTTGAAATGTTATCCTCTATTGTGTCCTCAATCAGCATAGCCGATTTCTCCTGTTGCATGGGGAGAAAGTCCAGTCCTCCATCTTTGGGTGCCTCAGAGAGGTTTTCACCCACAGATACATCCTTTATTTTTACTATTTTATCGTCAAGAGGTGCCTTTCAGTTTTCACCTAGAGATGTTTCATTTTTTACTTTATTTTTACTTTTGCGACTAGAGGACTGAACAGTCTCGCTGAAGTATGCGGTGCATTCTAAATCAATGGCGAATCTAGATTTTTGGTCCCCACTGGGTATGCCTTCTCGTAATCCCATGAATTCAGAAATTGCCTCATCATTCTGAAATGTGTCCAGAACTGGCGGTCCTTGTTGGTCCTAATCGACTAGTTTAGGGTCAACTAAGGAAATTCCATCGTCAAGGCTAGTGAATTGGGGTGAGGATGCAACTAGCATGCAGATGGATTCAGTGATGTTGTAGATGAGGTTATCATCATCCAACTCGACATCGAACTCTATCCAATATTCTCCTTCACTAGTGTCATATTCATTGTCGTAATAAGGAGTGAAGGTTTTAGAGTCCTGGTTGTCAATGTCGTCTAATACCTCGGATGGATTGGATGGATGGGGTTCAGATGATAGGTATTGTATGTTGTGGGAAGTGGTAGTGGGACTTTGACTATTTGGTGCTTGTTCAATTTTGAATGTTTGCCAAAATTGTTGTTCAGAGGTCAGTTCCCCTAGTTCGACAAACAAATCATCAAGACAACAATCACTTAGGAATCGTTCTGAGCCATATTCCCACTCATGGGAGTCTGTTTTGGTGAGGGTTTCCCTAGTAGTCTCGACACTGTCAGAAGCATGTACTCACTCATTTGAAAGTCCAGAGGTACGTCGATCGTCATTGTCAAGTGATCCAAACCCTAATCCAAGATACTTCAGAGTCTGAAAAGTTTCTATGGGTTCCCTTCGACCAGTTTTATTTTTTCCTAGGCCACTAGTACCATCGTAGCCTTTAGCCTTCATGATGTTGTAACCTTTGCCGTATCTTTGAACTGGTAGTGGAGGTAATGTGACTGTATCCTTATAGATCAATCCTGTGATGTCAGTAAGGTCTTCATCACTCATGTCCCCCCACTTGATAAAAACTATATTCGGTGGGACTTTGAAAGTTTCCTGAGGTTCCATTCTGAAACATGGCCGCCCATATATCTTTAGAGGAGTGGGTATTGTAGTTATGCTATATGCTATATTTAGTTTGAACTCCCCACAGCCGAGGTCCTGGATTTTGATAGTTGATTCAGTCATAGGGCTGGTGGAAGGTGGTGGTACGGCGGAAGACATGGATGGAGCAGATGTGGAAGATGACGTGAGTGTGGAAGGTTTGATATACTTGGATGACGAGGAGCCAAGTGCTTCTCGGTTAATAGGTACTCGGTTTTTGAAGATACCCCTTAAGTTTGTACAATATTGGAAAGGGTCAGGGTCTCCGTATATGGTTACTTATGTGCCGTCAAATGGAAACTTGAGGCATTGGTGGTATGTAGATGGAATGGCTTTTAATGTGTGAATCCATGGACGGCCAAGTAAGATGTTATATGGTAGTTCCAAATCTAGGACCTAGTAGGTTGTGTCCACAATGACCGGTCCTACTCTGATAGGGAGAGAGATAACACCCCGTGAAGAGCGTTCCTTGTCATCGTATGCTTTGATCACTATACTTTTCGTTGGGTCGACGCACACATCAGAGAACCCTAGAGCTTTAACCAATTTGAGGGAGCATATGTTCAACCCTGCTCCGCCATCTATTAAAACCCGTCTAACTTTGTGCTTGTGGAAAAAAGTTTCGATGTGTAATGCGTTATTGTGGTTGGTTTTATGTGATGAGTAATCTTGGTCTGAGAAGGTGACATGGTGCGGCGTAGTGAGATATCCCACCATAGTTTCAAATTGATTGACGTCGATATCCTTGGGGACCGATGACTCTAGGAGAGTTTTATCTAGGATTTCTTTGTGTGTAGGAGAAATACGCAGCAGCTCAAGTATAGATATTTGCGTGGGAGTCTTTCCTAGTTGGTCGATGAGGTTGAATTGACTTTTGGGTTTCCATTGCTATGGCGTTGGGACAGGTTTTGGCTGTTTAGCAGATGAAGCAGGTTGTGATTGCTTAGCAGATGGGCTCGATATAGTAATTTTAGCTTGTCTAGCGGGAGGTGGACCAGCTATAGTGACCTTGCCACTTCGAGTAGTAGCATTACACTGGGGTGCTCTCTTGACCGTAATAGTATTGATGTACTCATTGTCAATTCAGACATTATTTATAATTGGTCCGCTAGAATAATCATACTTGGCTTGGGTGAAGTTAGCTTGGTTCTGTGAACCTGAAGTGGTAGCATTATGAGAACCATGGTCCTGCAGTGGATTCTTGTGGATAGTATGATCTAAGTTGGAGGTGAATTGCGATCCACCTACTTCAATGGTACGATTTTTTATAAGGTATTGTATTATGTTTTTCAATTGTCGACAGTTAGAGGTTGTATGCCCTTTTGCTCGATGGTATTTGCAAAGTGCATTGTCATTCCACCATGCTGGTTTGAATTGTCCTGGGTCATATGGTTTTATTTTTGAAAGTATGATGACCCCATGTTGGATGCATTTCTTAAGGACTTCTTCAATGGGTTCACCCAAGTGGGTGTATGTGCGACCCATAGGAAATTGTCTCATCTGACGATATTGTCCCTAACTGTTTTGACCACTGTGGTTGTTTGAAGAAGTATTGGGAGGAGATATCAATGTCGTTGTTGGTCTGTTTTGTTGTTGAACACCTTTCAGGGCCAATACAGGGCCTACCATGTTTGTAGTCTTGGCGTCGACAACACCGTCATTTGTAACATGCTTGTTTTTAACCCAATATTTGTTTTTTTCAGCGGGTGGATTGATGTTTGTGTTTTTGGAACCATATCTCAGTTCTCCCTTTGCAATAAGGGCTTTCTCAATCTGGACCCCCTTTTCAACCAATTCTGTGAAGTTTGTGCAATAATGTATTTGCAATGCGAATTTTAGGGGTCTCAAAAGTGTTTGGACGAACGTGTCGACTTTTTCCCTTTTGGGGATGTCAATGTGACATCGACTAGCAAGGCTTCTCCATTTTTGAAAGAATGGGATAAATGTCTCACCAGAATCTTCTTGCGTGAGATTGCACAAGCTAGTGATAGAGGTATCCATGTCGATGTTGTACACATAATTTCCTATGAATTTTTTTTTAAGCTCATCCCATGTCTGGATATCCTTTTGAGTTGAAAACCATTCGAGGGCTTGACCCGCCAGACTTTTAGAAAAGAGTCTCATCAAGTATGTTTGTTCGTAGGCGATGTCCATATAATTTGTTGCAAATTCACGAACATGCTCAATGGGATTTTTCTTGCCTCTATATTTTGTGAAGTTGGGTGACACGTATCCTGGAGGAAATGGAGGCATGTATAAGCTTGTGTCAAATGGGTACACATTCAATTCATATGATATTTCTGATTTCTTGCCTGAAATATACATGTTTTGGATAGTTTTCTCCATATCCCTCATTCTTGCTTTGAGGTCGTCCATGGTAGGGTCGTTTATGTTTCCATACGTTGGATTGCCTGGTACACCATGTGTTCCTGTTTGTTGTGTGTGAGTACTGGTGTACTGTGGCGGTATGGATTGTTGTGGTATGTATGATGTGTGCGGATTGACATGTTGTTGGTATTGGAAGTTATGATTGGGCGCATGTTGATGAGTATGAATGCTAGATGAGTAGGTTGGAATGTGTCCCCCAGCCATGTGTGTCGTTATTTGGGGGATGTTGTGACCATGAATGTTATGGTGTGTCTGTAGACACTAAAAAATGTCCTAAGTCCGCGAGTGTCATTTTTCTTGGTCATTGTTCTTCAATAATTGAATAACTTTAATTATTCAATTAGGTGTGACTGCATTCCTCTATTAATTAAATAGTTTTTAATTATTTAATTAATTCACCGTCTCATCTTTATTCTATCTTGATCAATTAAAATTATTTAATTGTGTCGCTAATGTATCCCTTTCTTCAATAATTAAATAAATCATTTTTTATTTAATTATTTATCTTTCATCTATAGTCAAATAATAATAGTAATCATTATTTGACCTTTTATTCTTCTATAATTAAATAATTGTCAAAATTATTTAATTGTGTTTCATTCCTCTCTTTTGGATAAATAATTCAAATTAATTATCCATGTCTAATTTCCATCTCTCCATTTAATTAAATTGATAAATTTAATGAAATGCTCCTCTTTTCATTTTCCCTAAATAAATAATTTGGATAAATTATTTATTTTCCATTCCACTTGTCATTTTCCTCCATTTTGAATAAATAATTTAAAATAAATTATTTATGCACCTCCACCTAGTCAAAGATGCTCTGTCATAATCCTCTGTCATAACATTCATTTCTGTCATAGCCTGCATGCCTTGCATGTCTGTCATAGCTGTTAGGCGTCATAGCCGTCAACGCCATAGCTTTTCCATGCATGGCATTATTTTGGTGCATCAATTCTAGACCGTTGATCTTGGCATCTTTTTTGAGACTTAATCTCAACCATCCATTTTGTAACATCTCTCTCATGCATTCTCATCCATTGATCTTGGAATCTTTCTAGAAGATTAATATCAACCATCCATTCGAATGGTTGTCTATAAAAACAACCTTCCTTCTCCATTTTCAGCTTAACAGCTATTTTTTTCTCCAACTTTCTTGCTACCATTTGCAGGTTTTGCACAAGTGTTTCAACAAATCTGAGGGAAAAGTTGCATAACAAGAAGAAGGAGAGCAAGAGAAAGAATCAACCATAATGGAGAGTGTTTTCTTTTATGTTTTGTATTTTTCATTCTCTTCATTATTTGTTTTCTCTTGTTTGGATGTGGTTTAATAGTTTAGAAGTGTTGGCTGTCACTTTTATTTATGCTATTTGATTTCTAACCCCATCTAACAGTGTCAATGATGTTATGGGTTGTGTTATTTGGCCACCTTGTGTAAATTGTTGATTTTGTACAAGGGGAACATTTGTGTTTGTACCTTGGGAGGCAATGACATTTGAATGGGTTGTCGTGTTAACGTTTTGTTGTTGTTCTTGGATAAATACATGTCTTCTGCCTCCTCCCAAAGGATTTTGTGAAATACCGCTCGATGAATATGACGAAGTTGTGTTCATGGTAGTATATGGAGCTGTCAAGGGGGGATTGTTGTGACTTGATGATGCCCCCGTGGCATTTACTGTCGTGGCATTGACTGTCATGATATTTGTGGTGTTGGGGATGTTAGGGGTGTTTGGGACGTTGGGAGTGGTATGCACTGTCGTTGCGGTCCCAAAGGAAGTATTGCTCGTAGTATTTAAAAGTTGACCACTGTTAACATCAAATCCATGTGGTAACTTAGCTCCTTCACTCAAGAGCATAGCTAAGAATCTATCTCTGTCTTGACGGACCATTGCTTCAACAAGCTGACAAGCCTCTGGGTCTTGTGTCAATGCCTCTATGTTTTCCTGAAGTAGTTGGCCATTTTCATCTTTTTGCAAGAATTGTTCGAATGGAGTGTTTGATGAGGATTGCGTTGTTATTGGAGGTTGATTGTCTAAATTGGAAAATGGATCGTAAAAGGTCCAGTTTGGGTCATGTGGAGGATTGTTGACATTAAACATAGGATCTTGTCGGAAGTTTTCCATTTGTCTCTTTTGTTTTTGAAGTCTAGTTTCGACCATAAATGAGATTGCTCAAATGGGAATGACAACTAAATGCAAGTATGACACTACGTGAAGTCTAAGTTCAAAATGACGACTATAATGACTAATGTTTTTGGATTTTCGCGAATAGGATATGCAATGTGTAGCAATGTAAGACAAGGTTATCTAAGCACTTCTATGCTCGAACTTTGTTTTCGATTTTGACTGCTAAAGGACTTTGTTGGAAATGACAAGTTGACAAGGTCTAAATGACTGGTGAGTCTTCCTAACTAGACTTTTGAGTTGGAAAAAATCTCACAAAAGAGGACAATGACTAAAAAGGGGGTTTGATAACTTGGTCCAAAAGAGTCTAATTTCGAAAACAATAACTTTGCAAAGTGTGCTTAAGATTTTCCTAATCCTAAGTATGCAAAATGTGAACCTAGAGATAATCTAATGTTGAATGTATGCAACTAAAAGGAATGAGGTATGAAACCTATGGTGACTAATGCAAACTAATGGTCAAGACTTTGAGCAATATCAAGTTTGGTTTCTGACAGAATCTTCTTGGTGACAGTGTTTGACAAATGGTTGACAATTTGAAGACCTCAGGTTTCGACTGTAAAGTTTAAACTTTTGACAGGCAAATGCGTCGTTTGAATCTTACGGCTTTTGGACTATCAGATGCGACCTTGTTTAGCATATGTGGCTTTTGAGTTGTCAGATGCATCGTGACGCATACAGCTGCAGCATTCTAAGTGTCAAATGCAGTTTAACAGAGCGGTTGTGTTGTAGAAAATCACTTGCGGTTTGACATATGTGACTCAGTTTAATTTCAACATGATTTTCTTGTCGTTTTGATGGAAATTTTGATCTGTTTAGAGAATGTTTTGTTTCGAACTGTGATAGAACCAGAATACACTTGACAAACACAGCATTTTAAAAGTAACCAAACACACATCAGATAAGCACGATCCTAGGTTAGGCCATGACAATATTCGCTAGATTCCATGCGGGTTTCCCCAACCGCATATCTGTAGCATGTGAATTCAGAAGCTTAGCTGCACGGGCTCCCCCTTACAGTGCACTCTCTTTTCAGGCCAACCAAGCTTCTAACCCCCATGAAACTCCCATGGCGAGCTAATCACCTCTACTACAAACTATGAAAGTGTGGATGCCTTCACACTGACCGGTGCTACGCTAGCAAATAGAAGGATTTTGGCTTTCTATACAAGAGTTTTTAGTTAGGGACCCCCGTTCGAGTGGCCATACATGGGGCAAGAGATTAATCACCATTAAGGTGGCACTCCAGCCTGAAGAGGTTAAGCTCAATAGGGTTTAAGGGAGTACAACTCCGTCCATATGACACATCCGCACAAACAACCTTAGGTTTTCCCTTAAGGTTTACAATCATCTTGCAAGTTGCAAGTATAATCATCTTATTGCTTGATTTCCTTTGTGCTCTATAGAACTTTGGGTTTTTGTCATTTTACTTTGATTTAATTGATCTAATCTAAATCCCTAGAAATTACCCTAAGTTACAATAAATTTTCTTTTATTTAGAAAAGATTGTAAAAAAAATTAAAGTTATAAATAAAAAATAAAAAATAATTAGTAATCACTTTCTCTTAGTATTGTAATTATTTATTTTTAGATTTGATAAAAAATTAAATGTAAGTTTGATTAATGTGAATAAAAATAAATTAAGTTTTCTTAATCATAGTGTTTTAGTATTGTAAATTAATTATTTTAATCACTTAACCCTAAATCTAACTCATATCCTACTCTAATTATATCCTTAATACTAATCCTAGCCCTAACTCCAACCTTAACAATAAATTGTAAACCATTATCCTAATTATGATTTCAACTCTATCCATAACTATGCCCTAATTTTAATCACTAACTTTTAAATAAATAATATATTTAATAAATGTTCTATTACGAATTATTATATATTAAATAAAGTTATAAATATAATATATACTAAAAATTATTAAAAATTAGATATTACATGTTGGTTGTTTTGATTAGAGGTAAAAAAATGGGTTTTGAAGGGGCTCAAAACCCTTTACATCAGAAAGCAGCTGAAATAAAAGATAAGAACATTAACCCAAAAAATAGCCCAACAACAACAACCCATCAACAAAAAAATCCAAAAAAGAAGACCAACCAACAACACTACATGCTTTTTAGAATATGTCACCTCCACGTCGCAGTCTATAGCTTTCTGTGCATCTTCAAAAACATCAGAACTATCCTTCCCATATGCCCCACCCTGAGCTTTAGTTTTTTTCCTAGTCCTAGCTTTAGGACCATGTATATTTACCTCTGAAATCAAAACAATACCTTTCTCACCACCCTTCCTAGTAGCAGCATCCTCCTCCATCTGCTTACCAGCAGCAACAACCTCAACATCATGGGCACTATCTTTTTGCTTCTTAGCACTAACCACAAGAGTAGTAACAATAGTAGACACTTATTTTTTAGCAATTTTATGACCCTCCCCTCCTCTCATCACAAAATCCCAAATTTTCCCCATTTGATCCTCAAGAATGGGGATTCTTCCTTCCATATTTTTCTTCATTTTGAGTGTTTCCTCTGCAACAGTGTCTACCACAATATTTAAGAAGTCAAACAACTCATCTATCTAATTCTAAATAGAGGACCCCTCTACCTTGTTAACCATTCCCTTGACTTTGACATTCATTTTATTGAGTTCATGGAAAAACCATTTAAAAATCTTAAACAAAATAATGGACCCCTCACGCATAGTACCAAGTACATCATACAAATCATTTCTATCAATATTTAAAACCCCTTTTCCTAGGGTATCCTTCTCCTCAAAGGAGCTAATCCTATCCTTATCAGCGGGGGAGTCCTTACCTTTTTCCATAGCTATCGGAGACTTAAGCTTGTGGATGGAGCTAGCAATTTCCTCTGCCATCACCTTTCTCTTCTTAATCCTCTCAAAGTCCACACCCTTGGTCTCCAAAGCAACATCATCCCCATTCTTATCTTTCACTTGCATAACTAGCTTGACACTCAGGGAATCATCAGCAAAGAGGTCACCCGCAATTGTGAGAGGGTGGCCCTACTCCAGAATTTGGCTCACAGACCGTAAAACGCTTTTCTTCCTGCTCACTTCCTCCAAATCCTTCTTCTTGGTAGCTGGGGGTGGCAAGAAAGCCTCCTCATATAGGTCATTCTTCACCTTCAGACCTCTACTCGACACACCAGCAATAGCTTCTTCACTACAAGTAAAATAACCTCCACTAGCACAAGCTTCCCCTTTTTTATTCTTTCCCATGGGAGCGAAATGTGGACCTCCTTCCAGAGAAGTGAGAGAATTAGGAACGAATTCCACATCCTCCTCCAATTCATCATCTTTTTCCAAAATCAATTTTCTTTTCTTGACATTTTTGCTAACAGGTTCATCTTTGGAGGCCATATCATACCCTTTGAGGTAATCATAGGTTTGGGAACCTCAAAAGTCTTTGCATAATTAGAGATAAGGAGAATTAACCCATGTAATATGGTATTTTTTGGGTTTTTCTTGTGAACCTTGATACCTGAGTCAAGACTCATAAGAAGATAAAATGGGAAAGAAACCCTTTTCTTATGTCGGAAGTGGTTAAGCAGAATGAAATGATATGCATTCACTGCTAAAAAATAGCCTTCCAAGGTAATGTAGCGCATAAATTTCTCTACTACATCCCCCCATAAAGCCGTAAGGGAACTTCGTTGATATCTGCCACTCTTAGCAGTCTTTAAGTCTTTCTCTTCATTGTCTTTGAAAAAAAAATTCATTGTAGTATGCACCTCCTTTTTCTCCATAAATACTTTCATTCCATCCATAGCCAAGCCAGTAATACTAATGAGCTCAAAATATGCTCATAATTTGAATATTATGATGTATTTTTAATATCCTTACTCTTATTGTTGATGGTTGTTTTAACTCTTTGATTAAAGGCTTTTTATCTAAAATCGGGTAGTATCCTATAGTAACACATTCCTATATTCTTGCAGCTTACAATCTCTATGTGTCTGTATTAATAGCACTGTTTGACCTCCCGAATGACTGATATAATGCATGTGGTTTTTGGATAATGAAATGGATTTAATATGTGATTAATGAATGTGTATCGTGTTATTTGCCACGCATGCTTTCTTTCCCTTCTGTCGACATGTGCATTGCAAGTTGTTGAAGGAAGCATGAACGAGTCAAAGCGCAGCAGATCTCGGCCTTGCAGTAAAGTCCTTTTCTAGCACATCATCAAGGAAGTTGTTCCAGCAAAGACTCTCTGACCGGGTCATTGGGAGGAAATCTAAATGATCATTAATCTAGGAAGAGTGGAATACTAAATTCTCTTTGAATCTTGTTGAACAGATATGCCTTCATTTATGAGAAGTTTGTTCCTTGATTTAGGATGCATTTATGTCAACATCTTTCTCTGTTAGAGTTAAGTAGTTAGTTTATTTTCTAATATAAATAAGTGTTCCTCCTGTGTGAGTGAGCAACAAAGTGTGTTAAAGTTAGTATTATAATGAGAAACTATGTCTTGTGTTAGTTTTCTTACAAGCAAAACAATCAATGTATATGATTTCAAGTTTATGAATAAAAGTTGATGAAGTTTTGAGTTCAATTCTTGCATAAACTAGTTGATGCTTGCTAAGAGGGGCCACTTAGTGAGTATCTGTAGTTAGTTATTTATCTTTTGTTGATTATAAGTTAGATTTCATTCTTGAAGGTTTCAGCGCAAACTCAGTCTTATATTGTTCCTGCAGCATCGGGAATTATTCCATATGTTTGTTCCTGTAGCATAAGGCCAGTTCATAGTTTGTTTCTTAGTAATAGTTGTCATGATTCCTACTTTGATTAAGTTATGCTTAAGCTAAGAAGACTTTACATTACATTCCTACAACATAAGTATAATTCCTTCTAATCATTTATTTCTAGTAAATTGTGACTGAAACTGGTTCTTAGTGCACATACAGTGCCGCTCCATTTCAAGTATATGTTCCCTGGTTTGACAATGTAAATGAACAACCATAAAAAGATGTTAGTCACCTGCTGGAATGTCCAATTCCCAGGTTAGTATTTTCCATGACTTTTATATCCTTTTGTGGAGTTGACCATTTTTAGCACTGTTGTCATGGATGGTGTCAAGCTAAGAACCTGTCATAGTCATTGTTAGCAATAGTTTAGTGTGTGTATTCAAGCATTTTCAAATTCCTTCAATTTACGGTTAATTCTATTGCATGCATAGAAGAAGAGATGCTCTAGGAAGATTACTCCCTAACTTTCCATTCATTGATAACAATTCTAAACCAGCCTATAATCTATTTGAGGATGGAGGAGACCAAGATATCAATCCATTTGCTGAAAACCTGCTTGCCGAATTGCCATTTGACCCAGCTGACGAAGAACCTCAAGAAAATCCATTTGCTTTGGTACTCCATCAAGCAAATATGGCATGAAATCCACCTAGTCAACCTCCTGCTTTTGAATTCCCCACCATTGCTCAACAAGATAATGATAACCTTAAAAATATTCCTTCTTCATTACTTCCCAAGTTCTATGGACTAATTACAAAGGACCCAGACACTTTCTTGTTTGAGTTTGACATCCTTTGTCGCAGCTATGATTACACTTCAGATGCTCACAGGCTAAAGTGGTTTCCTGCTACTTTGAAGGACGAAGCTCTTAGATGGTTTATGAGTTTGGGAAGGGGTGTTGTTGATAGTTGGGCAGCTATGCAAACAAAATTTCTTGAGAAATAGAAGGAATATTGTAAGAGTGGTAGTAAGGGTGATGATATATTCAAAATTCAACAAAAGGAGGATGAAAGCCTGGAAGACTATATCTCAAGATTCTTATTTTCCCTGAAAAAGAATTCAGACCATACTCTCAATGAAGAATCTCAGAAACTACTTTTTCAAAGGGGAATCAGTGACACCTGTATAGATTCCGTAGATCTGATGGGAGGAGAAGATCTAACCCAAGTTCCTTGGGATGATATCAAGAAAAATATGTCACAACTACTCTCAAGCAATTGTTAAGAAGGGTAGAGGTCATCAAGCCACAATGGGAAAGTCTTCTACAAATGGAGTTTCACAGATGGAGATCACACATTTTCTATCTAATTTCAAGCAAGATATCATAAACAACATGGCTACACAGTTGGATACTATGCAAGCTCGAAAGAAACATGAGGAAGCTGAAGCAATCTTGGTTGAGTTATGTCCACATTGCAGACAGAAGAAACATGACTACAGATGTAAGATGGTGGCTAACCTGAAGGCTAAGCAATTACCTATTGATTTTAAGATAGTAGAAGGTGATGATGACCAAGTATTCTTCGTTGCACAAAGGTGACCATGGGCTCAAAGATAAGGTATGTCTCAAGACCCTTTAACTTAAATTGGTAATCCTTATTCTAATTACAATAACCAATGGCAACCTACATATGGCCCATCACCACCTTGGAATACTTCTCAACCACACTAGCCTACCTATCTGAGCCCTCAATGGAAATATACTCAAGGAGGTTGGCAGTAGCCATAAGGACAATGGACTCCACCCCAAGGTAATTGGCAACAAAATCCTCAATGGAGAGGTTCTCGGCAATGGCAGAACCAATCCCTTGGATCCATGCAGCCCTCATGCCACCTTCTACAATACCTGCAGCAAATACTGGCCCTCCAAAACAAATTCCTATGCCTGCTCAACCATTGCCAAATCCTAATAACAAGCAGCAACAACAACAACAGCCTATGTATTTTGCAGAAGCCAATCAGTATCCAACTTATGCCCTAAATATTAATGATATCCATCTTAGGTCTGGAACCACTCTCCGTGCTCCACAGCCATCTGTAATTACAGAGATTCCAGACTCTGCCTCTGAAAAACCTACTAATCCTGCAGAACATATACTTGTATCAGATACTGTCTCTAAGGAGCCTATCCTGCAACATAAGGCCAAACTGCCTTTTCCTCAGAGATTGCAAATTACTACATCCAAGTCTATGGAAGAGTCTACCTTTGATATTTTGGATCAGCTAAAGAATGTACACATTCAAATTCCCCTTTTTCAAGCCATTAAAGATGTCCCAATTTATGGAAAATCCATTAAGGAGGTCTATTTAAAGAAACCACGAAGAAAAAGGATCCCCAAACTATCCATTTTCTAGGAAAGTTGGTGGATATTATGTTAGGGAAGGTAGTCATCCCAAAATATACTAAAAACCCTGGGAGTCCTATGGTAAAAATAAATATTAATGGCTAGATAGTAAAGAATGTTTTGATTGACCTTCGTGCAGCCATCAATGTAATGACCAAATATACTATGGATTATTTGAATCTCCTAACCATTCAGTCTACACCTACTGTCCTGCAACTTGTTGATAGTTCCACAATAACATCTAATAGAGTGGTAGAAGATGTCATTGTCATCCTTGAGTCTTGGGAATACCTAGCAGATTTCACCATATTGTCCACTAAGGAAACTTTGGGAGGATATCCCATCATCCTAGGTAGACCATGGTTAGCAACAGTTGATGCTTTTATAGGATGTTGTTCAAGAGACATGACAATTTTTGATGGTCAGTCAAGAAAGAAATTGTCTTTATACCTACCTGCCCAGCCTTAGCCAAACTTGTCTCAACCAATTTGGCCAGATTTAGGAGAGGAAACTAAAGAAGACAATTCATTGGCTCAGCTAATAATGTTGCAAACTAATCCATTTTCCTAGCTTCAGAGTGAGGATGGCCTGCTTTTACACATTTTGTAGTCCAACTCTGCTCTGAGTAGCCCATCTGTTCTAGATAGTTGTCTTCAGTAGTGTTTCCTGCAACAACTGAATCTTGAGAGCCTACCACCTAAATTTCCTGCATTTTATCACAATTTTCTTCCACATGAAATACAAACACCACATTTATCAGCAGCCTCCATGAATGATCTTACCAAGCAAGTAGAAGTGTCTCTAGGCCGCTGTCTGAACATCAATAATAAGTTGTCTCAATCTCAACAAACTGCCCTAGTCACAATGCTGCAAGATCAACACAGAGCTTTTGCATGGGACTATGGGGATATGAAGGGAATAGATCCTCAACTTTGTACTCATAGGATATACATTAAGGAAGACTATTCACCTATTAGGCAGCCTCAAAGAAAGATAAACCCAACACTCAGGGAAATAGTTAAAAAAGAGCTCCAAAAATTGTTTGATGTTGGTTTTATCTACCCTATTTTAGACAATCAATGGGTATCTCCATTGGTGATTGTTCCTAAAAAAGGTGGAAAATGGAGCGTTTGTGTAGACTACAGGGAGCTGAACACAACAACTAAAAATGATCACTTTCCACTGTCATTTGTTGACCAAGTGCTAGACTCATTTTCTGGTAAAAAGTATTTCTCCTTTTTGGATGGATATAGTGGGTATAATTAAATTAGAATTGCCCCTGAGGATCAAGACAAAACAACTTTTACCATTCCATGGGGAACTTTTTCCTACTCTGTCTTACCTTTTGGCCTATGTAATGCACCTACAACATTTCAAAAGGCAGTGATTAGTATTTTTGCTGACATTTCTCATGATTCTATGGAGATCTACATGGATGACTTCACCACTTATGGAGTTAATTATGAAGAAGCATTAACAAATTTGGAGAAAGTGTTGAAAAGATGTAAGGAGCAAAATTTGTCTTTGAATAGTGAGAAGTGCTTTATGATGATGCAAAAGGGAATTGTTTTAGGCCATCATATCTCTCAAGCAGGAATTCAAGTTGATCCTACAAAAATAGAAGTCATTCTAACTTTGCAAATACCTATGAAACAAAAGGATGTTAGAAGCTTCCTAGGACATACTGGATATTATGGAAGATTTATCAAAGATTTCAGCAAAATAGCCAGTCCAGTATATGCCTTATTGACTAAGGATTTTGAATTTAACTGGACTGAGGCTTGTGACAAATCTTTCCTGTAGCTTAAGAACTTACTTACTCATGCACCTATTCTTCAAGGATCGAAGTGGATTCTGCCCTTTCATATACACACAGATGCTTCTGATTATGCCATAGGGGCAGTTTTAGGACATAAAGAGAATTCCATAGAGCATGCCATATATTTCATTAGCAAAAACCTTCAAAGACCTGAATTAAACTATACTATCACAGAGAAATAATTGCTAGCAGTTGTGTATGCCCTGAACAAGTTTTGACATTATGTCACTAGTTACTAAATATTTGTGCATACAGATCATGCAGCAATAAGGTATCTCATGAATAAGCCTACCATATCTGGTAGATTAGCAAGATGGCTCCTATTGTTGTAGAAATTTGATATCATAGTTATTGATAAGCCAGGTCGGGCTAATGTGGTGGCTGATTTCTTGTCAAGACTTCAAACAACTACACCTACCACACCTGAGCTAATTGATGATAGCTTTCCCAATGAACATCTGTTTTCAATTACTACTCAAACTCCATGGTATGCAGATATTGCAAATTATTTAGCATCCAACAAGATCCCAACCCACTTCTCATCAAAGGAAAGGAAATTGTTGGTAGAGAAAAGTTTTAACTTTTCATGGATTACAGATTGTTTATTTTATACAGGACCTGACTAAGTCATGAGAAGGTGTGTTAGGGAAGATGAGACCTATGACATTTTGCATGCCTGTCATGATGAACCATGTGGTGGGCACTTTGCAGCCAAGAGAACATCTATAAAAGTGTTTGCTACAAGATACTATTGGCCCACACTACACAAAGATGTTGCAGCCTACACCAGAAAATGTGGTAGATGTCAATGCATGGGGAGACCAACAAGGTCTGATGAAATGGCCCTATATCCTCAAGTGGTAGTCAGTCCCTTTGACAAGTGGGGCATGGATTTTGTTGGGCCTATTGATCCTCCATCCAATGAGAAATCATACATTTTGGTTTGCACTGATTATGTAACCAAGTGGGTGGAAGTGAAAGCAATGACACATGCTCATGACAATAAAGTTGTTGATTTCCTGTATGAGCAAATTTTTACTCTATTTGGAGTCCCAAGGGAACTTGTTACTGATCAAGGAGCTTAGTTTACATCAAACTTAATCACTGCATTGATGAATGATTACAAGATTAGGCACAAAAATTCTAGCCCCTATCACCCTCAAGCCAATGGTCAGGAAGAGGTTACCAACAGATAAATTGAGGCAATCCTTACTAAAATAGTACAATTACATAAGAAGGATTGGAGCAGTCAGCTTCCTAAAGCATTTTGGGCATATAGGACAACATGGAAAACAACTACAGGGTTCACTCCTTTTGAGTTACTCTATGGCAAAACTGCCATGTTGCCAATAGAGTTTGAGCATAAGACCTTAACGACTGCTCTCCAACTTAGCATTGATATTTCAGAAGCCCAAAAGGAATGCCTCTTGTAGCTGAATGCATTGGATGAGATAAGGAAAGTTGCCCTGCAGCATACTAAAGCTATTTAGCAGCAAAGAAAAAAATGGCATGACCACCATATCAGAACTAAGCAATTCTCTATCAGTGATTGGGCGCTCCTCTATGACTCCAGGTACAAGGAAAATAAAGGAAAACTCACCACAAGATGGCTTGGTCCTTATGAAATAGAAAATGTGTTTGATAATGGTTCAATTCAATTGGCTACAATAGATCATGTCTGATTCAAGCTATTGGTTAATGAACACCATCTTAGGTTGTATCATAAGCCAGCATCCAAAGAAGAATTTATGAAGTAGTTTGTTTCGGATGCGGCCATTGATCTTCCTGCAGCAAAAGGCTTTGGCCTTTCTCCTATAGCATCTCTTTAAAATTCAATGTTGCATGCCCATAATAAAGGTTTCCTTTTTAAGGAAGCCACTTTCTTAGTTTTTCATTCATCACCACCATTCATTCCCTCTTCTTCCACATTACCCATCCATGTCATCCATCCTACCGTACCGCCCTCATTTATGGTTTCAATTCTAGCCATCATTTCATGTTGAGCTGTGATCTTTCCCAGCATGTACGAGCACTTATTACAAGGTATGCGATATCTTTTATTGTCACATCATTTATTTATTTCATTTATTCATTAATTGCCATGTACATATCAGTCATTATTGTCTATTCTTCACTTATCCTTTCGCACATGTGTGGACACATGCCAAATTTTTAGTAGGGGGTGGGGATAATCCATTTCAACTTTTTCTTATTCCACTGTCACAACTGTTAAGATATTTTTATTTTCTTGTACTTACCAAATAGGACTGTGTGCTTTCATCCTAAACAACGATTAACTACTTCATTTGAGTAGTTTTTAACAATCATTTCATGCAATTATCCTTTGTGTCATTCTTGGAAAAGTAAAGAAAAGTGATGGCAGGGTAGAGAGAAGTAGGGCAGAAGAAGTTTGAGTTTCAAGAATCTCAACAGGGATAATTTGTGAATATGGGTGGCCAATTAGTAAGACATGAGCTTGTAGCTCATGAACCCTTGACGCAAAATCCTTAAGCGGTTCAGGCATTCAGCAATTGCGGTTGGCTGAATTATTTTCTAAGGATAGATTCCTATAATGAGGAAGCTGCAAGTGAGCTTTTGAGAACTCTTTCGGAGGGAGAAGCTACAGTGTGGGGTTTGACAGTAGTCGTTACAGAAGGGCAGATTGTAGAAGTAACTGGGCTTCCGGCTGTAGGAGAAATTTTTTCTTCAGGGAGAGATGTTGTCTCTACTAGGGCAGAATTCACAATACCAATAGATGGACCCTTGGAGGTTTCCAAACAACGATGCAAACATGTGTCACTGCCTCCTCCATACTCAGAATATGTCACCTTCATAATCAGGTACTTGACTTGTGAGAGATGTTTTTCCTATTTGCATTCCTATCATTTTAAACTATTGAGTCATATGAGGCACGGTTTAGTTGTCAATGTTCTGAATTTTTTGTTAAACCTTTTGAAAAATTGTGCCCATGAAACCCAGAGGGGTAGGGACAACTCTATCGCCCATCATTCCTTCATTAAATTCTTGATCGAGCGTTTCTTTAGGGATGTATCACCCCTTTCTTGGCAAGAATTTGTTTCCCAGAAGGGTCTGCAACCTCTAGAGCCTCCTACAACACTCTCTACACAACACAAGAAAAAGAAAAAGAGAGTAGAATCTACAAGTAGGGAAGCAGAGCAAGAATCATCTGCTCCTACAGCACCTAGTCCTACAACCTCCACACCAGAACCCTCTACCCAAGTAAAAACCAAGTCTGCTAGCAGAAAAGAAAAGGGGAAATGAAGGAAGGAGAGTTATCTAGGGCAGAACAAACCCCAGAATCTGACCCTCATGTTCAAAAGTGAAAATGTTCTACTCCACTCTTTCCTACAGCATCTTCCCCTGTAGCAGTTTCTCCTATAACAACACCTGTTGCCACTACAGTTTCGCTATCATCTTCTCCTGCTGAGTCTGAATCCTCTAGGAAGGTTAAAAAGAGGAAAGCCACGAAAGTGTCTCCTACAACTGTTACTTTTGAAACATTTCCAAAAATATTTTTGTCAAGGAAACAAAATAAAGTTACCTCAACCTCCATTCAACCAGAAATTATAGTAATCCCTAAGGAATCTAAAGAATGCAGTCATGATGTTTCTCAGAATGTATCTGAGAATGTTCCACAAATTCCATCTGTTTTTTTTGAGGAAGCACAACATAGCAGTGGTAATGAAAGGGGGATGTCAAGTCTTGATGACTTGGCTAAAGCAGTTAGGAAAGTTTCAGAAGAAACACAATTTCCTCCTAAGTAGCAATAGGAGTCCATCCTACAACAAGAGGAAGAACAGCTTGAACAATCTAAAGTGTCTAATGAAACCCCATTACCCCATGAAACTTGTCGAGCATTGGTTGTTTATAAAAGGACATTGTTGATTGAATATTTGGAATATCTTAGGACTACATGGAGGCCTGTTACATTTCAAACTTTGAGTTTCGCCATTTAGCTAGAACTAAAATTCAACAAAGTCTTTGGGAAGAAGAAAAGAAGAAATTGGAAAGGGAAATTGAAAGAAAAAAATAGGAAATTCAAGAAATAAAAGAGAAAATGGATGAAATGGTGAAGATAACTGGTAAAATTATGGAATGTAGGCCACCACCTAGGGTATATGCTATGTGCCTTAAAGAGCAATTTCTTTGGTTCCAATTGATGAGAATTTCAAGAAATTTAGACCCTGTCATTCATACAGCTAAGGAATTTTATGATGCATATCAAGTAGCACCCAGTTGGCTAAAAAAATCTTTATGTGAGTTTTATTTGCATGGTTTGCTAATTTTGTTTGAAACATAGTGGAATCTGTTTCTCTACATTGGTGACATTCATCTGAGGTCACTCATGTCTTGGGCGGCCAATGAAACTAACTATGGAAGAAAATTAGAGGCTTATGAAGAGGCTGAAAGGAATGAACCTATTCCACTACGATCTGAAAGCTCAACTCCCCACATAATTCTGAAAACTTGGCTTACTGTTGTGTATTGATTCAATGATTAGACAGAAAGAATGAAAATATTTGATATCAGGAAGCAGGTGTATGATGAGTTCAAAGACCAAACATATCTATTTTGGAAGCTTTCATCTTCTAGAATTGAAACAAGATGGGAAAAACTAACTGTTGGTCTAAGGAAATCTGAGCCTCATAGCCCTCTAAACTTTAAGGCAGCTATCAAAAGGACAGAGAAGTATATGCATCTTGGTCTCTAGAGAAGGTTTGAGTTATGGTTACCATTAACATTTCGACCTCCAGTTTTGATGTGGCCACTTTACCCTTATCGGGCTACAAATGTTAATGAGGATACAGAAACCTATAGGTATGAGAGATGGAAAAGTTTCAAAGGTTTCTACTACAAATTCAGAACTTCATTACAGGGCCATACTACTACTGATTTCAGAGAAACAACTAGAAAGCTTAATGCTGGAGAACCATCATTAGGATAAGTAGGGGGAAAATGATGAGCTCAAAATATGCTCATAATTTGAATATTATGATGTATTTTTAGTATCCTTACTCTTATTGCTGATGGTTGTTTTAACTCTTTGATTAAAGGTTTTTTATCTAAAATCGGGTATTATCTTATAGTAACACATTCTTATATTCCTGCAGCTTAACATCTCTATGTGTCTATATTAATTACCCTATTTGACCTCCCAAATGACCGATATAATGCATGTGGTTTTTGGATAATAAAATGGATTTAATATGTGATTAATTAATGTGTATCATTTTATTTTCCACGCATGCTTTCTTTCGCTTTTTTCACCATGTGCATTGTAGGTTGTTGAAGGAAGAATGAACGAGTCAAAGCACAACAGATCTCGGCCCTACAATAAATTCCATTTCTAGCACGACATCGAGGAATTTGTTCCAACAAAGACTCTCTGATCAGGTTGTTGGGAGGAAATCTAAATGATCATTAATCTAGGAAGAGTGGAATACTAAATTCTCTCTGAATCGTGTTGAATAGATATGCCTTCATTTATGAGAAGTTTGTTCCTCGGTTTCAGGATGCATTTATGTCCATGTCTTTCTCTGTTAGAGTTAGGTAGTTAGTTTCTTTTCTAATATAAATTAGTGTTCCTCTTGCTTGAGTGAGCAACAGAGTGTGTTAAAGTTAGTATTATAATGAGAAACAGTGTTTTGTGTTAGTTTTCTTACAAGCAGAACAATCAATGTATATGATTTCAAGTTTATGAATAAAAGCTGATGAAGTTTTGAGTTCAATTCTTGCATAAACTAGTTGATGCTTGCTAAGGGGGCCCACTTAGTGAGTATCTATAGTTAGTTATTTATCTTTTGTTGATTATAAGTTAGATTTCATTCTTGAAGGTTTCAGTCCTGTAGCATCGGGAATCCATCCCTGTGTTTGTTCCTACAGCATAAGGCCAGTTCATAGTTTGTTTCTTAGAAATATTTGTCATGATTCCTGCTTTGATTAAGTTATGCTTAAGTTAAGAATACTTTACATTACCTTCCTGCAGCATAAGTAGAATTCCTTCCAAGCATTTATTTCTAGTAAATTGTGACTAAAACTGGTTCTTAGTGCACATATAGTGCCGCTCCATTTCAAGTATATGTTCCCTAGTTTGACAATGTAAATGAATGACCATAAGAAGATGTTAGTCACCTAATGGAATGTCCAATTCCCAGGTTAGGATTTTCCATGACTTTTATATCCTTTTGTGGAGTCAACCAAATACCAACAATGAATTCTTCATTAACCTAAAACTCAGTCCCATAAAGCTTAAGCACTCTGTCATTCCATCCTTTAACAAAAATGTCTATTACCTAGGGATCATTTCCATGAAGTTTCTCCAAATAAGGTGTTAACTATCCCTTCACTAGCACTTGACAAACCTCCTTCCTTTCCCTCGCATCATCACAAGATTTGGGTTTGACACAATTTCCATCACCACCCATCTCGCCACAATTAGCAACAGAAACTAGCTTATAGACACCAAAAACAGAACAAAGAAGACTCTGGAAAACAATTTCAAAACTACCCAGAATTTATGTGAGGCCAAAATTGGGACAAGGGATAATAAAGACCAAGCTTTTTTGTTTCCTACAACACCCTTCTCCCCTATGAATTTCTCAATTTAAATCTTGCACACCATACTTTCTCATAACAATCAACCACGTGATGAAGAGCAAGCACGCTGCCAACCATAATGAGACATTAATCCAATAGAAATCAACACTCATTATTCATAGTAGCAATAGCCTCTATAGGAAGAGGGTCATTCAGACCCCACTCCCTAAAATATTTAACACCAATTTTAGCAAAAATATTTGCTATCCCATTACCTTCTCTTAAGATATGTGAAATCTAAAACTCATCAAAAGATTTCAAAATATTATTGAATCCCTTATCAAGGACTCAATAGTCCAAGAGGGAGGAGTGCAATTTTTCAAATTATTTATGATATTCAAAGAATCCCCCTCTAGCCAAACTTTTCTATATCCTTTTATTTGAGCCAATTTGAGACCATGATAGGCTACAGCAGCTTCTGCATAGTGGTTTGTATGGGTTCCCAAAGGGAGCACCACAACAGAAATGATCCTATCATTTTAGTTTCTAATCACTCCCCCACAACTAGCAAGTCCCAAATTTCCTTTAGCAGCCCCATCAAAGTTAATCTTCACCTAACCTTCCGAGGAGATTTCCAAACAACATCCTCTCTAGAATTTTTTCCTTTAGTAACCGAGAGGGAAATATCACAAGAAAACTTCCAATTTTGAGAAATAGAGATATCATAGGGGCTAATATTTATTTTTGGACCATTGTGAAAATTTATTCTAGCCTGAAAGTTTTCTTTAATGGTAGCACAAATTTTGTAAGCCACAGAGTTAGCAAGGAGGGATGAATTCTTGAAGATTTTGTTGTTTCACTCAAGCCAAACTCCCCGAGCAATATGAGGAAGAGATAGAGACCACAAAAGCTAAAGAGTAGGATTGGATGAAGGGCCAATCCATTGAGACCATGGCTCATTAATAGAACCAGTGAACACCCAAATTAAGTTCCATAGAGATAGTACATGGGCCTAAACCATTCTAACAAAACTACAACCAATCAACAAATGACAAACATTTTCAGCCTCTTCTTCACATAGAAAACACCTGTTAGGCATCATAAAACCTCTTTTGACCAAGTTGTCAATAGTTAATATTTTATTTTGGAAAAATAGCAAAAAGAAAATATTGACCTTAGGAATCAATTTAAAGGACCACACAAAAGCCCAAAATGGAGTTGGGCCAACAAAGGAGTCATTAGAATGAAAGGTCGAAGCCACAAAGTATATGCCATTAGAAGAAGGCTTCCAAACAAACTTATTGGGAGAAGGGGAAGAGGGAATATGTACCAAAGATATAGCCTTATAAACAATCTCCAAAACAAGGTCGACCTCATGCAGCTTCTTCCAACAACCTCCCTCAATATAGTTAGCAACCCATCTGCCAAACTGTCACACACAAAGATCCATGAAAGGTTTATCCTATGGCTCATCTTTGAAGGGCCTATTTTCAAACCAATTATCATCCTAGAACAAGATATCTCTACCATCCCCTAGTTGCCAAAAGAAACCCTTGGCCACAAACCTATGAGCCTTAACAATGAAATTCCAAAGAGTAGAACTAGATGGGGGATTAAACTCTTGAGAAAAGAACCCCCTTATACCATCAGCCTCGTGTAAGTATTTTCTCCAAGCAATTTTCTCCCATTCACTCTTGGCCAACAATAGGTTCCACATTTGCTTACCAAGGAGGGCAATATTAAAAGCTCTAATTTTATGGATCCCCAACCCACCAGCCTTCTTAGGTTTGCAAACATCATCCCAAGTAACCAAGTGAATCCTTCTCTTGTCCTCCACCCCAAACCAAAGGAAAATTTTCTAAATATTTTCCAAAGTATCTTCAAACTTCTTGGGCATATGAATAAGACTAAGAGCATAAACAGGAAGATTCTGAAATGTAGATTTAATCATCTAAACTTTCCCAGCCTGGCTCAATAGAGCACCCTTCCAACTAGCCAATTTAGTGTTGAATTTATAATCATACCCCTCCAAAAAGAATCAGGAACTTTGGAGGATAGGGGCAGGCCTAAGAAAGAAGAAGGAAGTTCCCCAATCTGACATTACAGAATTATAGCAATTTTAGTCTGTTTGTGGATCGCAGTGTTAAAAAAGAAAAGAACACTCTTAGGAAAGCTAACCTTCTACCCCGAAGTAGCTTCATACCTCTATAAGATCAACTTGACAACCTTAGCCTCCTTAATGGACGACTACCCAAGCATAAGAGAATCATCCAAAAACTACTAATGTGAGCAAATAAGGTTACTAGAAGAAGGGGAAAGTCCAACCATAACCCCATAATTGATAGTCTCTAAACGAGACGACCCAAGGACCCCACCATTATAATAAACAAAAATAGAGAAATAGGATCCCCCTGCCACAAACCTCTTGAAAATTCAAAAATAGGAGATGGGGACCCATTAATGAGAACATAGAATATCAAAGTAGAGATAAGTTGAAGCACAAGGGCTGACCCTTTCTCCCCAACACCAAAATTAGTTAAAATATTAGATAGAAACCCCTAGTCAACTCTATCATAAGATTTAAGTAAGTCAAGTTTCAGAATAAAACCAACTTTCTTATTAATAGACAGAGAGTGGATATTCTCATGAACCAAAAGAATAGAATCCAAGATTTTCCTCCCAGCCACAAACCTATTTTGCTGAGGTGAGATGATAAGAGGAAAAATTCTTTGCAAGTGGACTGCCAGAACCTTGGAAAAAATATTATAAATCGAGTTACATAAGTTGATAGGACAAAACTCATCAAAAGAAGAAGCACCAGGCTTCTTAGGGACCAAGACAATAAAAGAGGAGTTTAATTCCTTGAGAAGGGATCCAAACCTAAAAAATCCTTAGTAGCCACAACAACATCTTTAGCAATAATTTTCCAAAAATCTTGAAAAAAGAACATGAGGAAACCATCTGGACCCGACGCCTTATTACCTTCAAAATTAAAAAACAACACTCTAAACTTCATTTGTTGAGGGAATGCAAGCCAACTGTCTATTCATATCATCATCCACAATCTAATGGATATACCTTAAGAGATCCTCTTGACAAGCCATATCAAACTCCCCCTCCATCAACAACAGCTGAGAGAAGTAAGAGGAAGCAACAAGCAACAAATCAACATTCTTTTCCAACACTTTATTATTGAAGTTGATCAAGTTAATTAAGTTATTAGCCCTATGTTTCAAAGTAGAAAGGTGAAAAAACTTGGTATTCCTATCCCCACTTTTAAGCCACATTATCCTCGACCCCTATTTCTAGAATTCCTCCTCCCTTGCCACAATCTTGTGCAATCTGGAAAGTAAGATATTTTCCTTTTGCATCAAAGCTTGATCATACCTAGACACTTGGATCGGGTGTTGCACATCCTGAAGTACCTTAGTCACACCCTCTTTTTCCACAAAAATATGACCAAAGGAGGTGTGATTCTACTTTCTAGCATTATCTTTAACATTGGCAAGATTCTTAGCAACTCTAAACATAGCCAATCCATCCACATGGATGTTCCACCACTCATTAATCAGATTCCCTAGGTTAGGGTGACACGTCCACATTTTTTCAAATCTAAATGGAAATTTTTTCTTGCCACCAACAAATCCACCAATAGAGCAAAAGGGAATTTATCAAATCCCAATCTAGTTAGTGCAGAAAGCAAGAAAGAATAATGAACCAACCACTTAGGGGAGATGAGAGCACAATCAAACTTAACCTGGATCAGGGCATTCCCCACTCTCTTATTTGACCAAGTAAAAGACGCACCTTTCAGGTCCAAATCAAGGAGCACAAAATCATAATGAGACTCATAAGATCATATCTTCTCTCATCCACCATCTATGAACCACCCAAATTTTTAGCATCATGCAAAAGAGTGTTAAATTCTCCCATAACTAGCCAATTCTCAATATGGTTCACAACTTTGAAAGAAGACAAATTCTCCCATAGTCTTTTTCTAGCACTCTTACAATTCAAAGCATAAATATTAGATAGAGTCCAAGAGAATCTATCACGCAAGTGAGTAAAGGAAGTAGCCACATGATTACAATAATTAAAATAACTCAACTCCCTGGATCACTCTAAGATTCCAAAAAGTAACAATCCCTCCTGATGCCCCAACTACATCAGAACAATGCATACCACAATCCTTAAAGAGCTTATTCTTCAACCTAGACAATTTATCCAATCCCATTTTAGTTTCTTAAATTAACACAATATTAGGGTGATGATCTCTTACCAAATTAGCAAGAAGATCATGCTTGTGAGGCTAATTTAATCCCCTCATATTCCAAGAGATGATCTTCATAATAACTTATTGGACATTCTCTTTGAGCACATATCTAATAGGGTTCTTTGTGTCCCATCAACAATGTCCTTACGACTCTCCTTTACCCTAGTAATGTTAGCAAGAGGCCTTCCTCTTCCATGTAGCTCAGATCCATAATATGATCTTTGTCGGTTCCTTGTCGCTACTCCCAGAGATGGAGACATTTTTTTCCTATTGCACCCACAAACTTGAATGTATGGAGGATTATCCAGATCCTCTTGTTCCCCAAAATCCTTAGATTCAGGCATTACCTCCAATCCCTCAGCCTTCAAACCATCTTCATGCCCCACCCCTAAGGGCAAAGATCTAACCTCGTCACAAATAAAGACCTTATCAACCTGAGCAGCCTCCGACCTAACTGCTTCCATAGATACCACTGAATCACTAGCAGGGGGAGACTTAACCTCTTCACCCTGACCCAAAGCCTTGTTCTCTTTTCCCAAAATCTCCTGGCCTTTTGCGATATCATCCTTATCCTCCAATACAAGGTCCTTTTCAACAGGTTCAACCTCCACATTCTCACATAGAGTTGAATCCCCTTTCTCCATAGGCTCCACCACCTGATCTGGGTCTTTCTCCTTCTCTCTCCATTGCTTAGTCATCTGCTTAGGCACCTTGAGAGGGAACTTTTTGGCCTAATGGACAACTTTTTTACAATGGAAGCAAGCAAAGGGATTCCATTTGAATTCAACCACTTGCTCCCAAACCCAAAATTTAGAGTTTTTTTTATGACAGATGACAGATCAGTTGATTGCTCAATATTTAGACAAAATATAGCATAAACCAAACTCTTCCTAGAGGTTGTCATCTAGTCAATCAATATCATACAACCGAAGGTGTTTGCTATCCCTTTGACCACTTCCTCATCCCATAATTCCATTGGGAGGCCTAGAAGATGAACCCAAACTGGAGCAACCAAGAAAGAACACAAGTTCAGGTTGAAGCCCGGTTCCCACTTTTTAAGCATCAGAGATGACTTTCCAATAAACCATGGGCCACCCGTTAACACCAAAACCAAATCATCTTCACAATTAAAGGTGAAAGAAAAAAATCTTTGGCTATAGCCGCAACATCAATTTGTCCCTTAGGTTTCCATCGATTTAAAGAAAACTTACGCACCAACTCAATATGAGGTTGAGGACCAACAAATTTACCCAACATAGCCATATCCATATTGGACATACTTTTGTCAACAATATAGTCTGAAATAGAAATAGAGTACTCTCTAGTTTTTGCATTAGCAGTAAATGGCACTGGAGGATAAGTACTCTTACCTTTAGGCTTCACTCCAAACAAATTATTCCACTTAAGAGAAAAGCTCAACAAGAATTCAAAATTGGTCTTATCAACCCCAAGGCCAGTTGTATCAAAAGTCCCATCACTACCACCAAAAGATAGGTCTGGCCCCGAATTTTAGTCCTGGGAATCTCTTTTTTAGAGGACACTGGGGAATGCATAGGACACACAACCACTGATGCCCCTTTCCCAACAAAACAAACATTATCAACTATAGGGGACCCACAATGCTTACCTATCATAAAGGACACACTTGACATCACCCTCCCATCAACAAACTATATGACATTAATGCCTACAACATCATCAAGAAATCCCACCTTTTCAAAATTTGAAAATCCACCATCGCCATCACCACCACCCAAGGAGCTCTCTATTTCTTTTCAGATTAATAAATTGGGTTCTTCTTTATTACAGTTTGGTTGTTTCTCTTATTATTAATATAAAATTATTATATATTAAAATGATTATTTATTACAAGTTGTTTATTTATTTTTATTTTTTTTGCTTCGTAAGAGAGATTGTATTATATTAATAAACTAAAATTACAAGCGTCTGCAGATGTGAGAAAACCAAAAGGGCTCCAAAAATCTAGCCATATTCATCAACACAAAACTACCACCCAACCACCATGACCAAAACATCTAGCCAAATGAACCAAACAAAATTCCCAACAATGGCAAACCAACAAAAGAGTGGAGAGAATAGTGCTATCTATCAGAAACCCTAAGCAACAACCTACCACTCGAGGACCAAACGCCACCATAGAAGGAAGAGGACACCAAAATTCACTACAACCTAGCATTTATAGAAAACTATTTTCATTCGCAAAGGCATCAAAATCCTGGACCCAATCCATGTCGCAGACCTCAACCAAATGAAAAAATTTCTTGAGAAAATTGACTGCAACCGCCACAATCATCCTATGGTGCATAAAGGTTGTCCCCTTTAAGTCCAGGAGAAAAGGAAAGATCTTAATTACCTCTCCCAAAATCTTAATTAGTTCCATGTCACTAGGGCGTGGGGCTCCCTTGCCAAGAATAGAAACTTTTAACACCTCCTTCAAACCACCTAGAAGTTCATTTTTAAAAAATTTAGCCATCAGTAGCATTGCTTCCGCCTTAGGGACCTGATTGTCTAGTATTGAAGTGAGGAACCACAACACCACTTGTGAGTTTTCTCAAAAGTACTCCTTGTGTTCCAGATGCCCCTTGTTGAGCACCATCTTCATTGCCACAATCGTTAATGGTTCAATATTGAGTAGAATGCAATTCAAACGTTGGTCTATAACCTCCCAAAATGCATATTGGTGATATTTGCACTCAAGGGTTAGAGGAGTGTCGACCCCGAAGCAAAAAAATGAGTCCACTAAAATCTCCAGCATAAAATTTGAGCTCTCCACAATTGGAGCACAAGACCCACAGAAATCGAGCCAAAAAACTATCATGCAAAAGGGAGAAGAGATGTTTCCTTCACCACCTTAACCCAAGAATGAAAGAATGCCACAAAAAAACCTCCTTTATTACTCTACACAATTCCTATAAACTAGCCACGCAAATCATTAAAAAAAATGAGGTTGTCATCATATGAGTGAATGAGTACATGAATATGAGGTGATTCATCCTTTCCAACAATTGGGAAATCTAAACGCATCCTCCCTGGTCACCGCTTGTACCTCAGAATGATGGTGCCTTAAGTGCGCGCTATCGACCAATGAAAGTTTATGAAGAGACATGACCCATTCACCTTAGATCACACAGCTAGCCAAAAGCAAGTTGTCACTCCACCCTATAGCAAGCATGATCAATTGAAATCACCTTACCGAGCCAAGCTAGAATGCCAAGGCCAATGGAAATTGGTGCCATATACATCTAGCCCAGATTACATGATGATAGTCGTAGTCTCTCCACATCCTCATTGTGGAGAGATGCCCACCCTACCTCTCGATATCATCTTTTATCATTAATTGTTCAACTCTTTCAATGAAACCCCGTTATCCCCTAGATTAGAAAGGAGAATGACCTCTGAATTTCCTTCTCTGAGAATGTGATTTCAATCATTACCAGTTCCAACTGATCCACCCACTATAAGGCTATTTCCAATTTTGATCCCAACTTCTAGTTTTTCCCTTTTCTCCTTCTCAAGGCATTGATCACTAAGGTGGAATCACCTTCGATGAAAACATGTCTTACCGAAGCTCAAAACATAATCCCAGACCTAGGATTAGTGCATGAAACTCGGCCGCATTATTTGTGCCTTCCAGAAGAGGGGACACTAGCCTACCAACAATGCGGCCCTCACTATTTTTTATTATGTAACCTTCCCCAGAGACCCCATGATTTCTCCTGGATGCACCATCAAAGTTCAATTTAGCCCAACCTACTTCAAGCGGAGACCAGAAAACCTTGCTTCTATCCACCGTCATGGCATCTCCCCTAAGGCCCGTGAAAGTAGGAGAATTCAACCCATTCCAATTTATCCTAGCCAATCTGTCCCACATTGTGAAGTTCACTTTCCTTGGGTTTAACTCATCTAGTATGGAATTAACTTCCTACACAATGCATGCCTCAATTTTTCTTTGCAGCCGCACTTATGGTAATTCTTTATCCTAGAAAATGAATTGATTTCTCTCCTTCCAAATCTCCCAAATTAAAATTGAAGGGATAACAATCCACAAACCATCGAACATTGCTTGCTTGTAATTAATTGGCCATCATCTGAGCATCTCAATCAAACTAGCTAGAAAGGCGGAGTACCACAAGATTTTGGCACATAACCAACTCCAACAACGCTGAGTATATTTGCAATGCAGAAATAGGTGATACCATGTTTCCTCCCCTAATTTGCACAACAAAAATCTTGAAAACCCTTGATAACCCATCTTAACAAACTTTTTTGTAGTTAAGACTCTCGCTTGTGCAGCTGCCCAAGTGAAAATTCTGGCCTTAGGGAGACAAAGTTTGTTCCAACAAAGGTCGATTGGCAGATTAGGTGTGAAAGCACCTTCACTAGCCAAAACATTGTAGCCATCCTTCACCTTGTATTCCCCGTTTTGAGATGCATTCCATCTTATTTTATCATTACCCTACCTCAAACATATTTTTCAATGCTACAAAATCTTTTCAAACAACTCTACCACATACCCTTGGGAACCTAGCTACCTGATGCACTTCCATTTGCTAAATATTTCTCCCTACATTGGTTGAACCTCCAAATAATCTCATACCCTATCACCCCATGCCTGCTTGTTTGCTAATCTTACCTGAGCTAGCTCTTCTAAATCTGCAAGTTTCCCACATCCTTCTCATGAATATTCCCAAAACATGTTCGTTTGACCATCCCTAATCTCCCATGTCAAGTGATCAAGAATAAAGTTTGGGGAGTTGCAGATGAAATTCCAAATTCGTGACCCCATTGGGAGGTGGCTTGTAGTTAGTATCGAATATTCACCATCATCTGGATATTTTTCCCTGAACAATTTCACCCATTTCAAATTATGGTTTGAGTGTAGACCCCAAACTAATTTTCCCCCCAAAGCTTTGTTTTGAAGCAACAAATTTCTCATTCCAACCCCATCTGCTTCTTTTTTCTCACACACCTTCTATCATTTTATCAAGGGGAACTTGTGTTGTTCTAAATTTCCCTGCCAAAAGAAATATTTCATCTTTTTTTTGAGATATTTGCAAGCCCCAACAAATAAAGGAAGGCAGGACATCATATAGGTTGGAATGGTCGAGAAGATGAACTTTAGCATCGTCAAGTGTCCTACCCAAGACAACCATCTACTCTTCCATGAGGCCATTCTATCCTTCAATTTTTCAATTAGATCCCCCCACAAATTATCTTTCTTAATTCCTTTATCCAGGGAGAGACCAAGATACTTACATGGGAGATTCCCCTTTTCAACCTGAGTATCCTCAATATTTGTATTTCTCTTGCAATGGTAGTATTCAAAAAGAAGAGTTTTGATTTCATGAGGTTTATTTCTTACCCTAATGCCAAAGAATACTTGTCCAAAATTCCTTTTAGTCTGTTCGCCTCCCTCTTAGTGGCAATCCCAAAAAAAAAATTATCATCAACAAATTGTGAATGCATGACTGGACTTTGATTGTGGGTGACCTATAGACCACTCACAAACCCACTTCTTCTTGCATTTTCAATCGGCCTTCCAAGGCCTCCGCCATTTTGATGAAGAGAAAGGGGGATAAGGGATCACCCTGCCTCAAACCACGAGAGGCATTGGAAAAGCCTTTAGGGGAGCCGTTCACCAAAACAAAGTATCTAGGACACTCAATCCAACCAAAATTCCAATCCAACCACTCCTAAAAACCAAAAGATTCCATTATCTTGAAAAGGAACTGCCAATTGACCTTATCATAAGCCTTTATGATATCAAGTTTTAGCAACATCGTGGGCTTCTTTAATTTTTGTATAGAATGAATGACTTCCTAGGAAATGATAACACCATTGAATATAGACCTTCCTAGTACAAAACCTGTCTGCTCCTCTGAAATGATGAAGGGAAGAAGGCATTTGAGCCAGTTTGCCACTACTTTCATCATAATTATATACAATGTAAGGAAATTGGCTAAAATTCCTCCATTGATTTTGGCTTCTCTTTCTTGGGGATTAATGCAATGAAGGTGTTATTAATTTTCTTCAATGCCAGACCTAATTCTCTTGAGTCCTCAATTGCCTTGAAAACATCCTGCCCCACGATGTCACATAGCTTTTAAAAGAAAATTGCAAGAAATCCATTTGGCCTCGGGGCCTTCTTCAGATGTAATTGAAACAAGGCGACCCTTATTTCTTCTTTCAAAAATCTGTTAAAAAGTTGTTTGTTTTGAGCTTCAGTCACCACCTTAGGAATAGTTCTTAGTAGCTTGTTCTGCACCCTAAGGTTGGAGTCCTCATAATCATTCAATAGATCTTGATAAAACTCCATCACATTATTCCTTATTTTTGTCAGGGCTTCCACTAACCTTCCATTCGATGCCTTGATTGCAACAATTATGTTGACTTCTCTCCTTTCCTTTGTTGAGTTGTGAAAGAATTTTGTGTTTATATCTCCTTCCTTTAGCCAAACCTTTATGGATTTTTGCCTCCAAAATATATCTTCTTTTGCCATGAATTCATTTAACCTACTTAGCAATGAATTCTCCTTCTCAAAACTATCCAAATCCATTCCTTCAACAATCACCTTTTTTTTTACCACTTCCAGGGCTTCCTCAATTTGCTTTCTCTCTTCAAATATGTTTTTGAAGCTATCTTTGTTCCACTATTTTAAACACTACTTTATAGTTTTTAGCTTTGTCACTACTCTGAACATTTTAGATCCCTTTGAGTTACAACCCGACCACTATTTTTTGATTAGTTCATTGAGATTCAGATCTTTTAGCCACATGGACTCAAATTTGAAGGGACATCTCACTAGGCTCCTCTCTCTACAAACATCCAATTTCATTGGGAAGTGATCCAACCCAGTCCCAGGTAATATTTTGCAATTGAAAGTGAATGAGAATTGGCTTAAATTTCATTTGAAGAAGAATCTATCAAGCTTTTCTAATATACTACTGAAACATTTCCTCCTGTTTGTCCATGTGTAACTACCTTTTTCCCATTTGAACTTCCAACAGCATATTGTGATCAACAAAATTTTGGAAATCAATTTGGGACTAAAGCATTCTACCCATGCCCCCTTTCTTGCCTTCTGATCTAAGTATGGCATTAAAATCTCCCCCCAACACACAAAAGTCTTGCACAAACTCGTTCATAACAAGGTCTACTTCTGTCCATACCAATCTTTTCTAAATGCATGAGTTAGGCCCATAAACATTAATGAGAGAGAATCTTAAATTTGAAATGAGACTTCTAACCTAACAAACAATATAATATTTGCTACTATTGATCTCTTCCACTATTACCGATTATGACTTCCAAACTATCAACAAACCACCAAAGGCACCATCCGCGTTCACACCAATACAATGCCAAAAATTTAAACTACTTTCTAGCCTTCTTTGCTCTTCCTCATCTAATTTTGTTTCTTGAAGCAACCCTACATCTATCTGAAAACTATCTAGTTGACCCCTAATTAGGCATCATTTTTTAGGGGCGTTCAAGCCCCTAACATTCCAAGTTAGGATCCTTATGGATGTTTAGGAAGAGCAGATCACTCTTCCCTACTTTCAACATTTCCATTATCTTCTTCTGGTCGCTTGCTTCCTCATCCCATTTTAGTTTCTCTTGGTTCGAGATCCTGCCTCTTCTTTTATTTTACCCATAGTCCAGAGAATTCTTTTGCATATCCTTCTTTCCAATGCCAAGTTTCCCAGATCCCACCTAGTTCGATGACATAAGCTTCCTCTTCTTTATTCCGGAGGCCAAATTAGGTCTATCATCAAGATGGAGATCGTCGTCCTCCAATATTGGGAAGTTCATCAAATCTTCAAAATCATCCCCATTATTCAGCTTTAAGGAGCCACTCTTTGCCACCTCAACTTGCTCAACCAATTATTTCCCGACCTCAATCAGTGAGTCAAGATCCTCCTGTCTACAATTATTTCCTAGAAAGTCGATGGCCTCTGCCACTTTCTCTTTCAATTCCTCTTTTGGTTCCATTATTGGAGTAGAAGAAAAAACCTTCCTACCTCCCACATTTCTATTTCCAACATCCTCCTCTTGTGGTGGGTGAGGGGAAGGAACTGAGCACTATGACCCCTTCGATCTTTCCCTGCCTTCTGGAGAGCAACTCTGATTTTTCCTTCGCCCTAAAGACTTGAAGAGATTCAAACTGGGAATATGATCCAAATGCATCTTTTGCCTCTAAGTTCCCCACTCCATCACCAACTCAATTTCATTCCACTACCCCTTCCCAGGTTTCCTTTCCACGCACAACCTTACTGATGAGTAAATGTTGTCTAGGCTTCTCCTTTCTTCTGCGCACAAGTAAGACGCCAGGTGAATTCCAATATCCTCCAAGATTTTAGGGCTCCAAAATTCTAATGGTAGATCCAGGAGTCGTCACCATTCCTGAACCACCTCCATTTTGTGCATGAATGGGTTGAAGCCAACAATCCATCTTTTGATATAGAAGTCATAACCATCCAGAAGCCAAACACCTGATTCAATTTGTAGCCTGATATCTTTTGAAGGGAAAATAACCACAAAATACCCATTAGCCAACCTTTTGAATTGTAACTCCACTCCCCACTTTCCTTGCCACCATCTTACCAGGAAATCCAATTTGAGATCCTACCAGGTAGCCATTTAACAATTAACCGTAGCCGATCGAGCCTATCTCGCTCCTTGCACAATTTCTTTGTGTCTATCATTACTGCTTTCCTTTGGCCATTCCCCAATTCAATCTTATTTTTAGCTGCTTTTCCATGAGTTGGGTTCTAATTCTAGGAAAGGTTATCAAGCCGAGGGTCGAAATCATTATTCCCCCATTGTTGCCTCTCATCTCCAACATTGTGACCCCAATTAGGATTACAGTCGCCACTAGGCCTACCTCACCAATTCCTCCTTTGATTGCCAAACCCATTCCGTCTCAGCCAATTTTATGAGGAAAAACTTTGGCACCCTTGCCATCCTCTTCCTCCAAGTGCACGACCATTTTCACCCCTTCATCCAGGTGCACAACCATTTTCACCTACAACAAAACCTTGATCAAACTTATTCCATTTTTCTTCTTTTTCCCACTCCCTAATGTCTTATGGGGAGAATTCCAATTCAACATCTCTAGCCTAGCAACCCTAGCCTTTAACCATCGTATTTGTTGCCCCCTGCCTAGGAATCCATCCATCCTTTCCTTCCACAAAACCCTGCTCTGCATTCGCCCGCCTCCGATCTGTGCCTACTCCTTCACGCGCCATTTTTCTAAAATATATTTTTTGTTTTAAAATAAAATATTTTTTTTTATTTTTATTTAAAAAAAATTACAAATATATATATATATGATTTTTAGAAAATTGCAAAAAAATCTCTTTAGATATCTGTTTTTTTATTTTTTTAAAAAGCATTGAAAAAACTATATGTATTTCTCTTCTTTCTTTTTTTAAATAAAAAATTACACATTAAAAACAAAAAAAATTGCAATAATATATTTAAATAAAATATATATTATTTTCTTTTAAAAACATTGAAAATAAAAATCTCATTTAAAATTTTTTCAATCAAAAAATTTAAATATATATATATATATATATATATATATATATATATATATATATATATATATATATATATATATATATATATATATATATATATATATATATATATATATATATATATATATATATATATATATATTATATTTAATTTTAAATAAAATGATTTCTTTTTATTTGCATTGAATGTGTCAATACCCACTACAAGTAAAGGTCCCTGTTGTACCTATAGCCTTTACCTACACCAAGCCTCTACGCCTTTGGGCATTTTTTTTTAAAAAATCATATTTTAAAAAGAAAACAACAAAAAAAAAATTAATATTTTTTTGTAAATGCATTTTTCAATGCATAAATTCATTCACCCTAGAAAATCTCACCTTCGCTCTGCTTTCTAAGTTTCGTGCAACTACTATGCATTCAGCAAAAGAAACTCTCGGCCTTTCGGCCTTAAATGATTTTTTTAATACTTTTTTGATATTTTTTTAAATGTTAAAAAAATCAAACCTCTTTAAAAAAATATCCGCTCCATTATTTTACCAACAATTTTAATAATTTTTTAATGTTTTTATATTAAAAAATATTATCTTTTAGAGCCCACTCACATTTTTAACAAAATATCATGCCGACACTTTTAATAATATTTTAATATTTTTTTAATTAAAATATATAAATATCTACTAGTCATCAAATTTCGAGGCAATTTTAGCGGGTAGTTAAACTGGCGGAGTACTAAATTTATCTTGCAGAGTGCTACATTTGACGAAGTTCTAAAGTAGTTGGCGAACATCTATATTTGGTGGATAGTTAACTTTAGCAGCAGTTCCACTAAATTTGGTGGAAATTTTTTGAAGAAAATTTTCACCCTGTCTCCATTGATGCGCTAATTTTTAAAGGTCAACTTTGGAGGCTCATAACTAGGGCTCCCAACCTCCAAATTTAGTGCATTTTTTTTTAATTTGGGCTAATTTTGCATGCTCTATGCATTTGTGAAGGTGGTTTTAGATTTTGGTCCACAATTTTTTTAGATATTGTTGATTCTTAGGGAGGACTCCTCACCATTCTCATTTTGCAAACTTCAAAGTTGCACAACTTTTGCATACGACCTCGGATCAAGTTGATTATTTTTTTGAAAGTGCATTATTTTTCATGTACTGTGTATTGGTTTTGTTTACTTCATATGAAATTGTATTAAATGTATACTTTCAGCACATGCTCATTTCTTGAGGATTTGTAAAAGTATTGAAATCTAGAAATTTGTAATTGCACTACATATAAAGTGCCAAGTCATTTTTTTTTGTGGGAGTTCTTTGATTGAGTAAAGAAGGTGGGGTCTCTTGTTTTCTTTGTGCTTGAACATCTCTCATACTTGTGCTCTATTTTTCTTCACTATGGGTACATTTAAGTTTCCATTGCTCATGCCCTACAACTATAACACATGGCATCAAAATACATGGAATGCTTTAATGCAACTAGGGTATACACCTAATGTTGAGAAAAAGGTAACTGGACCCACAAATGATAAGGAAAAACTAATCTAGATGTTTGAACATACAAAAGCTCTTGGTTGTCTAAGGAGTTTAGTTTCTCTTGATATCATGTTTCAAATTGAAGAATGTAAAGATTCACATGATGCATGGGACAAACTAAAAATTCTATGATAAAGTTTGTGGTTATCAAATTGACAATGAATTAATGAGTCTTGATCCAAAGTCTTTCAATAACATATCTAGGATTATGTAACAAAGGTCAATGACCTTAGAGCACAATGTAAATCATGTGGTTTAGAGAAGAAATAAATTTAACTTGTCTATATAACACTCTAAAAAAACTTGGACCTGAATTTGTAGCTTTTGAACATTCTAGCTTTCACACTCATAAGTTGACAATGGGATCTACATTCACTACACCTTTTGCTTCATTTTATGAAATTTTGATGTAAGAGAAAGGTAAGCTTCTTTCAATGGGTCTACTTTCTTTGACACAAAGGAGAAGTATTTGATAAATTTCAAGAGTTTAAGGCTCGTGTTGAGAAGCAGTCTAGAGAGCGTGTCAAAATTCTCCGCACTAATAATGGCAAAGAATATGAGAACCATTGATTTAAGAAATTATGTACTCTTGAAGGGATTGATCCTCAACATACTATTGCCTACACATGACAACAAAATGGTGTTGTTGAGAAGAAAAATAGGTCCCTAAAAGAGATGGCTAGCTACATGATCTACGCTTGCTCCCTTGCACCTGCATATTGGGAAAAAGCTATCAACTGTGCTGCTCACATCTAGAACAAAGTTCCACATAAGGATTTAAAGGGAATCACTCCCTTCAAAGCTTGGTGTGGTAGGAAACCTATTGTGGGGAACTTTAGAGTTTTTGGCTTCCCAGCATGGGCACATATTCCTTCAGATAAATGAAAGGCCTTGGAACCTCAAAGTCGGCCTTATATCTTTGTTGGTTATCGGGTATGTGCAGGATCATGATGGTCCAAAAAGTGGCAATATGATGGGTATGTGGCTGACGACTATTTTTTTACCCAAAATTGATGAAACAAAAAGGGTTTTTAAAGGAGATTCTCAGCTTTCCACCAATATAAATTATTCTTTTCTTTGAATTTAATAAGCAATTATTATTCATTTTCCATTCAAATTACGACTAAAGTCCTGATTGATGGGTTGATTGAAAAACATCTATAGATTTCAAATAGTATCACATTTTTTGAATCCAAAACATGCACCACATTCTATGCTTCATATACTATAGGATTAAAAAAAGAAAAATTAAATTTCATGAAGTTTTGACCAAGTTAAGGTGGTCAGACATACGAGTTTTTATATTTTTAAAAAAGTTGTAATAAAAAATTCATAATTAATTATTTACTTGGAATAAAATTACAAAAATTATGCATCACATCGAGGGATGAGTCATCTACTTATATCTAGAATATTATAAAAAAGTATTATCATTTTATGGTGGTTAGGGTGGTTAGATAGACACCTACTTCTTATTTTTTCCCTAAAATTTAAGTACCACTGCATTGAAATTTTAAATTTTCACCAAATAATTTAAAAAACAAACCTAGTAGTTTAGAAACTACATTCAATTTTTTATAGATTATATTCTTACATATTTTTGAAATAATATAGATAACTTATTCAAATTTTTATGTCAAGTTGCCTAACTCTGATTTTTCTAAATTTTTTGCCACTTAAGGGCCTATTTTTGCCATGATGATCCTGCACATACCCTACCCTGATGGTGTCAAAGGATATCAACTAATGGATCCTACAACACAAGAGATCTTCATTGAGCATAGTGTGTATTCAGAAAAGCCCTTCTAGCTCATCCTCTACTCTTCCTTCCTCCACAGTGGATTTTGAGGATTCTAACCTTGAGGATTTTCCTCAAGCTTCCTCTAGTTGTCAAGTTGATCATGATATTTCATCTTCCTCTTTAGAGAGTTTAGAATCTTCTCCTCCATACCCTACCATGCCTTGTTGGGCTCAACAAACACTTGAGTTTGTAGGCACTCTAGTTGGGGATCCTTCAAATACTAGGAGGACTCGGTCACAACATCATGACATTCCACATTCCTACATCGCCATAGCTTCAGATCTGCAATCATTTCATGAAGCTTCTAGTATTGTTGAGTGGGATTCTGCAATGGAGGAAGAGTACAACTCTCTAATGCGGAATGAAACGTGGGATCTTGTTCCACTTCCTAAGGGAAGAAAATTGGTTTGGTGTAAGTGGACTTATCGAACCAAATTTGTAGTGGATGACATAGTTGACAAGTATAAAGCATGACTTTTGGACAAAAGTTTCTCTCAAGTTCCAGGTATTGACAACACTAAGACCTTTGCCCATGTTGCCAAAATGAACTCCATTCACTTGCTACTTGCTATTTTTGCAACTCATGGCTGGGTTGTACATCAAATGGATGTGAAGAGTGCATTTCTTCATGAATATCTACATGAAGAACTTTATATGGAGTAGCCACAAGGATTCATTCAATATTCTTCAATGGTTTGCAAACTAAGTATCTATATGGCCTCAAACAAGCTCCACGAGCTTGGTATGCTAAAATGGACTATTTTCTTCTCTCCATTGGATTGTCTAGATGCCACTCAAATCTGAATGTCTACATCTTGCAGCAGGAGGGTGCTCTTCTCTTCTTGGCTCTCGATGTTGATGACTTGATTGTCACTGGGAGCACTTCATCCATCATCACAACTATGAAGAATGCTTTGCATGATAGATTTTCCAAGACTGAATTGGGTCTCTTGCACTACTTTCTCAGGATTGAGAACACACAGACCTCTTCTGGGATCTCAAGTTTGCACAACCCAAGTATGTTCTTGATCTTTTGTCACATAAAGCACATGAGCTTCATTGGAAAGCTACCAAACACATATTGCACTACATCCAGGGCACTCATTAGTATGGGATTCACTATGCAACAGGCACAAGTTCAAACTTACTTGGATACACATATTTTGATTGGGCTAGTGATATTGATGATCACAAGTCCACATCTGGCTATAGTTTTCACTATGGTTCCAACCCTATTTGTTGGTAGAGAAAGAATCAACATGCCATTGCTCTTTCTTCAACTAAGGTTGAGTATCGGGGAGCTATCAATGTTGTCACTGAGCTTATTTGGCTTCAAAATATCCTCACTAAACTTGGCATCACCTTTTAGAAGCCATCATTCATCTATTATGACAACCAGAGCACCATCTAGATCTCAAAGAACCTGGTCCATCATCAATGCACCAAACACATTGAGATCCATATGCATTTTCTTTGGGAGTTTATTCAAGAGCAGGTCATTGATTTGTGATACTATCCTACAACAAATCAAGTTGCAAATATATTCACCAAACCCTTCATCGAGAGCAAGTATGTTCATCTTCGGTCTCTCTTTGGGGGTGCAGGAAATCTCTTATGGGGGGGTCACTTAGACCTTCTTCATTCACCTTCGCACGGGCAAGATTTTTTTCCTACTAGGTTTTCTCCTTCTTTATCATTGAGAGGTTATTATGTACATGGGTACCTCATCAAGCCTAGTAGTTGGGACCCATATTTTCATCTTTACATTGTATACTTCTCCCTAAGTTGCACTTAAGGGGGGGTGTTAGTGTGAAAGGGGTACTTCATCTAACTAGTTCATTCTTAGCTAGTTCTCCACTAAAGTCATCTTCACACTAGCTTAACTTTACATAGGGATAAGGTGGTTGAGCCTTTAATGACATGAGTTGTCACACCTCATTGGATGCCAACACTTGTCATAATCTAGTTGCATCTATCTCTCCCCTTGGCCTATATAACCAAAGCATTTCCTTTGTAATCTCAATTCTCAAGTTGAATATAGCTTTGCATTCTTGAGAGGAATATAGTTTATTCCTCATATTTTTGGTTTTGTTTTCCTCCAATCATTAGATTCATGTGTAAGCTAGTTAGGAAATATCACAATGATATTTCTTCATAGTTCTCCACATTGTTTTTTCTTGTCTTGTAGATTTGGGAATATGCTTATATTATCTATATTCATATTTCCTTGGATTTTCTAGTGTTGAGTTGATCTGTAAGTCTAGTTCTTATGTTGGAGTTCGGTGGTAGTGCATCCTGATTCATAAGATGAAAGTATTCTTTGTCTCAGCTAGTTGTGGTAGTGTTGCAAAATATTTTGATGATGCTAGAATACTCTAGGGTGTTGCATGGATGCTATGAAGTGTTTCTTTGTGTTCCACATGTTGTTTAAGGACTTGGAGAAGTGTGGATGTGGTCGCTTGTTAGTGTTAGTGCAAGTTTGGCCAACTTAGGTGCTAGCGCTAATTGTGAACGTTGTTAGCTATTTGTGGAAGTGTGGTGATACTTTTCAGTGTACATTTGTGTCCTAGTTAACCCTTGGTGTGGTTTTCCTTCACTTATTTCCACTATGGAGGTGTTTGGTGCCAACCTATTTTGGCGTTTCATGTTTGAGGTGCATGTGTTTCATTAAGGTTGACCTAATTAAGATTGTTTATGTCATGGATGATATAAATGCAAGGTGAATTGTTGGAGATGAGTATCTAGGTGTGTGAAAGATGTGAATGTGATCAAGTGTGGTGATCTGGGTGTGATCTTAATGCTTATGACTTATAAATGTAGTGAGAAGAAGGTGTCTACATTTTAGCATGCTCAAAGTTACTGGAGGTAGTGAGCCAAAGGTTGTGTATGGCATAGAGTTGCAGTGGTGGATCTTCCTATTTCTCTAAGATCGTGAATCTCTCTGTAACAATTTATTCTATTCTTCTTTCTTCTGAGTAGTGAGCCCTTGGAAATGAGCCTTTCTTCTTTTCTAGGCAGTGAATCTAATTATATTCGATGTTTCTATTCATATATATGTGATCTAATCCTCATCACATTTTTTTCCTTCTTGGTTTTTCCATGTAAATATGGTGTTCTCTTGTGTATGGTTGTGTTTGCATTGTTGTTTCACATGTTTACATTGTACCAATGCTTAATGAGGGTTTAAAGTTTCATAATGGTTTGAAAATTAATGAGAGATTGAATTTTTTAATGTAAACATGTTCACCCCCTCTCAATTGTCTTGTGTGCATCTAATAGATAAAATTAAGTTAATAATCAAGCCTTAGTGACTAAGGATAGTGATCTTCCTATTTTATGGTATTATCGATTTGGTCATTTGAGTACTAGTTATTTGCTTACACTTAGTAAGAAAGGCATGGTGAAAGGGATTCCCTCACTTGAGAAGTTGAGTGCTGTTTGTTCTAATTGTATTGGTGGTAAAAAAAATAGAGCACCTTTCTATCCTAGTAAGCATCATGTAAGCCACCCTGTGTAGCTATTGCATACTAATCTATGCGATCCCACATGACACCTAGTCACAATGGATTTAGGTACTTTAATTTTGTTGTTGTTGATCACATAAGAAAATATAGGTACATTACCAAGAAAATTAAAGATGAAGCCTTTTCCTAATTCAAATAATTTTCCACTCTTGTGGAGAAAGATACAAATCATCATATTTGTGTCCTCTACTCAAATCGAGGGGGAATGCACCAACATTGAATTCTCCACCTACTTTAAGGAAAATGAAATTATTTGTCACATGACTATAGCTTGTACACCTCAAAAAATGGAGTTTTTGAACAACGTAATCACATTTAATCATAGAAATGGTACGTAGCATGTTGAAAGATTCTCATTTGGGACATGCATATTGGGTTGAAGTTGTGCATATAGTGTTTTATCTTCTAAATTACACACCAACCAAAGCACTTGATGGCATCACACTAGAAGAAGCATGGACAAGGGTAAATCCATCTATCTCATGTCTTTGTGTATTTGGTTGCACAACATACATGCACATTCCTAAGCCACAAAGAAAGAAGCTTGATGAGAAATCCATGAGATGTATTCTTCTTGGTTATAATAGTGAGTCTACGGCATATCATCTTGTGGATCCTAATACAAAGAATATATACATTAGAAGAGATGTCATCTTTGATGATAAAATTGAGTTAAGTTCTCCTTCCACATCATCATATGATCCAAATAGTGCTCCTATATTCAACATGGATGGGAAAAATAATGGGGATGTTGATAATAAAACTAACTCAACACTTAAAAATATCACAAGACCTTGTCTTAAGTGGTATACTAGATCATTCACGATGTAAAGATAGATGGAGTGATCCCAAAAACTTCAACATCAAGATCAAGGACTCATAGCATGGCTCGCAATGAGGTAAATCTAGCACTAATGAGTTCAATTGTTGATAATTTTGAACCATCTAATGTTCAGGAATCACTAGATTCAAAGATTTGGAAGGAGGCTATGGATGTAGAGTATCAATCCCTAATGAAAAAAAAGACTTGGGAGCTTGTTGATCTACCACCTAGTAAGAAAGCCATTGGATGTAAATGGATATTTGAGACTAAGTATAAGGTAGATGGCATTATACATAAATATAAGGCTAGACTTGTAGCTAAGGGTTATGCCCAAAAAGAAGGAATTGACTATGAGGAAACATTTTCTCCCACAACAAAAATTAAAACCATTAGAATGATTTTTTCTTTAGTTGCACAATTTGGATGGAAATTGTATCAAATAGATGTAAAAATTTTATTTCTCTTGATGTAGACCTTAAGGAGAAGGTCTATATGACCCAAATAGAGGGATACATTATATCTAGTAAAGAAGAAAAAGTAAATATGCAAAGTTTTCTAAGTTCCTATATGGTCTCAAACAAACTCCCAAACTTTGGTATATTAAAATTAATGACCATTTTCTACAACATGGTTTCAATAGGCATCCATATGATCCAGATCTCTATCTCAAGAATCAAGCGGGAAGATTGTGATAATTAATGTATATGTTGATGACCAAGCTATCATAGGAAGCTTAGAAGAAATGGTTAAGACAACCAAGACTGATCTCAAGAAGGCATTTGATATGACAGATCTCAAGATATTGCACTATTTTCTAGTTTAAGAAGTGTAGTGTTGAAATATGTACTCCTTAACATTTTCACACTATGTTTGGGTCCCTTAATTAATTGGACTTGATTAAGCCTCTAATTATCCCAACTATGCATTTAAAATCCTAATTAATCATGTTTTCTAAAAGGGAAACTTGTATTAAACAATTGAAAACATTAATTAAATTGCCTTGAAATTGGTGTGCCCTAGGTTTGGGGTCTATGACCCATTCGCCTAATGGTGAATAGGTCCTTATTCAGTTTAGGACCCTAATTTTTAATATGTTTTTGGCAACACTTTTATTATTCAAATTCAAATTGCAATTCAGTAAACCCATAATACTGGTTTACAATTTTTTCAAGAGGAAGGAAAATTGAAAAAACATTCCCACAATCAAAAATTCAGGTTTTAAAGGGTTCACATATACTAGGGGGTTTGCATGAACCCAAAAAAATGGTTCGCTCGAACACCTAGTTCGAGCAAACCACCTTTTCCATGTCAGGTTCGCTCAAACCACATTATGACATATTTTTTTAAGAAAACAAAGGGAAAATTCAAAAAGGGGGGGTTCAAGCGAACCCCCTTTGCTCGAAAGGGTCAAGGGGGGTTCACTCGAACCCCTCTTTTTCCCCCTTCTCCCCCTCTTCTACCAAATCTCTACAAAAATTTTCCTTTCGAAGCTCGGGTTGAGGATGAAAATGGAGGAGACTTCATAGACCCAACTGGATGATGGTAGTCCTTACAATGAGCTATCCATCGAATATAATTTTAATATGTTTTGGTTTTATTATGTATTATTTTTTAGTTTGATTAAACATAGGTTTTTCATCAAAAATCAAGCTCTTTTTTCTGCACATGTGGAAAAATAACAGATTATCAATTTTTTTTTAAAAATATCAATGCACTAGATATTGATGTCCTTGATCCAACAAAAAAAAGAATTTTGATACATACAAAAAGAGTTATGTTTTAGCCATAAATCATGTCTAAATTGTAACTAGTTTGACTTTGAAACTTAATTAAGAAAAAATATTCAATGAAATGCTATGAAACCAATTCCATGCACTAGATATCATAGTTACAAATCTAAATTCGAAAAAAATAGAATTTTATCCTTCATAGAAAAAAAGTTATGTGTTACCCAGTAGCGTCACTCTTTTAAAATGGTGTTTATTGTTAAAAATTGGTTTTCAAAGGAGATGGAAAAAGAAGTGCAATCTAATTCCAAAAAAATTGAAAAAAATATATTTAGAATCTATAGACAAAATGTCACAAATCACTAGTTTGCATCATCTTCAAATTTCTCACGATTTAGCCACTATAGGTGCCTAAAAGTGAAGATTTAGTTAAAAAAATTCAATTCAATGTCTAGTTTGGCCAAAAATTGTAAACCAGTATTGTGGGATCACCCAACTATCAACCTTTGATGTTTAATTTTTAGGAAATTAGAAAAATATCTATAAATACAATGTCTTTTTATCAATTCAATATCTAGAGATCATATATGCAAGCATTCACAAGAGAGAATATTATTGTCAAAGGTGTTCAAGAGCAGATTTATCACTCATTTGTTGCAACATTCAAGATCTCAAGCATTATGTCAAAGTTATCATCATTCATGCATGTTTTTGGAGCTAACATTGTGATGTAGGTTTCAAGCATTCAAGTCAAGTTTCAAGCATCAAGATCAACATCCAATCAAGCCATTCATGCAAGATCAAGACCTTGGAGAGATGTGTTAGATTTCAATCCTTCAAGGATCTCCATTCAAGGGTTTGGTGAGTTGCAACATAGCATTGTTCATTCATCATTCCTTCCATTCATGTTTCATTTCATTTCAAGGTTTAATTACCAAAAATGGGATTTGACCAAGGCAAACCCCTATTCACAAAAAAAAAAAGAAATCCCTCTCTTGTGTATGTGTAGATCTTAGGTTGAAGAAAGGATTGAAATTGAAGATATCAAAAGTGCAAAATTGCAAAAGTTGTCAAAGTTTCAAAGTTGTCATAAAAAGTTGTTAAGGCCATGGGAACTCATATCTCAAATTCATTTATGAAATTTTTGTAGTGAAACCTATGGGAAAAGGTATCTCATATCCATCTCCAAAGGCTCCCAAAAATTGAGGAAAAGTTATGTACAAGGACCCATTCACCATTTCAAGATGCTTTGCAACACTTTTGGTGATAGGTTTTTAGTGTCTTATCTTCTTCAAATATTTCAAAATTTTGTTGTTTCTGTTAGTATTATGCTTCATCTACATGATTCAAGTCTTACATTGAAGATTTGAGTTCATTTACCATTTTATTTTTATCTCCCAAAAATGTTGTTCAGGAAGATTTGATCTCATCCTCTATCATAAGGAAATTTGCAAGATCTCCAATGGGGTTGACTCACCTAGGGTTGAAAGTCAATTCTATCATTGGGGATCTCATTTCCTAATGAAATAGGAGAAAGATATGTTCATTACACCCCATTTTTCCCATTCCATTTTTAGTAAATTATTGGTGAACCCTCATTTTAATGAACCCATTTTTCTATGTTCCAAGAAGTATGGAAAACTAATCACCATATCTTTGCATGCAAAGAAAATATTCCAAGAAAATACTCGAGAGGTTCAAAATGATGAATTCCAAACCCATGTCTACACCTATGGAATCAAGATTGCAAATATCTATTTCTGATCCATCTCCTCATGTAAATGCAACTCTCTATTGACAAATGATTGGAGGTTTGATTTACTTGACTTAGACTAAACCAAATATTAGTTTTTTTGTTAATTATCTATCAAGATTCATGCAAGAACCAAAAATGTCTCATTGGAAAGCAACAAAATGGGTACTAAGGTATATCCATGGTATAATGAATCATGGTTTGGAGTATAAAAAGAATGATCAATTCCTCTTGATAGGATACACAAATGTAGATTATGTAGGTTCTATTGATGAGAGGAAATCCACACTTGGATTTATTTTCTTCTTAGGTTCAGGACCTATTTTGTGGGAAAGTAAGAAGCAAGTCATAGTTGCTAGTTCCACAACAAAAGCAGAATATCATGTAGCAAGTGCAACAATTTATGAAGCAATTTTCTTCTTAATGCAATGTGATCAATGAGATTTTTATGTTGTTAATAGATTTTATTGAGATCACTCACAATAGAAGTTAGTATTTCTTTCACTAAGCCAAATTTCAATCTATATAGTATAGTTTGTAGGTTACTCTAATAGTAAATGTTATATGTGGATGCATGTTCTTTGTAAGTCATTAGGCACTAGTTAGTTAATGTAAAGTATTTATCCAACATGTATGGGATAGTAGTTGTTATTTTTATTTAGTAGTAACTTTCCAAGTAGAAGGAATCTTAGATATTATAAGTAGATTTTATGCTCTAGTTGGATTGTTGCCCCTTGAAGTGGCATTGGAGATTTTCCCTTGTCAAAGTGGCTATTGTATGGTGAAGCCCTAGGTTAAGGGTTAGATAATTACTAATTATATTACATATTTCTATTTTTCTATTGAGGTTCTTAACAAAGAACTACATTAAGTTTGAATTGTGGGTTCACCAATATGTAGAGATGATACATAACTACACTAATTTCAATGTTTAATAAAGGATAGTTTGGATCATTTAATATAATAAGACCCTAAATTATTTTAAATAATTTGAGACAAAAACATGTAACTTATAATTGTAAAAAATGGATAAGGTGTATAACTAGCTGATTTAATGTGGTAGGTTTATTTAATGCCCTTCAATTGATTGATGTATCACATGCTCAATGTCATTGTGCCTTATATCTGATATTGAATTATTGTTCTTAATAGATAGGTGGTTTTTTTTTTAGATTCTAGTTATCTAGGATATAATCATATTAGCAATTATGCCTTAGTGTCATGATTGTGTTAAATTCACTTGCTCTCATCTTTTGCACCTATAGATATCTAAAACATGCTCACCTCACATTGCCCCTTCTTTTTTAACAATGTGGCATTTAGAAGCATTTTTAGGATTTGACGTAAGAGAAGTGAAGTATGAAACTTCCTTAGCTCCTACTAATTAATCATTTCCAATTTCACATGACTAGAAGGCCAAAGACATGTGATGCAAAATGTTTAGTGTAGTGTCTAGATGAATATGTTGATGCAATGATATATATATACTATTGGCAATCCTATATGAATCTTGTCAATAGTATTTCTAAAATAACTTATGTCCAAGGGATTATCTTTAAATATGGCATCCTAAGTGGTCAATTCAATTATTTTGGCATACAAGTTAATAAACAATGACCAAATTTAGCAAAAGGTTCATCTTGAGACTTGCGAGAATAATATTTGAATTTCAAGGATGGGATAGAGTGCATGATTCTAAGGGATGGGATTACATCTAGGATTTCATCTAAGAGATAAAATAACAACTATTATCTTATCGATTATTTAGAAAGAAAAAAGAATATAATTTTGATAAGAACAAAGAAAAGCTAAACAAAATGCTAAGCTTAGGGTTTGCAATAACAATATTTGAATTTGAAAGATAAGGTAATATGCATAATTCCATCTAAGAGAGAGGATTCATATAAACGATTTCATAAAAAAAGCATATCACAATTGTTATCTCATCCAAATTATTGAAAAAAAAGTTAATAATTTTTTAATATGGATAAATAAAAGCTTAAATAAATTGATAGAAGGCTAATTACAAATTGACAAGTAGATTACACATAAAACAAAATCAAGTTATTTACAACAATAACATACCTAATTAGAACAAAAGTATGATGTGGGCATTTTTCTACAATATGATATATGAAATAAAAACAAAAGGGCAACTCAATGGAACATTGCTCTATTAGTGAAATTGAATGATTTTGAATAAATCCATCAAGGATCAAGTCTTGCTTAGTCCAAGGCTCTGACACCATAAGAGATGAGGTTGAGACTATGCCCTAGACAACTTCGGTGGAATGGATACCCATCAATCCTTAACTTTCATTGTGTCCTGAACAATTTTGGTGGAATGGATACCCCTCAATCCTTAACTTTCAACCAAAAAGATTTCAACCCAAAACTCGTGCTCCCATATCTAATAACAAGCGATGTTGTAAATGATGTAAAATCCTCCATAAAAA